>OY728158.1:575939546-577139546 GCA_963277665.1 Viscum album
TATTTCTACTTCATGCATGAACACTGTAGAAAGTTATAATTTACCAAAATAAATGGACACGTACTATGAGTACTACTATATACACTAAAAGGATTTATTTCATATATAGATAACATAAGACTGAGGTTTCTAGACTGATTTCCATATTCATGATAATCATAATCAATTTTCTTCCATTGAGGAGAGTCTGCTGTGGGACATAGTTTCTTATCTTCAATTATTGAATCTATGTTCCATGTTAATTATCTAGCAGTTACTTAGCATCCATAGTGTCATCTAAACCTTATAATAATAGGAAAGTACCAATTTTTTTTTAAAAACTTGTTTCATATTTCTTGTATCGATTCACACCACATTTTGGGAATTTCTTATGTTATTCATGTCCCTTGAGAAACAATATATAATAATTTGGAAATTATAGTATTTTTTTCAAAGATCTTTCCCATTGGGAATAGAATTCATTTAGAATCATATTCTTGATATGGGAACCCATTTTCTTCTAGTGGAATATCATTCACAAGACTAAGAGGTTCTGTAAATATGGTGCCACTCAATCCGCTATCAGATTTCAAATTATATAAATTTAATACACATGACAATGTTGTATATTTTGTAAAACCGGTATACAATGGTCTCTTGGAATAATTATTTAACTTCTCAAACAAATTTGTAAAATCATGAAGGTCATGATCATTTTCCATTTTCATTTCTTCCATAGGATCTCCATCATCATTTACACTGGAATTCACATCAAATGATCCATAAATCAAAGTATCATCCCAATCAGTGTGCACATTCAGTATTTCCCCATATTTAGTCCCAAATTTATAGCTATGATCTATTCTATGACAAATAAAATGTTCTTCATACTCTTATGAACTAATTTTTATTGAATAAACAGAACATTATCATGGAAAAAGTATTTGAGAAGGGCCATATGCATGCTCTATTATAAATTTGAATTTTTTTTAACATCATCTTCATACTATTTTTTCATATGATTAGAATGCATCCATTTTTAATTCATATTCAAACTATTAGGTTCATAAAATATTCATTTTGTATAAATAATAAATCAATACACATAATATATTCCTAATCAAATAAAAAATGAATAAATAATTTTAATAATGGGAACCCAAAATTTTAATGTTATTGGTGATGATTTCTACCAAGTTATCATTTTACACAAGGGTGACCTGAAAAGAAAAATTCTAGGGTAAACATGTAGCTATTGGTCCAAGTTCTCGATTTGATGTTGCATGGGAAAAAGTAGTAATTCTAGGATGGTTTTTATAACCTTGGTAGTTGGGAGTCCAACAAAGGATAAGAGTTGATATTTATTCATTTCTTCAATTGGTACATTGTGGTTAAGTAGTGTTTCATTGACAAGGTGACTAAGAACCAATGTTTATGATCTTTTATAAAATGATGAAACAATTAACTTCAACATAATTTGAAGGAGTGACCTAGTTGGATCAGAAGAAAGCCTCATCTCAAACTAGTGATTGGAGATAAGCACAAATACCTGGGATCACATGAAAACAAAACTCAACCTTGGTGGAACTAAAAGAGAGAATAAACTATAGAAAAATGTCAGATTGGAAACTGGGAGAAAGGTTTCAAAAAGTTTTAATCAGATATAGATGTTTTATTTCTATTAATAATAGTAATTTAAAGAGTAAAGGATAGTTTGAGTGGAGATTTAAATATATTTTTGGGAGTCCTCATCTCAAAATAACTCTGGAAATGATTTAATTTTTTTTCTATGATTGTAAGTATTCCCACAACTCAATCATATCAAAGTTATCTAAATAATATTACCATTTGTGATTCAATAACTATCAAAAATTTTGTTTAACTTTTAAATATGGGAGTAAAACAAGAGGGGGGATTTGATTAAAAATTATCCTTGCATATCCTTTAATTTTTTTAATTTCACATTTTTATTATATAATATTATAAATTTGAAATCATCACCTAAAAAATGATAAGTAGGAAGATTTTTTACAATGCACATATGGTACTTTCATCAATTAATGATTTTATATCTCATCCACAGCCTCATTTAGACAGGATCTCTATGAAATCTAAGAGATAAATTAAAAATGGTGGTCAGAATAAATGTATGTGGAAAAAACGAAAGAAAACACTAAAAATAAAGACACACATATTAATTGGAATTAATTTTGAAATGAAAGAGGGATGAATCATTAATCGGGTTAGAAGGGGCAATAAACTAATACGAGTAAAAATAAATATAATTGGAGAACTATAAATGAAATAGAAGGAAAATTAACCTACTTAATAATGATCAAAAACTTTACTATGAAATTAATTAACATTATTTTAAAAAATAATTTCCATTTTATTTAAAATCACACATTGTATAAAGGAGTCAATAGAGGAGAAAATCCTAAGAATTTATTGACAGTAGAAGGAAACATTTGAACATGTGGATGAAGGGACCTATAAAAACCATGGTAGTGGGATGGTGCGCGGTGGTTTATCAAATGGAAATGAGGCCTGAAGAAAAGGTGACGTAGGATTAAAAAATAAAATGGTAGATTGAGTAAAACTAAATGTGAGGGTGAGGGAGAGGGTGAAGAAATAATGGATCAAGGTGAGGAAGATTGGGTGGAGAATCAAAGGGTTAGATCAGGGTAAAATATGATCATTCGTTCATGGAATTAAAACCCTTTATAAAATTTAAAAAAATAAAGAATAACTAAAGATTATGAAATAATATAAGATCTTTAATGATGGTTTACAAGTCGCATACCTTGGGTTTTGAAAGTGATGATTTGTATGAGATGTTCGATGGGGAGCAATGAAAAAGATTTCGTTCTATGAGAGTTTCAATAACAAAATATATATGGAACACTTTTAGGGTTCTATTTATAATATTTTAAAGGTTTTAATAGTGCTTTCTAAAAAGTGTCGGTAAATAGATTTTTTGTCAGTGATAAAAAAAATCACTGACAAAACCAATTTTTATCAGTGCTAAAAAAGCACTGATAAAGACCTATATTTATGACCATTATAATTTTAACACTCATAAAGATCTATATAATTAATTTTTAATAATTTAATTAATATAATTAATATCACTAATATAATTAATATAAATAAAAAAATTTATATAATTCTAACTAAATATAATTTTATATAATTATAAATAAATATTTATATATTTATAAATATATTTAAATAATTGAAAATATGTATTTATAATTAAATATATATATATAATTATTAATAAATAATTATATATATAATTATATATATAATAAAAATAATTGTGAATATGTGTTTATGAATATAATTATAGATATATAATTATAATTATATATATATATATTTGAAGAAATATTTTTGAATATTTGGATATAATTATAAATATATATTTATATATATTTATATAATTATATATAATTTTATAGTTATATATATTGATTAAGAAGTGATGGCGCTGTGGTTCTGGGAGAAGCTCTGTGAAGGAGACAAAGATGGCGTCTATGGCTTGAATTCTAAATGGTGATTTTACACTTCCTTGGTTCCAAGATTATCTCTAAAGGGCCCTCTCAAGTGTCACCTTTGGTTTATGAAGATATTCTACAAGGTACTGAAGGGAATTTGATTCTAGATGGAAAATCATGTGAGATTCCAGATCTAAGGGATGAACCTATTTGGTGTCCTCAAGCATTTTTCAAGGGCTCCTCTACTGGTAGGATTCTCAATAAAGGATCAACGACTCATATTGAATCAAATCTATAAGATTTTCAATAAAGATAGGCTAAGGGTAAGGATTCTTTAATTTCTCATCTTTTCCTACCCAAGGGTGAGAATATGTCGTGTCTTGATGATCTAGTTTGGAGAATGTATTTCCTTTAGGGGTTCTCATATTGGAAGTGTGTAACATTAGGAAGAGGTTTCTTCCACTGTATTTCTCATTTGGATGAATCCTAGATTTGAGCACACTCTTCCGGTTCCCTATTTTTGAATCCATTAATGCTCAATATCCATAAATGGATCATAGAATTCAATGTGTCATGTATTAAGAATTCCTTTACATAGGTATGGGTCAGGTTGCACAGTCTCAATTGAATTTTTTGGCATCTAAAAATTCAAGATGATATTGCTGCTGCTATTGGTGTTCCAATTCGTATGGATAAGAGAACATAAAAAACTAGGTATATAAATTTTATGAGAATTATAGTTGATATTTATCTTAGCTCTACTCTCAATGATAATGTGATTCTCACTACTCCCATTGATGATATTCAAACCAGTGTATAATATAAGAAATGTCCAGATTTTTCCTAATCTTGTAAATCAGTTGGTCACATGACAAAGTAATATAGGAGGAAGGTCTGTAGATTATGTGGTTAAATGGGGTATCAATCTAAGGATTGTGATGAAAATGTTTAAGGGAATCTATATAGGTTGCATGGGCAGTCTTCCTTATCTAAGTATCCCAGGTCATAAAAAACGGATAATCTGGCCAAAACTACTTGGACTCAAGGTGATTCATCTTACAAGGCTAAACCACTGGTGGAGAATAAATCCAATGATAACAAATATGTGATTACTAGGGAATAGAAGTGACATATTTCAAAGTATTATGAAAAATTATGAGACCCATCAGCTAATTCATGCTCTTTTAGGGATTATAAAGGTAAATGTTTTGAGCCCCATTTTGGTTCTAGATAGTTATCTTGACCCACATTCGATAATAAGGATAAGAAGAATGGTGTTTTGGTCTCACCTATGATGCATCCTTATTATAATACTTTATTTTTTTGGGTTATATTGGGAATGGGGTGGAGGACAAGGGGAAAATGATTCATCAAGGGACTTCTTTCAAGGATGCACTCTATTCAGAGGATAATAAGGAATATGACGAGTCTACTCATAGTCAATATGATGCTGAGTTAGCTGCTCAAGCTAAAGTGGATTCAATGTTACGTAAATATTAGCTATTGGTTACTTCCAAAGATAATGAAAAGATGAAAATGGTTGCTTCTATGCCAATGAATACTTTGAAGCGTGATTCTTTTCACACTGGTGATCTTCCAGGAATAGTTAAATCATCTTCTCATTTTGAATCAACATCATTATAGATGAAATCTGGGGATTTTGGACCAGTGATGACTCACCTTCTTACTTTTCCGGTTGATGCTAAGAAGATTCATGAGCTTATAAAATCTGTGGCAGCCCCTCTAACTGTGGTTGGACAATATGAATCTTTAATAAAGGAAAAATTTGACAATATGATCTTTGCAGGTAATACTAATAAAAATTATATAGTTCTCAAGAGGTCTTTTATAATGTTTGATGTTGTAGAAGTGGAGGAATTTGGTGTAATGGTGGACATTATCCAAGGGAACTCTCATAGGGTAGTGCCTTCGATTATTGTCGATTCTATAGTAGGTAGAGAATAATCCACATGGAAGAGTAAGAGGGTTGATATACACAACTAATTTGAGTTTCTTGCCTATGATACCAGTGAGGAGGATGGTCAGAGTAGTTTTAGATCCTTAGAAGAATCCATAAGTGATGACATTAATGTTGAATCCCTAAATGATGGAGGTAGACCAAGACAACTAGTCAATATGTGGAGAAGGGATCGACACCCTCATGGTCAGGGTAGAGAAATCTCACAGCATTGAATGTGTACTCGTTCTCGAGTTGGTTAACATTTTTGTTTTGGTAATTTCTTATAATTTATACCCCACCTTCTTTTTATATGTTTTTTTTTCAATAAATGGGTTAGGTCTTTGACCATACCCAATCCTTTTCAAAATAATAATAATAATATATATTTATATTTATTAATATAAAAATATAATAAATATATTTATTATTTAGATATATTATAATTTGATAATTATTTAAATACAAAATTAATTATTTATAATTTTGTAATTACTTTTTAAAAAATGAGTGAAATTGAATAATTAAAATTGAATAAACATTAAAAATATTAAAAAATGGACAAGTCTTATTAATTATATAAATTATTAAAAAAATTAAATATAGATTTATATTAGAACTAACACAACCTATATTCATTAGTTCTATTTGGAATTTGTTGACAAAAACTATATAATATAAACTAAAAAATATTAAATGATTATATTTTAAAAATGAATATATAATTAAAAAGGTAAAAATTAATTAACATTATTATTGAGTAGATAATATGAAATGAATGAATGTTATAAATGAGTAAAACTTGATAATTAAAGATAAATAGTCTTTAATTTTTTTAAAAGAAATGCATAAGTTTCATTAATTTTATAAATTATAAAAAAATTATAAATAAATATAAATTAAAAATTCAAATGAATATATATTAAGTATATACATTAAAAACATATTATAAAACATAAATGTTAATGAATAAATATGTATAGATAAATAATAAAAATGATAAAATGATAAAATATTAAAAGAATAAATATTAAAAATGATTAAATTTTAAATAAAAATAAAAAATAAGTAACATTATAAGTGAATAAATAAAAAATAATAATAAATGAATTAATGTTAGAAAAGCATGAAATTTAATAATTAAAAAATTAGTAGATTTCAGAAATATTTTAAAAAATGAACAAGTGTTATTAATTATATAGATTATTAGAAAAAGTAAAAAGAAATATTTGTTAAAATAAAAATGAATACATA
Source organism: Viscum album (assembly GCA_963277665.1). Taxonomy (NCBI): domain Eukaryota; kingdom Viridiplantae; phylum Streptophyta; class Magnoliopsida; order Santalales; family Viscaceae; genus Viscum; species Viscum album. The sequence continues at coordinate 575,946,237 of OY728158.1, forward strand.
CACACATATAAATTACAATCCAATTAATAAAAATTGAATGTTAATGAATAAACATGTGTAAATAAATATTAAAAATGAATAAAATTACAAAAATATCGAAAAATGAAAAAATGAAAATGAATAAATTTAAAAAATATTAAAAGACTCAAGATTGTTAGAGTAAATAAAAATAAAAATGGAAAATTTAAAAAATATATATATTAAAAAGTAATAAATACTATATATTAAATAAAAATATAATAAATAAATATAATTTATCGATTAGAATCATATTAAATGTTAATAAATAAATAAAAATAAATATTCAAAATAAATAAAAATTTAAAAATATTAAAAAAATAAAAATTAAAAACAAATTTAATATATATATATATAAATTAAAAAGTAATAAATAGTGGGTTTTTATATGTATATCAATATTTCTTTCTATGTATGAAATAAAAATTTAATTATGAATAAATATTAAAAATGAATAAAATTAAAAAATATATTAAACAAACAAATAAATAAATATATATATTAAATTTAAAAGTAATAAATAATGCATATATATATATATATGGAAGAAGAATTTAATTATGAAAAAAATATTAAAAACAAATAAAAATTTAGAAATATTAAAGAAATAAAAATTAAAAATAAACAAATTTGATATATATATATATATATATGTATTTATTAAAAATAAATAAATAGTGTGTGTGTGTATATATATATCGATATATATTTTTATATATGAATAAATAATTTAATTTTGAATAAATATTAAAAATGAATAAAATTAAAAAAAATTAAAAAAATTAAAATTATATATTTATATATATATTAAATTTAAAAGAAATAAATAGTGTGTATGTGTGTATATATATAAATATATATTTCTATATATGAAATAAGAATTTAATTATCAATAAATATTGACCAATTCCATAATGGTTTGGAATAAATAAGATGATTCCCCAAAAGAATAAACCTTCATATGAAGAAATACAACATTAATCTCTAAAGCCACAACAATAATACCCAAATCCCAACTTAGATATATCCTCAAAATTCATCAAAATATTCCTAACTACGATTACAAACCAAAAACTCTGACGGGCATGATCAAATATTCTTCCAAAATTAATTTAACATTTATCCAAAATCAGCATTAATCACTCTCAAAGTTACATACAAAAAAATGTATATGCTCTAATAATATAATCACCAAGATATGCTAATAATTTTTATAGATAAACTAAATCACTATAAAACCATCATATATGATTTCCAAAAGATAATTAAATCTTCAATAATCAAATAAAATCCCATAATATTCTGTTTACCTTAATTAAAAATGGTTTCCAAAATGGTGAACATATTTTAAAATAACATTAATCACCTAATCACCAAATCACTTTTCAATCCCATGATTATCTCTATAATAAAAAATATGTTTCTAAAATCAATATAATCATTATTTGTCAATATATTTAATAAAAAACGATTCCATACTAACCAATACATCACATAGGCTAGTGCTAGGCACTACACCCTTGTCTCACTTCGAATATGGGTTAAAAACCCACTACATTTTCAGAAGTGGCAGGTTATCACCCGACCTGTGGGTTATCCTTTTACTAAAAATATATCAATATAATTCTTATAACTTTCCTAAAATTTGATAAACACCTTAAAAATAACCACAACCATCAAAATCATACAAACCCTAAAGTTTATCAATACCTTCAAAATTATGTAAAAAAAATGAAAAGAAAATTATTCCTTAAATAAAATTTTTACATGTTAAACTTAAGGGATACATACCCCTTAAACATATACCAAAACTCAATAAATTTCTCCAAAATTGTTATCATCACATAAAACCTCAAAAGGGATATCTAATCCTTTGATCATATGATCAATGTTAAATATACCAATATATCATAAATCTAGAATCCCTATATGTTTATACCTTAATCATTCAACATTCAACATTAACCATGCCTCTCCATATTATTACTTAATACTTCCTTCATATAAAAAATATGAATCACATCCTAAGATTCAAAAATATCAAAACATAGGTCAAGATATAATCTGAAACTTTATATATCATTTTATGTTTCCTCGTTTTCAACAATAATGGGATTAGGCATGATAAATATTCATCTATATGGTCTTTCTAATCTCATTCTTGAGCTTTCCCCCTAGGACAACAAATTTTATAATGCCCATACTCCCCACATTTAAAACATTCAATTAATTACTTAGGGGGAGATTTATTCAACTTCATGGTGTTAACTAACTACTTCCTTTTTTTATTAACATATTATTGCTTTATGCCTTCCATAACAAAATAAAAAACATATTCCATTCTCTTAAAACATTTTATTAGGTGCTTCTTCCCACATTCTAGACACATAAGTCATTGAATATTTTTACCTTTATGATCTTTATCACCTAAACTACCACATAGATTCATCTCTCTCTTATTTTATATGTTAGGAAACTCACCTCAGTTCAAGATTTTAATCATAAACTATGATAGTTGGTTAATAATAAACATAAGAGTTTTCACTAAAACTCCCATTTTACCCAGTGTTTGTTCAAACAACCACTGCATTTTCCTTCAAATCCATTATTACTTTGATGCATGTTGGATCTGGCTATATAATAAAACAAAAAAGGGATAGTGTGATCATATCAATAAAAACCCTAAAATATACTTAAATATATTGTATCCAAATATTTATAATTTTCCATATAACCATAATTCTTCCTAATATACCATCCTTTGTGGCTATAGAGATATTATAACTTCTTTTAAAAAACAGCCCAACCTCTACAGTTATCTAAACCCTCATCTTATACCAACTGTATAGGAAAATCCATAAACATTACATAATATTGAGTTTTAAGTTAGTAAATTATGCTCTTACATTTGAGGATATTGTCAGGTTAAAAGTTTTAGAGACTTATTTCATTACCCATATATAAAAAATCCATATTTTACAAAGTGGAAACCTTTAATCAGTATCCATTTTTCCCATAATACAATTTTTTTAAACAAAACATGTTTTATTTTCATGTAAAATTCTCATGAATTTCAACTTTACTTAATATTTGTCCTTACCCATCCATAAAATATGTGAAAAACTTTTTAAAATTGTTGTATTAGCACAAAATGATCAGTAAGTAACATAAAAAGAAAGAAATAAATGGCTAGACTATGAATACATATATTTTTTCCCTTTTCAAAATAAAATTTGGGCTCAAAATAAAAATTCTCTAACCCAATAAATCACCTTCTCTGACCAAATATTTTCATAAAATATTTTATAAAAGAATTAATGACCAAATAAAACTCATAAGGGTTTCTTTTAAATCATGAAAAACTCATAATAACTTTTTCAAAAAGTGATATTTTCACCATTTAAAAGTAGTTGATCATTATATTGACTTTTGAAATCATAATAGTCTTGTAAAAAACAAATATAAATCATAGATAAAACATGAATGTTACTAAGGTAATCATTTTAATATCACTCCTAAAAATGGTATAACCTTCACAGTTACACATATAATAACCATTTTGATTACACATAAATAGCCATCACACTTAAAAATGGAATAATGATTGAAGTATATTCCTATAATATCTTAGGAGAAACCTAATCAGATAACTCTATACCTTTACTAATTGAATTGAAGAGAAATAATAGTGTCAACCACACTCTGTTTAAAATAAAACCACCAATACTCATAAACAATTTCCAAGAACCACAACAAAATACATAAAATACTACATCATAAAAATGTTCTTTTCACCCAGAAGAAAACATTTTCACATATTGATATATCCATTACATTTTAAAACCATTTTTTTAAATAACCATAATAGAGTTAAATATGGAATTTATTTGAAGAAAACATTGAATCTTGTAAATAAATACAAAAAAAAATAATGGTTATGGAAGCGGGAAATGTCATTGTCACTATATATGTTAAAATTGATTATTCATTTTGTATTTTTGAAAACACAGTTAAAAAATTATGAAAAAGGATTCCTTTTTATTATTTTTTTCAATAAAGTAAAAAGCGACATAAAATTTACTTTATATACAATTTATTTCCATATAAAAAACATCCATAAAATAACTCTTAATAATATGTACATGGAAGAAAAAAGAGTTGAAAGTGTAACTTTAAAATATGGTCTTTAAAATAAAGTACCTTACATAAAATCTTAAAAAGATACTTTCTTTTAAAAAAATTGTAAAGAAGTAAAATTTGGTAAAAAAATATTATAAATCCTTGAATTATAATTCATAATTTTTCTTAAAACATTTATAAGGACATGGACATGTAAGATAACTTTTTAGAAAATAAAGCATGAGAACATTTAATACGAGTTTTTAAATTAAAGCCTCCCTTAACTTGAGTGAAACTAATCACATATGTTATTTATCTTCTTGAATAATAAAATTATGTTAATTATTTACTTGGTTTAGATGTTTTTAATTTTATTCATCATTTTATTTCAATCACTACCATGTTATATATAATTACTTAATCAATTAAGTTCACATCGAGCATTTTGGAAATATTCAACTCATATATCCAAAATGACTTTGGAAGGTTAAATATAGTCAAAGTGGTCATTATTGAAAACTTTACATAATAATAACTATGAAATAATCATATTTTTTTATAAATCAATTATACTTTTAAAACCAATCATGAAATGTTTTTATGAAAAATAAACTATGTTACAATCATAGAGACGATAGACTATACATACGCATGAGAAACATTTACATTTTTCAACAATCATTATGGAATGATGTTAAGTATTATTTTATCTTTAAGGAATTATAATTCTATTATAAATAAAATTTTATTTATTTAAACCTACTTATATTTATCATCCATGTGATGTGGTGATGAGAAATGAATCACATCACTTCGTGGAGGTAGTAGTCCACACGTACGCGCGAAAGACATTATCATTCTTTAGTGAATGGAAATGTAAGAAATTAAATGATATATCATATAATAATAATGATAAATATCTCATGAATATAATATATAAAAATCAATTTCATCATTATAACCATATTTGAGAGGTGGTGATGGAAAAATTATTACATCAGTCTGTGAGGCGGTGGTCTGTCGTAGACACAAACGATGAATTCCTTTCCTATTTGATTGAGTTTAGAGATGGATATAGGTTATTCCATTAACCAAAGAAAATATCAATATATTATATATAATTATGTAATTATATATAAATTGTTAAATAATATTTTATGGAGTTGAAAGAATAAATAAAACAAAAACATTTGATTAAATTATATACCTAAAACTACTGGAAATTTTAGCTTTACCAACAGTTTAAAACCATTAGTGAAGGTTGGACAACCGTTGGTATAAACTATACCAATAGTTGTCTAAACCGTTGGGTCTTGAGCCGTAGGGATAGACATATCCCAACGGTTCAATAAGAACAATTGGGATATGTCTGAAAAAAATCAGTATATTCCAACGGTTTCAGTAAACCATTGGTATATTTGTTTGAAAAAGGTTTTAAACCATGAGTAATAGCATGAAGAATCTCTATACCAACAGTTTGCAAAATTGTTGGTATAGAATTTTACAAATGGTTTACAAAAAACCATTGGTAAATTTAAAAAAAATCTATGCTAACAGTTTACAAACCGTTGGCATATACTTATACTAATGGTTTACAAAAAACCATTGGTATAAGCTCTTCTTTTACACATATAGAAACAGTTGTGAACCATTGGCATACCCTTTGTACCTGCAGCAAGCCGAATTGCTGGCCTCCCCCTATATAGGTGTAGTAACCCCTGTGAAGCATCAATTCCCCCTGTGTAGCTGCAACAATTCCACAAAAATTCAAACACAATAGAACTGCATAATAAATACACACACAACAAGTAACACAATACACCATTAACAAGGATACCTCCATAATACATACAGAATTCAGAATTATATTTGAATTCATAAATAATTCATCCAACACATAATTCCTACATAAATCTGAATACCTCTAATTCTGAATTTAATTACCCTCTACACACATACCAAATTAACACATAATTCATATGGTAATTACATCAAGTATACTCATACCCCCATTAACAAATAATTCATAAGTTAATAAAATACATAAAGAATTAAATTCAGAATTAAGGGGGTTGGGGGCTGTTCAGGGGTTTGGGGGTGGCAGTCTAAGTGGGGTGGGGGTGTCCAGAGGGGTGGGGGTGTCCAAGGGGATGGGGGTGTCTTAGGGTGGTGGTGGGGGGGGGGGGGGGTGTCCCCGGTGGTGTGTGGGGGGGGGGTGTCCATGGTGGTGTACAAGGAGGTGGGGTGGTGTCCAGGGTGTTGGGGGGCTTTCTAGGGGGTGGGGTGGTGTCCAGGGGGTGGGGGGCTGTCCAGGGGTTGGGGGATGTCCAAGGGGGTGGGGGTGGGGTGGTTTCCCTGGGGGTGGGGGTGGTTTAGGGAAGTGGGGGGATGTCCAATTGAGTGGGGGGCTATCCAAGGGGGTGGTGGGGCAGTCCACGGGGGTGGTGGGGCTATCTAGGGGGTCAGGGGTGTCCAGGGGTGGGTGGGGAAGTCCACGGGTGTGGGGGGCTGTTCAAGGGGGGTTGGGGGTGTCCACAGGGGTGGATGGGGCTGTCCAGGGGGTACGGGGTGTCCAAGGGGGTGGGAGGGCTGTCCACGGGGGGGGGGGGGGGGGGGGGTTAGGGTGTCCAGGGGGGTGGGTGGGGCTGTCCACGAGGGTGGAGGGATGTCCAGGGGGTTAGTAGGGCTGTCTATGTTGGTGTGTGGGGCTGTCCAGGGGGTACGAGGTGTCCAGGGGGGCGGGTGGGGCTGTCCAGGGGGTACAGGGTGTGCCGGGGGTTGGGAGGCTTTCCACAAGAGGAGGGGCTATCCATGGGGGCAGGCGAGTTGTCCACGGGGGTGGCAGGGCTATATAGGGGGGATGTGTGTGTGTGTTGGGGGGGGGGGTGTCCATGATAATGGGGTGGGATGGGGTGGGGGGGATGTCCATGGGGGTGTTCAAGGGGTGGGGTGCTGTTTGGGGGGGGGGGGGGGGTCCAGGGGGGTTTGGTGGTGTCTAGGGTGGGGTGGTGTCGAGGGGGTTGGGGTGCATTTCTAGGGGTGGGGGTGTCCAGGGGGTGGGGGTGTCCAGGGGGTGGGCAGGCTGTCCACGAGGGTGGCCAGTCTGTCCAGGGGGTAGGGGGTGTCCGAGGGGTGGGGGGCTGTTCAGTGTGGTGGGGGGGGGGGTATTCTTGGTGGTGTCTAGGGGGGTGGGAGGGATTTCTAGTGGGTGGGGGTGTCCAGGGGTGGGGTGGTGTCCAGGGGGTGGGTTGGGGGGGTTCAGGGGTTGGGGGGATGTTCAAGGGGGTGTGTGGTGTCCACGGGGGTGGGGGATATCTAGGGGGTGGGGGCAGTCCATGAGGGTGGCGAGGCTGTCCAGGGGATCAGTGGGTGTCCAGGGGGTGGGACGGGCTGTCCGAGAGGGTGGAGCTATCCAGGGGGTAGGGGTTGTCCACAGGGGTGGGCGGGGCTATCTAGGGGGTACAGGGTGTCCAAGGGGGGTGGGCGAGTTGTCCACGGGGGCTACAGGGTGTCCAAGTGGGGTGAGCGGGGCTGTCCGGGGGGAGGGGGTGTCTCAGGGGGTGGGTGGGGCTATCCAGGGGGTGGGTGGGGCTGTCCACGAGGGTGGGTGGGGTGTCCAGGGGGTACATGGCGTCCAGTGGGTGGGGAGGCTGTCTATAGGAGGAGAAGCTGTCCAGGGGGGTGTGCAGGTTGTCCACGGGGGTGGCGGGGCTGCCCAGGGGGTAGAGGGTGTCCAGGGGAGATGTGTGTGTGTGTGGGGGGGGGGGGGTGTTGTCCATGGTGGTGGGATGGGGGGGGGGTCTCTCCATGGGGGTGTCCAGGGGGGTGGGCGGGCTGTCTATCAGGGTGGTGGGGGGTGTCAAGGGTGTTGGTGGTGGGGGGAGGGCTGTCCAGGGGGGTGGGGTGGTGTCCGGGGGGGGGGGGGGGTGGTGTCTAAGGTGTGGGTTGTTGTCTGGGGGTTTGGGGGAGGGGGGTATGTCCATGGGGGTTTCTAGGGGGTGGGGTGGGGTTTGGGGGTGGTGTGGTGTCTGGGGTGGGGTGGTGTCCAGGGGGGTGGGGTGTCCATGGGGGTGGGGTGGTGTCCAGGGGGTTGGGGGGGCTTTCCAGGGGGTGGGGGTGTCTAGGGGGTTTCCAGGTGGTCGGGGTGTCCAGGGGGGTGGGCGAGTTGTCCATGGGGGTGGGCGGGCTGTCCAGGGGGTAGGGGTGTCTGGGGGGGGGGGGGGGCTGTCCACAAGAGTGAATAATTTTTTTGAGAGTTATCAAAAGTGAAAGTTTAAAAAATAAGAGTAACATGTTATGAATAAATTGGTGAAAGGTTCTTAAAATGTTACACAAACATGTATAACACCATTTTTCTATAATAATCACATGAAAAGTTCTTTTTATCATAGAGATACATAACTGTAAGTGTATATCAAACTTGCTTTTATCCACACTAAATGATTTTTTTCTTGTGGATTGTGTGGTATTGGATTATTTCCAAACCATAACATGGATGTAACTATTCTTGTTGATTAGTGAACCATTTAAATAATTTAGTTCATGTGGAAGTGTGTTTTTTGTGTTTTTATAAAAGTTATAATTCTTTAACATGAGGAAAAGCTTGTTTCAATAGAAAGGATATTTAAAAGAAAAAAATATCATTGATTTTTCCCCACCCCATCTTAGTGTGTAAGATTCTGACCTTATCATGGGTTTTCCAGGGGGTTGGGCAGGCTGTCCACAAGGGTGGGTGGGCTATCCACAGGGTTGGTGGGGCTATCCAGGGGGGTACGGGGTGTCCAAGGGTGGAGGGCTGTCTAGGGGAGGGGTGAATCAACAACACAAAATCATCAAGTCACGTTTTATTTTTTATAGAAAAAAAATAATGATAATATAATGACCCATACTTTACAAACATTGTTATTACTTCAGAATTGAAGCACACTTATTACAACATATAACAAAACCAAGAAAGGATCGTATAGGTATAGTGTCTTTAGAAACTGGGAAACATAAACAACTGGTTCATAAAGCATCTACTTTTCCTCCCATTTATTTCATCATATCTAGAGTCCCTTTTTGGCATATTCTACTTAATAACCTTCTTCCTAACCTGGGGAAATAAAACATACAAAAGGGTGAGCTCAAATGCTCAGTAAGGGTAAAAAAAAGAAATATCAATCACATCATATACATAAGCACATAACTTTTGGAAATCTTAGCCTGCAAAAGAGATCATAATTTCATAACATGGGATAAATCATAGTAGTGAAATGTAATCCCAATAATCGTAACTTAAAACATGAAACTTTGTGGCATACACACATAATCATAGAGAATCATTTCTTATTTGTCAAGACTCATTGCCAAGACTATCTTAGTGGACAAAGTCCATTTCTGAACCGAGTTCACTCCTCGTTTCAGTCCTGTTTCATTGAACCGGTATAACCTACCATTCCAGCCATGTCTATCTCATGAGATATAAAATCTTTACCCAATGCATTGGAGGGAGATATAGGTCCCACCCATCTCATAATGATACCATTATTATGTGTGCCAGAAAATCATAAACCATACATCATAGCATAACCCATGTAATAAAAATGGGAATCTTAAACATCGTGACATCATAAAACAATTCATATAAGATAAAGTAATTCATAAAAATATTTCCATCACAACATAATCAAAACAATTTAATAATAGGGATATAAACAGAACCCTATATTATCTTAGATGGAAAATAATTTTGATAAAACACTTGAACTCCATTCTTGAGGAAAATATACTTTCTACTTCAAAAACACTTTTACTTTCTTAACATGTCATACAATTTTAAACTAAAAGAAGTTGATTAAAAATAAACTTGAAAACTTGTAAAGGAAGATTCTTGGAAATAATGTTTTAAAAATCCATTCATGCCGTAGATGTTAAAAAAACATTCTTCTCGTACTTTTGTCGGAAAAGTCAAAAAGTACCTCGTACGAAAAACGACAAAAGATTCCTTTCATATCTTTTACTAAAAACTTACCATAGGGTAAAATTGGATTTAAAAAATTTTATGTGGATGGAAATAATATTACATATTGAGGAAACATGGATGTGGATGATAAAATACACCCTAGTAATACCAAAGTATAAACAATCTCGGATAAAAATGAGATTGTGATATTTCCCTTACCTTTGGTCTGATATGCTTTGTATGTGTCCGAACCTCCTGTATAATGATTTAGATAATGTTATTGAATTATTACAGAATCATACTTATTTTTATGATATCATATATGGTCATATTCTTAGCTTATTATTAGTAATATTTCATTACTACTTGTTATTCCGGTGTTTATTACTTTTTGTTCTTATGCGTGTTTGTTGAATAAATTCTTATTATTCTATTTAGGTTATAGATACCTCATTTTCAGAATGTTATTAGTGTAATATATATCATATTCATTAATTCAATTCATTTATATAATCATTATGAAATGAAGATCATGTAGAACGAGTCGCATCACATTGTGGAGACGGTATTCCGTACGTACGCACGAGTGATGATATCGTTCCTATGATCGTGGAATTGTATTGGAGTGTATGTATACTATTTCAGAATCAGAATCACTTTATAATAGTCATATCTAGTCATTATTTACACCATTATACCCATCCAAGTAAGGTGGTGGTGGAAAATAGATTACACCATGACGTGGAGACGGTATTCCGTACGTACGCACGCGCGGTGATTTCTTTTTCCGTAGGATGGATAGATGGTGAAATATGGTTGTTTCATACTTATAATAACATATCTGTATATGAGTGATACTGATGTTATTAATTCATAATGAAACAACTAAATAAGAAGAAGTGGAAGAAGAAATAAAGATGAAAGAATCGGTAATGGACATTACCTCTTCTTTGAAGTGCTTCTTTGAGACCTCCTTTTAAGGCACTAAAATAGGTCTTTGAAGAAGACCAGAACCTCTAGGATGTTTCTAGGGAAGTGGAGAGTAGAAATTGGCAGGGTTTGGCCGAGATTTAAGGCTCAAAGTGGTGTGAGGAAGAGGGGGAGGAGGTGCCCTTTTATAAGGGAGGAGAGGGGCTCCTTTGGAAAAACTAACAATATTATTTTATTATAAAGTCAAGTTCGGTTTTAAATAGCTCCAAATTGATTTATTTTGAATCTAAGGTGGGGGTGGGTCGAAATCATCTCATCCAATAGAATTTAGACAAGTTTAGGTTCCTATTTTAACCTTATCATTTAGATTTAACATTAAGTTAAATAATTTTACTTTTACCGTGTCTTCTTGTGTTCTTATACTATAAGGTTAATAAACTTACTATAAGAAGCCAAACAAACCCCAAGTTGTTTATTATTAATATATATAACCTCAACTAAGTCATTTTGCTGAACCATATATTTTTAGGAATAAAATAACAATTACTAATATAATATTTGTTTTAAAAACTATTTTATGTCAATTTTGACACTATTTAGTAATTAATTTTTGTGAAAATCATAATAGAATTATTAGTTCTAAAAAAGTTAATTAACTCAATAATAACATGTCATATTAATCTAGAAAATTAGTGTAATTCATAAAAAGTCTCAAATTACATTTATTTTTGTGTTTATAACATCAATCATGTCAATATTTCATTAATAATATAATTACTGCATCATCTTTGTGTCATAAATAAATTAAATTATTTAATGTCTAAAAATTACAAATAAAAAACCATTATGTAGGAAATCTTTTTAGATTTCTAATGAATATTTATAGTATAATTTAAATTATGTATAACCCCATATTAAAAATAATTTTCTTATTAAACTTTAATTTTAACTATTTTAACCCTTATTTAAATAAATTAATAATAAATGTCCTAATCTAATCCAAGTTGGCCTAAATGGTCATATTTTATTCATAAGGTTGTTTTTGGTCGAATTACACTTGTACAATAGAATTAGGACATGTGTTAGGGTAATAATAATATCATTTTTACCCTTAATTATCCTATTTACTTTTAACCATGGTAAAAAAATTAAAAAGTAACTATTCACCAAAAAATTATTTTCATCTCATTGAACCACATTTTACTTACTGACATCAACCGTGTCTCTTGGATTTTCGGAATTCCACTCACAGAAGTGGTAAAATTAAGTTTTATGAAAAATTCAGTTTTTTAACTACCACTTAGTGGTTTCACTATTCATCAAAAATTGAAAGTTTTCAGAAATATACCAAAATTTCACCCTAGGCTAATTTCGATATTCCGAATCCAAAAATGAAGTACATTTTAAAAAATAAAATTTATAAAATTTCAAAAAGTGGTTATTACTATTCATAACGACTAGTTTTAATAATATTTTAATAGCATATCATTGTTTAGTGAAACTCGGTATTACGTACGACGCAAGCTATCGAGGAGGGCCGCGGTTGCGTGTAAAGCAAGACAAGCTAGTGTTGTGTGTAGTAAAAGATTCCTTTGATGATTTATATAACATAAAAACAAAATATTTCACATAAAAGTCTCAGGTGTTACATTCTACCCCCCTTAAAATGAATTTCGCCCTCGAAATTCGTCACTTTGTAACAAACAGATGAGGATACCTCTCCCTCATCATATCCTCAAGATCCCATGTAGCTTCTTCTAATTGGTGGTTCCTCCATAAAACTTTCACCAATCGAGTGGTCCTGTTTCGTAGGAATTTTTCGCTACGATCCAGAATCTCTATCGATTGTTCTTCATAAGAAAGATCTTTCTCCAGCGGTACAACTTTTGAGCTGAGTAAATGTGAAGGATCAGGTATGTACTTTCTCAAGAGAGATACATGGAACACATCGTGAACTTGAGAGAGATTCGGAGGAAGCGCCAATCGGTAAGCTACCTTCCCAACACGATCCAGTATTTCGAAAGGACCGATATATCTAGGGCTCAACTTCCCCTTTCTTTCCAAATCTCATAACCCTCTTCCAGGGAGATATTTGTAAGAACACTTTATCACCCACTTCAAACTCTAGGTCTTTTCTTCAGTTTTCGGCAGAACTTTTCTATCGACTCTGAGCTGCTCTTATGTGTTGTTGAATAGATCAGACCTTTTCTGCCATTTCATCAACGAGATCGAGTCCTAATAGCTTTCTTTCTCCAACTTCATCCCAGCAAGTTGGAGTCCTGTATTTCTTTCCATAGAGAGCTTCATAAGGAGCCATCTGAATACTGGAGTGAAAGTTATTATTATAATAAAATTCCACCAAAGGTAGGTGTTGATTCCAACCACCTTTGAAATCCATAGAGCAAGCTCTCAATATATCTTCTAGAGTTTAAATTGTTCTCTCAGGCTGACCGTCTGTCTGAGGATGATAAGAAGTGTTGAAACTCAACTCTATATCCAGAGTATACTGAAGACTTCACCAGAACTTCGAGGTAAATCTCAGATCCCGATCAGATATAATAGAAAGTGGTACTCCATGAAATCTTACCACTTCCTTTACATATATCCTGGAAAGCTGATCCAGAGAGAAATCCTCTCTAATAGCAATGAAGTGTGTAGACTTTGTAAGACGATAAACTATGACCCAGATATCATTATTGACTTTGGATGTTTTAGGAAGTCCTGTGACAAATTCCATAGTGATGTTTTCCCATTTCCATTCGGGTATGGGTAATGGTTGTAACATCCCCTTAGACTTCTGTCTCTCAGCTTTAACTTGTTGACAAACCAAGCATCAAGAGACATATTCAGCAACATCTCTTTTCATTCCATTCCACCAGAAGTACTCTTTCAGGTCCCTATACATCTTTGTGCTTCCAGGATGAATAGAGAATGAAGAACTATGAGCCTCATCCAGCAGCTCCTTTAATTCGGGGATGGGAGGAACACAAACCCGATTCCTGAACTTTATTATCCCATCACATTCAAGGTTGAATTCAGGAACATTTCTCACCTTCTTTTGTAACTCGACATCTTTTTTCTGTGCCTCTTTAATATTCACATGTATATATGATTGAACATTCATTTGAGAAAGATACGATTTTCCCCTTTCATTATAATTCCAAGATCCATCCTTTGTAAATCCATAAATATTGGATCTTTTGTGATCCTCATCATAGATAAACTAGCATGGTCTTGTCGACTTAATGCATCTGCCACCTTGTTTTCTTTCCCAGGGTGGTAATGGATTGAGCAGTCGTAATCCTTAATCATCTCCAACCATCTTCTTTGGCGCATATTCAGCTCCTTTTGTGTGAAAATATACTTTAAACTTTTATGATCACTATAAATATCACACCTTTCACCATAAAGGTAATGCCTCCAAATCTTTAATGCAAAGATTACTGCAGCTAACTCCAAATCATGAGTTGGGTAATTTTGCTCATGTATTTTCAATTGTCGTGAGGCATAAGCTATCACCATATCATTTTGCATAAGAACACACCCCAATCCCTTCTTGGATGCATCACTGTAGATCACAAACCTTTCTCCACTACAAGGCAATGTGAGCACAGGTGCACTAGATAACCTTCTTTCCAACTACTTGAAATTCTCTTCACATTCCTCCATCCAAACAAACTTAACTCTTTTCCAAGTCAACTTGGTGAGTGTATTAGATAATCGTGAAAAATCTTTCACAAAACGTCGATAATATCCAGCCAAACCAAGAAAACTTTGGATCTCGGTTACCGTTGTTGGTCTCGAACATCTTTCGATAACCTCTGTTTTTGCTGGATCCATAGATATCCCCTCTTTTGAGATTATGTGACCCAAAAATGAAACTTTTTGAAGGAAAAATTCACACATGGTAAATTTGGCATAAAGCTTCTCCTTTCTCAGGGTCTTAAATATAATTCTCAAGTGATCTTCATGTTCTTCCTTGCTCTTTGAATAGACAAGAATATCATCTATAAAGACTACCACAAACTGATCAAGATAGTCTCTAAAGACTCTATTAATTAGATCCATGAAGATAGTAGGGGAATTAGTAAGACCAAATGGCATCACTATAAATTCATATTGTCCATACCTTGTATAGAAAGCCATCTTTGGTATATCCACCCTTTTGACCCTTAATTGATGATACCCTGAACGAAGATCAATATTGGAAAAGTATCGAGCTCCGCGTAGTTGGTCAAATAGGTCATCAATGCGTGGGAGAGGATATTTGTTCTTGATAGTGATCTTGTCAAGTTCTCGATAATTAATGTAGAGTCTCATTGATCCATCTTTCTTCTTAACAAACAGAACAGGTGCTCCCCAAGGTGACGCACTAGGGCGTATGAAACCCTTATCAAGATTCTCTTGGAGTTGCTTCTTCAATTCCTCCAACTCAATTGGGGCCATTCTATAAGGTGTCTTTGAAATAGGCAAAGCACCCAGTACGAGTTCTATTGAAAACTCAACTTCACAATTCGATGGAAGACCCGTTAATTCCTTTGGAAAGACATCATCAAACTCCCATACAATGGGCATATTCCTAATCGTGAGTTTCTCACCAACCATTTGAGATAAATAACCTTCATTTAGTGGAATCAATACCCATAAAATGGAAGAAATTTCCACTGGATGGTTATGTTCATCCTTGCATCGATAGACGATCATAGATTGATCTGGAATATGAAATGTGACTTCCCTTCTTTGGCAATTGATATGATCTCCATGTAGAGAAAGCTAATCCATGCCGAGAATCACATAAAATTCCACAATAGGAAGGATCACAAGATTTTCAGGAAGCACTTTCCCACAAACTTCAATCGGAGAAGAATTATAAAATTTTGATGCGACTGTTGTGCCATTAGGTGTTGTCACAGCTAACTCAACATCTAATTGTTGAGGTAATACGGTGACACCCTTATAAAATTCTTCAGAAATAAAGGAGTGGGTGGATCCAGAATCAAATAAAACATTTTCTACTTTAGAGTGGATGGTAAGTGTACCTTTCACCACATCGTTATCGTACTCCACATCGCTGATAGAAATTGCATGTGACTTTCCTTTGTCTTTAGCCTTAAGAGTTTGTTGATGTCGAACATCATCATCAACCCTTGGATTAGGGAATTTATTGGCATAATGTCCCATCTCCTTGCACTTGAAACATTGAAGTGTAGTAGGTTCATTCTATGTATCCCTTCCTTTGTTTGCATCATTAGACATCTTCTTCCCATCATCGCGGCATTCAAATTCCCGATGACCTTCCTTTCCACATTTGAAACATTTACTTGTCCCTTTAAGACAACTCCCTCCATGTTTCTTTTCACACTTTGAGCATAAGGGAAAGATCATCTTCTTTTCAGTGTGCTCTTTAGATTTTCCTTTGAATTTCAGTTTCCTCTTCTTATCAAACCCATATGACTGATGGGTTACCCCAATCTCCATCTCAACTTTGAGAGCACATCGAACGATTTCCTCGTAGCTATTGAAGTCCCTTATGGCTAAGGCCCTTTGAAGACTTGGTTTTAAGCCACTAAAGAATAGACCGATCTTACTCTCAGGTTGGATAATAATACCAGAAGCATACCTTGCCAGTCTTGTAAAATTTGCTTCATAGGTACCAATAGATTCATCATCATTTTGCTTCAGTTCAAGAAACTCTTTATCCATCTTTGTTCGGAGAATACGAGGGAAGTACTTATTAAAAAATAAGTTCTTGAACTCGTCCCATTCCATGGACTCAATTTCATCCCTTTGCCTCGTATTCTTAATAAGATTCCACCATTGATCAGCATTACCTTCCAAACGATACACTGTTAAGATGACTTTATCATGCTCATAAAATTGAAGAACTGAAAATAACTTTTCATTAGTACTAATCCATTGTTCAGCAACTAATGGATCAGTAGACCCGCTGAATGAAGGTGGATGCTGTCTCATGAAGGATTCAACAGAATATTGCTCCTTCCTTTGCTCGTTTGGAAGTCTTGCATGATTCATAGCTTGAGAAAGTTGTGTGAGCATGGATATAAGATTTTGCATTCTAGCTCCCATAATGTTTCATTGCTCAGGGGGGACAATCATTGCATTTCCCGTTTCATTCTGCATTAACACGGTTCCTTCGGGTTCCAGCCATTGACTAAAACCAAGAAGAATAGTGTGAGGAACACTAATTATAATAGGAAAACCACATAATCAAGAATAAAATTTCACACTTAAGGTCTTATCCTAGGTTATTCATGGCCATTTCTAAAACACTAAGATTGTGTTCTATGCTTAGACTTATCCTTAGGGTTCTTACTAAGGCTTTCACATCCTAATTTCCAAAGGTTGACTATAACCTCCCTCAGATACCAACTATAACGACCCATACTTTACATACATTGTTATTACTTCATAATTGAAGCACACTTATTACAACATATAACAAAACCAAGAAAGGACCGTATAGGTATAGTGTCTTTAGAAACTGGGAAACATAAACAACTGGTTCATAAATCATCTACTTTGCCTCCCATTTATTTCGTCATATCTAGAGTCCCTTTTTGGAATATTCTACTTAATAACCTTCTTCCTGACCTGGGGAAATAAAACATACAAAAGGGTGAGCTCAAATTCTCAGTAAGGGTAAACAAAAGAAATATCAATCACATCATATACATAAGAACATAACTTTTGGAAATCTTAGCCTGCAAAAGAGATCACAATTTCATAACATGGGATAAATCATAGTAGTGAAATGAAATCCCAATAATCATAAATTAGAACATGAAACTTTGTGGAATACACACATAATCATAGAGAATCATTTCTTATTAGTCAAGACTCATTGCCAAGACTATCTTAATAGACAAAGTCCATTTCTGGACCGAGTTCACTCCTCGTTTCAGTCATGTTTCACTGAACCGGTATAACCTACCATTCCAGCCATGTCTATCTCATGAGATATAAAATCTTTACCCAATGCATTGGAGGGATATATAGGTCCCACCCATATCATAGTGATACCGTTCTTATGTGTGCCACAAAATCATAAACCATACATCATAACATAACCCATGTAATAAAAATGGGAATCTTAAACATAGTGACATCATAAAACAATTCATATAAAATAAAGGAATTCATAAAAATACTTCCATCACAACATAATCAAAACAATTTAATAATAGGGATAGAAATATAACCCTATATTATATTAGATGGAAAATAATTTTGATAAAACACTTGAACTCCATTCTTGAGGAAAATATACTTTCAACTTCAAAAACACTTTTACTTTCTCAACATGTCATAAAATTTTAAACTAAAAGAATTTGATTAAAAATAAACTTGAAAACTTGTAAATGAATCTTCTTGGAAATAATGTTTTAAAAATCCATTCATGCTGTATAAGTTAAAAAAACATTCTTCTCATACTTTTCTCGGAAAAGTCAAAAAGTACTTCGTACAAAAAACGACAAAAGATTCCTTTCATGTCTTTTACTAAAAACTCATAAAAGGGTAAAATTGGATTTAAAAAATTGTAGGTGGATGGAAATAATATTAAATATTTAGGAAACATGGATTTGGATGATAAAATACACCCCAGTAAATACCAAAGTATAAACAATCTTGGATAAAAATGAGATTGTGATATTTCCCTTACCTTTGGTCCAATATGATTTGTACGTGTCCGAACCTCCTGTATAATTATTTAAATAATGTTATTGACTTATTAAATAATCATACATATTTTTATGATATCATATATGGTCATATTCTTAGCTTATTATTAGTAATATTTCATTACTACTTGTTATTCAGGTGTTTTTTACCTTTTGTTCTTATGCGTGTTTGTCGAATAAATTCTTATTCTTCTCTTTAGGTTATAGATAACTCATTTCCAGAATTTTATTAGTGTAATATATATCATATTAATTCATTCAATTCATTTATATAATCATTATTAAATGAAGATCATGTAGAACGAGTCGCATCACATTGTGGAGACGGTATTCCGTACTTACGCACGAGTGATGATATCATTCCTATGATCGTGGAATTTTATTGGAGTGTATGTATACTATTTCAGAATTAGTATCACTTTATAATAGTCATATATAGTCATTATTTACACCATTATACCCATCCAAGTAAGGTGGTGGTGGAAAATAGATTACACCACGGTGTGGAGACGGTATTCCGTACGTACGCACGCGCGGTGATTTCTTTTTCCGTAGGATGGATAGATGGTGAAATAGGGTTGTTTCATAATTATAATAACATATCAGTATATGAGTGATACTGATGTTATTACTTCATAATGAAACAACTAATGAAGAAGAAGTGGAAGAAGAAATAAAGATGAAAGAATCGGTAACGGACATTACCTCTTATTTGAAGTGCTTCTTTGAGACCTCATTTTAGGGCACTAAAATAGGTTTTTGAAGAAGACCAGAACCTCTAGTATGTTTCTAGGTAAGTGGAGAGAATAAATTGGCAGGGTTTGGTCAAGTTTGAAGGCTCAAAGTGGTGTGAGGAAGAGGGGGAGGAGGTGCCCTTTTATAAGGGAGGAGAGGGGCTCCTTTGGAAAAAATAAAAATATTATTTTATTATAAAGCCAAGTTCGGTTTTAAATAGCTCCAAATTGATTTATTTCGAAGATAAGGTGGGTATGGCTCGAAATAATCTCATACAATAGAATTTAGACAAGTTTAGGTTCCTATTTTAACCTTATCATTTAGATTTAACATTAAGTTAAATAATTTTACTTTTACCGTGTCTTCTTGTGTTCTTATACTATAAGGTTAATAAACTTACTATAAGCAGCCAAACGAACCCCAAGTTGTTTATTATTAATGTATATAACCTTATCTAAGTAATTTGGCCGAACCTTAGATTTTTAGGAATAAAATAACAATTACTAATATAATATTTGTTTTAAAAACCATTTTATGTCAATTTTGACACTATTTAGTAATTAAATTTTTTGAAAATCATAACAGAATTATTAGTTCGAACAAAGTTAATTAAATAGATACTAACTTGTCATATTAATCTATAAAATTAGTGTAATTCATAAAAAGTCTCAAATTACATTTATTTTGGTGTTTATAACATCAATTATGTCAATATCTCATTAATAAGATAATTACTGCATCATCTTCGTGTCATAAATAAATTAAATTATTTAATGTCTAAAAATTAAAAATAAAATACCATTATGTAGAAAAGATTTTTATATTTCTAATGAATATTTATAGTCGAATTTATCTTATGTATAACCCCATATTAAAAATGATTTACTTATTAAACATTGATTTTAACTATTTTAACCATTCTTTAAATATATTAATAATTAATGTCCTAATCTAATCCAAGTGGGCCTAAATGGTCATATTTTATTCCTAAGGTTGTTTTTGGTCGCATTACACTTGTCCAATAGAATTAGGACATGTTTTAGGGTAATAATAATATCATTTTTACCCTTAATTACCCTATTTACTTTTAACCGTGGTAAAAAAAAGTAAAAAGTTACTATTCACCAAAAAATTATTTTCATCTCATTGAACCACATTTTATTTATTGACATCAACTGTGTCTCTCAGATTTTCAAAATTCCACTCACAGAAGCGGTAAAATTAAGTTTTATGAAAAATTCAGTTTTTTAACTACCACTTAGTGGTTTCATTATTCATCAAAAATTGAAAGTTTTCAGAAAAATACCAAAATTTCACCCTAGGAAAATTTCGATATTCCGAATCCAAAAATGAAGTCCATTTTGAAAAATAAAATTTATAAAATTTCAAAAAGTGGTTATTACTATTCATAATGGCTAGTTTTAATAATATTTTAATAGCATATCATTGTTTAGTGAAACTCGGTATTGCGTACGACGCAAGCTATCGAGGAAGGCCACAGTTGTGGGTAAAGCAAGCCAAGCTAGTGTTGTGTGTAGTGAAATATTCCTTTGATGATTTATATAACATAAAAACAAAATATTTCACATAAAAGTCTCGGGTGTTACAGATAATGTGACCTACCTAATCACACATATATTCAGGCACAACAAATCAATAAACATCAAAGGTCAGTAATATCAATAAATAATGTAACGAATCAATCTATCCCTCACCACCATCACTATCATCACCATCATCATAACCCTCAACCCCATCCTCATCTTCATCCCCATCATCATCCCATCCCTCCTCCTCACCCTCATACTCAGCCTCAGCCTCCTCATCGCCCTCCTCCTCAACCTCATCCACCTCCTCGCCCTCCTATTCTACCTCGACCTCCTCCTCACCATCCTCCTACTCCTCCACCTCAGTCTCCTCCTCACCATCGTCTTAACCACCACTAGAAATTCCACCTGGTTCACCATATATATAATGCATCAATGACATATATTCATCACAAGCAGTGATGGCCTCTGGTAGAAGTGTTGGACGTAAAACTTCCATCAGTTTCCTAAATGTAGTGTTTTCTCTAGAAGACTATTCTGCCGTCTCTGTGTCCCTTTTTTCAGCCTGTACTACCTATGACTTAACCTTCTACAACTCGGTGGCACTACAACTCAGACATGAGGAGGTCTAATACCTCGTCGGAACTATACTCTTCCCAGGTCGTCAGTGTACTCTACCCAGGTGCTAATCTCCCAACACCGGATGTAAGTGATCGTTTGGACCAAAATTGTTAGGTTCCTGGGTGTCAAGGGCCTCTAGAGTATCCTATTACAAATATAAATAGATTATTATGTTACAAAATAGAGATTAAAATTTTAAATCTAATAATTAAAACCTACAATCTGCTGTTGAGTCGGTTCATTAACCCCACTTCCATCATTCTTCTTTCTACATGAGAAAAACAGTTTTGCTCGAGGAACACGTCCTTCTATATTAAATTCATGACTCTATAATGAAATTGAATGTAGGAAACCATAATTAAAAATAGGATACCAAAAAAATATTAATTTCATAACTAAAATTATATAACAACTTTAGCAATCGAATAAATTATGGAGGAATCAATAAAAAGTGCAAGTCATAAAGAAAGATTATAAATTGTCATACCTGATGCCTCTCATGATCTGAAATCATAGTAGGTCCCAATGTGTGGATGTATTTCTTAGAATCAATGTTTTTTATTTCTTCCAAATGAATATTAAATAAAATCCAATAATTATAATTAACAAAAAACATGAAAATTTTCATTTTAATACCTCTAATTTTATTAATACCAAAAATTGGCAAGTCATCCAATAAGTAATCATCTGTTGGTACTGTTCTAATAGACAATAATCTACTACAGGAACCAACTCTAACTCTATCCACACTCTATAACTCCAACCAATGTACAACTCATGCTTATAAGCTCTCCAAATCTCGCCTAAATCCTTTAGACGTGCTGGCTGTGTACCCTCACCATCGGCGAAATTAAACCGCAGCTGACACCAAAATATTAATTCATATAAATACAAAAATTAAAATATTGAATTAAATACAACAGAATTTTTTTACCCATATCTCCACCCAGGGATTTATCCTTGACTTAATTTGGCAGCTGTCTCTATGAGAGCGGGATGACAGGTATGATGTCAGAGTATTTGGAAAGCATCGCCAAAAAACTCCAACATTGATGCCCTGATTTTTCTATCATCTGACTATCTTCATTATACTTCATTATCAACTATGTGCAGTTTTTCCACACTGCACACATGTGTGTACACCCCCGAACTTGCCTCATATCAGTAGATGTATTTGTTATGAAAGAAAAACCAATATTTTATCAATATATATTGTAATGAAATTAAATAATGTTGTAAAAATTTGTTAGGGTTGTACAAGTATACCTGCGGCAGTCAGATCAATGGACGCTGCTGGATCCACAAAAACTAAAGGAACACCCTATATAGATGGATTGGGTCCCAATGTATGCTCTATAGGGATATACTTTGGCAGAGCAGGAGTCGAAGAAGATGGAATATAAAAGCCCAGAGAGAAGAAATCCGAAGTAAAAGAAGTTGACAGGGATTGCTGGCCAAATGATGGACGGGTAGTGGGAATCATCATCGGATGTGGTACAGATGGGTGAAGAGGTTCATATTTAAACGATGGTGAAAAAATGGGAGGCCTCAATATCCCATGTGTCCCTAATGACACACCATGATCATCATGTGTGATGGATGATATGTTAGTGGGAGGGGAAAAGTCTAATCAGGTACACAGACCAGATCGTCTATCTCTCGTACAACCCCTACGTATGAACACCCTAAGTACTGGGACAACTATTAGGCTGATCATCAAATAAATGTCATCTAATAGATGGATCCTACAAAAATGTTTAAAAAAATTAATCACATGACATTATATATTATTTAAATATATATATTTGAAATAAAATACTCACTACAGGAACTAATGGTGGAATGCCCAGCTCAGTCATGCGACGATTGTTGTCTATAATCTGTTTTCGTCACCTCTCTTCAATTGGTTTCATTTCCTACATTTGAAAACAAATATGGAATTAAATAGAAAAGGATAACTAATGTGTAACCCAAATAACCATATAAATGAGAGGGAATAGAGGGATTCTTGGATAATTTAATTAACCATTGTTTTAGGTGATCTTAAAAATATATATAATGAAGTCAATAAATCGTAAAAGATATAATAAAGAAATTTAATTTTTAGTAGGATGTTTATTTACTAAGTGTCATGAGTCTATTAAAATCATGGAACACTGATTCTACCAGATTCATAAGTGGTAAAGCAGTTGTCAAAATTAAGGAAAATTTTAATTTCTTTTTCTCACATAGATGATACAGGTTTCAATACATGTTTTGTAGAAGAATACAAACCATCATCTTCATTACCTAGTAAAATGTTAAAGAGAGGTATTAGAGTTATACAAATTATATACAAATCATATTTGAAGCATTGAAATGTTCACCAAGTTAGAAATGTTGGTTTCGTAGTTTTGAATACAGTTTAATTCCAAATTAGAAAATTAAATTCAAATAAAATTTCAACCAATAAACATTGAAAATTCAAATAACAGTGAAGTTGGATAAAACATATTTGTAATCAATATTAAATCAATTCGAATAGTACCAACCTTAATAGCCTAAGTCGAGGTAAAGCAAAATAATTGAGAACATGAATGGATGATTTTATATATTTCCCAACCACAACTTCTGGTTCATAGTCAACTCTGACAATTGAGCTATTGGAGTCATCAAAAGTAATTAATGGATCGATTCCAATGGAATTAGGGATGGTGTCAATTCCATCATCACCATCATCAAAAATATATCTTGGAATTACTTCAATAATGACATCAAATTCTGGTCAAAGATGGTCTTTGACATAAAAAATTTGTTTCTCCATTGATGCCAATACATATGGTTCATCAGTAGAAAGACTGCGAGTCATATCAATTAATCAAAATTAATAATAATCAATAAATGTGCCCTGCCTCATCATCAAATCAAACAACTTACTTTTTATCAGCGTGACTCATCCATGAAAATAATAATCCAATATTATTTTTTTAATGACTCCATAATAACCTAAATTTTCAAATCGCAGTCTACTATCTGATGCACTAGAATAATAGTCTATTGTGGTAGTAAACATAACACCATCATGTTGTGTTCTCATGTTCTTTGCTCATTCAGTGATAATAAATCTGTACCAATTGATAAAAATTGATTTACAGTGACGAACCTTGATATTTGGACCTCTTATTTCTCCAAGGACAGAGCCAGCAAGAAAACTCAATACCTGATATATAAATCAATATTAAACTTAATTAATTATTGTTTTAATTATTTTAAACAATAATATTATTACCTTCAATTTTAAACAAGAAGAAAACTCTTTTCTATGAAAAGTATCCCTCCTTCTCAATGATAATGAATGAAGCTTTGTATTTATCATCGTTTTATGTTACTCGTATATAAAAATAGGAATAGTTTAACATATATATATATAAGATATAAATATAAAATTTACTAACAAGATGTAGTCATCAAATAAGTCACAATTCAACAAAACTGTGCGATGTGCCATCTCTCGCTCTTCAAGGCATATTGTCATCAATGTATATGATCCAAGAATTCCTCCTGTTAGAGGAAGTGATGGAAAAATGGGATCAATTTTCTCATACTATTCTTCTTCATTTCTCATTGGTATGTTCTTTCTTGTAGTAAGATCAGACAAATACATAGAGTTGAAATCCATACATTCTTGAGCCAAGTAATCGTTCACGATCGAACCTTCGAGATAACTCTTGTTACAGGCATAAGACTTTAATGTGTACATATTTCTTTCATTTGGATATATCCAATGAAAATAAATAGGTCCTCTGAGAAGTATTTCAGTTGGAATATGGACAGTCAGATGCATCATGCATGTAAAAAATGATGGGGAAAATATTTTCTCTAACTCACACAAAATTAATGGGGAATATGCCAATTTTTTTGGCAAGAAAGACTTGGAAAACTTCTTAGCACAAATATCTATAAACAAATGGAACAACCGAATAATATCCACCCATACATTATTGGAAAAAAGATGATGAATTGCTATTGGAATCAATTCATGTAGAAGGATGTGATAATCACGAGTCTTCAAAATTTTAGATTCAACTCTGTTTTGTTGACCTGTTTGGATATGTTGCATGAATAGCCATAAGGAACTTTAATAGTCTCTAGTATTTCCAGAAATTTCTTTTTTTTATAGGTGTCATCACATAAGAAACACATGGAATTTTCTATTTATCCTCACTGATACGCACATGATGCAATTCCGATCTGATGCCCAAATCCACCAAGTCACGCCGAGACTACAAATCATATTTTGTCTTTCCCTTAACATTTAGAAGAATCGAAAGAAACATTTCCCATATTTGTTTTTCATTTTTCATTACGTCTAAGCAATGACATAACAAATTGGTTGACCAATAGGGAAAATCAAAGAAGATACTTCTTACAATTGTAACAGGTTTATGTGGAAACATTCTTTCTCTTTCCATATTTCATTTGACCCTTCTCATATGAAAACTGAAATCTTTCAATTCATTAAGCACAACAGTTCTTGACATACACTGAGGTGGATCATTGGTCTCCATGGTATTGTCAAATATTCCATGATTATTTCTCTATGGATGGTTCATTTGAAAGAATCGTTGATGTCCCATAAAACTAAAACTACAATGATGCTTCAGTATTTTGGATCATGTATTCTTCATACAAATAGGACATGATAGTTTTCCCTTTGTGCTCCACCCCGAAATCATTTCATAAGTAGGAAAATCATTGATCATCCCCATAAGCACAAGAGGCATCTGAAATATGTCTTTGAAACATGCATCGTATGTACGCACACCCATATCCCAAAGAAGTTTTAACTCTTTTATTAAAGGTTAAATGTATACATCTATATCATTGTTGTGATCAAAAGGGCCAGATATGAGTATACTCATGAAAGTGAAAGGTTTTTCATACACAACAAAGGTATAAGATTATGACTTGTGTATAAAAATCATCCATGTGTTGTGCGATGTAAGAATCTGCCCAAGAAGATTAAAACCATCACATGAAAGACCCAACCTCATATTACACATGTCAACTGCAAAATTAGGATATCGAGCATAAAATACCTGCCATGAAATCTATCTGTAGGGAGAACCAACTCATCATTAGTTTTCTTTCTTTAGATATCATTCCATCCAATTTTTATTGATATTTCATCAGACATAAAAAGATTCTGGAGTCTAGGGATCAATGGAAAGTGCCACATTACTTTCTATGGCACCCGAGATGGTGTTCCATTAGCTTTTGGATTCCAGCGGGATGTGTCACATTTCATACAATCATTTCGTTTAGAATTTTCCACCCAGAATAAACTGCGATCATTCAGGCAAGCATGAATTTTGTTTCTTGAAAATCCAAGCTCCTCAACTAGCTTCCATGCCACATAGTGGTTTGGGGGAAAATATAAATCATCTAGAAGTTAGTCCTTTAAGAAGGTAAGAATGCAATCAATGGTAGTATTTTAAATTCCATACAATGTTTTCCCATGAAACAATCGGAATAAAAATTCCAGCTTTTTTATTTTACCACATTGTCGATATACTGGAGTTGTGGTAGCATCATTCAAATTTTTCACCCTGAAAACATCATCATTTTCATTAGACACATCATGTGTGCTCATATCAAAATCTACTTGGTTCATAATCCTTTCTTTTTTCAAGATGATGAAAAAATGGAAACTGGTAATATAACAAATTCTCTAATCTAGTCCTCTCATTTAGATCATCAAAAATTTGAGATTTCATTTTCTCCCCATTATGATACCACACAGAGTAGTTTTCTTGAAAACCATATTTGGTTATATGGTAGCTGTATTCTTCATGGATCAACCAAGGTCTTCCAACATAATTGTAATAAGGGAAGTGTATGCGACCACTATCTGAAGCATTGTGAAATGAAAAATCTAAAAACATTCTAAACTGTTTTTAAAATCGCATGAGATCTGATGGGTTTCATACATCCAAATTCTATCCATTCTGTAAAAAAATTGTTATAAGTCATTTTTTCAAAATCAATTCAATAAAATTGAAGCTTCATCGAAAATATATTTAAGTAAATGAGAATTTTTCACTTTATATGAAACCATAATTGACACACTACTCTATATGAGAATCATAATATAAAAGACAAAAAATAATATATTTATAACAAAATATCTTTGAAGAACTATACATGAGTGTACAAGATAATGTACACTTGTGGAGGAGAATTATTAAAAAGTTGACTAAATTTTAGATCAAAGAAATTTTATATTTTAGTAGATAATTTGAGTGATCACATGAATTTACCAAGGGGGTGGGGTTGTCCAGGGGGTGAGGGGTGTATAGGGGGTGGCGGGGCTGTCCAAGGGGGTTAGAGGTGTCTTAGGGGTGGGGTACTATCTATGGGGTCAGAGAGTCCAAGTGGGTAGGCTATACATGGGGGTGGGGGATGTCTAGGGGGGTGGGAGGGCTATGCATGGGGGTGGCGAGTCTGTCCAGGGGGGTCGGGGTGTCCAGGGGGTGGGGGGATTTCCAAGGGGTGGGGGGCTATGCAGGGGGTACAAGGTGTCTAGGGGGAGAGGGGTGTCCGGGGGGGGGCAGGGCTGTCTAGGGGGTACGAGGTGTCCAAGGGGGGTGGGCGGGCAATCCATGGGTGTGGAAGAGCTGTCCAGGGGGGTATGGGGTGTCCAGGGTGTGGGTGGGCAGTCCAGGGGATGAGCAGGCTATTAATGAGGGGTGGTCGGGCTGTCCATGGGAGTGGAGGGGCTGTCCAGTGGGGTCGGTGGTGTCGGAGGGGGGAGGGGCTTTCTAGGGGGTGGGGGCGTCCAGGGGGAGAGGGGTGTCAGGGGGTGGTGGGAGGGTGTCTGGGGGGTGGGCTATCCACGGGGGTGGGGGTGGGGGGGGGGGGGTGGGGGTTCTAGAAGTACAGGCTATCCAGGGGGTCGGGGGTGTCCGAGGGGGGGGGGGGGGTCTTTCTAGGGTTGGGGGATATCCAAGGGGTATGAGGTGTTCAAGGGGTGGGAAGGCTGTCCAGGGGGTGGGAAGGCTGTCCACGGGTGCTGGTCGGGCTGTCCACGGGGGTGGCGTGGCTATCCAGTGTGGCCGGGGGTGTCTAGGGGGTGGGGGTTCTAGTGGGTGGGGGTGTCCGAGGGGATGGGGGTGTCTGGGTGGTGGTTAGAGGGCTGTCCATGAGGGTGGGGGGATGTCCACGGGGGAAGGGGGTGTAAATGGGGTGGGTGGACTGTCCACGGGGGTGGTGAGACTATCCAAGGGGATCAAGGGTGTCTAGGGGGGTGACTTTCCAGGGATGGGGGCCTATCCATGGGGTATGTGGTGTCTAGGGGGTGGGACGACTGTCTAGGGGGTGGCGGGGCTGTCTAGGGGGGTACAGGGTGGGTGGGTGGGCTATCCACAGGGGTGGCAAGGGTGTCCAGGGGGTACGGGGTGTCAAGGGGGGGTGGGCTGTCCACGGGGGGAGGGCAGGCTATCCATGGGGGTGGGGGCTGTTCAAGGGGGGAGGGGTGTCCATGGGGGTGGGCGGGCTGTCCATGGGTGTGGTGGGGCTTTCCAGGGGGAACTGGGTGTCCAGGGGGGGGGCTTTCCACGGGGGGGGGGGGGGGGGGGGGGGGCTGTCCACGAGGGTGGCAGGGCTGTCCATGGGGGTGGCAGGGCTGTCTAGGGGGTGGAGGTGTCTAGGGGGTGGGGGTGTCCAAGGGGGTGGGGCTATCCAAGGGGTTGGGGTGTCCACCAGAAAACTAGGGTCATAAAATCCAATCTTTATCCAATTGTAGCATGATTTCAAGCTTATTATATATGATTGAGAAGATTGTTGGTGTAAACCATGAGTATCATACATATAAATCACAACACACCCAATTGTAAATACACCACCAAATATGATACGTGGATCAGATTTTATGATCCATGTTTTGGTGGGACACTACTCATAGGAGTATGGGCCTTGTTATATCATTAGGTGATATGAAGTTGTACGAATGTTAAATTTGTATGAGATTAATATGGATAGTGGTTAAGAACCTGAGTGAGATCTCTTTGTAGATATCACTTCTTCTTGGAAGGGAAATAGTGAGTGTTGGTATGGAAATTCAAGAAAAGTCTTAACGTGTGAAAGCAACTATACATTGGTTATATTGGATTCATTTTTTTTTCAGATTATCGGAGTGGACAACCCAGCCCTCT
This sequence comes from Viscum album, assembly GCA_963277665.1. Taxonomy (NCBI): domain Eukaryota; kingdom Viridiplantae; phylum Streptophyta; class Magnoliopsida; order Santalales; family Viscaceae; genus Viscum; species Viscum album. The sequence goes on from OY728158.1 coordinate 575,976,043, forward strand.
CCTTGGACAACCCACACCCCTGTAGCTCGCTACCCCCCTTGAACCCCCACCTGGATAACCCCCCCCCCCCCCCGCACCCTACCTGGACACCCCCACCACACCTGGATACCCCACCCCTCCTCCATAGACAACAAACACCCCCTACCCCATCTGGACAACCCACCCCCACCCCCTTGACAGCCCACACCCCCTCCCCCACGTGGATAGCCCACCCACCACCTCCCCTGGACAACCCACCCCTCCTTGGACAACCCACACCCCCTACCCTGAAGCCTCCCCCCCGACAGCCCCCCTGGACAGCCCCCCCTGGACAACCCATGACCCCACCCCCACTGGACACCCCCCCCCTCCTTGGACAACCCATACCCCCCTCCTCCACTTGGATAGCCCCCCTAGGACATCCCACCCCCTCCATGGACATCCCACACCCCATCCCCAGCAGCCCCCTCCCCCCTGGACAACCCCCATCTGGACACCCCACCCCCTCCCCCCACCTAGACTGCCCACCCCCACCCCCACCTGGACAGACCGCCCTCCTTAGGCACCAACACCCCCTCCCCCACCTGAACACCCCACCCTGGACAACCCACACCCCTCATTGGGGCAGCCCATACCCCCTCCCCCACATCCCTATAGCCCCCTACTCCCCCTGCAGCCCCCATACCCCTGGAGAACCCACCCCCACATGGACAGCCCCCACACCTGGAAAACCCCTACCTCTCTTGTATCCCCCTTAGGTATTTTTATTTAAAATCATTTTATTCATAAATAAATCCAAACTATCATGCATTAGCCATTTCATTCCAAACAACCCATAAAATTTATCCAAACATGAAAAATTAAATTTATCAAAACATGAAAAATTCAATTTATCAAAATATGACAAATTCAATTTATAAGTCTCCATGGGTCACTTAGAAAATGTCATTAGGAAAGGGGAAATCAACTACATTGTTAATTCCAATTTAAAAATTGGATCAACCACTTAGGAGGTGTGGTGGTGTCCGGGGGGGGGGGGTGTCTATGTGGGTGGGGTGGGGGGGTGTTCAATGGGGTGGAGGGTGTATATGGGGGTGGGGGTGTCTAGGGGTGATGGGGGTGTTTAGGGGTGGTGGAAGTGGGTGGGGGGGGGGGGTCCATGGGGGTGAGGGGTGTCCAGGGCGGGTGGGGGTGGGGGTGTCCATAGGGGGTTTGGGGGGGGGGGGAGTTGTTGTCACTATATTCAACCTAAGGTAGCCACTATTTCCTATTAATTTGATTTAAATAGTAAAAATAGTGTAAAAAAATTTAAATAATATTGTTAAAAACATCCATCTTCCCATCTATTTGGGGGTGATAATATGATACCATATTTTATTTGATTCCATGAAAATGAAATAATTATTTCTAATAAATACTGGTATATAGTGGTTCACGATCACTAAATATATCACTCATCATTTCATGGATACATACAACCTCTTTCATGAATAAATCAACCACATCATGAGATATAAAGGGGTACTTTAAAGATGAGAAATGAGCATACATTAATAGGTGATCAGCCACAAAAAAATACCCTCATAACCTTGTGACCTTGGGAACATAGAAATAAAATCCTTTGAGACATCTTTGCAAATATGTTTCAATATGGGTAGAGTTTAGAGAATACCTCTGGGATAAAGTTTATGGGATTTATTCTTCTAGGGAATTAAGAATTCATAGGAAAATTCCATAACATCCCGAGTCATAACCCTCCAAAATAAACCATCCACCAAATGTTTATAAGAATTTAAAATCATTTGAAGTGTAGAACAAATAACATAAAACAAACCAAAGGGTTCGGTACTCTAAAAACATTAATAACTCTAATATAGCCAAAATCAAAACAAAAAATAGAAAAAAAGGGGAAGAACACTAAAACTAAGGTAACACTTACTAATTTGAAGTGTAAAAAAAATATTTGTTTGATTGAAGAAGGATATAAGGCTGGAATAAGTTTCTCAACCGAGAATACTTTGAGAGGAGCTCTGGATTAGGTCTGTAATCGGGCTAAGTGGGAGCTGGGGTGTTGGGTATTTGGGGGAAAACATTCCCAATGGTTATAAAAAACCATTGGGAAAGCCTCTCTTTACCAACGGTTTAGTAAAAATGTTGGTATATGTTAGAGGAACTAAAGCTTTCCCAATGGTTTGAAAAAACCATTGGAAAAGCTTAACTATATTAACACATTTCCCAACAGTTTGAGCAAACTGTTGGCAAATGTGGCATTATTTACTGTATACCAACGATTTCTTCAAACCATTGGTATATATCCGTTGGGAAAACCACCATTTCTAGTAATGTTTTATTCAGACAATCTCCTCTTCTTTACACCTTAATACCACTATGGTTAGTATTATGACATATATAAGGCCTCTAGAACCTTGGTAGGTATTTTATTAATGTATTTGGGTAAATATTGGAAGAAAAAATTGGTTTTTAAGTGTGAATAAATGAGAAGAAGTGGTGACCTTTTATAAGAGAAGGGAGGGTCACTCGAGGAATTTATTAAAATATCAATTTAATATAATTAAATTTTGATGTCAAAATGGATAAATATTGATAATATTAAAATATAATATGATATTAATTAAAAATAATCTCATAAAATACTTTTTAAAAATGTTTAGATCATTTTTTTACCCTTATATTTTTTACTTTAACCACTAGTTAACCCTTTTCTCGCTTACCATTACAATGTGATTTTTACTCTTTGGGGGTCAAGATAGTTATTATAAATGGAAAAATTCCCATAATTAAAAACTTTATAATATTATAAATCATTTCATAAATTTTTTTACTAATATAATATTTCTTTTTGAATTTTATGTCATTTAATAAAATATTATTTATTAAAAAATATCATTAATGTTAAATTTTAAAACTATTCAATAATTTTACTTTAATAACATAAAGACACCAAATAAAATTAGAAAAAATATCTTATTACAATACTAACCTATTATATTCATCTATAAAGTTAATTTTTCACATTAATTATCTCAAATAATATTGCTTACAATATTTTTTGTATCATTTATTTTATTTTTCCATTAATTGAATAATTTCTATGTCAGCTTTGGGTAAGAATTTAAGGTAATTATTTATTCAATAAAAATATTAAATCATTATCATGGTGAATATAAATAATCTATACTTCAAGTTAATATTTATTAATAAACATATATTCTATTTATACACATGTTAAAAATATTATAGTTATTAAAAATAAGAGTGTGGCCTTTTTAACTTTTCATTACATAAAATATTATAAAGGAAATAGTCACACCAAATGGGAAAAACCATATAAAAAAATATTTGATTATTATGGATTATATTTAATCATACAATAAAATTAAGAAATTTTTTATGGTTATTTTATATTCCTTATCATATTATTTTAACACTTAATTACATAATTTTCCTGTTACCATGGTAATAAAAATTACTATGGTTTTTATTCATGTTGAATAAAAATAAAAGGAAACTATTAACCAAATTTAGACCCAAATATTCTAAATATTGAATCAATTTTTCAAAAATTAATACACATAACTGCTAGAATTTAATTTAAAATTAAACAGAAAAAATGCAATGAAAAACAATTTTTCAGAAAAATACCAATTTTAATTATATAATGTTTTTACACTAAATTAAATTTTAAAGTTAATTTAAAAAAACCATAATTGGATTATTTTAAATAAAAATAAACTAATTAAAATTTAAAACTAATCCAAAATATAATTTTACTTTATAATTAGTTGAAAAGATAATTTATTTTTTCAATAAAAATTAGTATATTTCACTATTCATTGAAAAATAAATGTATTCAGAAAATTTTAAATATTTTACCATAAGATAACTTTGATATGATGATTTTAAAAAATTAATTTCATTTAACAAAATTTCCAGAAATCAATTTTATCATTTTCTCATGAAAAACAACTTTATTTGTTAAGAATTCATATCTTTGAAAGAATAAAATGAATTTACTAAAAATTGAATGATTACTTCTTAAGAATTAATAAATATATTTATATTCATTAGAATATATATATATATACTACTTAAAAATTATTTAATCCTATTAATACCCACCCACCTATTTAACTGCAAGGTTATAAGGGTCATATTTAAAAAATAATATTTCACAGTTCGATTATGATCGGTGTTACGTAATTTTTATAAAATCAAACATAGTATTATTTTAAAAAAATCATTATATTGCACTCTGGAAGGAACTGTAGGTGTTATAGATGACAAATTCTATCTAAAACCACCATTAAACACATCACTCGTTCTTTTTTCCATTGAAGGATCCTACAGAAATGTCACTAGGAGAAAAAGAATCTCCCATCAACCCTAAATTACCTACTAGATCAATCTTAGATAACAAAACTCTATCTAGAATTTTTGTATAAGAAGTGATATTAATCATAAAAACCTAGTATATAATATTGGATCTAGGATCCATCTCAAATCTTTGAGCCTTTAGTTTCTTAGTCATCTCTACCTCAAGAGAAAATTATACTTGATCAATAAAAAGTTTTGCATACTATGTCATGGTCCAATCACCCATATGAAGGCTGAGAAACTCAATAAATTTCACCTAGAACATAGATTTTAGATTAAATTTATCATTGAAAAGAACACTAAATTCATTCCACTCCAAGACCTTGTGTTTCTTCGCCTTCACCATCGAATCCCACCATCTCCGGCTTGGTTTCTCAAGCTTGAAGGTAACACATTTCACTTTAATTGAGTCATGAAATTCCAAGAACTCAAAAATATTCTCTATATTTTTAACCAATACTCATCCTCTTTAGGATAATTAGAGCCTTGGAATGTTTAGGGCTTCCATCAATGGAACTCTTGAGTACAATATCTCAACTCATCCCTTAGAGGTTCCACTACCAAGGGATGAATGAGAATGGGTACATATAGTTATCCAAAAACTAGGACAATAAGCACTACTATCTAAAAAATATTCTAGTCCACTGGAGGATCTTATCAATGTGGATCATCAGTAGATTCCTCCTATATCCTATTCAAGCATCTTCTAATAGGTATGATGCTACACAACATCAAAATAGAAAAATAAAAACATCAACAAGGATACTCAGATCATCAATTCAATCATGAGATATAGGAAAATCCATTCCATAAAACATAATTCAATATTATCATTTCAAAAAACTCAAAACAATGGTAGCGAAAAGAATAGAACTAGAACAAATTATTTCCAAAAGACACATTTCCCAAAAATATATGGTGACTTAAGGATCATTACAATGAAAGATCTCTAGAAACTCTCTTATAACTACCTTTTATGTCCTGAAAATCCTACCCCATGTCTACTAGGAAAACCCAAAATGCATACCGACATGAACAAAATCTGCACAACATCCCTTTGATACCATTATTTCACAAACTAAATCAGATACCTTGGTATACTGATACCCAAGATAGTCCAGACGTTGATTGAAAGGGTGATTCTGATCCCCACAGTTTGGAGACTAGAACCTAGCATCATGTCATGATTAAGAGGGAACAATTTTTCCACAAAACAACACAATATAAATGATAAATATGATAGTAAAATTATATTCAAGGAAAATTTAACAAAATAATATAGGTAAAACAATACCCATATAATAAATCACCAAAAGAGAAAACATATTTCAAATAAAGTCTTAGAAAACCCATGTAATAGGTGGATCACATTTTCACAAATCACCTACAACACACCTGGTGTCACAAATCAAGTACACCCACCACCTCTAAGTGTCGGTTTCCCTTTACTTGGACTTGACATAGGATAATCTATAAATACTTTAAAGAAAAGGTAGGGTCTGAGAAATAGATCCTAGTAAGACACCACTAAATATTACATAAGCAATTATATAAAAATAAACTATTTTTGATTTCAATTTAAATAAAAAAGGCATAATAAAGAATTTACATATTTAAAAAAACATAGTTTTAACTCAAAAATATGGTAGATATATCAAAATATTATTAAATGAAAATTTGATATAAAACATTTATATACAGAATTGGGAATGAATAAAATAGTTCTATAGTCAGTGGAATGCATAATCGAGTCAAATAAAACAAATCACCATGCTCATAAGCCCTACAACACATTAGTTTATTATAATAGAACTGTCAAACTTCTTAATCATCATCACATATCAAGATAGGTGTGCACAATCGAATTAATGCCCCATTAGAGTACCCATTATGGGAAGCCAATCTAAACCCCATTTGGGGACTCATCATATGAAATTAAGCCAAACATGGTTTGGTTAGTGTTGTCATTATCAATGAGTTTCAAGGGAGTTCGAGTGCTGGTGTGCTTATCCTAATTACCCAATAACTACCTTGGATCACATGCGATTTACTCAATAAATAAATAAATCATTGTAAAATAAATCATTTCAAATAATTTAATAAATCACAATTTAATTTCCCAATTTTAGTTTCAACAAGTCCTTTCATTTCATAACGAAATCATAGGTTTTCATCCAATTCATTCCTATTAAAATCATCTTTCATTTTAGGCCATTTTCTCAAGAATCTACATCAAATCATCACCTCAAATTCAATTTCAATTAAAGTGGTCATTTTTCTCAAAATTCACCCAATAATTTCAATTCTATTGAAATTTGGGGGTTTTCACAATTTCATTCCAATTTTAAATCCGACATCAAATAATCATAAAACTAGTTTTTTAAATAATTTAGAAACTCATTTAAAAAACGTCAAGAAATTGGGGTTTCAATTGTAGGGTAAAGACATAGAGAAGAATATTCCTTTAAACATGTGATCAAAATCACACAACACCTCCAATGAGATCCACCAATGAAAAACAAAGTTATAGGAGATAAAAGAAATATTCATAGAATCAAGATCTAATAAAAACAAATATTAGATACACCAATAACATGATGATCTATCACTCTTAAAGTAAGAGATAAACGGATATCTATAGAAACTACATAATAGGAGATTCAATTACGTTAGATGGATCAAAATCTTCTAGTAATAGTTTGATTCATAAAAGACAAGGATTTAAGAGCTAAAGAATACTCTATAGATCCTACAAAAGAAAAATAAATTGATTTAGGTCAAGTGGTGGTGTTTATGAATCTTAAATGGGGGTCCTAGGTTTTTTAATTAAATTTTATGGTGGTTAAAATCATACACACATGGTTTGTTATGTAGGGCCATACAGTTAGTATTAACTATGTTCCCTAGCCACGCACACCTACTATACTTTTATATGGGGTTCACAGTTTGGTAGCATGGTTAAACTAACCATGCCCTAACCAAGAAAACCCTCATTTTCTAAGGGTGAAAACTTTGGAGGGGTAGCTGCATGGTTTAGAAAAACCGTGCGCCCCTTCCAGTTCCTTATCAAATAGTGAATAGTTTTTTGGGGGAATCCACATGATTTTCCCTAATTATGTTCCAACCATGCATAGCCCCATGGTTTTTCCAATTTTATAAAAAATTACTAAAAACAACCTAATACAATACCTGATCATGGTATTATTAAAACAAGGATCAAAGAATACATGAAATTAAGTAATAAGATTTTTTAGTAATTGAATGTTTTTAGTTAGAAGTGAAGTTTTAGTTCAAAATATGCATCAAATAATCAAAATTGATCCAAATTATTAGTTTGTCTTCATAATTTATAAAAATGATACATGATTTATTTTATATGTGTAAGAATAAACCACAAGTTAATTTGAAAATAGATGGTCCGAATATGACTCAAAGTGCATGTTTTCAGTTTGAAAGTGCCATTTTAGTACAAAATACACACTACTTACTCAAAATTGATAAAACACACATTGATTGTCATGATACATTAGGAAAAAGATTAAAAACCTGAAAAATAATGTGTCACATACTCAAAACTGATAAAACAAACTTGTATTGTCTGGATAATTTAGGGTAAATATAAATAAATTATTTTTGATATATAGGAATTAAAAAATCGTCAATATGTTACATGGTGTGGAAGAAACTCTTAGATTGTCTTGATACTTTAAGAAAAAATAAATAATTTGTTATATATATATAATAATTAACCTCAAATAAATCCACCACACAATGCAGCCAATTTGACTAAAAGTTCATGTTTTTTTGTCTAAAAGTGACATTTTAGTTCAAAACTCATGTCACATACTCAAAACCAAGAACACACACTCATATTGTCTTGATAATTTCAGAAAAATATTGATCATTAATTGGATATGTGTATGAATTAACTACACATCAATCTGACACATGATGTGGCCAGTATGATTGTAAGTGATATTTTGTATTTAAAATAATATTTTAGTTCAAAACATGTGTCACATACTCAAAATTGAGAAAAAAATACTAGGTTTGTGTTTATACTATATAAAAAAGTTCAATAATTTATTTATAATGTGTTGGAATTAATCTCACATCAATCTGATACATGGTTTGGCCAACATGACTGAAAATACATGGTTTTATTTAAAAGTTACATTTCAGTCCAAAAGACACATTACTTACTCAAAACTGAGAAAACACACACATATTATCTTTATACTTTAATAAATATATTGATGATTTATTTTTGATGTGGGGGAATTAAGCTCATGTCAATCCAACAAAAGGTGTGGCCAAAATTAATTAATGTTCATGTTTTCAATTTAAAAGTGTAATTCTAGTTCATAATGCACATCACATACTCAAAAATGTTAAAACACACTTGGACTGTCATGATAATTTTGTAAAAAGATATATATTTAATTTTTAATAAGTAATAATTAACCACATGTAAATATATCACACGGTGTGGTCACTATGACTAAACTTTCATGTTTTCATTTAAAAGTGACATTTCAGTTCAAAATGCATTTCACATACTAAAAACAGAGCAAACACACTCAAATTATCAAGATATTTTAAAAAATTATTTATTATTCATTTTTATCTTATACAAAGTTGCCTCATATCATTTTAATTGAAATTTATAAAGGATTATATAACATTATAATCAAAATTTGTTTTTAAATTTTTGTATACCATTATCTTACCTGAACGACCTGTATAAACCCTTTTTTAAACTGGTATGGGAGGGAACCCTTACATGACTCAAAGACCTTGTGTAATAAGGCCCAATACATGACCAAAAGGACTAGGGGTACAAGGCCCAATATGTGAACCGAAGGCCCAACAAAACTATACTATAGAACATCCCTCCCTAGAATCTTCATCATTAAATACCTAGCTCCCCACCTCACATGGATGATCGACTAGAATTTCCTTGTGCAAAGCTGTATGGTGTGTAGTATCAATGGCTGGAGGAGTCTCGCTATAAGAGTTTTCTTGTATTGGTTATAATTATTTTTGTTTTCAAGTGAATTTACATTAATGTAATTGTATTATATTTAAAAAATTTAATGTAATATTTTTATTGAAATTGTGCAATGTAAATATATTATCTATTATATAAAATTATTAAAATACTAAAAATTATTACTTTTTATTTTTTTTCCAGCTATTACCGAGTGATATTTATATAAATTTTATCACAATATAATATTTGATATTTTTTTATTATCACTAGGTATTGCACTGATAAAGTCCACTTTTATCAACAATAAATATAACATTGATGAATGATTCCTTTATTAGTGCCATTTTTAGAATTAATAAATGAAACTAACTTTTATTAGTGCTTTTTAGCACTGATAAGGGAAAATATCATGCTTATAAAAGGTTAATTTTAAATAGTGTATAACCTAAATAAATATTAGTACTGAATTAAAAAATAAATATAACATAAATCTGATGTAAATATAATAAGATATAACATAAATATAATTATATATCACATTAATATAATTTAAATATAATTTAAATATAATTTAAATAACATTTATCCACAATATAAATATAATATTATATAACATAAATATTTTTGATTCAAATTTATCTTCCTATCCTCTATTTTGAAAATCATTATACACTTTATTTTATTTTTATGTTAACTTGAATGTTTGGTTTTAATACTATTTTGAATAGTCTTAACCTATGATCCTCCATAGTTCCAAATAACTGAGCTAAACCATCAAATTACCGTAACTTAGTGAATATTTAAAGAAAAATTAATTTCACTTTAAATGATTTCATTGGAAGATATATCTACATACATCAGTAGGTGATGAAGCATTTGATGTCATCATAACCATACTAAAATATCATATAAATTAATCATTGGAGTGTGTTACAACATAGGATATAAATAGAATTTATGGGTTTGAGGAATGAAAGGTGTGGAACTGCGCTGAGATTTATTATAGTAAGGTTAAAGTTTTCATCATCTCTATGCTTTGAGAAATTTTTATTGTAATCTTTTCTTTTAGTGTGGTGGTTTCTAAGAGATTTTATATAGGGAGGTTATTTATAAAATTAATTATCCTTTTGTTTGTTATTGTTCATTGTCAAATGTTATGTGGCCAGTGAGGTTCTGAGTCTAGGAACCTATATTTATTCTAATCATGTTGATCAATAAAATTGTGGTGATGGAATTTGTATCTATTAAACATCTTGTTTAATGAAGTCCGATGGATTATACTTGGTGTTGATCATCTTATCAAAGATTTAATCAAGGCTATATCTACCTAATGTCGATAGTTTGTTAAATAATTTTCACATTTGGATCTTGATACCTTATTTTTAATTTTTATTTTATTTTTTTGCGACTCAATTTCTTTTATCAGAGAGTGATTATTTTGTTATAGTTTATTTTCCACTACATTTTCTTTGTATACTCTGATATTTATTGAACATTATAACCTTCGATAAAATAAATATTTTGTTGGGAGAAATACTTAAATTTTCTTTTGACTTAAATCTACCCCTCTTGTAGTTTCCATACCACATCTTCATATGGGGGAAAAAGTGGTATCAAAGTGAGTCTTTATATTTGATATAGTCTCTCAATTTTTAATGCCATCCATTTGTTTATCATAATTTAATATTTTCTTCACAATAACCATGTTGAATATAAAACATATTTTATTTTGATATGGTAGAAAATATAATCAAAACCATTGAGAATCTGAATCCAAGCTGAAAAACATTCTTAGATTGTGAAGATTAACAATATTTGCATGATAGGATGAAAAAATTTCTTATCAACACTAGTGTGGAGAATTTTTTTTGATGAAAAAGATTTACATAATTCTGGAGAAGGGAATTTTTCTGTTTACTCAAGTTGAGAAACTTGAATATCAAGATAAATATGAAGATAAAAATTATTCACTATGCTTAATGAATAGAAATATATAGAGTCAATTTTCATCATGTAAATAAATGAAATAAATTTATAAAAAAATATAAATTAATAACTTTGGAACTTCAAATGTTCATGAGGCTCAGAGGGATATGTTGAAAAAATATTATCATGTTTTTTATTTTTTACCTAGTTGAAAAATAAAAAAACACTAAGATTTTATAGAATTTTTCAATGGATTAAAATATTTTTGTGAGAAATAAATTATATAAGAACAACTTAGAGAAAATATTATTGAATTTCTTATGAAGGAGTAATAATCCAAGGGTATTATGATATATGATACTATATATCTGATGAATCTTAGTCTCAATGATCATATTAGAACTATTAAAAGTATTATAATTAGATAAAGATATACATGGAGAAGGAGAAGAGAAATAATGGGGTTGCATTTACTTTTACATTAGATGCACTGACAAGTAGGGCTCAAATGTCAAATACCTCTACTATATATAAAAATTATAATCATATTTTGGATGATAAAAATTAAAAGATAGTAAATAAGAGTTTTCATAGATTTAAAGGTGTATAAATAAGATTATTTTAAACGGAATTTTTTGATATGATTATCAAAATAAAAGAAAAGATAAACATGATAAGAAGTAATATTTTGATACGATCTATTATGAATGAAAAAATATAGGGCCTATTAGATATGATTTCACTAGAGTGAATAATTAAAATAAATATGTGAAATATTCTAATAGGAAATAAATCAATGATTTTATAGAAACTAATGATTCATGTAGTGTCAATAAGGATCTGTCTTCTAAAAGAAGCTTATAATTTTAGAGCGGTGATAGTAATAAGATCATTAAATTTTATCAAATATTCCTTAGAATGATCTATGATTTATGGGGTAGGTAAATCCTAATCCAATTTCACAATTATCTCATGATGCTAATTTTTCTATCACTTTGGATAATGATAATAACACATCTTCAATGGAAGATGAAGATTATATTCATTCAATTGAATAAATAGTTAGATATGTGACTTGTGTATATAATAAAAATAAAAATTTAATGAATGATGCTTATTTGGCTTAGAAATATTTTCCTAAATTCAATTATAGAATTCACATACTTCTAAAATTTATAAGCTTAGTTCTGAGTTACAAACTAAATGAAATCTTGTTTTCACTAATAATGATTGGAAATTAGTCACAAGGCTAAAATTTGATTTTTGTATTATAAATAATATTCTATTTAATTTCACTATAGAATTTGATAATTTCTTATGATATTTGAAACCCAATCACACATATTATAGAATGGGTTATACCTATGAAAGTCACATTTCTAATCAATCTAAATTTTTTCCAAATAATGCACCTTCTATACTAAGTGTCTGAGATGAGGAAATTGATGAAAATATTATTTTTTATAAAATTTTAGTCATTTATAAATCATAAGGATTATATTTATTAATATATTTCATTTTTCTAATAATTTAGGGTTTGATATATGTGGGTTCCTAATATTTTTTTCAAACATTTATGAACCCAATAAATTTTGGGTACTAAAATCTTAGATCCTGTTGGTTTTAAGAAAATAAGCTAAGTATCAATAGCCATAACACTTGGTACATTGTCATTGGTTTTTATAGGAACATGATTGGAGACAATTATAATTTTCATAACTTTTATAAAGTGAATGAAGTATGAGTCACTTTTGGAGACAATGATCATGGTCCAATTATAAGTAATGGAGATTTTGTTTTCCATGGTAAGAATTTAATTTCTAATGCACTTTATGTTTTAAGACATAACCAAAACCTTATCAGTATAATATAATTATGTGATGAAGGGTAATCTTTGAAATTTGGTAATGAAAGACATGTCATTAAAATTTTATTATGGGGATACATTTTATCCACTGAGAGGAAAGATAATGTTTAAACTATTAATATAAAAAACCCGCTCTTTATTTCACACTCAAACATAATTTATTACATAAACTCTTCACTTTATACAACATAGAATATTGATAGGTCTAGTGTCTTCGGGTCTTAGGAACATTACATAACAACTTAAAACATGAAATACATAACTTTATTGAAAACTTCTTTTACATGACCACACACATTCCTTCATACTTAGCATTTCATGGGATAACCTGAGGCCATGCATAAGAAATGGGTGATCTATAAATCCCAATAAGGGAGTAAACAAGGAATAACATGATGAATACAGTACATGTTAGGAAATATTCATATCAATGGATCATAAGAGAAACATGAACATAAAGGCATGATATAGAATGATTATCGTAACATGGAAATATGGAAACAATATTTAACATGATATTAGTGTGATCCAAGACTCATTGCATATGGAGCATGACTAAAACCTCATTGAACTTGAATTAGAATGAAAAAAAACCACATTTCACTTGACGTATCATGATACTAGTCTTTACCCAATGCATTGGATCACTATCAGGGCACACCCTTCTTAATCATTTTATTTCATGTATAAGTGTGCCACATGGATCATATAACAAAGATTCATTAAACATAATCATTTATTCCATGATAAAGGAATGTGGAATTAATACATGAAATACTATAATCAATAAATAAATGTTCATAAAAGTTAATACCCTTGATAGAGAAATGGGAATGGAATTCACTACATGATGACTTTGTCTTGGAAAATCACGGTTCAATTTTGGCAGCATAACGACATTACATAAGAATTAATAAAAATATTTGATGAGAGAGAAAATAGTATATGATCATATTTAAAAAAATTTGACTATAAGGGGGTTCATATGGATACATGTTCCATCATATGTAATGGAATTTTAGATGCATGATATAAAATAATTATTTGAATGTAAATGAGGAGAGAGAAATCCCTTACAAAATTTCATCATGAAAAAAGGTGTACATGGGAGGAATTAATGAGAGATAAAGGGTTCTATAATCATTCAATTATAAGGAGGGAATCATGTGGGAGGTGAAAAATTATACCCCAACATTTTTAATTGAAAATAAAAAGGGTATAACAACCTAAATAAATTTGGACAAAAATGAGAAAGGAAGAAATCTCATACAAGGATGTGTGATCCCAAAGGCTTGGGAGAGGCTTGAGAGAGGCTTATTGGAAGCTTGGGGTGCCTTGTGAGGATTATATAGAGAGTATACCAGAGTTTATTTGAGCTCCAAAGGTTTTGAGTGAAGAGGAAGTGGGAGCTTGGGTGGGTTTATATTGGAAAATAGAGGGAATTATTTATTATTTAGGTTTTGGACACTACACATTAAACTAATTAAAACCAAAAACCATACCATGGTTTATAAACATGGTTTTTGTAGAATTGGTGTGGAAAAATTATTTTATAAGTCCAATGGCTGAACTTATTAAAATATTAGGCTTGCGTATGCAGAGGTGAGTCAAACTCTCAAGGAAATCATTTTAAAAGTGAAAATGTTTTATAAGTCTTGGAGGGTACACTAAGGCACCAAAAAATTGATCCAAAAATATAAAATCACATAATTTTAATGATAAAACATATTTTGGACGAACATATCATTTATATTATTTTATCACGTTACTATTGGGTCATTATGATGTCATAAAACACATTATATATTTAACTAGTATTTAATTTTTACCCAAAAATTCGACTGTCTAAGAAAGTTATTAAAAATTCACTATTGGATAATTTCAATGTCATTATTACAAAAATAATATTCATTTTATCTAAATAATATTTTAAATATGTGAATTTTTTTACTTTTAAAATAAAAACGAATATTTATAAAAAATTTATGGGGTTTGACAAAAAATGGCTTACACACTTTAATAAAAATTACAATTGTATTCATAAAAATTATAAAATCATTTATATTTAATAACAATTAATTTAGTAATAATATTTTATTAAAATATTATTTAATTCAAAAATCCATTAATTCATCAAAATAGATTTCTTAATTGAATATTAACTAAAAATATTATTTGGGATTTAAAAACCATTTACAATGTAACAATAATAAAATTAATGTATATTATTTATTATATACAAAAATAATGCACATAATAATAGTGCTAAGGTCTTGTTACAATACCCCTTATAACACCTGTATAATACATAAAGTTAAGGTGTGCAATGGTGACAGACTCTTAAGGAGGTTCAGATAACATTGCTCGGGTGGTAATCCCTATTAACTTACCCTTCTCCCATAGTTAGTTCTACTCAAGCTTTACATGTTTAATCTCATCTTGGTCTTGGTAAAGAGCTAAGCCCAGTGATTCCACCTCCTTTCTGAGCTCCAATAAATGGGCTTCATATGGAGAAATTCTATTGGATGAGGTGATCACTTCCTTTGTTTTAGTAAATTGGATTTGTTAAAGCCCTATATTTATACTAATCATGTGCTCACTATTCAATGGCTATATTAGTAAAGGTAACAATTCATAATGGTATTTTAAAATTCAAAAACATAAAACCAACGAAGTGCATATGTTTTATATAACTATATTACATAATAAGAAATTTAATTAGATTAAGAGGAATTTTTATTAATAAACATTTGGGTCGTTAAAATCTTCCCCCCTTAAGAAATTTCACGTTCAAAATTTTATTTTCCCACACTAAAAAAGATGAGGGTAACTCTGCTTCATCACTTCCTCTAATTCCCACTTAACTTCTTCAAACTTGAAGTTTCTCCAAAACACCTTGATGAGGGGCATTGTCTTATTTTGTAGAACTTTTTCACTAGGATCTAAGATTTTCACCAGATTATCTTCAGAGAAGAGGTCATTTTCCAATGTCACCACCTCTAGATTGAGTACATGTGATGGGTCAGGTATGTACTTCTTCAAGAGTGGTACATGAAATACATCATGTACTTGAGATATGTTCAATGAGAGTCCTAGTTGACCAGTCACTGCTCTAATGTGACCAAGGATCTGAAAAGGGCCGATGTACCTTGGAATAATCTTTCCATTTTCCCTAAATATCATAATTCTTTCTTCATTAACATTGAACTCCAAGTATTTCACTTTTCTGATAGTTTACACTTTTTTTTTGAATTCCCACACCCTTCTTTTTGAGCATCCATTAACCTTTTCAAAAGAGATGGTTGAGCAATAATTTGTGAAAAGTTTGATGATATTCCATTATTTATGATTCCCATGTCCATATTCATCAAATATAAGAAGATTAGATCCTTTTCAATTATCATCAATGATAGAATCGCTGGGTCCCTTTGACTTAGAGCAACATCCACCTTGTTTATTTTCCCCGGGTGGTAATGGATTGAGGAGTCATAGTCTTTGATGAGATCTAACCATATTCATTGGAGAATATTCAACTCTTTCTGTGTGAATATATACTTGAGGCTTTTGTGATCCATGTATATTTCACACTTCTCCCCAAAGAGGTAATGTCACCAAATTTTCAAAGTGAAGATTACTACAGCCAACTCCAGATCATGTATTGGATAGTATTTCTCATGAAAATTCAATTTACATGAAGCATAGGCAATGAATTTGTCATTTTTTATCAACACACAACCCATTCCCTTCTTCAAAGCATCACTAAATACCACAAAAGTTCTCCACTTGTGGGTAGTGTGAGCACGAGCATAGTGATAAGCCTCCTTTTCAACTCCTTGAAGCTCTATTCGCATTCATCACTCCAATAAACATTGAATACCTTATGAGTTATATTGTTAAGAGGGTTTGAAAATCATGATAAATTTCTCAAAAATCGGCGTCAATATCCAGCTAACCCAGGAAGCTACAGATATTTGTCACCAATGTTGGCCTCGGCAATCCCTCTATTGCAGCTTTCTTAGAGGGATCCATAGAAATCCAATTGATTTTGATGATATGACCCATGAATGAGACCTCCTTCAACTAGAACTCACACTTTCTATACTTTGTATAGAGCTTCTCCTTTCGCCAGGTCTCTAGTATAGTGCTTAGATTCTCCTCATGTTCCTCCTTGGTTTTTGAGTATATTAGAATATCTTCAATAAAGACTACCAAAAAATTTATCAAGGTAATATATAAAGACTATATTCATCAAGTCCATTTATATTTTCGGAGAATTAGTGAGTCCTAAAGGAACTACTATGAATTCATAGTGCCCATATCTTTGATGAAAAACAGTCTTGGGGATATCCTCTTTCTCCACCCTTACATGGTAATATCCCGACAACAAATCAAATTTAGAGAATTATTGTGCTCCATATATATGATCAAAAAAGTCATCAATTCATAGTATAGGATACTTGTGATTTATCTTGAATTTGTTAAGCTCACAATAATAAATGAAAAGGATCATTGACCCATCCTTATTCTTGACAAAGAGGAATGGTGCACCCCATGGTGAAGTACTTGGGCGTATAAACCCTTTATCTAGATTCTTTTGTAGTTATTTATTCAGCTCATCAAGATCCACAAAATCCATTCTAGATGGAGTCTTGGATATTTTCAATGCCCTAGGTTTAAGATCAATTGAGAATTCAACATCTTATCTAGGAGGAAGACTAGATAATTCCTCAGGAAACACTTCAGCGAATTCCATAATAATAGGAATGTCTTGAAGGATGGTTTATTCCTTAAACTGAATCATCTTAGCAAGATACCCATGCTCATATGGTAGTAATATCTATTCTTGATATGATGGAGCTAAAGAAGATTCATCTTCCACCTTGCACTTGCATAGAATTGGGGGTCAATTAGCTATATGGAGAGTGATATCCCTATCACGGAAATTTATGTTGAATCTATATAAGGAAATCCAATCCTTGTCAAGAATTGAATCAAATTCTACCAGAGGGAGTATGACGCGATTCTAGAAAAATATCATACTGCAAATTATGATAGGGGAGGATTTATATTCCTGGGATGCAGTGATTTCCCCATTTTCTATTCTCACTGATATCTTTACTTCCATGATTTGTGGTGGTTTTGGTCTTGTTCTACTAACACTACTGGAAATATAATATTTCCCAACGGTTCACAACCGTTGGGAAAGCCCCTCTAACCGTTGGTATATGATATACCAACAGTTCTGATAACCATGGGGAAGTAAGCCATTGGGAAAAGGTTTTCCCAACGGTTTACTGGAAACCGTTGGTATAGGCTCACAAAAGCCACCCTATCCCAACAGTTCTGCCAAACCGTTGGGATAGTTTTTTCCAACGGTTTGAGAGAACCGTTGGGAAATATCAGTTTTGGGATAGTTTTCCCAATGGTTCTCCACAAACCATTAGGATATCCCCATGGATGAACTCTTTCCCAATGGTTTAGAACCGTTGGGAAAAGAGATATTTACCAACGGTTCAATGAACCGTTGGTAAAAACTTCTTTAGGATTATATGCCAACGGTTTTAAACAGTTGGCATATCCTATGCTGCAAATTGCAGCAGCCTGCAATTTGCACAGCCCCTGTCCATCAGGCCCCTATCCATCAGGCCTCATTTTGACCTCAATTTCAATCCAATTATTGTACCTGCAATAAAATAAAACATACATATACAATTACGAACAAATTCATACACATTTAACATATAATGGATCCTGAAACTATACACATCCATAATTAAATTAGAATTCATAACGTAATTATAAACGTAAATAATTCATATAGAATTCAATTTAAAATTTAGATGACAATTATATGTGGAATCCGAAATTCAATTCATAATTTGATCGGTTTTTTCTATACCATATATTTTTACCACAAATGATGTCCATTTTAAACAAAATACATACACCTGAAGTGATGCCGGCCACACCGCACCTCATATTGAGGCGGGGTCGACTCGTACACCTCACATTTGACCCATGGATTGTTGTGCTAAAGTATCGACACAATCCGAATGCGTTTGGTCGGTTTTCCGTATGCCAGTTGATGTTTTTCACTTAAAATGACGTCCTTTTGAAACAAAAGACGGACACTATGAGTGGTTCCAACCACACCTCATCTCCAATTGAGGCGGGGTTGATTCGTACACGTCACATATGACCCATGGATCGTTCTCCTAAAGTTTAAATGGAAACCGAATGCATTTGGTCGGTTTTCCGTATGTACTTAAAATGTTGTCCATTTTAAACAAAAGAGTGACACTTAGACTAATCCTGACCACACCGCGACTCAGATTCATCCCGGGTTGGCTCGTACATGTCACATATGACCCATGGATCGTTTTGATAAATTATCAAAAGATTCTGAATGCGTTTGGTCGGTTTTGCGTATGCCAGTTGTTCATTTCATTTATAATCATGTCCATTTTAAACAAAAGAGATAGAGTTAGAGCAGTGTCGGCCACACCACATCTCGGATTAAGACAGGGTTGACTTGTACACGTCACATATGACTCATGGATCGTTGTTCTAAAGTATCGATAGAATCCGAATGCGTTTGGTCGTTCTTCCGTATGTCAGTTGATGCCTTTCACTTAAAATGACGTCCTTTTGAAACAAAAGACGGACACTTTGAGTGGTGTCAGCTGCACCGCATGTCGGATTGAGGCAGGGATGATTCGTACACGTCACATATGACCCATGGATCGTTCTCCTAAAGTTTCAACAGAAACCGAATCTGTTTGGTCATTTTTCCGTATATACATAAAATGGTGTCCATTTTAAACAAAAAAGAGCCACTTAGACTTATCCTGGACACACCGCGACTCGGATTCATCACGGGTTAGCTCTTACACGTCACATATGACCCATGGATTGTTGGGATAAATTATCAACAAATTAGGAATGCGTTTGGTCGGTTTTCCGTATGTCAGTTGATGCTTTTCACTTAAAATTACGTCCTTTTGAAACAAAAGACGGACACTTTGAGTGGTGTCGGCCACACCACGTCTCCGGATTGAGCTGAAACCACCGTACAACATTATAATTATTATTCGTGACGTGTACGCGCAGACGGCACGTCAATCGGACGTGCGGTTTGCGCGGTACGACTCAATATTCGTGTTTTAAGTGATGTGCGCGCTTCGTAAACGCGCGTGAGGGGGGTCCAAATGGGCCTAACGAAGTCGGAATGGCCTGAAATCAGACGACAAATATGGGAGAGTGATTTATGAAGTGGTCGAGAAGACGTCACGTTAATCGGACGTGCCATGTGCCCGGGGTGACCGACAACGAAGTTTTGGTGTCATAAACGGCCAAAACGGGCGTCCAACGGTCAAATTCAAAGCGGATGACCTCAGATTGAGCTGAAACCACCGTGCAACATTCTAATTCTTATTTTTGACGTGTATGCGCAGACGTCACGTCAATCAGACGTGCGATTTGCGCGGTACAGCTCAATATTCGTATTTTAAGTGATGCGTGTGCTTCGTAAACGCGCGCGAGGGGGGTCCAAACGGGCCGAACGAAGTCGGAATGGCCTGAAATCGACGACAAATACGGGTGAGTGATTTTTGAAGTGGGCGAGCAGACGCCACATCAATTGGACGTGCCATGTGCCCGCGGTGACCGACAACGCAGTTCTGGTGTCATAAACGGCCAAAACAGGCGTCAAATGGTCAAATTCATAGCGAACGACCTCGGATTGAGTTGAAACCACCGTAAAACATTCTAATTATTATTTGTGACGTGTACGCGCAGACAGAACATCAATCGGACGTGCGGTTTGCGCGGTACGGCTCAATATTCATGTTTTAAGTGATGCGCGTGCTTCGTAAACGCGCGTGAGGGTGGTCCAAACGGGCCGAAAAATTTCGGAATGGCCTGAAATCAGACGAAAAATACGGGTGAGTGATTTATGAAGTGGTCAAGTAGACGGCACATCAATCGGACGTGCCGTGTGCCCGCGGTGACCGACAACGCAATTCTGGTGTCATAAACGGCCAAAACGGGCGTCAAACAGTCAAATTCATAGCGGACGACCTCGGATTGACCTAAAACCACCGTGAAACATTCTAATTATTATTTTTTGATGTGTACGCGCAGACGTAACGTCAATCGGACGTGTGGTGTGCGCGGTACGGCTTAATATTCGTGTTTTAAGTGATGTGCGCGCTTCGTAAACGCGTGTGAGAGGGGTCCAAACGGGACGAACGAAGTTGGAATGGCCTGAAATCAGACGAAAAATACGAGAGAGTGATTTATGAAGTGTTCGAGTAGAGGGCACGTCAATCGGACGTGCCGTGTGCCCGCGGTGACCGACAACACAGTTCTGGTGTCATAAACGGCCAAAACGGGCGTCCAACGGTCAAATTCATACCAGACGACCTCAGATTGAGTTGAAACCACCGTGAAACATTGTAATTATTATTCGTGATGTGTACACGCAGACGTCACGTCAATCAGACGTGCGGTTTGCACGGTATGGCTCAATATTCGTATTTTAAGTGATGCATGCGCTTCGTAAACGCGCGTGAGGGGGGTCCAAACGGGCCGAACGAAGTCGGAATGGCCTGAAATTAGACAAAAAATACGAGTGAGTGATTTCTGAAGTGGTCGAGTAGACAGCATGTCAATTGGACGTGCCATGTGCCCGCGGTGACCGGCAACGCAGTTCTGGTGTCATAAACAGCCAAAACGGGCGTCAAACGGTCAAATTCCAGCGGACGACCTCGGATTGAGAGGAAACCACCGTGAAACATTCTAATTATTATTCTTGACGTGTACACACAGACGTCACGTCAATCGGACATGCGGTTTGCGCGGTACGGCTCAATATTCGTGTTTTAAGTGATGCGCGAGCTTCGTAAACGCGCGTGAGGGTGGTCCAAACGGGCCGAACGATTTCGGAATGACCTGAAATCAGACAAAAAATACGGGTGAGTGATTTATGAAGTGGTTGAGCAGACGGTACGTCAATCGGATGTGCTGTGTGCCCGCGGTGACCGACAACGCAGTTCTGGTGTCATAAACGGCCAAAACGGGCATCAAACGGTCAAATTCATAGCGGACGACCTCAGATTGACCTGAAACCACCGTGAAACATTCTAATTATTATTCGTGACGTGTACGCATAGACGGCACGTCAATCGGACATGCGGTTTGCGTGGTACGGCTCAATATTCGTGTTTTAAGTGATGCGCGCGCTTCGTAAACGCGCGTGAGGGGTGTCCAAACGGGCCGAACGAAGTCGGAATGGCCTGAAATCAGACGACAAATACAGGAGAGTGATTTATGAAGTGTTCGAGAAAACGGCACGTCAATCATACGTGCCGTGTGCCCGCGGTGACCGACAACGCAGTTCTGGTGTCATAAACGGCCAAAACGGGCGTCCAACGGTCAAATTCATAGCGGACGACCTCAGATTGAGCTGAAACCACCGTGCAACATTCTAATTATTATTCGTGATGTGTTAGCGTAGACAGCACGTCAACAGGACGTGCGGTTTGCGCGGTACGACTCAATATTCGTATTTTAAGTGATGCACGTGCTTCGTAAACGCGCGTGAGGGGGGTCCAAACAGGCCGAACAAATTCGGAATGACCTGAAATCAGACAACAAATACGGGTGAGTGATTTCTGAAGTGGTCGAGTAGACAGCACATCAATTGGATGTGCCATGTGCCCACGGTGACCGACAACGCAGTTCTGGTGTCATAAACGGCCAAAACGGGCGTCAAACGGTCAAATTCATAGCATACGACCTCGAATTGAGCTGAAACCACCGTGAAACATTCTAATTATTATTTGTGATGTGTACGCGCAGACAGCATGTCAATCGGACGTGCGGTTTGCACGGTACGGCTCAATATTCCTGTTTTAAGTGATGCGCGCGCTTCGTAAACGCGCGTGAGGGTGGTCCAAACGGGCCGAACGACTTCAGAATGACCTGAAATCAGACGAAAAATACGGGAGAGTGATTTATGAAGTGGTCGAGTAGAAGGCACGTCAATCGGACGTGCCGTGTGCCCGCGGTGACCGACAACGCAGTTCTGGTGTCATAAACGGCCAAAACGGGCATCCAACGGTCAAATTCATAGCAGACGACCTCAGATTGAGCTGAAAACACCGTGCAACATTCTAATTATTATTCGTGACGTGTACGCGCAGACAGCACGTCAATCGGACGTGCGGTTTGCGCGGTACGACTCAATATTCGTATTTTAAGTGATGCATGCGCTTCGTAAACGCGCGTGAGGGGGGTCCAAACGGGCCGAACGAAGTCGGAATGGCCTGAAATCAGACGAAAAATACGGGTGAGTGATTTATGAAATGGTCGAGCAGACGGTACGTCAATTGGACGTGCCCTGTGCCTGCGGTGACCGACAACGCAGTTCTGGTGTCATAAATGGCCAAAACGGGCGTCAAACGGTCAAATTCATAGCGTACGACCTCGGATTGAGTTTAAACCATCGTGAAACATTCTAATTATTATTCGTGACATGTACGCGTAGACGGAACGTCAATCAGACGTGCGGTTTGCATGGTACAGCTCAATATTCGTGTTTTAAGCGACGCAGGCGCTTCGTAAACGCGCGTGAGGGTGGTCCAAATGGGCCGAACAATTTCGGAATGACCTGAAATCAGACGACAAATACGGGGTGAGTGATTTATGAAGTGAGCGAGAATACGGCACGTCAATCGGACGTACCGTGTGCCCGCGGTGACCTACAACGCAGTTCTGGTGTCATAAACGGCCAAAACGGGCGTCAAACGGTCAAATTCATAGCAGACGACCTCAGATTGACCTGAAACCACCGTGCAACATTCTAATTATTATTCGTGACATGTACGCACAGACGGCACGTCAATCGGACGTGCAGTTTGCGCGGTACGGCTCAATATTCGCGTTTTAAGTGATGCGCACGCTTCGTAAACGTGCGTGAGGGGGGTCCAAATGGGCCGAACGAAGTCGGAATGGCCTAAAATCAGACGAAAAATACGGGAGAGTGATTTCTGAAGTGGTCGAGCAGACAACACGTCAATCGGACGTGCCGTGTGCCCGCGGTGACCGACAACGTAGTTCTGGTGTCATAAACAGCCAAAACGGGCGTCCAATGGTCAAATTCATAGCGGACAACCTCAGATTGAGCTGAAACCACCGTACAACATTCTAATTATTATTCGTGACTTGTAAGCGTAGACGGCACGTCAATCGGACGTGCGGATTGCGCGGTACGGCTCAATATTTGTATTTAAAGTGATGCACGCGCTTCGTAAACGCGCCTGAGGGGGGTCCAAACGGGCCGAACGAAGTCAAAATGACCTGAAATCAGACGAAAAATACGGGTGAGTGATTTCTGAAGTGGTCGAGAAGACGGCATGTCAATTGGACGTTCCCTGTGCCCGCGGTGACCTAAAACGCAGTTCTGGTGTCATAAACGGCCAAAACGGGCGTCAAACGGTCAAATTCATAGCGGACGACCTCTTATTGAGCTGAAAACACCGCGAAACATTCTAATTATTATTCGTGATGTGTACGCATAGATGGAACGTCAATTGGACGTGCGGTTTGCGCGGTACGGCTCAATATTCGTGTTTTAAGTGATGCGCGCGCTTCGTAAACGCGTGTGAGGATGGTCCAAACGGGCCGAACGATTTCGGAATGGCCTGAAATAAGATGACAAATACGAGTGAGTGATTTATGAAGTGGTCGGGCATACAGAACGTCAATCGGATGTGCCGTGTGCCCGCGGTGATCGACAATGCAGTTCTGGTGTCATAAACGGCCAAAACGGGCGTCGAACGGTCAAACTCATAGCAGACGACCTCGGATTGACCTGAAACTACCGTTCAACATTCTAATTATTATTCTTGGCGTGTACGCGCAGACGGCACGTCAATCAGACGTGCGGTTTGCGCGGTACGGCTCAATATTCGTGTTTTAAGTGATGCGCGCGCTTCGTAAGCGCGCGTGTGGGGGGTCCAAATGGGACGAACGAAGTCGGAATGGCCTGAAATCAGACGACAAATACGGGAGAGTGATTTCTGAAGTTTTCGAGTAGACGGCACGTCAATCGGACGTGCCGTGTGCCCGCGGTGACCGACAACGCAGTTCTGGTGTCATAAACGGCCAAAACGGGCGTCAAACGGTCAAATTCATAGCGGACGACCTCGGATTGAGCTGAAACCATCGTGAAACATTATAATTATTATTCGTGACGTGTACGCACAGACGGAACGTCAATCGGACGTGCGGTTTGCGTGGTACGGCTCAATATTCGTATTTTAAGTGATGCACGCGCTTCGTAAACGCGCGTGAGGGGGGTCCAAACGGGCCGAACGAAGTTGGAATAATCTGAAATCAGACGACAAATACGGGTGAGTGATTTCTGAAGTGGTCGAGCAGACGGCATGTCAATCGGACATGCCGTGTGCCCGCGGTGACCGACAACGCAGTTCTCGTGTCATAAACGGCCAAAACGGGCGTCAAACGGTCAAATTCATAGGGGACGACCTCGGATTGACCTGAAACCATCGTGAAACATTATAATTATTATTCTTGACGTGAACGTGTAGACGACACGTCAATCGGAGGTGCGGTTTGCGCGGTACAGCTCAATATTCGTATTTTAAGTGATGCACGCGCTTCGTAAACGCGCGTGAGTTGGGTCCAAACGGGCCCAACGAAGTTGGAATGACCTGAAATCAGATGAAAAATATGGGTGAGTGATTTCTGAAGTGGTCGAGCAGACAGCACGTCAATTGGACGTGCCATGTGCCCGCGGTGACCGACAACGCAGTTCTGGTGTCATAAACGGCCAAAACGGGCGTCAAACGGTCAAATTCATAGCGGACGACCTCGGATTGAGATGAAACCACCGTGAAAAATTCTAATTATAATTCTTGATGTGTACGCACAGAGGGCACGTCAATCGGACATGCGTTTTGCGCGGTACGACTCAATATTTGTGTTTTAAGTGATGCGCACGATTCGTAAACGCGCGTGAGGGTGGTCCAAACGGGCCAAACGATTTCGGAATGGCCTGAAATCAGACAAAAAATACGAGTGAGTTATTTATGAAGTGGTCGAGCAGACATCACGTCAATCGGACGTGCCGTGTGCCCGCGGTGGCCGACAACGCAGTTCTGGTGTCATAAACGGCCAAAACGGGCGTCAAACGGTCAAATTCATAGCGGACGACCTCGTATTGACCTGAAGCCTCTGTGAAACATTCTAATTATTATTCGTGACGTGTACGTGCAGACGGCACATCAATCGGACGTGCGGTTTGCTTGGTACGACTCAATATTTGTATTTTAAGTGATTCACGCGCTTCGTAAACGCGCATGAGGGGGGTCCAAATGGGCCCAATGAAGTCAGAATGACATGAAATCAGACGAAAAATATGGGTGAGTGATTTCTGAAGTGGTCGAGTAGACGGCACGTCCATTGGACGTGCCCTGTGCCCACGGTGACCGACAACGCAGTTCTGGTGTCATAAACGGCCAAAACGGGCGTCAAACGGTCAAATTCATAGCGGACAACCTCAGATTGAACTGAAACCATCGTGAAACATTCTAATTATTATTCGTGATGTGTACGCGCAGACGGAACATCAATCGGACGTGCGGTTTGCGCGGTACAGCTCAATATTCGTGTTTTAAGTGATGCGCGCGCTTCATAAACGCGCGTGAGGGTGGTCCAAACAGGAAGAACGATTTCGGAATGGCCTGAAATCAGACGAAAAATATGGGTGAGTGATTTATGAAGTGTTCGAGTAGACGGCACGTCAATTGGACGTGCCGTGTGCCCGCGGTGACCGACAACGCAGTTCTGGTGTCATAAACGGCCAAAACGGGCGTCAAACGGTCAAATTCCTAGCGGACGACCTCGGATTGACCTGAAACCACTGTGCAACATTCTAATTATTATTCGTGACGTGTACGCGTAGACGGCATGCCAATCGGACGTTCGGTTTGCGCGGTACGGCTCAATATTCGTGTTTTAAGTGATGCGCGCGCTTCGTAAACGCGCGTGAGGGGGGTCCAAACGGGCCGAACGAAGTCGGAATGGCCTGAAATCAGACGACCAATACGGGAGAGTGATTTCTGAAGTGGTCGAGCTGACGGCATGTCAATCGGACGTGTCGTGTGCCTGCGGTGACCGACAATGCAGTTCTGGTGTCATAAACGGCCAAAGCGGGCGTCCAACGGTGAAATTTATAGCGGACGACCTCAGATTGAGCTGAAACCACCGTGAAACATTCTAATTATTATTCGTGACGTGTACGCACATACGGTACGTCAATCGGACGTGCGGTTTGCACAGTACGACTCAATATTCGTATTTTAAGTGATGCACGCGCTTCGTAAACGCGCGTGAGGGGGGTCCAAACGGGCCGAACGAAGTCGGAATGACCTGAAATCAGTCGACAAATACGGGTGAGTGATTTCTGAAGTGGTCGAGCAGACGGTATGTAACACCCCAAGCTTCTACGGTACGTTTCCCTTCGAATAATGTGATAGCGTGTGTTGTACGCAACACCGAGTTCTAACACACCATAACTAATCAAACTAGCCGTTATGAATAGTAATACCTACTTTTTGAAATTATATATATTTTATATTTGAAAATGGACTTCATTTTTGGATTCGGAATATCGAATTTAGCCTAGGGTGAAATTTTGGTACATTTCGGATAACTTTCATATTTTGATGAATAGTGAAAATTACTAAATTTTAATTAAAAACAACTTTTTTAATCAAATTAATTACTAGTGATAAATTATGAATTTGAGTGGTTTTAAAGTATATTTAGAATATATTTTTACCATTTAATATAATTTTGGTCATTGGACATAATTTTACAATTAAACCGAACATAAACAAGTGTCAATCTTTTGATAGTTATTATCTCT
Source organism: Viscum album (assembly GCA_963277665.1). Classification (NCBI taxonomy): domain Eukaryota; kingdom Viridiplantae; phylum Streptophyta; class Magnoliopsida; order Santalales; family Viscaceae; genus Viscum; species Viscum album. The sequence goes on from OY728158.1 coordinate 576,004,159, forward strand.
TAAAAACACGCTTTTTGTTTTAACAGCGGGAATTAATTTTAAATTAATTTCTGCCACTTCTGTGTTTTGAATTTAGGAAAATGGATTCCATATTTGGAATCAGGATGTTAAAATTGTGTAAATAGGTAACTTTTATTTTTAGACATTTTGAATAGTTACTGTGGTAAATATTTTATTTACCATGGTTAAAGGGTAAATCCGGTAAATAAGGGTTAAAAAATAATATTATAATAATACAAAATTACCCTAAAACGTGTCCTAACCTTATTGGTGGACACATACCCGACCATGGGCATCCTTGGGTCAATTTGGGGACCCCTTGGAGCCACTTGTATGTGGTAGGGACACTTTATATTAATAAAGTTAAAATAAAAATAAAAATGGCATAAGCTTACATCTTTTAGAAGAACAATTTTTACATAGGGTTATACATGTTGGATTTTCGATTATAAATATTCATTAGAAAGCTAAAAAGATTTCCTACATAATGATATTTTACTTATAATTTTTAGACATTATATAATTTATTTTATTTATGACACAATGATGATGCAGTAATTACTATAATAGTGAAAAATTAAAATAAGTGATATTATAAATACCCAAATAAATATAATATGAAACTTTTAATGAATTAAACTAATTTTCTAGGATAATATGATATATTAGGATTGATTTAATTGACTTTGTTCGAAGTAATAAATCTGTTATGAGTTTCAAAAAAATCAACTAATGAATAGTGTCAAAATTGACATAAAAGAATTCTTAAAACAAATATTATATTATTAATTGATATTAAATTCATAAAAATCTAAGGTTCGGCCAAGAGACTTATATCATGATAGGTTAATCATTAATGGACCACTTGGGGGTCTCTTGGATGTATATAGTAAGTTTATTAACCATAATATATAAAATACAAAGAGACATTGTAAAAGTGAAACTAATTAACTTAGAGTTAATACTTAAAGATAAGGTTAATATAAGTACCAAAACCTGTCTAAATTATATTGGATGAGTTTCTTTCGACCTATCCCCACCTCATCATTTGAATAGTCAACTTTGGAGCCTTTAGAAACCGAATATGAATTTATTATAAATTAATATTTCTAGCTTTTCCAAAGGTGCCCCTCACCCCTCTTATAAAAGGGCACTCCTCCTTCTCATTTCTTCACACCTTCAAAGCCTTTTGGTTCGGCCAAACTCTGCCCAAATACTCTCCCAACATCCCTCAATACAACCTAGAGGCCTTAGTTTGATCAGAAAGCCAACCTAAGGAGCCCTTTTGATCAAATCAAAAGGAAGAACCCGAAGAAGAGGTAATGATTTCACCACCCTTTTCTAAGTTCATTTCTTCTTCCACTTCTTCTTCCTTTGTTCTTACCATTCTGAAATAATAACTCCAGTATCTCACATATACTGTGATGTTATTATAAATATGTTACAATCATATTCAGTATTCTATCCACCCTTTGAATAACATGTCACCATACGTGCGTACGTACGGCTTACCGTCTCCACGTCGTGGTGTAATTGTTATTCAATATAATATTATTTGGATGGGTATAATAATGATGTGTAACTCATGTAAATAATAAATATAACATGTTAATGATTCTGTATATATGATATACCATCCATTTATATATTATTTTAATATCAAAAGAATGATATTGTCGCTCGTGCGTACGTACGGACTACCGTCTCCACGAACGCGATGAGATTCATTCTCCATCGTAACCATTAAAGCGTAATTATCATTTTATGATTTAAAAATGATGTTTAAGGACTTGATATCATTCTGGATATGAATAATATACAACCTATCCTTTACAAACATGTCTTACGTAACAAAACATATGAAAGAAAACAAGTAAGTTAACACCCGAAACAACGATAATACTAAGATATTATTATCAAATCAATATTAAAAGATCATATATGATATCATATTAATGTATATGATTCTTGTATAATTTAATAACAATTATTTCACCATTATACAGGAGGTTAACCTACCCCAACCAAGGAAAAGTACAAGGTAAGGGTTATTTCACAATCTCTTCATTATCCGAGGTTGTTTATATGTAATAATCTACTGGGATCTCTTTATCATCCACATCCATGTTTCTTAAAAATGTATTTCAAAACATTTTTACTATTTACAAGAATATGGGTTAAAGTCATTTATACCTTTTTTTTGACTTTTTATAAGAGGTTTATAAAGGAATCTTTCCGTCGTTTTCAAAACAAGGTCCTTTTTAACCTTTTCGACAGAATTGAGGTAAGAATGTTTTTTTTAACTTCTACGGCGGGTGCGGTTATTTTACGCCGTTATAAAATCTTCAAAGCTTTCCTTACAAGCTTATAAGAATATTTTCAAAGAAAATGTTTTATTTTATATGGATCTTAAATGATTTCAAAATAAAAGGAGATACTTCTTTAAAAAGAATTTTGATTTCATCTATGTCAACATCCTTTGATGGATTTTAAGATTATTTGAAGTTGATTTATTATGATACAAAACTTCTATATTGTATTGAAGGTTTTGTGATATGTTTGACTGTGGATGTGCTATTTTTATACCATTCATAGTTTATGGTGAAATTATTGACATTTCGTATGCTAGTTTTAATACGAATGTTTATGTTATGTTTAAACCTTTTCATATGGGAATGCATTGGACTTAATAAGTGACGGGTGGAGCCCGCTATAGCTCCTCGATGCATCGGTAGGTCTCATGAGACAAACTAGTGTCTTGGCACAAGGCCTTGACAAAATCTTATTTGTAGTCTTGGCACGAGGCCTTGGCTATGTGGTTATGATAGTCTGGCATTATGCATTCCAACATTATGAAAGTGGTTATTGATTTTTGCATGTGATTATTCGATTAGTAGAATATCCATGTGAATAAGTAAATGGCATTATTTCATTTTACTTTTGCCATACCATGTTGAAGTTCAATTTTAAAAGGCTTTTGTTTTAGTAATGCATTGACTTAAATGTTTATTCTTATTTATGAAAGTTTCCGCTTTATTGTTATCCTTACTGGGCATTTGAGCTCACCCCTTTTCTATGTTTTATTTTTTCCCCAGGATGTGAAGAAGTAAATTATGAATGACCTGCAGGGATATTATGAGGGGATAGTAGTGTGGATTATGGAGACATTATGTTGTTATAGTAGTTTTTCATTTTATGATGTAATGTAAAACTTATGAATATATCTAGTGTTTCCAAGGCTACTAAACCAATCGGTCTTTCGAGATTTGATCTTTCTTGTGATCATGCCAATGTTATGTAATAATGCACCGACTCTAGGTAACTGGGGTCGGGGCGTTACACGGTACATCAATTGCACGTGCCATGTGCCCGCGGTGACCGACAAAGCAGTTCTGGTGTCATAAACGGCCAAAACGGGCGTCAAACGGTCAAATTCATAGAGGACGACCTCGGATTGAGCTGAAACCACCGTGAAATATTCTAATTATTATTCGTGACGTGTACGCGTAGACGGAATGTCAATCGGACGTGCGGTTTTGCGCGGTACGGCTCAATATTCGTGTTTTAAGTGATGCGAGCGCTTCGTAAACGCGCGTGAGGGTGGTCCAAATGGGCCGAACGATTTCGGAATGGCCTGAAATCAGACAAAAAATATGGGTGAGTGATTTATGAAGTGGTCGAGCAGACTTCACGTCAATCGGACGTGCCGTGTGCCCGCGGTGACCGACAACGCAGTTCTGGTGTCATAAACGGACAAAACGGGCGTCAAACGGTCAAATTCATAGCGGACGACCTCGGATTGAGCTGCAACCACCGTTCAACATTCTAATTATTATTCGTGATGTGTACGCGCAGACGGCACATCAATCGGACTTGCGGTTTGCGCGGTACGGCTCAATATTCATGTTTTAAGTGATACGCGCGCTTCATAAACGCGCGTGAGGGGGGTCCAAACGGGCCAAACGAAGTCGGAATGGCCTGAAATCAGACGACAAATATAGGAGAGTGATTTCTGAAGTGGCCGAGAAGACGACACATCAATCGGACGTGCCGTGTGCCCGCGGTGACCAACAATGTAGTTCTGGTGTCATAAACGGCCAAAACGGGCGTCCAACGGTCAAATTCATAGAAGACGACCTCAGATTGAGCTGAAACCACCGTGAAACATTCTAATTATTATTCGTGACGTGTACGCATAGACGGTACGTCAATCGGACGTGCAGTTTGCGCGGTACGACTCAATATTCGTATTTTAAGTGATGCACGCGCTTCGTAAACGCGCGTGAGGGGGGGTCCAAATGGGCCGACCGAAGTCGGAATGACCTGAAATCAGACGAAAAATATGGGTGAGTGATTTATGAAGTGGTCGAGCAGACGACACATCAATTGGACATGCCATGTGCCCGCGGTGACCGACAACACAGTTCTGGTGTCATAAACGGCCAAAACGGGCGTCAAACGGTCAAATTCATAGCGGACGACCTTGGATTGACCTTAAACCACCGTGAAACATTATAATTATTATTCGTGATGTGTACGCGCAGACGGCACGTAAATCGGACTTGCGGTTTGCGCGGTATGGCTCAATATTCGTGTTTTAAGTGATGTGCGCGCTTCGTAAACGCGCGTGATGGGGGTCCAAACGGGCCGACCGAAGTCGGAATGGCCTGAAATCAGACGACAAATACGGGTGAGTGATTTATGAAGTGTTCGAGCAGAAGGAATGTCAATCGGACTTGCCGTGTGCCCGCAGTGACCGACAACGTAGTTCTGGTGTCATAAACGGCCAAAACGGGCGTCCAACGATCAAATTCATAGAGGACAACCTCGGATTGAGCTGAAACCACCGTGAAACATTCTAATTATTATTCGTGACGTGTACGCGTAGACGGCACGTCAATCGGACGTGAGGTGTGTGCGGTACGGCTCAATATTCATGTTTTAAGTGATGTGCGCGCTACGTAAACGCGTGTGAGGGGGGTCCGGGGAGTGTCCGGGGTCCAAGGAGCAGGGGGGGGGGGCTGTTCGGGTGGCTGTCCGGGGAGTGTCCGGGGGGCTGTCCGGGGTCCAGGGAGGAGGGTGGGGGGGGGGGGGGGGCTCTCCGGAGGGCTGTCCGGGGTCAGTTTTTCGTATGTCACTTTTTGTTTTCACTTAAAATCTTATGGAAATTCATATAGAATATTTTTATATCATATTTAGTATGGATTAGATTTTAGTTGATCGTGCTATGAAACATTTCAGAGCTAATGAAATTAAGGAAGGTGGAGGGGCTGTCCGGGGGGCTGTCCGGGGACCAAGGAGAGAGGGGGGGGGGGGGGGGGCTGTGCCGGGGGTCTGTCTGGGGGGTGTTTGGGGGTTGTTCAGGGGGGTTGTCCGGGGTTGTTCAGGGGGGCTGTCCGGGGGCTGTTCAGGGGTGGTGTTCAGGGGTTGTTTAGGGGTTGTTCAGGGGTGATTCAGGGGGTTGTCCGGGGGTTGTTCAGGGGGCTGTTCGGGGGGTGTTTGGGGGGTTGTCCGGGGTCCAAGGGGGAGGGTGTGGGGGGGGGGGTTGTCTGGGGGGATGTTCGGGGGGCTATCCGGGGGTCCAGGGTGGAGGGTGGGGGGGCTGTAACGGGGGGCTGTCCAGGGGGCTGTCTGCGGGGCTGTCCGGGGGGTGTTCGGGGTCCAAGGGGGAGGGGGGGGGGGGGGGGGGGTTGTCCAGGGTCCAAGAATGAGGGGGGTTGTCCAGGGAGTTCTCAAACACACAACCACTAAAAGAAAACAACATCCATAAAAATAGACAATATATAAAAATAACTCAACTCCAATACTATACTACGAGTCTAGATAAAACCAACAACTAGAATAGATTAAACATCAAATCTCAGTAATATAAGTCAAAAATGTAACAGATCAATATGTCCCACATCAGCATCACCATCACCATCATCATCATCATCATCACCCTCGTCATCGTCCTCCTCATCGTCCTCACCCTCACAACACCTTCCTCCTCACCTTCCCTCCTCCTCGCCCTCCTCATCTCCCTCCTCTTCCGCATCAGACTCCTCGCCATCATCATCTTCAAGCTGGACATCGGCCTGACCACCACTATAACTGCCACCTGGAGCACCATATATAGAATGTATCGATGACATGTATTCATCAATCGCTGGGATGGCCTCTGCTGGAAGTGTTGGACGTAGAACTTCAATAAATTTCATAAATGCACTGTTTGCCCTAGCAGACTGTTCTTCCATCTCTGTGGCCCTTTTCTCAGCCTGTTCTGCCTGTGCCCTAACTTGCTGCAGCTCGGTGGCACTACAACTCGTACCGGAGGCAGGCCAATACCTCGTCGGGGCTATCCTAGGTCAGCAGCGTACTCTGCCAGAATGATCCTCTCCCAACACCTGATGTAAGTGATCACATGGCCCAAAATTGTCTGCTTCTTGGGCATCGAGGGCCTCTAAAGCATCCTGTTACAAATATAAATTTATTATTAAGTTAAAAATAGATATTAAAATATAAAATCAACAGATTAAAAGTTACAATCTGTTGCTGAGTCGCTTCGTTGACAGCACTTCTATCCTTTTTTCGTCTACTCGAGCAAAACAGTTTTTCTCGAGGCACACGTCCTTCAATATTTTGTACTTGCCTCTACAATGACATTGAAAACAAAAGTTATATAAAAACTTTAGAAAATGATTAAATAATTGAGGAAACAAAAGAAAATGTAAGTCGTAAAGAAAACTTATAAACAATTGTCATACCTGGCTGGCCTCTCATGATCCGACATCGTCGTGCGTCCTAGTGTATGGAGTATTTTTTTTGCATCAATGTTTTTTTTATTTTTTCCAGATGATTCCTAAATAAAATTTGATAATGAAAAGGATAATATTAATGCAAACTTGAAAGTTATTATTTAAATACCTCAAATGTAATTCATACCTTAAACTGGCTACTCGTCCAATGAGTAATCATCTGACGATACTGCTCTATAGGACAATCATCCATGACTGGTACCGCCTCTAACTCAGTGCCAACTCTAGAACGCCAGCCAATATACAGCTCATGCTTGTAGTCTCTCCAAAGCTCGCCTAAATCCTTTAGACGTTCCAGTCGTGCACCCTCACCATCAAGAAAATTAAATCGAAGCTAAAATCAAAATATTAATTCATATAAGTACAAAAATAATTCATGGCATTAAATACAACAGATTTTTTTAACCCATATCTCTGCCCAAGCTCTATCTTTGACCTCATGTGGAAATTGTCTCCACGATAGCGGGCTGCCGGGAATGATGTCGGGGTATTTGGCAAGCGTCGCCAGAAAACTCCGACATTGCTGCCCTGTTTTCTCAACCATCTGATTGTCTTCATTATATTCCACCATAACCTGTGTGCGACGGTCCACACCGAACGCATGCGTGTATGGCCCCCGCCCCCCGCCTCCTGTCAGTAGATGTATCTGTCATGAAAGAAAAACAAATATTTTATCAAAACATGTTATAATGAAAATAAATATTTCTATAAAAATTTGTTTGGGTTTTATAAATATACCTGTGCTAGTCTGATCAATGAGTGGCGCCGGATCCACAGAACCTGATGGAACACCCTCTGGTGGAACAGGAGTCGAAGACGATGGAATATAAAAGCTCGGAGAGACAGAAGTAGAAGGAAAAGAAGATGGAACAGCTGTTGAACCTGATGCTGACTGGGGAGTGGGAATCATCATGGGATGTGAAAATGATGGGGCAGAAGATACAGAAGGTAGCAAAAACATGGGAGGCCTAAATACCCCGTGTGTCCCTAACGACACACCGGGATCAGAATGTTGGAAGGCTGAAATGTCAGTGGGAGGGGCAGGGTCTAGTCGGGCACGCGCAGCTCTACGTCCACCTCTGGTACGAACCCTCCTCGTACCACCGGCCTGAGTACTAGGACCAGTACTAGGCTCCTCGTCGAATAACTGTCGACATAAAGGTGGATCCTACAAAAAAGTTTACAAAAAAATTAATCACATGACATTATATATTCTGTAAATATATATATATATATTTGAAATAAAGTACTCACTGTAGGCACTAATGGTGGAATTCCCATCTCCTCCATCCGACGATTGTTCTCCGCCATTTTTTTTCTTCATCTCTCTTCAATTGGCTGCATTTCCTGCATTTGAAAACAAATATGTAATTTATTAGAAAAAGAAAATTAATATGTGAACCAAAAAACTAAATATATGAGGGAATGAGGGGATTCATTGGTAATTTAGCTATCAATTGTTTTAGAAGAGCTTGAATGAATTTAATAAAACATACAAGTTGTAATGTTCACCAAGTTAGAAATATTGTTTGATTTGGTTTGAATACAGTTCAATTCCAAATTAGAAAGTGCAATTCAAATAAAACAGCAACCAATAAATATTGAAAATTCACATAACGGTCAAGTCAGCTAAAACATATTTGTGATCAATACTAAATAAATATGAATATTACCAACCTTAACAACCCAACTCGAGGTAAACCAAAATAATTGAGAACATGGATGAATGATTCTATATATTTCCAACCACAACTTCAGGTTCACAATCAACTCTGACAATTGAGCTATTGGAGTCATCAAAAGAAATAAATGGATTGGTTCCAATGGCAATAGGGACAGTGTCAATTCCATCATCAGCATCATCAAAAATATGTCTTGGAATTACTTCAACTATGACACCAAATTTAGGTTGAAGTTGATCTTTGACATAAAAAACTTGTTTAGCCATTGATGCCAACACATATGGTTCTTCGGTAGCAAGAGTGAGGGTCATATTAATTACTCGAAATCCACAATCATCAATAAATGTGCATGTCTCGTCATCGAATCAAACCAATGGCATTTCATCATTGTGACTCGTCCATGAGAGTAATAATCCAATATTATTATTTTATCAACGACTCTATAATAACCCACATTTTCAAGTCGCGGTCTACTATCTGATGCACTAGCATAAAAATCTGTTGTGGCAGTAACCATAATACCATGATGTTGTGTTCTCTTGTTTTTGGCTCGTTCAGTGACAATAAATCTGTACCCATTGATAATAATTGATTTACAGTCACGAACCACAGTATTAGGACCAAAAGCCAAAGCTCTTATTTCCTCAGAGATAGAGTCAGAAGACAAACTCAATACCTGCAATATAAATGACAGTTAAACTTAAGTAAATATTAAAATAATTAATTTAAACAGTAATATTTTTACCTTCAATTTTAACCAAGCAGAAAACTCTTTTCTATGCAAAGTCTCTCTCCTTCTCAAAGATAAAGGAACAATGCTTCCTATTTATCATTGTTTTATGTTCCCTGTAGATAAAAAAATATGAATAGTTTAACAGATATATATGTAAGATATACATATTCAATTTTGTTACCTGATATAGTCATCGAACAAATCACAGTTGAACAAAACTTTGCGATGTGCCATCTCCCGCTCTTCATGGCTTAATGTCTTCAATGTATATGATCTAGGAATTCCTCCTGTTTGAGGAAGTGATGGAAAACTGGGTTCAATTTTCTCATATTGTTCTTCTTCATTTCTCATTGGTCTGTTCATTCTTGTAGTAAGATCAGACAAATACATCGAACAGAAATCCATACATTCTTGAGCTAAGTAACCGTTCACGATAGAACCTTCGAGATGATTCTTGTTTCAAACATAAGACTTGAATGTGAACATATTTCTTTCAGTTGGATACATCCAACGAAAAGAAACAGGTCCTCCGAGAAGTATTTCAGTGGGAATATGGACAGTCAGATACCGCATGCATGTGAAAAATGATAGGGGAAATATTTTCTCCAACTCACACAAAATTTATGGGGAATCTGTCAACATTTTTTGCAAGAAAGACTTGGAAAACTTCTTAGCACAAAGATCTCTAAACAAATGGCACAACCGAATAACACCCACCCTTACATTATTGGACAAAAGATGACGGATTGCTATTGGAAGCAACTCATGCAGTAGAATGTGATAATCACGAGTCTTCAAAGATTTTAGCTTCAAATCTCTTCTGTTGACCCATTTAGATATGTTGCTTGAATAGCCATCAGGAACTCTAATAGTCTCTAATACTTCCAAAAATTGTTTTTTTCAGTAGGTGTCATCACATAAGAAGCAAATGGAAGTTTCCATTTATTTTCACTGATACGCACAGGATGCAATTCTGGTCTGATGCCCCAATCCACCAAGTCACGTCGAGATCGTAAATCATCTTTTGTCTTCCCCTTGACATTTAGAAGAACTGAAAGCAACATTTCACATATATTCTTTTCAATATGCATTATGTCTAAGCAATGACGTAGCAATATTGGTTGACCAATAAGGCAAATCGAAAAAGATACTCCTCTTCCTCCAATTGTAACAGGTTTCTGGGAAACATTATTTCTCTTTCCAGATTTCATTTGACCCTTCCCCGAACGAAAAACTGGAATCTTTCAATTCATTAAGCACATCAGTTCCAGACATACACTGAGGTGGATCATCAGTCTCTATAGTATTATCAAATCTTCGACGATTCATTCTATAATGGATGATCCTTTGGCAAAAATCGTCGATGTCCCATAAAACTAAAACTACAACGATGTTTCAGTATTCTGGATCGTGTATTCTTTATACAATTGGACATGACAGTTTTCCCTTCGTGCTCCATCCAGACATCATTGCATAATCCGGAAAATCATTGATCGTCCACATAAGCGCAACACGCATCTGAAATATGTCTTTCGAACATGCATCGTATGTGCGCACACCCAAATCCCAAAGAAGTTTCAAATCTTTTATTAAAGGTTGCATGTATACATCAATATCAATGCCGGGATCAGAAGGACCAGATATGAGTATACTCATGAAAGTGAAAGATTTTTTCATACACAACCATGGGGGAAGATTATAAATGTGTATAAAAACTGGCCATGTGCTGTGCGAAGTAAGCATCTGCCCAAACGATTAAAACCGTCGTATGAAAGACCCAGCCTCACATTATGCACGTCAGCTGCAAAATCGGGATGTCGAGAATCAAATCTCTGCCATGCAAATCCATCTGCAGGATGAACTAACTCATCATTAGTCTTCTTTCTCTCGGTATCATTCCATCTCATTTTTATTGATATGTCATCAGACATAAAAAGATTTTGGAGTCTGGGGATCAATGGAAAGTGCCACATTACTTTCTGTGGAACGCGGGATAGTGTTCCATCAGATTTTGACTTCCAGCGGGATGTGCCACATTTTATACATTCATTTCGTTCAGTGGTTTCTTCCCAGAATAAACTGCAATCTTTTGGGCAAGCATGAATTTTGTTTCTGGAAAATCGAAGTTCTTCAACTAACTTCCATGCCATATAGTGGTTTGAGGGAATATCTGCATCATCTTGAAGTAAATCCTTCAAGAGGGTAAAAATGTAATCGATTGCTGTATTAGAAATCCCATACATAGTTTTTCCATGAAACAATCTGATTAAAAATTCCAGCTTTTTTCATTTTATCGCATTGTCGATATACTGGTCGTGGCAGCATCATTCAATTTTTTCACCCTATCAATATCATCATTTTCACTAGATGCATCAGTTGTCCTCATATCAACGTCTTCTTGAGTCGAAATCCTTTCTTTTTCATGATGAAGAATAAATGTAAACCAATCATCTAACAAATTCTCCATTCCAGTCCTTTCATTTCGATCATCACCAATTTGAGATTTCATTTTCTCCCCATTGTGATACCACACAAAGTAGTTTGCTTGAAAACCATTTTTGGTTATGTGGTAGCTGACTTCTCCACGACTCAACCAAGGTCTACCAACACAATTGGAACATGGGCAGTGTATGCGACCACTATCTGAAGCATTGTGAAATGAAAAATCTATAAAGCTCTCCAAATTGTTTTGAAAATCACTTGAGATACGATCGGTTTCATACATCCAACTTCTGTCCATTCTGTAAAAATAATTCATATAAGTCATTTTGTCATAAATAATTCAATAGGATTGGACTTTAATAGAAAATACATTTAAGTAAATGATAAAGGAAGAAAATAATCATGGTATCAACTACACATGTGAAAAAAACATACTAATGTGTTATTGAAAAAATGTAAAACCAACAAGAACTTAATGTGTTATCACATCAGAGCATGCCTCATCCCATAACCATATTAGTAGGGTACCCTCGTGGACAGCCCCGCCCACCCCCGTGGACAACCCACCCACCCCCCGTGGACACCCCCTACCCCTAGAAATCCCAACAACCCCCGTGGACAGCCCACCCACCCCCCTCGACACCCCTTCTCCCTATGGACAGCCCCCCACCCCCTTGGATAGCCCGCCCACCCCCCTGGACACCCCTACCCCCCGTGGCCAGCCCACCCACCCCCCCTGGACAGCCCGCCCACTCCTCCTTGACAGCCCGGCCACCCCCGTGGACAGCCCGTCCACCCTTGTGGACAACCCGCCCACCCCCGTACCCCCTGGACACCCCGTACCCCCCCCCCGGGATAGCCCCGCCCACCATCCCAAACAGCCCACACCCCCCTCCCCTGCAACCCCACCACCACCACCTAGACATACCAACCCCCTGGACACCCCACACACCCCTCCCCCACCAGGACACCCAACCCAGACCCCCAGGACAGCCCACACCCCCTGGACAGCCCCGCCCACCCCCCGTGGACAGCCTTTCCCACCCCCGTGGACAGCCCCGCCCACCCCCGTGGACAACCCACCCACCCCCGTGGACGCCCCCTACCCTGTAGACTGCCCAACCACCCCCGTAGACAGCCCACCCACCCCCTCGACACCCCTTCTCCCTATGGACAGTCCCCCACCCCCTTGGATAGCCCGCCCACCCCCTGGACACCCCTACCCCCTGTGGCCAGCCCACCCACCCCCCCTGGACAGCCCGCCCACCCCTCGTTGACAGCCCGACTACCCCCGTGGACAGCCCGTCCACCCTTGTGGACAGACCGCCCACCCCCGTACCCCCCTGGACACCCCGTACCCCCCTGGATAGCCCCGCCCACCCTCCCAAACAGCCCACACCCCCCTTCCCTGCAACCCCACCACCACCACCTAGACATACCACCCCACCTGGACACCCCACACACCCCTCCCCCACCAGGACACCCCACCCAGACCCCCAGGACAGCACACACCCCCTGGACAGCCCCGCCCACCCCCGTGGACACCCCCGACCCCATAGACAGCCCAACCACCCCCGTGGACAGCCCACCCACCCCCCTCGACACCCCTTCTCCCTATGGACAGCCCCCACCCCCTTGGATAGCCCACCCACCCCCCTGGACACCCCTACCCCCCGTGGCCAGCCCACCCACCCCCCTGGACAGCCCGCCCACCCCTCCTTGACAGCCCAACCACCCCCGTGGACAGCACGTCCACCCTTGTGGACAACCCGCCCACCCCCGTACCCCCCTGGACACCCCGTACCCCCCCGGGATAGCCCCTCCCACCCTCCCAAACAGCCCACACCCCCTCCCCTGCAACCCCACCACCACCACCTAGACATACCACCCCCCTGGACACCCCACACACCCCTCCCCCACCCAGACACCCCACCCAGACCCCTAGGACAGCCCACACCCCCTAGACAGCCCCGCCCACCCCCGTGGACAACCTTTCCCACCCCCGTGGACACCCCCACCCACCCCCCGTGGACAACCCACCCACCCCCGTGGACAACCCCTACCCCCACAATCCATTATCCAAAACATATCAAATTGGTTTGAACACAATCCATAATTCCCAAAATCCATTATCCAAAACATGTAAACGTTCACGATAGCCTCCCCCATCTCTGATTTACATGTTTTGAACACTCTCCTTCCAAACATAGAATACAAAAACATTAAAGAATTCTTCACAAACACAAACAATATCCTATTTAGATATTAATTTAAATAATCAATTAAACCACCAACACCTGGAAAAAATCTATTCATTAAAACAACTACAACAATATGGTTGAGATCAAATTTTACCTATTCGTATGGGGGTGTACCTGTTGGGATGGGGGGGTGCTGGTGTTCTAATTCGCGAGAGTAGTGGAGGGATGGGGTTCGCTAGAGCAGCAGAGCGAATAGATTAGGGCTTTGTCCGAATGGGGAGAGGATATAGCGATCTGGAATTTGGGGGAAACCTTTGCCAACGGTTTATAAAAACCGTTGGCAAAGGCACACATTTCCCAACGGTTCCAGTGAACCGTTGGGAAAGGGTCCACTGAAATTCCCTTTGCCACAGGTTTTGTTAAACCGTTGGCAAAGGCTCACTATACCAACGGTTTAAGTAAACTGTTGGTATACTACTGTTGGGAAAAGACCAAATTCCAGTAGTGTAAACATTCAGGATATAAAACAATTCTTAGAACTGGAATAAAAAAGTACGTTCACTATTCTTGAATGAATAAATATCTCACCTTTCACCACTTCATTGCCAGGGTTCACTTCATCAGTAGGGATGAAAAAATCTCCCCCTTGTTGCCTTAGAGGTTGTTGGTTGCCTCAAAAAACCCTCGGCTTAGGGAATTGTTTTTCAAAGTGACCTAGGTCTTTGTTGTTGGAGCATTTAAAAATGCATCGAGGGTCAAATGGAGCATTACTCTCCTCTATCACAGTCACAGGTTTTTCTTGTCGGCAGTTAATGACCAAGTGCCCTTCTCTTCCACACCTAAAGCATTTCCTCATCCCCTTCAGAAACATTCCAGGGTGATTCTTTCCACACCTTTGGAAAGTGGGGTGCTATATTTTCTTAGAACCATTGGATTTATCCATCAGACCTACATATCTAAAGTCCACATTATTCTTCTTATCCCCCGGATAATCCCGAGATTCTCCGATCTTCATTTTGAATTTGAGGGAACATTGGATAATTTAATTATAGATCTCGAAGTCACAGATTTCTAGGGATTTTTGTGGGATTGGTTTTAGCCACTAAGGAAGTGGTCAACCTTGAATTTGAGGGTAATGACAAAGCTGGAGGCGTACCATGAAGGACTTTGGAATTTTTACTCACACGCTCTGACAGATTTGTCATATTTTTTATTGAGGACAAGGAAGTCCCTTTCCATATTAAGTTGGAGGGTGCATAGAAAATATTTATCAAAAAACATTTTCTGGAAATCCTTTCATTCAAATACCTTGATATATTTCTCAGGATTCATATTTTTTATCAATGTACACCATTGATCATCTTCACCCTCCATACGATAATCACTAAGAAGAAACTACTTTTGTTCGGAACATTGAAGGATGAAGATGATATTTTCAATGGAGTTGATCCATTGTTCGATGATTGAGGGATCATATGATCCATAAAAGTTGGAGGACTTTGTCTCATTAAGCTCTCAATTGAAGCTTATTCTTTCTTGGGGGGGATGTTCCTCTTGACCAATGTTTCTATTCATAACTTGAGTTAAGTGAGAGAGTATCATGAAAAAGTTTATTATTCCCACTCCCATCATATTGGGCATCTCATTATATCAATCATCATATTGATCTTTTCATTGGTTGTTAGCATGATTCCTCCTATTACCAGCCATTGGCTAGAATAAAACGAATGTTATGGGTAAAAAAAAAGGGAATCCAAATAAAAAAATAGATAAATTATAAATTATACTTATTTCCTTAACTTATGAATTCCTATGCTTCACTCTATGTTATCCATGATTTACTTCGCAAAATATATTCTTAAGGGGTTTTTTTTTCAATTAATAATGGTTTATACTAAGATCATGAAGTTTATAAATCATATCCCTAGGGATTATTGTAACCAAGAGTACAAAAAGTCCTATTTTGTGCACTAGTTCTCATTCGAGTCTAGATCAAAGCGTTGTTTTTGGGTTGTACCCCTAGATACATTTGTGCCAGAACCGCCTCTACCTGCTCATATCCAAACAGGGATGTATTTTCTTGAAAGGACACATAATAAATACTCACCAAAATTTAGGGATGTTTTTATTATACTTAGTCTTATACCTAAGTCTTTCATTAAGGTTCCCTAATCCTTATCCCAAAAATAACTAAACCTATCCTATGATACCAAATATAACAGCCCTGCTCTTTATTTCACACGTAAACATAATTTATTACCGAAACTCTTCACTTGATAGAACATAAATATTTAGAGGTCTAGTGTCTTTGGGTATTATGAACATTACACAAAAACTTAAAACATGAAATACACATCTTTATTGAAAACTTATTTTACATGACCACACACATTCCTTTGTACTTAGCATTGCATGGGATAACTTGAGGACATGCATAAGAAAAGGGTGAGCTATAAATCCCACTAAGTGAGTAAACAAGAAATAAAATTATGAATAAATTACTTGTTAGTAAATAAGCATATCAATGGAGAATTAGATAAACATGAACATAAAGGAATGATATAGCATGATTATCATAACATGGAAATGTGGCAACAACATTTAACATGATATTAGAATGAGCCAAGGCTAATTGCACATGGATCATTAGTAAACCCTCACTACACTTGAATTAGAATGATTAAACCCTCATTTCATTTTACGTATCATGATACTAGTCTTTACCCAATGCATTAGAGCGCTATCAGGTCACACCCTTCTTAATCATTTCAATTCATGCAAAAGTTTCCCACATGGATCATATAACATTGATTCATTAAACATTATCATTTATTCCAGGATAAAATATTGTGGAACCAATACATGAAAATCTATAATCATTAAGTAAATGTTCATAAAGGTGAATGCACTTGATAAATAAATGGGCATGGTATTCACTACATAATGACTTTGTCCTGGAAAATCACGATTCAATTTCGGTAGCATAACGACATGACATAAGAATTCATAAAAATTGTTGATGAGAGAGAAATGGGTATATCATAATATATAAATGAAATGGATAGTAATGGGGGTCATATGGATACATGTACCAATATATGTGATGGAATTTTAGATTCATAATATAAAATAAATTTATGAATTTAAATGAGGAGAGAGAAATCCCTTACGGAATTTCGGCATGGTAACAGGTGTATATGAGGGGCATTAATGGGGGAGAAATGGGTCTCTAATCATTCAAACATAAGGAGGTAAATATTGGGGAGGTGTGAAATCATACCCCGACATTTATAATTGAATATAAAATGGGTATAACAACATAAATAAATTTGGACAAAAATGAGAAAGAAAGAAATTCCTTACTTAGAAGTGTGATCCCAAAGTCTTGGGAGAGGCTTGAGAGAGGATTATTGGGAGATTTAGGTTCCTTGGGAGGATTATATAGAGAGGAGGGAAGATGTTGGTCGATATACAAAGGTTTTTAGTGAAGAGGAAGTGGGATCTTGGTTGGATTTATATAGGAAAAGAGAGAGAATTCTTTATTATTTAGGTTTTGGACACTACACATTAAACTAATCAAAACCACAAACCATACCATGGTTTTTCTAATGGTTTTTTCCAAAGGGGAGTTGGAAAAATTATTTTATACGTCCAATGGCCATAACTATTAAAATATTAGGCTTTCTTAAGTGGATGTGAGTCACACTCTCAATGAAATCATTTTAAAAGTTAAAATATTTTATAAGTTTTGGAGGGTCCACTAAGGCACCATAAAATTAATAAAAAAATATAAAATCACATTATTTACAATATAAAACAAATATTGGATGAAAAAAACGTTTATATTACTTTATTACATCACTATTGGGCCATTATAATGTCATAACACACATTATATATTTAAACACTATTTAATTTTAAACCAAACATTCAACTATCTTATAAAATTATGAAAAATTCACCATTGGATAATATCGAAATCCTGATTCTAATAATAATATTCATTTTATCTAAATAATTTTCAAAATATGTGTATTTTTATATTTAAAATTAAAACGGATATTTATAAACAATTCATGGGTTTTGACAAAAATAGATTTCAAACCATAATAAAAATTACAATTGTATTCATAAAAATTATAGGATAATTTATATTTAATAAAAAGTAATTTAGTAATAATATTTTATTAAAATATTATTTAATTCAAAAATCTATTAATTCATCAAAATAGACTTCTTAATTTAATATTAATAAAAATAATATTTGTGCTTTAAAAACCATTTACAAAGTAACAACAATAAAATGAATGTCTATTATTTATTATATTAAAAAATAATGCACATAATTATTATGATAAGGTATTTCCAAATAAACCCTTATAAAACCTACATAAGACCTAAGGGTAAGGTGTGTGATGGTGACAAACTCTTGGGGAGGCTCAGATAACATCGCTCAGGTGGTAATCTCTATTAACTTACACTTCTACTGTAATCGATTCTATTCAAGATTAACATGTTGATGCTTAGTTTGGGCTTGGTCTAGAGCAAAGCCCAGGGATGTCAGCTCCTTTATGATCTTTGACAAATGTGATTTGTATGGAGTAGTTCTACTGGAAAAGGCTATCACTTCCTTAGTCTATGTAAATTGGATTGGTTAAAGACCTATATTCATACTAATCACTTGATCACTGTTCAATGACTATATTAGCAATGATAACAATTCTTAATGGTATTTTAAAATACAAAAACATAAAACCAAGGAAGTGCATATGTTTTATATAACCATTTTACATAATAATACATTTAATTAGATCAATAGGAATTTTCATTAATAAAAGTTTGGGTCATTATAATTAACATAGAAGGCCTTAGTAATTAGAACTTACCTTTTATTATTACTATTGATTATACTTCTTGACTTTGGAATAGAAGGTTAGACCACTCCAATGTTTATAAATTTTCTAAGATTTCTTGGAATGGACTAGTGAGGGACTTCCACAACATAAGTTTAACTCTACCTAAATTTGCGACCCATTATAATATGGTAAACAATTAAATTTAAACTTTAAGCTTATCGGTGAAGTCTCAAATTTTAGATCATTATAGTTATTAAAAACCCATATACCAAAATGAAAAAATTTAATTCAACATAAACATATAATAATTTTTCTTGAACTTTTTTTTGAAAATTCCACTAGCATTAGTACTTTCGTAGGTGCCTCATGTAAACATAACCTTGAAAAATCTTGGAAACCGATTGATTAAATTTTTCTTAGTGGGATAATAAAAATATTACTATAATTTATAGATAGTCAATCAGGAATTATATATTCTTATTTCTTATGTGTTTGGTTTTTATCAAACTTTAAAGAATTCCATTTTAATTCCGTTAAAATGACCTTCCATTACCTTAAAGTGACGTGATACCTTTTAATTTTTTATTCCAATGGATTATAATTTAATTTAAATAATTATTATGATATTTAATTTTATGGTGGTAGAATTGATTAGAAGAGAACTTCTGAAACTTTTCATTTCTTAGGATAGTCTTTTGTTTCATTGATGATAAAGAAGAAAAAAACTATTTTACTTTCCAACACTAAAGCTAAATATCTAGAAGTTAGAAATTATTATGCTTAAGTATTGCATATTAATCAAACAATCATGGATTTTGGTTTTAGTTTTACAAAAAATTATTATTATTTATGATAAATTAAGTGTTTTTTCTTTATCTAGAAACCTAACACATCACTCAAATGCAATGAACATAGACATAATACACCACACCATTCAAGACCATACAAAAAAATGAAATATTATTCTATAGTTTATTGTTACTTGGAATTACGTTATTGAAATTTTACCAAAACCTTAAATATCAATCTATTTGAATATATTATATAGAATTTAGGAATTATTAATGTAAGGGATCCCAATTTATTTCTCATATTTTACTATCTCTTGACATTGGAAAACTCCTTGAAAAATAAATTGGAGACTCTATATTAAGAACTTTGAAAACCTATCTTTCAATCACTTAATTGTACCAAAACTACACCTAATAGAAGTTAACACTAATTTTTATATATATCATTAATTATCTTTCAAAATGTATAAATTTTTATTACGAACTCTATCCATGAAGATCCACTAATTTTATTATAGGTTTATGTATACCTAGTTTATTTATTTCAATTAAATATATTACACACTCTAAATGATCTAACACTCTTAGATTAATCTTATGAGATTATATTTTACTATTATGTTTCATATAATTTAATCTTATTATTTCTTAAGTTACTCTCATGACTGAACAATTTTATAATATTCACTCATATATATGAAATCATTACTTTATAGAAATTTGATATATATCTAATTAACCCGTGAGAGAAGGATATTTTTATTCTTAATATTAAAATATGATTCTACATCTTGATTCTACAGATAAAAAGCAAATTTAATTAGAACATTCTCTAGAACCATCTTAGTCAGTAGAAGATTTTATATAGGAATCAAAAGACTGCTTCTGGAAGGTTTACTCTTTTCACTCTTATTATCCATTGATTATTATTACTGAATCTCTTTATTTTCATTAATCCTAAAATGGGAGTATGGTTTCATTGATAATACTAAGGGGGAGTGTACATTTAATGGAAATTATTGGAAATTTCTCTCTTGTTTATTTCAACATTATTTATTCTTGGTTATAGTATCCCTATAAATATTATTTATGGTATTATTTTTGAAATTTAGATTTTACTCTTCTTTATTGAAATAAAAAGGGGTATATTTGGAGAAAGTATGGTAATTTTTCCTTTCAGTAAATTTTCTAATAAAAAAAGGGGAGAAATTATAGATTTATGGAGGTTTTTAATAAGTTTTTCTTTTATTTTATTAATGTCACATTTTTTTGTTAAGGGAAATTTTTATGTTTCTATTAACACTGTGTGTTTCCTGGAGAAATTTTTTAGTTCATTAGATTTTATACATATGGGGAGATATATCAAATGATACATGGAGATTTATTTTTAAAAATTCTATCAAACTTACATTTTTTCATTTATGTGTTATGATTGTCTTAAAGGGGGAGATTGTTGAGTCAAATGACTCTACTTATCCGTTATTTTGAAAATAAAAATTAACATTATTCTTTTAAGATAACTTGAAATTTTGGGGTTAGTTATCCTTTGAATAGGCTTAGTTTCTGATCGTTCAATGTTTTAATGAACTGAGTTGAACCATTGGATTACTAGAACTTAATAAAGACATGATGAATGGTGTAATAGCACACTAAATTATTTTCTTGAAAGATAGAGAAACATTCATCAATATATGATAAATAATCTTATGTAATTGAAGCCATACCTATAAATGTAATAATTTTACCATTTATGTTTTTTACAATAAAGGATATTAATTTAATAGATGGATTCAAGGAAGTAAGGTGTGGAACCAAATTGAGATTTCTGATAGTTGTGTTAACGATTACACCATATCAATGGTTTGAGTGCTTCCATTGGTAATATTTTATTTCATTGTGTTTTGTCAAAAGATCTTTTTTTGGAGAGTTTTATTATAAAATATATTATCATTTTAATTGTTATTGTTCATTGGTATATTCTATGTTATCGATGAGGTTCCCATGCTAGGGACCTTTGCTAATTTTGATCATGCTGAATGATGAGCACCAAGTGTTGTATTTTTTATATTTGAACATTCATGTTTAATAATGTATAGGGGATTAGAATTTTTTTCAATTATTTGATCAAAAAGTTACTTTATACTAGAGTAACCTTGTATCTAAAGTTCATCAAAAAAATTTATAGGTTTAGAGCTTGATACATTCTGATGGGTTGACATTCAATGAAGTTCCTAGTTGGAACTTGGATACCTTGGATTAGGTCTACTGATCCAACCGCCTCTTTGGTTTAAAATCGATGGATTCATTTAACTGGAATTATTTTAGTAACAATATATTTTAGGTGTTTCTTGGATGTTATCCAAAACTATATGCATTGTTATTACATTTTCTAATATATATTTTACTATTTTATTATCTTTATTAGAGAGTATTTATCATCCATTTTTTTTTATTTTCAACTGTATATACTAATAGTTTTCATATGGGATCAGGAAAATCTTTTTTAACTAGTATAAGTAATTAAAAAACCAAGACTATGATCACCCATGATAAGAAATATTAAATATACATATAAAATGAAAATGAATAATTTTAAAAGTAATATACCTTACACCATAATTTCTATTGAAATATCATCATCTTCCATGGTTGATGAATATCACATAGGAAAAACCATAAAGATCATTCCAATATAGGTATCCATGGGTTGTAATTAATCATCCATCGTAGGGATGAAAATTTTATCCCTTTACATCATGCTAGTTACTTAGGAACAAACAAGGAATAAAAAAGTGCATGAAACATATAGAAGTCTTGTCCATGCATTAAAACACACTAGATATTATATGAAAGTGGATTTATATATCCCCCAAGTACATTCCTTGGTGATTTATACATTAAATAATGAGTTATAACATGTGAGTTGATTATTTGGCCATGCATCACTTGCATGAGACAAAAACCTTATATTACAACTATAATAACCCTATGTTTATAAATGATATTTGTCTCTTGAAATAAATTTGTGTTATAAATTACTATATAGTATTATACACATAAAGAAACAGACAAAATTTATTTCATTAATAAATATTATTACATTAATTAGCAACATAATTGGTTAAAATTCTCAACATTAAAATTTGACAAAAAATATAAAATTAACAAATATGGATCACCCCAATCAACTATAATGATCTCCCCAACTACTAACATTATAGAAAAAACAAAATATCAAAATATTTGAAAATGGATATATAGAACTAAGAGAGGATTGATTTAAATATTTAAATAAAGGATTAATTGGTATTAATAGGGGGTAAGGTGATCGTTTGAATAGTATCATAACCATTGGAATAATAACCTGACCATTGGGAATAATATCCCGATCATTGGGAATAGTAACATAACCGTTGCAATATTAATTTTACCTGAAAATAAAAAATTGTGATATAAATAATATCTATAATGATTAATTTAAGTAAATATAAATATTATAATTCTAAAAAAAATGAATACCATGATTGAAAATCTCAAAGAAAATATAATAATTTTTTTAATAAACTGTATTTTAAAGTACTTCATAAAAATCAAAATTTTTGGTATTATAAAAATTAAAATAAAAATTTATTATGATAAAATGAATATCATTTTTTAAATAATCACATAAAAAGTATCTAAGGGTTTTTTTTTGTAATTTTCAAAAATACTTCAATTTTCCAATTAATAGTAAGAATTATGTTTTTTTACATTATTAGTGTATCATAAACTACATCATTCATGATGTAATAATGAAATAATCTTTTCTAGAAATTGAGTCTCTGGAATGAAATAATTATCTCATAAATGAGTCATTAAAATAGAATAAAATTAATTTCCAAACCTAAAAATAACTTTACCAATCCTAAATTCAAAATTGATTCATTAAAATAACAATTTTTCCTTTTTTCCACTTCCCCTTTTAATAAAATAATGAATTCAAATTATAAAGGGACTTTAAAATATTAAAACCATTACATTATATTGATATATAATTTATATTTTCAAAACACCACTATTTGATTTTTTACCTTTGATATAATATTTTATTCAATATTTTATTGTAAAAATACCCCTCTTTTCAAGAATAAATAACCCCTCTCCCTCCCCTTGGAAAACCAGTCACCCCCACTTTACAAATCCTAAAATTTTCCAAATTCCCTCCTATAAAGCCCCCTATAATCATTAGGGACATTTTTGAGAAATCCAAATCCAAAAACCAAATGTGTTTTAGTGTCTTATAAGAGAAGTTATGCCTAGGATTAAGTAAAATTCAATTAATTGTTTTTTTCATTAATTTATTCTTCTTATTATCTTTCTTTTTCATCCACCTATTTAAAAACCAAACCTTATAAGATTAATTTTATAGTAATTTAAAATTATACTAATGGTGTTAAACAAATTAAGTATCATATATATATATATATATATATATATATATATATATATTTCAAACATCCATTTCCCGCTCTCCCGACAATGTCCTGTCAAAGGTCGGTTAACCACATACGAAGACATTTCCATGTAAACACTAATAAGTATAATCATGGATAGATTTTATTAATTATATATAATATATAAAAATGTAATTATACTTATTATAATCTTATGATATTAATTCTACTAATGTATAAATTACATTTATTAATATAGATAAATTGAGTAAAAATGAGAAACTTTTAAGTAAAACATGATATCAAAATGACTAAACTATAACCAAGTAAATTAAGAAATATAATAAAATTACTATAATTGATAAATAGTGGTAAAAAGTACAATAATTGACTTTTGTATCAGTGTTTTAATAAATCTATGTTTATTATTTAGGTGGTGAAAAAGTGATAAATTAAGTGAGAATAATGGTAAGGGGATTCTCAAACCCAACTCCCTTACATTGGGTCATCTATATTTTGCATCTTCTTTGTTATGGATATTACTCTAATTTAACTTAAATATACTTTCGGAATCCTTACCATTTATTTTGAGAATATTTAGGTTTCCACCTTGATTTATAAGTTAATAAAATGATTTTCTGAAAATACATTTCATTTCAAAACAAATATTTTATTCCTCATGTATTATTTCTTATCCAAAGAAAAATGGTTATTTTATTCCAAATTATGATCTCCATTTTTAATTTGGGAACCCCAAGGTTCATACATGAATGTATTCTTTATGAAATCCTTATAAAACCCATTCATTTCTATAGGTTATTTCATGATTACAATTATTATACGTTCTATGTGGTATGCATGATTATATATATGTTGTGATGAAATGATTGGGGATGGAATTATATATCCCTATAATTCATTAGGTAATGTGATGTATCACATGAGATAATGCGTAATATTCATGAACACGATGCTAGATTTGTTTACAATGGCGATGCTATGATTATGCACATATGTTATGTATGAACATGATGTTACCTTTGTTTTGAAATCTATGTGGTATTTGACCACTATGACATGATGTTTATTTTTTATGAATTTCCACACATTACATGAATTTATCACATGTTTCCCTCATTATGTTTATGATGATCCTATGCTTAGTAAATGATGATGCTTATTATTATCACCCATTTTATACTAATTTATGTACTTTATTCATCCTCTATCTGGGATTTTATATCACCCCATTCTTTGATGCATATCCCTAGGTGATTACATGTACAAAGTATAATTTTATCTTTTAGATGAATAAAGAAGAAGTATTTAAACAAATAGTTATGTTTTATTATGTATAAGTTATGTATGAGTCTTATTTTCCCAAGACACTAAACCTTTTGATCCAGGATTTTATCTCAATTATGTTGTTTTCCTTAAAAATGATGTAATTTCCATATAATAAAAATTAGCATCACTATATTTGGTATTAGAGAATGTTTTAGTTAATTTTTTAATAAGGATTATAGAATTTTAGTGAAAACCATTTGGATAAATCTAATTATATATAAATATTTAAGAATATTTGTTTTAGAAAAAGGCTAAACATAGGCCCCATAAGATATTACTTTAATGTTAATTGTGTAAAAGATTAAATTATTTATTCATGATTTATTGGATTATGTTCAAAACATATTTATTTTAGAAAATGGTGGGAACCAGGAGAAACCAGGCCAACTTCCCATGTTAAGGACAATGTAATAATTGCCCGAACAACATACCTAATTCCATGTGAGGTGGAGTTAAAAACATCATGGAAATTCTTATCCAATTGTCTCAAGTTATAAATAAAAACCTAAACAATATATAATGTTTGACTTCACCCAGGAAGGATAATCTATCCATTGAGTCCTTTATGTGGAAACGACCACTGATGTTTAGTAGAAATTATGACCCACCTGTCGTGGAATAAGGGATTAACTTAATGGAAAAGATATTTTATGCGAACCATTGTTCTGAGATGGTGAAGGTGATTTTAGAAGATGATCATTTAGATTGATAGGATGATCAATGGTGAGAATTGATTAAGAATAACTATTTGAAATATGAATGAGAATAGAAGGAGTGGTATGTCTTTATGAAAATATTTTTTTAACAATAATTTCCCTCAAACTCTTTAAACAAAGATGAAGATAGAATTTATAGTGATGAAGAAAAATGAAGGTGGATCTATCATGAATTATGAGGAAAACATCAAAAGGATTTCAAGATACATCTTGGGTTTTATTACTAATAATGTTAGAAAAATAGATAAATTCTTTAGTGGTTCAGAATCACACATTCAAAAGTTTTCGGAAATCCGATACTTTGGGAGTTACAAATAAGTGGTTTAATGTGCTCTCAAATTTGTGATGGAGATTGGAGACTGGGCCCATGATTATGGTTATAAGAATATAAGAATATATTTTCAAAATGATGGGTCAGTTTACAAAATGAGGAAAGAAGATCTAACTACCATCATGTCAAAAATATGGGAATAAACATTATGGAAATTTCTTCAAAGGGATCGGTAAATGCTTCAAGTGTAGGAGAGAAGGCCGCAAAGCTCATTAATTTAGAACTCACAAAGAATCCAGAAAACAAGATAGATGAAATGAAGGCACCTCTTAATGAACCCCCATGGTTCAATTCTACAATTATAGGGAGGAAGAGATCTATTCAAGATAGTTCACTAAACCACGGGTCCTTGAGGGTAATCAGGGTTATCAAACACCCAAAAAAAGGAGAAAGGGAAATATTATGCCATCAATACTACTAAATTAGATCATAAAAATGAATCTATACAGGCTACAATTCGTATTCAATCATGAATGGAAAAAGTTTTATTTGATTCTAGTTCTAACAATTATTTTATATCCTGCAATTTTTCAAGAAATTTTGGATCAAAGCACTACTACCTTGAAGTAGAGATATATATAAAAACACCTAGTGGTATAATAATTGAGATTTAAGTGTTGGACTCTTCACATATTAGTGTATGTGGTAAGATTCTTTTATAAAATATCATAATAATTACCTTGGTGGAATTTGACGATATACTGGGAATGGATTGGCTCTCATTATATAGATAACACATTAACTATTAGGAAAAGGAAATCTATTTTCATATTATGAACCATCCATTGGTCCTCTAAAAATTAATGTAAGGTCATGAATAAACTTTTGAAAATCTATCAACGGTGTGGGTGTTGATACCCTATGAAGAATAATACCTTTCCCAAATGTTTTAGTCAATGGATGGAATAAACTTGGAGGAAATTCCCATATTTTTGGAACACTGATGTTTTTTATGAAGAGTTACATGAACTTAACCTATATCATGAGGTGGAGTTATCAAGAGAAATTATACTCGGTTCCACTCTTATCTACAATATCCCCAATAGTATGGACCTGATTGAATTGGAGGAGTTAAATTAGCTGCAATCACATTTGTAAAAAGGGTTCATACACCCTCATGCATCAACTTGGGATGTGCAAGTGATCTTTATCAAGAAGAAGGATGGATCAATGGAACTATTTATCCATTATAGAGAGTTTGATAAGATCACTATAAACAACAAGTATCCTCTTCCAAGTATTGATGACTTGTTTGATCAACTATGAGGATATCCTTACTTCTCAAAGGTGGAAATTTGTTCTGGATATCATCAATTGAAGGTTAAGGATGAATATATTTAGAAGACTAATTTTAATACAAGTTATGGGAACTATGATTTCATAGTGACACCCCTTATACTTATTAATTCCATTGAAATATTCATATATTTGATGAGTAGAGCCTTTAGAGACTACCTCAAAAAAAATTTGGTACAGTTTATCGATGATATTATTATGTACTCCAAGATAATAGAGGAACATGAAGAGAATATAAGGATTGTGCTAGTGATATTAAGGAAAAAGAAAATGTATGCTAAGTATAGCAAGTGTGACTTTTGGATACAAAAAGTTGCATTCTTGGGGTACATGGTCACAAGTAATAGAATTTATATGGGCCCTTAAAAGACAATGGTAATTTAGGAATGTCCTAGACCCACTAGTTTAATGAAAATATATAGTTTTCTTGGTTTATATGGGTCATAACAATGTTTTGTGTAGAATTTATCATGATTCTATGGCCCAATAACTAAGTTAAAAAGGAAAGGGATAAAATATGTATTGATAGAAGAATATGAGGAAATATTTAAGGAGATCAATAAGAGGCTAATCATTGCACTTATACTCACACTACCAATAAATGGATAAGGTTTTATGATATATAGTGATTATTTGAAGAAAGTATTGGGTTACATACTCACACATAATGATAAAGTAATAGATTGTTCCTCATGATAACTGAAGATCCATGAGCAGAACTACCCAACGCATGATCTAGAGTCAGTGGCTGTGATCTTTGATCTAAATATTTTTTGGCACTAAATATTTCATGAAAATTGTGATATATATTGATCATAAGAGTATAAAGTATATATTTACACATAAGGATCACAACATGCATCAAATAAGATGGTTAGATCTAATCAAGTACCATGATTTCTCTATTAATTATTATTTTAGAGAGAAGAAAAAGGTAGTTAATGATCTTAATATAAATGAAAATTTTTCTCTATAAATGTTAAAAATTGAGAAATACCCTATCTTCATTGATATAGAAAATATGGATCTTGAAATAATAACTTTCAGGAATACAACTTACCCTACCCAAATGATTTCCTAACCATCCATCCAAGATAAGATCAAAGAGGTACAAAGGGAAGATTTTGAGCTTTAAAAAATGTTGAAAGGAGTAATGGAAGGTAAGCTACAAGAGTTCCACATCGATGATGATGGTGTGATTTGGTTTATAACTAGAATTTATATTCCTTCATCACATGAGATAATGAATGATATATTTGATGATGCACAAAGCTCACCTTTATCAATCCATTCTAGAAGCAATAGGATATACAATGACCTTCAAGAACACTTATGGTGAGATAATATAAAGAATAATATTTCAGATTATATATGAAGGGTTTTGGTATGTCATTAAGGTAAATCAAAGTGATAGAAGACCAAAGGCATGATGAAACCATTTTCTATACCCATGTGGAAATTGGAGAATGTTATTATGGATTTTTTACCAGTCTCCCAAAGATATCCAAAAGAAATAATGATATATGGGTTTTGGTGGATCAACCCACCAATACTTCCCATATCATTTCTATTCAGGAAGATTTATCACTTGATACACTTAGCAAAATATATATTAAGAAAGTGGTAAGGTTGCATGGGGTTATAATTTCAATCATCTCTGACTGTGATCTAGGGTTCACATCTAAATTTTGGAGAAATCTTCATCATTCTTTGAGCATTGAATTGAATTTCAGCATGGCCTATCATCTGAAGACTGATGGCTAACCTGAAAAGACTGTTTGGATTCTTGAAGACATACTAAGAGTCTACTCAATGGAATTCATAGGTGGATTGTATCAATATATCCTATTGGTTGAGTTCTTATAAAACAATATATTCCACTCGAGTATTCAAATGGATCTATATGCAGTACTATATGGGAAGAAATTTAGAACTCCAATTTTTTAGGATGGAGTTGGAGAATGAAAGCTACTTGGACCTATCATTGTGTAAGATATTACAAATAATTTTAATACATCCAACAAAATATAATATATATTCTGAGCTAGTAAAGAATCTATGTTGAAAAACACCAAATGAACTTGGAGTTCAATGTTGGTGAAAACGTTTTTCTTTGAATATCACCATGGATGAGAGTCATGTGGTTTGGAATGAAAGGGATTATTATCCTAAGGTACATTTCCCCCTTTGATATCCTTGATCACATAGAAGCAGTGGACTCTCAGCTTATACATCCACCAAGTATGGTTCAAGTTTATGACATGTTCTATGTATCACTCCTAAGTAAGTACATATTCGATCCATTACATGTACTAAATCCAGAGGTGGTACAACTATAGAATGACTTCTTATAAGAATAGAAGAAACTAAAGATCTTGGACCATAGAGACAAAGTTATATGAAACAAGACAATTCACCTTGTCAAAGTGTTGTAGAGGATCCAAAAGTGTGGAGATGAAACATGGGAACCACATGAAACAATGAAACATAAGTACCCTTATCTATTCTAAAATGAGAATACAAGTTGAAATATCAGGGGAAAATTTCTAAAGTGGGGAGGAATGTAACAACCTAGAGTTTATAAATGATATTTTTCACTTAAAATAAATGTGTTTTATAATATACTATATAATATTATACATATAAAGAAACATAAATAAAATATTTCATTAATAAATACTATTACATTAATCAACAAAGAAACTAATTAAAATTAAAAAAATAAAAATTGGAAAAAAATATAAAATATAAAATATAAAATGGGAAAATATGGATTACCCCACTATGTGAGAGTCAATCCTCCATCTGTCAACACTATAGAAAAGAAACAAAATATTAGCAAACCAATCAAAATATTAGAAAATGGAAGTATAGAAACTTGAGAGGATTGAGTTGAATATAGATTGAAAGAATTAAGTTGTATTTATTAGAGGTTTGGTGACCATTTGAATAGTTACCTGACTATTGGAATAGTAACATGACCATCAGGAATAGTAACTTGACCGTTGGGAATAGTAACCTGTCCATTGGAATAGTAATTTTATATGAAAAAAATAAATTGTACTATAAATAATATTTATCATGATTAATTTAATTAAATATAAATATTATAATTCAAAAAACATTCCATGATTAAAAAGCTCAAATAAAATATAAGCACATTTTTAAATAAATTTTATTTTATAGTATTTTATAAAAATTATAATTTTTATATTAGAAAAATAAAAAATAAAAAATTATTTTTATAAAATGAATATAATTTCTAAAATATTCACATCAATATTTTTAGCGGGTATTTTTTGGTAATTTTTTGAAATACTTCACTTATTGGGTGAATAGTAAAAATACGGTTTTTTCATATAACTAGTTCATCTTAAATTATATCTTTCATGATGTAAAAATCAATTAATACTTTATAGAATTTATGGTTTAAACATGAAATATTTATTTCTTAAATGATTCATTAAAATACAATAAACTTGATTTCCATATGTAAAAACAACTTTCAAGAACCTGAATTCAAAAGTGATTCCATATAATAACAATTTCACTATTTTTCCCACTTTCCTTTTCAATAAAATAATGAATATGAATTATAAAAGGAATTTGAAGTCTTAAATCCATTATATTATATTCATATATTATTTATATTTTCTGAAATTCAGTGTTACATGTTTTACCTTTGATATATATTTTATTCAATATTTTATTCTAAAAATACCCATCTTCTAAAGTATAAATAACCCGTCTCCTTCCCATTAGAAAAACACTCATCCACCACTTTAAAATGCATAAAATCTACCAAAATCCATCCTATTAATACCATTATAATCCTTAGGGACATTCTGGAGTAATCTAACTCTAAACATCAAGGTATTTTTAGTGTCATAATAGAGAAGTTACATCGAGGATTAAGTAAGTTTCAATTAAATCATCCATTTTTATTTATTATTCTTATTATATTTATTTTTCCAAATCCCCTTTCACAAAAAATATATAATATTAATTAGGTAGTAATTTAACATTATATTAATTCTGTTAACCTACTGTAATTATCATATTTACTATATATATAAATATAATGTTCAAACATCCCATTCCTACTCTCTAAAAAATTTCCAGTCAAAGGTCACTTAAGCACATACAAAGACATTTACATGTAAATTATTATAAGAATCACCATGTATGGATATTATGAATTATATATAATATATAATAATGTAATTATATTCATTATAATCTTATGCAATTAGTTATAATAATGTATAAATTATATTTAACAAAATAGAGAAATTGAGGCAAAACATGAAGTTTTTAAGTTAAACATGATATCAAAATAACTACCGTATATCCAAGGAAATTTAGAAATAAAATAAAATAAATATAAATTATAAATAATGGTAAAAAAAATATTAATTCATTTATATATCATTGTTTTAATAAATTTGAATTTATTATCTAGGAGGCACAAAATTGATGATATAAAGAGGGAATAAAGGTAAAGGGATTCTAAAACCCAACTCCCTTTCATTGGGTCATCCCTCCTTCACATCATATTTGGTATGGATATTAATTAAATATCCTTTAAATATCCATTCACTATACTACCCTTTTTTTTTTTGGATATATATGTTTCTACCTTGATTTATAATCCAATAAAATGATTTTTCAAAAAGATATTTCATTCCAAAAATCAACTTTGGCTCTTCATGTTTTATTTCTTATCTAATGAAAAAATAAACTTTTATTCCAAATTATGATCTAACCTTTTTATTTTGGAACCCCAAAGATCATACATGAATTAATTATTTATGAAATCCTTATGAAACACATTCCTTTCCATGGGTTATTTCATGATTACAATTGTTATACATTCTATGTGGCATGCCTGATTATGTAAATGTTATGATGCGACGGGTGGGACCAGAATTATATACCCCTCTAATTAATTGGTTAATGTAATTAATATCATGATATAATGTGTAATATGCATGAACATGATGTTATATATTTTTCAAAATGATGATGTTATGATTATTAACATATGTTATGTGTGAACTTGATACTAGATTTATTTAAAACTATGTATGGTATTTGACCACTATGACATGATGTTTCATTTTTATGCATTTACACATTACCTGACTTTATCAAATGTTTATATAATAATGATTATGATGATACTATTATTATGAAATGATTATGATTATTATGATCACCCATGTTATATTGATTCATGTCCCCTATTCATCCTCTTACTGGGCTTTTAGCTCACCCATTTCTTTGATGTATATCCTTAGGTGATTATATGTACTAAAGAGAATGTGAGGTTTTAGAAGGATGAAGTGGAAGGATTTAGATAAATGTTTATGTTTTATTATCTAAAACTTATATATTTGCCTAATTTTCCTAAGACTATAAACCTTTTTATTTGAATTTTATCTCTATTATGTTGTTTGTCTTAAAAATTATGTAATTGTTATGTAAGAAAAAGTAGGGTTGTAACACCCCAAGCTTCCACGGTACGTTTCCCTTCGAATAATGCGATAGCGTGTGTTGTACGCAACCTCGAGTTCTAACACACACCACAACTAATTAAACTAGCCGTTGTGAATAGTTATACCTACTTTTTAAAATCATATATATTTTATATTTCAAAATGGACTTCATTTTTGGATTCGGAATATCGAAATTATCCTAGGGTGAAATTTTGGTACTTTTCGGATAACTTTTATATTTTGATGAATAGTGAAAATTACTAAATTTTAATTAAAAACAACTTTTTTAATCAAAATAATTAATAGTGATAAATTATGAATTTGAGTGGTTTTAAAGTATATTTAGAATATATTTTTACCATTTAATATAATGTTGGTCATTGGACATAATTTTACAATTAAACCGAACATAAACAAGTGTCAATCTTTTGATAGTTATTATCTCTTAAAAACACGCTTTTTGTTTTGACAGCGGGAATTAATTTTAAATTAATTTCTGCCACTTCTGTGTTTTGAATTTAGAAAAATGGATTCCATATTTGGAATCAGGATGTTCAAATTGTGTAAATAGGTAACTTTTATTTTTAGACATTTTGAATAATTACTGCGGTAAATATTTTATTTACCATGGTTAAGGGTAAATCCGGTAAATAAGGGTTAAAAAATAATATTATAATAATACTAAATTACCCTAAAACGTGTCTTAACCCTATTGGTTGATACACAGTCGACCATGGGAATCTTTGGGTCTATTTTGGGACCCCATGGATCCACTTGTAAGTGATAATGACACATTATATTAATAAAGCTTAAATAAAAATAAAAATGGCATAAGCTTACATCTTTTAGAAGAACAATTTTTACATAGGGTTATACATGTTGGATTTTCGATTATAAATATTCATTAGAAAGCTAAAAAGATTTCCTACATAATTATATTTTATTTATAATTTTTAGACATTAAATAAGTTATTTTATTTATGACACAATGATGATGCAGTAATTACTATAATAGTGAAAAATTAAAATAATTGATATTATAAATACCCAAATAAATATAATATGAAACTTTTAATGAATTAAACTAATTTTATAGGATAATATGATATATTAGGATTGATTTAATTGACTTTGTTCGAAGTAATCAATCTGTTATGAGTTTCACAAAAATCAACTATTGAATAGTGTCAAAATTGACATAAAAGAGTTCTTAAAACAAATATTATATTATTAATTGATATTAAATTCCTAAAAATCTAAGGTTCGGCCAAGAGACTTATATTATGATAGGTTAATCATTAATGGACCACTTTGGGGTCGCTTGGATGTATATAGTAAGTTTATTAACCATATTATATAAAAATACAAAGAGACATTGTAAAAGTGAAACTAATTAACTTAGAGTTAATACTTAAAGATAAGGTTAATATAAGTATCCAAACCTGTATAAATTCTATTGGATGAGTTGTTTTCGACCTATACCTACCTCATCCTTTTAATAGTCAACTTTGGAGCCTTTGGAAACCGAATATGAATTTATTATAAATTAATATTTCTAGCTTTTCCAAAGGTGCCCCTCACCCCTCTTATAAAAGGGCACTCCTCCTTCTCTTTTCCTCACACCTCTCAAGCCACTTGGCTCGTCCAAACTCTGCCCAACTAAGCTCCCCACATCCCTCTCCTCCTCATTGAAGCTTCCCCTTAGGCATAAAGCATTTCAAGAAGTCCTTTGGTTCCAACCAAAGTGAGTTACCTAAATTAAAGGTAACAATTTCTCTTAAAGTATTTTCATTTATTTTGCTTCTCCAACCCCCAAAATCTTTTTATTTCCTTTCTTTTGTAACAACACCAGTATCCTCAATATACTAGGATGTTTTTATAAGAAGGATTCAAACTACACATACACACAACTCCATCTAATGGATGATGAACATAATGTTTCTGTGGATGGCAAACTAACGCCTCACGAAACGATGATTGTTCAAATACATCTTACCACCTCTCATGGTGGCCATTATGATGGAACTGTAATTAAATATGATATTAATGATATATATTTTATATATAAGCTTCTGTAATTCCATTTTATTTCATTCCATTATTCGTTTCATGTTGTATATACATACGATAATTTCATTTGAGGAAGTGCGGACTACCGCCCCCTTAAAATGATATGACTCATTCATACCACACATGGAACGTATAAAGGATGGTGTTAATGAACTTAAGTAACATATATAAAATATTATATTATACTGGAATAGTAATATACCTATGTATCATTTGGATTTGATTCTTTTAAAATAAAAATTAAATGGAAGTAGCGTTCGTGCGTACGTACGGACTACCGTCTCCACGAACGCGATAAGATTCGTTCTCCATCATATCCATTCAAGTATTATTCTCATTTTAGGGTTAAAAATAATGTTAATATCATTATGATTATGAATAAGATATAATCTATCCATTAAAAACATGTCTTACGTAACCAAACATTTAAGAAGAACGAATCGATTATCACCCGAAACGACGATAATACTAAGATATTATTAATAAAGAAATGTTAAAAGATCATATATGATATCATATTAATGTATATGATTCTTGTACAATTTAATAACAATTATTTCACCATTATACAGGAGGTTAACCTACTCCAACCAAGGAAAAGTTCAAGGTAAGGGTTATTTCACAATCTCTTCATTATCCGAGGTTGTATTATACGTAATAATCTACTGGGATCTCTTTATCATCCACATCCATGTTTCTTCGAAATGTATTTCAAAACATTTTTACTATTTACAAGAATATGGGTTAAAGTCATTTATACCCTTGTTTGACTTTTTATAAGAGGTTTATAAAGGAATCTTTCCGTCGTTTTCAAAACAAGATCCTTTTTAACCTTTTCGACAGAATTGAGGTAAGAATGTTTTTTTTAACTTATACGGCGGGTGCGGTTATTTTCCGCCGTTATAAAATCGTTGAAGCTTTCCATACAATCTTATAAGAATATTTTCAAAGAAAATGTTTTATTTTATATGGATCTTAAATGATTTCAAAATAAAAGGAGATACTTCTTTAAAAAGAATTTTGATTTCATCTATGTAAACATCCTTTGATGGATTTTAATATCATTTGAAGTTGATTTATTATGATACAAACCTTCTATATTGTATTGAAGGTTTTGTGATATGTTTGACTATGGATGTGCTATTTTTATACCATTCATAGTTTATGGTGAAATTATTGACATTTCGTATGCTAGTTTTAATACGAATGTTTATGTTATGTTTAAACCTTTTCATATGAGAATGCATTGGACTTAATAAGTGACGGGTGGAGCCCGCTATAGCTCCTCGATGCATCGGTAGGTCTCATGAGACAAACTAGTGTCTTGGCACAAGGCCTTGAAAAAATCTTATTTGTAGTCTTGGCACGAGGCCTTGACTATGTGGT
This sequence comes from Viscum album, assembly GCA_963277665.1. Lineage (NCBI taxonomy): Eukaryota > Viridiplantae > Streptophyta > Magnoliopsida > Santalales > Viscaceae > Viscum > Viscum album. Next base: position 576,040,738 of record OY728158.1, read on the forward strand.
TATGATAGTCTGGCATTATGCATTCCAACATTATGAAAGTGGTTATTGATTTTTGCATGTGATTATTCGATTAGTAGAATATCCATGTGAATAAGTAAATGGAATTATTTCATTTTTACTTTTGCCATACTATGTTGAAGTTCAAGTTTAAAAGGCTTTTGTTTTAGTAATGCATTGCCTTAAATGTTTATTCTTATTTATGAAAGTTTCTGCTATATTGTTATCCTTACTGGGAATTTGAGCTCACCCCTTTTCTATGTTTTATTTTTCCCAGGATGTGAAGAAGTAAGTTATGAATGACCTGCAGGGATTTTATGAGGGGTTAATAGTGTGGATTGTGGAAACATTATGTTGTTGTATTAGTTTTTCATTTTATAATGTAATGTAAAACTTATGAATATATCTGGCATTTTCCAAGGCTACTAAACCAATCGGTCTTTCGAGATTTGATCTTTCTTATGATCATGCCAATGTTATGTAATAATGCACCGACTCTAGGCAACTAGGGTCGGGGCGTTACAGTTGGTATCAGAGGAAGTTTAGTACAAACCTTGGAAGCTAGATTTAGATAAACTCTGATTAGAGCACGTAGACCTAAGATGAACTTTGAGGATTAGTATAGAAGAACTTCCTAGAATTTTGGTATTGTAGAGATTTTGTGAGTTTTCCGAGCAATACATCCCTGTCTGGATACGAGCAGGTAGAGGCGGCTCTGGAACAGATGTACCTAGGGGTAAAACCCGAAAACACCGCTTTGAGCTAGACTCGAACGGGAACTGGTGCACGACAACGGGCCTTGCTGCACTCTTGGTTACGACACTCCCGGGGGATATGCTTAGGATAACTCTCATTTTCTTTACAAATCACTATGAAGGGTTTATGAGTATATACTTCCTCAAAGAAAACATATTTATGATTATGGATTATATCCATAGATAGTTCAATTTATGTTAAGTGTTTTATAAGTATGAGATTATGTATTTTGATTCATAAACTAATCTAGTTTATGCCATTGTTTAGAAATGGCGCCTAGTGGAAGAAATGGAAACTGTATCAATGCACGAACTCCATGTAGGGATTGCCCTCCTGCTCAAGATAATTATAGTGGAGTTGGTGATGCAACTGGTGCCGATCAGCTAATCACCATACTGGGAAAACTTACTCAGGTTATGAATAATAACCTTACTCGTATGGAGCACCCTGATCCGCAGCGTGGAGGATCAATGTTAGATCGATTCATGAGGCAACAACCACCAACGTTCAATGGGAATACAAATCCCTTAGTAGCTGAGCAATGGATATTTTCCCTAGAGAAAATATTTCAGGCTTTGGGGAGCAGTGAAAGGGAAAAAGTTATCATGGCAGTTTACCGCCTCACTGGAGATGCTGATCAATGGTGGTCATTGATTCAAAACATGAAGGAAGATGATGTAGTATCAAATATGGAATGGAGGGAATTCAAAGATCTGTTTTTAGAAAAATACTTTCCTCGCGACCATCGAGCAGATATGGAAAGACAATTTCTGAGTCTGAGACAAAAGGAGGATGAGAATGTCACAAAGTATGAGGCTAACTTTACAAGGTTAGCGAGGTACGCTGGTGATTATATTCGCAACCCAAGAAGTAAGATTGATCGTTTCTTTGATGGGTTAAAACCATTTCTCCGTCGAGCATTAGTCTCACAATCCTTTTCATCGTACGAAGACATTGTCTCATGTGCTATCAAAACCGAAAAGGAATTCTCTAAGTCTTATGACTTTAAAGAAAAGAAAGAGAAGAAGAGACCTGCTGATCAATCTGGGAATGGAAATAAGGGGAAGAAGGGAAAGGTTGAATATACATCTTGTGTTTAATGCGGGAAGAAACATCCTGGTACTTGCTTGAAGGGAATGGGAGTCTGTTACAAGTGTGGTGAAAAAGGCCACCAAGCTCATGATTGCAAGGGGAAGAAGGAAGCTACCAACGTTCAGTGCTACAATTGCAGGGAGATGGGGCATTATGCAAATGCATGTCCTAAGCGTCAGGAGAACTTACCTCAGAAAAGGCCAAGGGATCAAGGCCATGCTCATGCTATCACTACTGCTGAGGTAGAAGCTCCGAAAGACGTGGTGGCAGGTAATTTAATGGTTTCCTCAAGTTTAGCAAATGCATTATTTGATTCTGGATCATCGCATTGTTTCATATCTTCCCAGTTTGCTAAGAAAATTAGATATTTCCAATTTGATTTAATAAGGGAGTTGTCAGTTAAAACTCCTAAGGGAAGTATCATTGCAACAAAGTTTTGTGAATCAGTCCCCATTAGAGCACATAAATTTTCTTTATCTGCTGATATCATCGTCATACCTATGATTGAGTTTGATATAATCCTCGGTATGGACTGGATTTCAGACTATGATGCGAAGATTTATTGTAAGAAGAAAGAGGTTACGATTCTTGATGATAATGATAAGGAACACCTTATTTTTAGAGCAGAATCGTCACCACCTAATTCTTATTTAGATCCACCCCCAGTAGCTCAACATAATTCAATTATTGGGGAGGAAGAGAATGAAATAACTGTCGGTGAGGAAAGGAATGTTCAAATAGAGGATGTACCTATTGTGAAAGAATTTGTAGATGTATTTTCGGAAGATTTACCTGGGCATCCTCCAGAACGAGAAGTTGAGTTTTCCATTGATTTGATTCCTGGATCAAGGCCTATATCGAAGACCCCTTATAGAATGGCCACTATATAATTAGTCGAACTAAAGAAAAAACTAGAGGAATTGAGTAATAAGGGATTTATTCGCCCTAGTGTTTCTCCATGGGGATCCCCTGTTCTTTTTGTTAAAAAGAAAGATGGATCTATGAGGTTATGTATCGACTACAGGGAGATCAATGCTATAACGATAAAAAACAAGTATCCCCTACCTCGTATTGATGATTTATTTGACCAACTTCATGGAGCTCAATACTTTTCAAAGATTGAACTTCGATCTGGATACCATCAGTTGTGTGTGAAGAAGGAAGACATTCCGAAAACAGCATTTCGAACCAGGTATGGGCATTACGAGTTTACTGTAATGCCGTTTGGATTGACTAATGCACCATCTGTATTCATGGATTTGATGAATAGAGTTTTCAAGGAGTATCTCGATGAATTTGTGGTAGTATTTATTGATGATATATTGGTATACTCCAAAACCTATGAAGATCATGAAAATAACTTGCGCATTATCTTGAAGACTCTGAGGAGGTATGAATTATATGGAAAGTTTAGCAAGTGTGAATTCTGGCTTCAGGAGATTTCTTTTCATGGACATATTGTCTCTAAAGATGGAATCTCTGTTGATCCTTCTAAGACCAAGGCAATCCAAGAATGGCCAGCACCTACGAGTATAACTGAGGTACGTAGTTTTATTGGTTTGGCAGGTTATTATCGACGTTTCGTCCAGAATTTTGCCCGATTGGCAAACCCATTAACGAAGCTCACACGAAAAGGGGTTAAATTTGTTTGGAAAAAAGAGTGTGAAGAATGTTTTGAAGAACTGAAAAGAAGATTAGTCAATTCTCCTATATTGACTCTACCATCGGGGAATGATGGGTTCGTTATTTATAGTGATGCATCGAAGAAAGGACTTGGCTGTGTCCTTATGCAGAATGATAGAGTTATTGCCTATGCATCACGACAGTTGAAAATTCATGAACAAAACTATCCTACTCATGATCTCGAGTTAGCAGCAGTGATCTTTGCTTTGAAGATATGGAGGCACTACCTCTATGGTGAAAAATGTGAGATTTATACTGATCACAAGAGTTTGAAGTATATTTTCTCACAAAAAGAACTCAACATGAGGCAAAGGAGATGGCTTGAATTACTCAAGGATTATGATTGTACGATACACTACCACCCAGGGAAGGCAAACAAGGTGGCAAGTGCTTTGAGTAGAAAAGACCATGGAGTTTTGAACAATATGAGAATTGAAAGGGATCCAATTTTCATGAATCTAGTGAAGATGGACATGGGAATAACCAGGGAATGTGAAACATCAATGCTTTTTCAAATGGTTGCCAAACCATCTTTACTAGAAAGGATTAAGAGTTCTCAGACCAATGATGAAGAATTCCAAAAGAAGATTAAAGCTGTGAATGATGGGAGATTGAGAGACTTTGTGTATGAAGATGGAATTTTGAAATTCGGGAAGAGACTTTGTGTTCCCAATATACCTGATCTAAAAAGGGAATTTCTGGATGATGCTCATAGTTCCAATTTCTCTATACACCCTGGGAGCACCAAAATGTATAGAGATTTGAAGGAACATTTTTGGTGGGACAACATGAAGAGGGAGATTGCTGATTTTGTGTCAAGATGTATGGTTTGTCAACAAGTGAAAGCTGGAAGGCAACAGCCTGGAGGAGTCATGCAACCGCTTCCCATACCGGAGTGGAAATGGGACAATATTACGATGGACTTTGTCATGGGGCTACCAAAGACTCCTAGAAGGAACGATGCAATATGGGTGATTGTTGATCGTCTTACCAAGTCAGCACATTTTCTTGCTATAAGTGAAGATCTACCCCTGGAACGTCTAGCAAGACTATATATTAATGAAGTTGTGAGACTTCATGGAGTACCCTTATCAATTGTTTCTGATCGTGATCCCCGTTTTACTTCAAGATTTTAGAAAAGTCTTCAGAAATCCCTAGATACTGAACTTCATTTGAGCACTGCTTACCACCCTCAGACAGACGGACAATCAGAACGGACTATTCAAACCTTAGAAGACATGTTGAGATCTTGCTCACTTGACTTTCAGGGTATGTGGGATCAATATTTACCTCTGGTAGAATTTTCCTATAACAATAGCTTCCATTTGAGTATTCAGATGGCACCATATGAAGCGTTATACGGAAAGAGATGTCGTACACCAACCTGTTGGGATGACGTCGGTGAAAGAAAACTTGTAGGTCCAGAACTGGTGGAGGAAACGATGGAAAAGGTAAAGGTAATCCAAAATCACATCAAAGCATCTCAAAGTAGGCAGAAGAGCTATGCCGATAATCGAAGGAAGGATTTGGAATTTCAAGTCGGTGATCATGTTTTCTTGAAGGTATCTCCGTGGAAGGGAGTCATACGTTTTGGTAAGAAAGGTAAATTGAGTCCCAGGTACATCGGACCTTTCGAAATTCTAGAACGAATTGGGGTTGTAGCTTACCGATTGGCAATGCCGCCAAGTCTCTCCAAAGTTCACGATGTGTTCCACGTATCTCTATTGAGGAAATACATGCCTGATCCGACGCATGTACTCACCTATGAAGAATTAGAACTGGAACCTGATCTGTCTTATTGCGAAGAGCCCATCAAGATTCTTGATAGAAGAGAACAAGTGCTGAGAAACCGGACGACGTGTCTGGTAAAAGTTTTGTGGAGAAACCATAAGATGGAAGAGGCAACGTGGGAACCCGAGGAACTTATGATGAAGAACCACCCGAGTCTTTTTATGCAGTAATACCCTAGAAATTGCGAGGATGCAATTATTTGAAGGAGGGGAGAATGTAACACCCCAAGCTTCCACGGTACGTTTCCCTTCGAATAATGCGATAGCGTGTGTTGTACGCAACCTCGAGTTCTAACACACACCACAACTAATTAAACTAGCCGTTGTGAATCGTTATACCTACTTTTTGAAATCATATATATTTTATATTTCAAAATGGACTTCATTTTTGGATTCAGAATATCGAAATTATCCTAGGGTGAAATTTTGGTACTTTTCGGATAACTTTTATATTTTGATGAATAGTGAAAATTACTAAATTTTAATTAAAAACAACTTTTTTAATCAAAATAATTAATAGTGATAAATTATGAATTTGAGTGGTTTTAAAGTATATTTAGAATATATTTTTACCATTTAATATAATGTCGGTCATTGGACATAATTTTACAATTAAACCGAACATAAACAAGTGTCAATCTTTTGATAATTATTATCTCTTAAAAACACGTTTTTTGTTTTGACAGCGGGAATTAATTTTAAATTAATTTCTGCCACTTCTGTGTTTTGAATTTAGAAAAATGGATTACATATTTGGAATCAGGATGTTCAAATTGTGTAAATAGGTAACTTTTATTTTTAGACATTTTGAATAATTACTGCGGTAAATATTTTATTTACCATGGTTAAGGGTAAATCCGGTAAATAAGGGTTAAAAAATAATATTATAATAATACTAAATTACCCTAAAACGTGTCTTAACCCTATTTGTTGATACATGGTCGACCATGGGAATATTTGGGTCTATTTTGGGACCCCATGGATCCACTTGTAAGTGATAATGACACATTATATTAATAAAGCTTAAATAAAAATAAAAATGGCATAAGCTTACATCTTTTAGAAGAACAATTTTTACATAGGGTTATACATGTTGGATTTTCGATTATAAATATTAATTAGAAAGATAAAACGATTTCCTACATAATGATATTTTATTTATAATTTTTAGACATTAAATAAGTTATTTTATTTATTACACAATGATGATGCAGTAATTACTATAATAGTGACAAATTAAAATAATTGATATTATAAATACCCAAATAAATATAATATGAAACTTTTAATGAATTAAACTAATTTTATAGGATAATATGATATATTAGGATTGATTTAATTGACTTTTTTTGAAGTAATCAATCTGTTATGAGTTTCACAAAAATCAACTATTGAATAGTGTCAAAATTGACATAAAAGAGTTCTTAAAACAAATATTATATTATTAATTGATATTAAATTCCTAAAAATCTAAGGTTCGGCCAAGAGACTTATATTATGATAGGTTAATCATTAATGGACCACTTGGGGGTCTCTTGGATGTATATAGTAAGTTTATTAACCATATTATATAAAACTACAAAGAGACATTGTAAAAGTGAAACTAATTAACTTAGAGTTAATACTTAAAGATAAGGTTAATATAAGTACCCAAACCTGTCTAAATTCTATTTGATGAGTTTTTTTCGACCTCTCCCTACCTCATCCTTTGAATAGTAAACTTTGGAGCCTTTGGAAACCGAATATGAATTTATTATAAATTAATATTTCTAGCTTTTCCAAAGGTGCCCCTCACCCCTCTTATAAAAGGGCACTCCTCCTTCTCTTTTCCTCACACCTCTCAAGCCACTTGGCTCGTCCAAACTCTGCCCAACTAAGCTCCCCACATCCCTCTCCTCCTCCTTGAAGCTTCCCCTTAGGCAGAAATCATTTCAATAAGTCCTTTGGTTCCAACCAAAGTGAGTTACCTAAATTAAAGGTAACTATTTCTCTTAAAGTATTTTCATTTATTTTGCTTCTCCAACCCCCAAAATCTTTTTATTTACTTTCTTTTGTAACAACACCAGTATCCTAAATATACTAGGATGTTGTTATAAGAAGGATTAAAACTACACATACACACAACTCCATCTAATGGATGATGAACATAATGTTTCTGTGGATGGCAAACTAACGCCTCACGAAACGATGATTGTTCAAATACATCTTACCACCTCTCATGGTGGCCATTATGATGGAACTGTAATTAAATATGATATTAATGATATATATTTTATATATAAGCTTCTGTAATTCCATTTTATTTCATTCCATTATTCGTTTCATGTTGTATATACATACGATAATTTCATTTGAGGAAGTGCGGACTACCGCCCCCTTAAAATGATATGACTCGTTCATACCACACATGGAACGTATAAAGGATGGTGTTAATGAACTTAAGTAACATATATAAAATATTATATTATACTGGAATAGTAATATACCTATGTATCATTTGGATTTGATTCTTTTAAAATAAAAATTAAATGGAAGTAGCGTTCGTGCGTACGTACGGACTACCGTCTCCATGAACGTGATAAGATTCGTTCTCCATCATATCCATTCAAGTATTATTCTCATTTTAGGGTTAAAAATAATGTTAATATCATTCTGATTATGAATAAGATATAATCTATCCATTACAAACATGTCTTACGTAACCAAACATTTAAGAAGAACGAATCGATTATCACCCGAAACGACGATAATACTAAGATATTATTAATAAAGCAATGTTAAAAGATCATATATGATATCATATTAATGTATATGATTCTTGTACAATTTAATAACAATTATTTCACCATTATACAGGAGGTTAACCTACCTCAACCAAGGAAAAGTTCAAGGTAAGGGTTATTTCACAATCTCTTCATTATCCGAGGTTGTATTATACGTAATAATCTACTGGGATCTCTTTATCATCCACATCCATGTTTCTTCGGAATGTATTTCAAAACATTTTTACTATTTACAAGAATATGGGTTAAAGTCATTTATACCCTTGTTTGACTTTTTATAAGAGGTTTATAAAGGAATCTTTCCATCGTTTTCAAAACAAGATCCTTTTTAACCTTTTCGACAGAATTGAGGTAAGAATGTTTATTTTAACTTATACGGCGGGTGCGGTTATTTTCCGCCGTTATAAAATCGTTGAAGCTTTCCATACAAGCTTATAAGAATATTTTCAAAGAAAATGTTTTATTTTATATGGATCTTAAATGATTTCAAAATAAAAGGAGATACTTCTTTAAAAATAATTTTGATTTCATCTATGTCAACATCCTTTGATGGATTTTAATATCATTTGAAGTTGATTTATTATGATACAAAACTTCTATATTGTATTGAAGGTTTTGTGATATGTTTGACTGTGGATGTGCTATTTTTATACCATTCATAGTTTATGGTGAAATTATTGACATTTCGTATGCTAGTTTTAATACGAATGTTTATGTTATGTTTAAACCTTTTCATATGGGAATGCATTGGACTTAATAAGTGACGGGTGGAGCCCGCTATAGCTCCTAGATGCATCGGTAGGTCTCATGAGACAAACTAGTGTCTTGGCACAAGGCCTTGACAAAATCTTATTTGTAGTCTTGGCACGAGGCCTTGACTATGTGGTTATGATAGTCTGGCATTATGCATTCCAACATTATGAAAGTGGTTATTGATTTTTGCATGTGATTATTCGATTAGTAGAATATCCATGTGAATAAGTAAATGGCATTATTTCATTTTTAATTTTGCCATACTATGTTGAAGTTCAAGTTTAAAAGGCTTTTGTTTTAGTAATGCATTGACTTAAATGTTTATTCTTATTTATGAAAGTTTCTGCTATATTGTTATCCTTACTGGGCATTTGAGCTCACCCCTTTTCTATGTTTTATTTTTCCCAGGATGTGAAGAAGTAAGTTATGAATGACCTGAAGGGATTTTATGAGGGGTTAATAGTGTGGATTGTGGAAACATTATGTTGTTGTATTAGTTTTTCATTTTATAATGTAATGTAAAACTTATGAATATATCTGGCATTTTCCAAGGCTACTAAACCAATCGGTCTTTCGAGATTTGATCTTTCTTATGATCATGCCAATGTTATGTAATAATGCACCGACTCTAGGCAACTAGGGTCGGGGCGTTACAAGGGTCACCATAAAAAATATTTTAATGACACTTTAAATGGTATCTTTTATAGGATGCATTATTCAAATGTTAACTATTTATTATTTGGACTCCCATATATGTTTCACCGTTTTTATAAATGATTAATATTTTATGATTCATGGAAAGGCGGGGTAATGTAATCTAATAATATACTCATTATTGAACACCAAATGATAGGATATGATTTTATATTGTTTCATGAAGTTAGTGGAATAAAATCTCATTTCATGCATGCATTATGACTACCCCAATCATAGAGTATAATTTTTAGTGCTATGATAATGGAATCAAATTTAATGTCTCTTTTATGATATAATTGTATCTTTAAAATATAATACTCCCATAATGCATGTATTACTCATAATGTGTGAAATTCATACTCTAATAAAATCTATATCACAAGTTATGATATATCCAATCATTATATGTTTAAGACTTTAGGAAATATATCTCCTTCAATCTCTTATTATCACCAAATACTATAATACTTTGTGTCCTTGAACCTTATATCATATCTTATATGATAGCTCATGAAATCATATAAAAAACTCTTATGGATATATTTCTAATCATTTTTGTAAATATATCATTAACTTCACCACATATCACATAGTATGCAATAACTTATGAAAACACAACTAAAAATCTTTAGGATTAACTCTAAAACACTTTTAGAGTAACTCTATAAGTCAAACTCAATCCATATTCAATAAAACAAAAAGTGTGAACCCTTGTAACTTTATAACATTGAAAAAATATATGAATCACCAGATCCATAAATGTAAGAAAAGATCATCCTATATAAAATCATTAATACTACTCAAGATGTAAATGGGCCAAGAATGATCTCTATTTAACACATAAATATATAAACCCATGTCCACCAATCACATATCATTCTTACATGCATTCTTATACATTCACATTTTCCAAGACATTTAGTGACTATGGAACATAGAGTATTTCAATCCCTTATATCAAACTCATACATTCTCGAATATTTGAGTATATACTGACCTGATCGATGAATACATCACACACTATTCATATTTTTGGATAAGAACATTACATTTCCCTTATCTAAATAGATAATCACATCATATATGCTCACTAGGTGTGGAAAAAAACTCCCCATTATATCTCAATTGAAGGACCAAATGTCATACTCATCATACATGAGAAACAAATCCCATATCAGTTAAGATATATCCTACTACATGTTTAGAAAAATACCAAACCACTCCCTGATTAGCTAATATGTAATGGATTTTGTAAGAAATGTTTCATACTTTCTCTTAAAAGGTATATCACAAAACTTAGGTAATTAGAACTCCTATATACTCCATGCACCCTTAGTATACCAAATAAATAGTGTATAAAACTTCATGTGGTATACGTACTGGTCCATCTAATACACAACAATACTTTTTTATACCTCATGATCATTTTTCATATCTCGTTCAAGAATCTTACTCACACTGACCACAAAATTTAAAATACTCTATAATAAAATTTGGTTAGGGATAACTCAAAGTCATACTTTGGGAGATAAATTATCATTTTACTTCATGAAATGCACATTTATATATAAATTTATACAACCAATTTAAAATAATGATACAATATAGAATTCTCATAACATGATAACTTTTATATTGTTAAAATATTTTAATAATATTTAACAAAACCATACATGAAAACTTATCCATTATATCATATATGATAGACTTCCAAATAAACCTTATGTTTGTTTCACTTTCTAGAGTTTTTTTAACTTATTACATATATATGTAATAATTACCACATCTATATATGACTATCTAATATAACTCTCTAACTAAAATCCTTAGTGAGAAATTTCTATGAAAAAAATTATGTTTGAATAATGGTGAGGTTTAGGAACCATATTCCTAATATTGAACTCCTTGAATATATTAAATTTTTTTAACTCTAAACCATAAAATGTTATGATGTAAAATTTTGTTTTCTAATTAGAAATATTTTTAAGTTTAAAATCATTATCATTAGAACCATTTATATTAAACTTTTCTTTTAAAATAGTGTAACTATTTACATCATTACCTATAAGAAATTATTAAAACCATTTAGGATAAGGTGACATTTACTTTATATTTTGACTGACATTATCATTTAAAAAATGATATTCACATTTCATGGGAACTAAATGTAAATATTCCAATTTATTTTACTGTTATGTATCCTAAAATCTTTAAAATATAAAGTGATAATCACTTAATTTATATTTGAACAATATTTCATTTGTTAACTTTTGAAATTTTCTAAGTTCAAATATACTCTCACTAGCCTCTTATCCATTATATTCTATTCGAGAATCATGCTAAGATGCATAGACTCTTTTTTTAATAAAAATAACTATTATTTCCTCTTAGCAGGAATACTCAACAAATAAACCATAGTTTCTATATCATATGTGGTATTCTATGTGTTTGGGTTGCTTTCCTTTGAAAATAAGACCTTATTAAAATATGCCACTAATGAGTGGTAGAAAAATATTTCCTTATATTTTAATAAATATCCACATAAACACTTTTTCCTATATAAAATAATTTTATCCTTGTATCCTTTTAAAAACATGGTATAAAATCATATAAATCATAAAAAATGTATATATAATAAATAATATACGTTTTTTTACAAAAACTCTTTAATAATGAGAAAAACGTTTCTTCTCATATAAGAGATACATGATAATGATACAAAAAATTTTAAGATTCATCTAAGATTTATAAATTCTTTTATATTCAAATAATGGTTGTAACAACTCTCTACTTCATCATTTAAATAAAAATAGTAATATCTAATAATTATCCCTTGATTATGAACTCTTATATATTTACAACACTCATAAAACATATAGTTGGTATCACAAACCCTTTGAAACCAAAAAAATAAATTTCTATAACACTGATACCTAACATGGAAATTCAATAGATGTTTACAAACATCTGTAGGTATTCTAAATGATTCCATATTATGGAATCATTACTCTTTGATTTTTCTTTTTGGTTTTAATGAAATTGAATGGCTACTTTAAGAAACATTGTCAGACTCTCCAACAAACTATTCTCCTTATGGTTTAAAAATTTTACTACTTATATTTTCTATACAGTACTTGAAGTTATACATAATAAAAATACATTATCTATTATCTTTTATTAATAATATTAGGTAAAATTTATTTGAATTAATTCATCTTATTGGAATATTTTCATTGATGAAAATAGAATGAATACTTTACCAGAATAATCTTTATGAAAATATATAGAATCAACATGTCATTAACATATACAATAATATTGAGTATATGAGTAGAGACTAAAATTCCATACATCATTTTTCATATAATTCCCTTGAAACTCTAAGTGAATAATTTTATGGTTCCTAAGTAACTAGATTGACTTGACGAACTACTTCAATAGTTTATTACCTATTAAGGTGTTGCTCAAACACATAGAATTTCTTTCTACTTAAGAACTATGATTAAGTTACACATATTATCATTTTTTACATTATTATTATCCTTCCTTAGGATTAATATCAATGTTAATTTTGATGGTGATGATGCTATTATATATAATAAAATATTTTATCAGATGAGTATGGGGTTTTACATCCCTTTTTTTAAAAAAACTATCAAACAAACTCCCAATAAAATAATGATACCTTTTTTAATACATTATATCCATTAGTAGTCCAAGATCCACATTTCATTACGTAATGAGTTGATTAGGTTGTTCGTCTCACCACATAGTTATTTCATTTGTTTATCATCCCAATCATATTATATACAATTCTTGGATAATTGATTGAGAAACACTTTTACCAATCCACCATATGGATAAAATTGACTCCATTCCTCTATTATCCAAACTTTTAGTGTTTTACCTATTATTTTATCCCTAATAAAACAATAGTATTTGGTTACCAAACTTTTAGGGTTATCCATTTCCCCTATTCCTTACACAATATAATCCATGGGCACCCTGATATGGAAGAACCTACCCAGTTGAATGATTGAGGTCTTATCATGTGACTCTTTATAAGAGATCTAAAACTTAGTATTTAAAATGTAATTTTATTACACCATATTATCCCATGATACTCTCTTTATGTATGAATTATTCTAATGATTTTTTTGAATACTATTCCCTCCATTAAATCAATATTCTCAAACTATATTGATAAGAAACCCTTTACACAACTCACAATTTGTGTTACTCACCCAATAATAGAATCCAAAAATATTTACACATTTATAAATTCATTTCATTTATAATGTACATGGACACCTCATATAAAGTATTATAACTATATGATATTTTCAATCTCTATAAGAGTAATACCAGAGTGATAGATATCCAACCCCCACATTTCTAGAACAAGGAATAACATTCAACCCAGTGGGAAATTTGACCCAAATCTCTTCTCCCCAAGGATACTTTACTCAAGAGACAATCCAATTCTTCATAAATTTGAAAAATAATATGTATAAAATATGTTCAAAATCTATATTTAAATACATAACTTTAATAAAAAAAGGTCATGGTAGATGAAAACAAAATCTTTTGTTGATATTCCTAACATATAATGTGAGGCTTGGGAATTTATAAGAAAAAGTTTAATAACTTAAAATAATGAAAATAGTTATTAATAATATAAAAAATTTGTAACTATGAATAAATCATTGAATAAAATTTAAATAAATGACCATTTCATAAATTTAAACATGTGATAAAAATTTATGAGCAATTTCTAAAAATGGATAATTATTAACACTATAATTTTAGCTTATTAATTATGGATATTTTCTAATTATTAAATATAATAATTATATATTCATTTAAAAATATGATATTTTAATTTTATTTATTATATGGTATTTCATTTTAATATATAATTTTTCATAAAATATAAACACTTTTATATTTAATTTTTTTTCATGTAAAAATTTTACATTATCTAAATATTATATATTAATATTATGTAAAACCCTAATCCTATCAATTTATCAAAAATATTTTTATATGGTTCAAATAACATCCAATAATCCTCTTTTAATTTGAAAACATCTAACATAATCATTATGAACAATTTATATTTTTCTAAATATAAACATATAATAGTTTTCCTTATTTTTGATTTTATAAACACTTTATAAAATACCCCTCATTATAACTAAATAACCAATTTATTTATATTTTATATAGTATGATCTACAATTTTAAAAAAGGTATTTAAAATATTAACAGTTAATATTAATAAATATTTAATAATAAATAATTCATAAACATTTATTAATTAATTATAACCTATTTATAATTAATTAATTATAATCTCTTTATAAATTAATAAATAAACCAAAAGAACATTAATTATTATTTATTAAAAATTTATAAATAATTAATTCAATTAATAATCAAATATAAAAAAATGATTTCCCCCTTTTTTCAATTATATTCTACGATTTAGGGTATGTCATAGTGTGCAATTGGTTGTCTGCTGCTTGAAATCGATATTAATAATACACTATGATTGATAATTTTGTCACCAAATAAAATATTCTATAACACAATTATCTATCACATTTTATGACTAATATTCCTATGATTAATTATGATATCATATATCATATTTAATGATATCCATCATATCATTTTTATGATACAGTGATATGTTTTAAAAAAAACATAGGTAATCAAATTTAATAACATGGATATTTCACACACTATAAATAGAAAAAATCCAATGGTTTCAGCTGTGTCATGGTTTAAGATAGAACATATCGTATGTTGTTCGATGAAGCTCATAGAATAAATATTCTATCATATTTTATGACTACTATTATGATATGATATACTATTCACAAAAACTCTATTCTACATGTAAGAAACCGGTTCTTCCTTCAAGGTACAGATCTTTCCTCTCAATCTTTTACTTAAGAAAATGGAGCAAAAAGAGATGAAAGCCTGGCTATAGGGCTGTTACATGATGTGAAAGGGAGTTACACACTCTGTATTTCAAGGGAAACGTCTTTTAATGAGGGTTGCACATCGTATACTCCCGGTTCATGACCATATAACGACCTAGACAAGATTTATACACACACAAAATCTAGTTTCTAGTACATGAGATGTAATTTTTTTTATTAAATTGGGTAATAGTGTTGTTTTTGTCACACAGACAAAAAAAATCCCTACTTCGCTGAGCAGCGTGCCCAGGCAATTCAATCGGGAATTTTCCTTCTGTTTTGTCATCTGATGCTTGATTCGAACATCACCAAATTCGTTGAAATACTATCAGTGAGTGCTTGATTCCTCTTAATCCTTTCATCTTGACTTCTTCTCTGAACCTAGTTATCAAATTTTATTCTTTTATTATTGTTCTCTATATCTACTATATTATAGGTTTAATTGAAGTCCGATGCCGGATGAGGAGAGTCATACCAATACGAGGTATGTGGTATTGTGCCTTTTTCTAGTTGTCGAGTTGAATATATATTCTAGAGTTCAGTGTTCCCACTTTCAGGGTGTCGCTAGATTGATATTTGTCTATTATCATTTCCTATTGTTTATTAAGTAATTGGTTAGATGTTTGAAACCATGTTTAGGTTTGACCACCTTGATTAAGGTCCAACCCATGGGTATGTTTCCCTTCAAAGACCAATGTTTATCCATTTATACTAGGATTCCTATGGGCATGCCTTTGTTCTCCTTAATGGGTTGTTTAAAATGGAATTGTTTAATTGAATGAATTTCCCATGTGAGATAGTTGATATTTAAGCCTTGTGATAGCGTAATTTGCATGTTAGGATTTCTATATAAATTTCCCATGTGAGTATAACTGTTTAAGCCATGTAACCATTTAAATTACTTGAAAGGATTGTGACATAAATTGATCCCATGTGAGTTATTATTATGGAATCCATGTAACATTTTAATTTACATATTTATTTTTATAAATCTAGCCCATGTGAGTATTTGAAAGTATAAACCTTAGGAGGTTGGTCCTTGATTGTCTATATTGGATGCCTTTGGTTAGGTTTTTCTATGCCTATGAGCAAGGTTTTTCTAGGATTAAAAGAAAGGTTTTTATATTCCTAAGGTAAAGGGTTTTTCTATGCATGAGGGAAGGGTTTTTATATTCCTAAGGGCGAGGGTTCAGTTATTGTTACAATGTTGTGAGTGATCCATGATTTAATGGATGAGCTTAGTCTCTCTTTTAAATGAACAATGAAATGGAATGATATATGATGAATCTTCCAATCCAAAGTACAAGCTTGGATTTGGTATTTACATAAAATTACTTAGATGGTCTCCTAAGACATCTGTTGTGATTACTTGTTGAACTATTTACTTTTGAGTATCTTCCACTTACTACATTCACTAATGTACAATTCCTATTATATATATATATATATATATATATTCACTAATTGTTTAACACATATCTTAGGTGGTTGACAACAGGGATTTATTCTGACACACTATTTGGGTCACACTTTTGGGACCAGAAAAATTATATGATTGTTGGTTTTGATTAGGGTAAGCACCCTTCTACTGGTTCTTGATATGCTTTTTAGGACCAGGAGAGCATGGGACCGAGTCAAGGCATTAGATGCTTCTTAGATTCCTTTTATTTATTTTGTGATTTTGTAACATATATTGTGGATTTATTAAGTGTACCTATTTGGTTTTTTTCTTAGAACATAACATGATGCATCATATTTTGTATAGAATGATGCATGGTTATTTATCCTATCAGTCTTTCACTATTTATTTTAGTTGTATTCTATTTACTATTTCAACTATTGTATTATTACTAATTATGAAATGTTAAACTCTTCCAATGAGGGCATAGTTTCCCCACTAACACACCATAGTCCCTCACTAATAGTCGGAAGCCTCTGACATTTAGGGAAATGTGTTTGAGGCCATGTGGCCAACCGGGCATGGGAAAATAGTTGAGTGGCATCCGGCTCCAGGATGTTACAAAGTGGAATGAGATTAATCTTTTTTTTTGTTTGTATTAATGTTTGTCAAAATTAGATAGAGATTGGAAGGAAATAGAGTTTGCTAATAAACTATGCTCAGTAGTAGTTACCCCACGTATAAGGAAAAGCCAAATTGCCTCAAATTGACTTGTGTTTTTTGGATTTTGAGCTATTATAGTTGATTTGATTTCACCATTAGGTGACACACTTGTATTGTGTTGTTATTATTGATATCATTGTGGTTTTATTTTTTTCAAGCTAATGAGATGAGGGTATTCCATCTCATGCATCATATATGAACTTTTTAGAAATCACATTCCATGTATTCTTGTTATGCTATTTAGAGAACAATAGTGATTTCATTCTATTGTGATAGATGTCTTTCTAGATATGCATGCTATTGTGATAGATAATATAATTGATATGTATGTTTTTGTGATAGGTGTATTGGTACGTGTTATGGTTCAAATTGGATGGACACCAAACTTTGGTCCCTGAACATATGGGCCCCCTTGGATAATAATTTGATGGATCATGTTTCATCTTTGTATTGAATTGTTTTATAATGTGCTATATGAGCATTCCAAGATTTGATTCATGGGGAGTATGGACCCTACCAGATCAAAATTTGGAAAACCATTGGTGTACCTTTCAAAAAAAGGGGTTCTAGGGAAGTAGTAGAGGTTTAGTTCCTAGAAACCCAGACAACACAGTGTGTGATGCTATGAACACATTCCATGTGTTCTACTTTTCGAGAAGGAAATTTTTTTTAGTACATTTTGTGTACTTTGAGTACACACCAGTGGTCCAAGTCTATGTTTCCGGCTATGTAAAAAAGAGAAAATTACAATGGTCTTGAAAAAAATACACAACCGTGTACTTTAGACACACACCATATAGTTTAACTCAGGCAGAACCCGTGTGGCTCTGACCAGGTAAAAGTACATGGCTAGGAGGGGAGTCCCGTGTACTTGTCATATACTATACTTGCACACCGTGTACTCGGGGTGTTTACATGCCTAGTCCAGCAGGGGTACACGACCATGTGAGAGCTTGAGGGTACACACCGTGTATGATTTCTACATGCCGTGTACACCGCTTTTTGGTACCCTTTGAGGGTCTTTTCCTATTTTATCCCCCTTAGTTTTGGACTTGCGAGTAGTCATTTAAGAGTAGTTTTCTACATAGATCATGACGGTGAAACTCATGGATCATTATGAGGACTCATAATGGATGTTTTGAGGCTTTTTTATCTAAATGGATATGTTCTTCCTCTATTTATCATTTTAGTGGTCTACTGAGAGTAATACTAGAGTTTGAATGATTGGTTGGGTGTTCAAACTTTCCTAGTTGAGACCTATATCTGAAATGAGTTATGAGATATCTCTCATGACCTATTATTTGAGGACATTTCCATGTTAGACATTCCCTTATAGCCAATAAGTCCATGATACCAGTTGTTATGATGAATCCATTAGAGGATTACTCTACATATGTTTCAGCCTAGAGGATAGCGAGTACGATGCCTTTATCTCTTATCTGGCTACCAAGGATCCCCTGAGGGATTCATTCTCTCATATGATGATCTAGGGAGTCCCTAGTAGGATATATTTCTTGTGTATCGTTTAGAGGATCCCTATTGTAGGATGCCTCTACTGTTTATCATTCAAGTATCCCTTGTATAATTCTTCTACTAACACACTCATGCTTCATGTGGTTAAAAAACTACTATTGGGTTCCCTTTTTAAGGACCCAAGTTGGTTTAACAAGACTCTCATAGGTCTCCTTGTTTGTTAAAAAGGAACTTACATGATAAATATCAATTTGCGATAGAATTTCACAGTTGTTAAATGTTTTAAAAGGAATTTGATGAGACTTGCATATTTTACTTTGAGTTAGTATCTAAAGTAGTTTCCAAGGGAATTATTTTGTATAACGTTGCTTGATGTTTTTCTTAAAATTATTTCAAATGTTTAGGGATTTTGAGCCTAGTAAATCTGTTCCCACATGACCTAGTGATATGGGTAGATTATTATTCCTTGTAAGGGTCTATCCCATGGTAGGAACCACCCTTAGGGCTTGTTGTATTGTTTCATTCTATGAGCTTCCTAACATTGGTGCAACCCAAGTGCCATTTTACCAAGTAGGATGTTTAGTTTTTAAAGAGGAAACTATTGTATGGATGAGTGACTATGGTATCTTGACCCTCAAAATGGAAATGACCATTGGGGAATGCTCGGTTCATCAGATGATGTGTAGATGATGTGCTTTTGATCTAGTTCTTGTGTGATCCATCTAGTACTAGGGTGCATAGGGTGGACATCTTATTAATAGTACCTAGAATGTTCCCTTTTCTCTCATAAACATCAGTTAATATATGTTGACATACATGGTACCCATCGAGTGTTAAAATTTAAAACAATCCTTTGAGTTCTGTTTAATCATTGAGCATTAAGAAATTATATATGTTCTCAGGTTATATCTAGAGCAGAGTGACTTGAGCATTATGGAACCAAGTTCATCCCACTTCCTGGGAGGACTTTCATGTGTTTTGACACGCCGTTTGGTTTAATTTCATCCTTCATGAAAAGGGATATGATGTGGTGATTGTGGTTCATGGACTATCACATTGGTTGAATTTAAATTAGTCCTTCTAGGTAGAATGATCACAATCAAGGACCATTTGTAAATGGTTGATTCTACATGAATGCCTTTGAGATATATGAGTTTTGTTTTATATTGATGCTTTCATGAAAACACAATATTGTTGCATTTTGGATGTGTTTATAGTCCATGTATCGAATAGATAATCATGAATTCAGCTCGATTATTAATCATGAAATATAATGAAAATGCCTTGGGATAAAGGCATTGTGGTCTGTTAAGTGATGATGCATTGGCAAGTGAAGCCGGGTTTCTTTCAAGAGGTCGACTAGTAATTGTTCAAGTATCATTTTCTAGCGATCCTTGAAATAATCTTAGTGCGCTCCTTCTTAAGAGATGATCATTTACCCTATCTTGACATCATCCTAGATTTACTAAGAGAGTGTCTGTTATAAATTGTTCTTCAGTTGAAAGCTGTTAGGCCAGTTCATGTTTTTTTTTCTGTTTTGTGTAGTGGATGTGTAGTTTTGAAGAGGCTTGGTTAATTCTGAGTGATATTTGGGTTCCCATGTAGGAACACCTTGAATGGACTCTGGATTCCTGCCTCTTTCCTTGATGTGACCGCTAGGCAGATGCAACGCTAGCGTCATTTAGTGTTGTTATGTAGACCTTTGGCCTTGTACCAAAGTCTCACTTGTAACAGGGAGTATGGACCACCTTGGTGAGTTCCTTAGACTCCGATTTGGTGAATATGAGGCTATCTTGAACTTGTTTTCGAGCCTAGATGTGATGTTTAAAAATAATTAAAGATCCCAATGGGGTGGATCTAAATTACACTTTTTCTCATTGTGAGTGTGTGGTGCCTTGGGAGAAGGTGTTGTGTTTCTGATATAATACACTAGTCTCCTAATTTGGGAATTTCTAATATAAGTCATCCAGTGATGGTTTGAATCATTATCCTTATTTTTTCCTTGTGTATAGTTCGAGTAAACTAGTTTGAACAATCCTTCATTTAAAGGTGGGTTTGGTGTGAATGTCTACAATGCCTTTCAAGGGAAGATTACATGACTAGTTATGATGAGATCGATTGGGGTTCGACCTTCCTTTACTGTGATGTTGCTAATATGACCTCTTTTGTGTTTGGGTTCACCTAGTTAAATAAAATCTCACCGAAAACATCACTAGGATGCTCAGGGGCATGCTTTTTGGGGTTTTCTGATAGAGGATGTGTCATGGTAATGATTCCATCTGAGTTGTTCTTGACAAGCTCACGAATGTCGCACATTTCTTACTGATCAAGGAAACCTTCAGTCTTAATGAGTTTGGGAGGTTATAAATCAAAAAGATTTTATGCTTGAATGGTTTAACACATTGTATCATTTCAGATAGGAATGTACACTTTACTTCTCATTTCTGTAAAGAGCTACAGAGGGTGCTGGGTACACAAGTTCTTCTAAGAAAAACATACCACCCTCAGATAGATGGCCAATCAGAACGCATGATTCAGGTATTAGAGGAAATACTACAAGCATGTGTCCTAGATTTTGGGGATTCTTGGAGAAGAAACATAACTCTGGTTGAGTTCTCTTATGATGATATATTTTAGACTACTTTTCAGATGGCGCCATATGAGGCTTTGCATGGTAGGCCATATGATCACCCTTGTCTTGGTTAGAGGTAGGAGAGACAACTATGTTGGAACCTCAACTTGTCCAAAAGACCACTATCCAGGTTGAATTGATTCAAAAGAAGATGGATACTATGCATTCTCACCAGAAATCATACACCGATCATCATAGATGACCTTTGGAGTTGAAGTTCAGTGATATAGTTTTTCTACATGTCGCACTGAGGTTGGGACACAAGAGGGTCAGAAGACGGGGAATGCTTTTACCATGATACGCTCGACCAATCAATAATCTAGAGAGAGTCATACCTATTTCCTATCGATTGTATTTACCTCATAGGTACAGAGTTATGCACGAAATCTTCCACATCTCCCAATTGCGGTGTTACTTTTTCAGTCCCATCTCACACTTTTTAGCCTGAGGAAGTGGATTTTTACAATGATGTGTCCTTCGAGGAGAAAATTATTCGTACTAAAGATTGTAGTAAGAAGGTTCTCCATTGCTGATCTGTTCTTTTAGTACGATTTCTATGGCAACACAGTTGAGTGTAAGATGATACATGAGAGTGGGAGGCTGATTTACAATTGAAATGGTCGAAGTTATTCTCAACTGTACCTTCTCTATCATTGGAAGGGAAATTCGAGGACAAATTTCTTTAAGGGGGATGTTTTTAAGAACCCAGTTCTTCCTTTGAGGTATGGATATTTCATATTTAGTTTTTAATTATAAAAATGGAGGGAAAATAGATCAAAGTTTGGCTATAGTTCTATTAAATGATGTGATTTGGAGTTACACACCATTTATTTCCAGGGACACGTTGTGTAAAGAGGGTTTCATGCCATATAATCCTAGTATACAAACATGTAATGACCTTGATAGGATTTGTATGGTCATGACCTGTAGTTTCTAGTACACGCCGTGTAGTTTTTGTTTTTATTAAATTGGGAAGTAGTGTTATTTTTTTCAGATAGATAAAAACGAGCCCTCCTTCGACAAGCAGCATACCCAGGAAATCTGATCAGGAATTTGCCTCCCTTTTCATCATCCGACTCCCAATTTAAACACTGTCAGATCCATTGAAATCCCATCGGTGAGTGCTGAATTTTTTTGATCCTTTCTTCCTAACTTCTTACCTCAACCTAGTTATTAAAGGTTCTTATTTTATTCTTGTTTTTTTAGATCTACTCCATTCTAGGTTGAATTTAAGCCCAACCCTAGATGAGGAGAGTCGTACAAATACAAGGTTGGTGGTCTTGTGCCTTTCTCTAGTTTTCGTGTTGAATATATATGCCGGAGTGCTGCATACCCCCTTTTACAGTGTCACTTGATTGATATTTGCCTATTATTATTTCCTATTATTGATTAGATAATTTTTTAGATTTTTGAAACTATGTTTAGGTTTTCTCACCTCGATTAAGGGCCAACCCGTGTGTGCATTTCCCTTAGAAGACCAATGTTTATCTATTTTTCCTTGGATGCCTATGGGCGTGTATTTGTTTCCCTTAATGGGTTGTTAGAAATGGAATTGGATAATTTAGTGAATTTTCCATGTGATATAGTTTACATTTAAGACTTGTGTTAGTGTAATTCTCATGTTAGGCATTTTATATAAATTTTCCATGTGAGTATAATTGTTTAAGCCTTGTAACTATTTAGATTACTTGAAAGGATTGTGACATAAATTGATCCCTTGTGAGATATTATTGTGGAAGCCATGTAATGTTTTAATTTACATGTTTATTGTTATAAATCCAACCCATGGGAGTATTTGAAATGCTAATACTAATGAGGTTAGTCCTTGCTTTTATATATTGGATTCTTTTTGGTAGGTTTTTCTGAGCTTGCAGGTGAGGTTTTTCTATGCCTGAAGGTGAGGTTTTTCTATGCGCTAGGGTAATGGTTTTTTTATGTTGGAGGTTGGGGGTTTTCTATGCTTTAGGGCAAGGGTTCCCTTACTGTTACTATGTCATGAGAGATCCATGATGTAGTGGACAAGATCAGTCTCTCTTTGAACTGAATAATGAAATGGAATGATATATGACGCATCATCCAAGAAAAAGCACAAACTTGGATTCAACATTTACATATACTTTCTTAGATAGTCTCCTGAGACATCTATTATTCTTACTTGTAGAACTGTTTACTCTTTATTATGATCTATCTACTTCTTTCTCTACGATACACTGCTAGTTATATATATATATATATATATATATATATATATATATATTCATTAATTGATCAGAACAGATCTCGACTGGTTAACTATTGGGATTTAGTCTCACACCCTATTTGGGTCATGCTTTTGGGCCCAAAAAAATTATATGATTGCAGATGTTGATCAAGGAATGTTCCCTTCAATTGTTTCTTGATATGCTGTTTAAGAGCATGAGAGCATGGGACTGAGCCAAGTCTTGAACTAGTTATTATATTTATTTTTTTATTTTAAACTTTTGGAAAATATAATTTATATTTATAAAGTGTAGCTATTTGGAAGTTTTCTTATAACATAACATGATGCATCATCTTTTGTATGGAATGATGCTTTGTTATTTACCTTATCATTATTCAAATTTTTATTTCAGTTGTATGCTCTTTACTATTTCTTCTATTTTATTATTATTAATTTTTCTGTGTTACAATCTTCCAATGAGGGCATAATTTTCCCAATATCACTCCTTAAACCCTCATTACTAGTCAGTAGCCTCTAGAATTTGAGGAAATGTGCTTTAGGCCATGTGGCCAACTGGGTATGGGGCACCGGTTGACTGGAATCTAAATCCAGGATGTTACACTACACATGATTTCATAAATCTAAGAACATGAGATGCTCTGGTACCATATATTTGTCTCATATGGTTTCAAAAACTATTTTTTAACTAGAATAAGTGATTAGAAACCTAATCCCAAGATCACCCATGCTAAGAAATAAAAAATACATTCATAAATTTGAATTTAAGAACATTAAAAGAAATGTAACATCATGTTACCATCATTATGGTATTTATCTTCTCTCTTATCATTTTCCCCTATATTTGGATTCATGTAGAGAATCCCTAGGATGGAGATCATTTTTGGGGAAAATGATAAAAAGTTTGGGGATATATGTTTTTTTGAATTAATGGAGTCTGGGTATAAATGTGTTAATTGATTTGTAGGGTTTTCCTTGAGTCCAAAGGATGCTAGAGTTTTTTTTGGAGTTTTTTGAGCAAAAATTGGGCTTCTGTTGGTCTGAAAGATAAATACATGAAATGAAAAGTGATTGTACAATTTTTATTGGTTTTTAGGAAGATGTCACAAGTTCAGTTCAAAGAATTAACATTTTATACACTATGGGAAGTTTAAAAACGGTGTAAAAGGTTTACATGCCTTGTAATGGGTGTTAGAAAGAAGCCATGAACTGGTACAAGGAATGAATATTTCACACCATGAATGCACATTTCATGTTTTTTAATGGTAAACATTAGGTTTTTAATAAAAAGGTTATGGGTTTTTAGTAAACTTGTGTTTCATGGATTACACGATGTGAAGGGGGGTTTTACAACATGTAATTATTGCAAGTTGTTCTTTTAGGGTGTTGTATGAGTGATGATTCTCTCATTCACTTTAAAATCATCTTTACTCTTGACCTAGAGGCTCTAAAGGGAGATTTGTTTGACCTATGAGCCATATTAATTGTTTCATTCATTGATTATTCACCGTTACAGTTGTAGTGCATTTATCTAGGTGAGTATTCCTCACATTTTTCTTATTATTTGGTCATTATATCCACATTGAAATATGATTATAGATATGTTGGTATGTGGTGTCGATTATTTTAGATTCATTCTAGATCCATCATGAGATCTTCCTCCAGAGTTTAACCTTTGTGTTGGTTGTGGTGTGGTGTGTGACTTTACATGAGGTATGTTTTGATCTTTCCTCTTAAATAAGATTTTTTTTCTAAATTAAATCAATTATAAGATGTGGGGACTCATTATAGGGCTTCTATTATAATCGTTGTGTTCTTCCTTGTTGGTATATCTTGTTTCAAGTGTGTGTGACCCAAGTTTGAGGTAAGTGTTTTCGTCTCTAGCCTACGTTGGATGAACTACATTATTGTGGTTTTGATAAATCATTATAAAATTAAATAGAAAGACTTATTAACGGATTTTAATGTGTGGAAAGAGTTTAAATAAATATAGTTTTCCCTTTTTTTGGTAAAATGGAAATTTATTTTCAAATCATTTTGAAATGGATTTCTAAAATGGTCTTTAAATTATGGTTTTAATAAAATAGTAAGACTTTGGTTCTTTGGTGTAAGGTTTATCTTAGAAAAATCATTAATGTATTATTAGGGGGATTAATCTTGGGGTATTCCTCTATTCTACATGCCCACTATTCTAGGGAATTAATATTGAAAATTGTAGGGCATTCACTCATGGGGTGTTTCTTAGCTCTTTAGGCCTATGTTCTAAGGACTTGATTGTGAAATAGTCATTGATTGTGGTATGAGTAGTCCGCTAGATTGATATATAGTGATCTTTGGTATGATGTTGATTATGATTTGATCTTGTACTATTTTTTCTTATATTGACATAGATTTTGATAAAATATGTGATATATGTTTTTTGGGGTTTTCTAGGATTTAATATTTGTATATGAAATTCTGCGACCCTTTTTTACCTGGTTTATTTTGGAAATGTGGAAATGTAAAATTAGATGATTTTCTAGAATTATGATATAAAAACTATTAAACAGTTTATCATGCCTTGTTTTCTTTAATGTAGAGCATGTTTAGATTATTATATATAGAATTATTGTGGAACAACAAGGTGGGATCCTATAGTTCCAATTTAGCTTACTCCCTACACACTTGTTCAGTGGTGCATAGACCTTTGTATGACTTTCAATACAAGGAAATAAAAGTTTCCATAGATAGGAAATGAGATTTCTTTTAGCTTTTATTTGGGTATCTATTGGTAAGATGGTGGGAGTTTTCCCATGCTATCACATAGAGTAGCTATTTTTCTGTTTTAGTAGTTCTTTGATGTTGTATATATACTTTGGAATGTTATGGATACTTTGAGTTGTATAGTTTCAGTTGTTTTATTTCAATTGTGGCATATGTTTCTATCTTCTGTTGTTTCTCTCTATTATATATATGTATATATATATTCCATGTCATTACTCTAAGTTGGGTGAAGTAATTCCCTCTAGTTTGTTTTGATGCCTAGGTGCTAGTGGCCAACTTGTGGGGATTGAGAAAGCCCTTCAGGTATATGGAAATGTGGTCCGAGTACCATTTTGAAAGGGTATTTAGGTCGGGTTCATCATAGATTAGTATCAAAGGCAGTCTGTACTCAAGATTCCTTGTCTTGGGACATTTGGTAGGCTAAAGACAGGATTTTTGGGACTTTATGGGTTGGTTGTGGTGAGTGCCTTTCCAGCTGTTTCAATGATGACACTCAAGTTACCATGGGATGTTGGGATGTGTACCTCCAATTTAGAGTTATTGATCTTAATATCATTTTTTATTATGGTTCTATGGTTTAAACTAAGATTATTCTATTGTCTAATCATTTATTCTATTTAAATGTGAAGTGATATGCCTACGAGACATCTTCCTTGGGTTCCTCAGGAGGGTGAAGTTGATGCTCCTCAAGGGAATCCTCCAATAGATTAGAATCTAATCAAGGTTATCATGAAACTATTTTGTGTTTTCAAACTAAATATATCATAATTATAGAACTTAGTTTTTGAGGTACAACCAGAAAATAGAGGATACATAGCTTTATCATGAGAGTTCTTGCATGAGAACCCATCATCCTTTAAAGGTATGAATGCTCCTTAAGAGGTGGAGGAATAGATGGATATGATTGATTAGATCATTGAATTTTTGGATATAATTGAGAGTATCAAGGTGAAGTGTGTGGTGTTCATACTTGAGGGTCCTAGTATGCGATGGTGGGATTCCATGGTATAGATAGATAGACATGTTGGATTGGTCTGGAAGGTTTTCAAGACCCTTTTCTTTTAGTAGTTATATCTAGAGTCACTAATGATGGTGAAGTCTCTATAGTTCCTATCTTTATATTAGGAAGAGTGTTTGGTGTCTACATACACTAATCACTTTACTGATCTTGTTCATTTTTATCTAGAGGTAGTAAATAATGACCAGATGAAGGTTCATAAGTACCTGCAAGGGTTAAAACTAGATATTAGATCATAGTAATTTATGTAGAAAATGTCGACCTATATGAGTAAGGTAGAGAGGATGATGATGGAAGAGATGAATATGGATGGTGAAGTTGGATATTCTTCCCCTTCTCTTCCACCCAGTGTTATCTTTAGTGTCATGTATGGAAAAAAGAGGAAGTGATAAAATCATCATAGAAGTGGTGGTGGTGGTTCTGAGTGACAAGCCTCATCTACACCTCCAATTACAGCTAATAACATTCCTCTAACATGCTACTAGTGAGAAAATTTCAATAACCCTCAACATTATTTCCTTATTTTTTGTGAATATGTGAAATAATTGTGGGTGTTATGGTCATATGAGGCATTTTGTTAGGCCAAGTCTATGTCTCAATATGCTCAAGGATGTTTTTCTCTAAAGGATACTACAACACAGTCATATGCTTAAATAACTAAAGGGATCCTACCGAAAGAATCATGAGTGAAGTTCCTTAATGCAGTAGATGATTTTATGGATTAGATAAGGGAAGGTCCAGTGATAGAGAGAGGTACCATATTAATTGAATAATCAATAGTTATTGATTTATTTGATACTAGTGATTCCCACTCATTTATATCTGTCCATTTTTCTCATGTGCTAAAACCTCCAAAAAATCTCTTTTCCTTTGTTATGGAGTTAAGGAAACCTCTTAAGAAGGGGAAAGTGTATGGGTTATGGTGTTCTTTATTTCTATTGATATATGACGTAGAGTTAGTATGGGATTTCCTTGTTCTTGATCTTGATTTGTTTGA
Organism: Viscum album; assembly: GCA_963277665.1. NCBI lineage: Eukaryota > Viridiplantae > Streptophyta > Magnoliopsida > Santalales > Viscaceae > Viscum > Viscum album. Next base: position 576,069,501 of record OY728158.1, read on the forward strand.
CGTCATCACCTAGTTGGATTGGCTTATTAATCATCATGATGAAGTTGATTATCATTAGTGGAGTGTCTCATTTATTATAGTTGATGGTATTTTATGGGTGCTTCAGAGAGAGTGGGATCCAAAGTATAGTTATGTAAAACCTTCTCACACAGAACTCAGAAGTTTGTTGTCAACAATAATAGTTGAGCCTGATGAAATTTAGTTTATTGTTTATCTTCCATCAGTTTTTTGATACTTTCCTGATGTTTTCCTATATTATTTCTCTAGTATTACTCTAGAGAGGGAGGTAGATTTTATGATTTAGATGGTTCTAGGTACATACCCTATTTCGATACCCTCTTATCACATTCATCTAGTGGAGATAATAGATCTCATGATTTAGTTGGATGATCTAGTGGTCGAAGGTTTTGTTCACCGGTGAGTTTTTCCTTGGTATCCCCAGTTCTCTTTTCCTAGAAGGCAGATGGGTCACTATGATTTTTCATAGACTATAATTAGTTGAACTGAGTAATGGTTAATAACAAGTATCCTTTTCCTCGTGTGGATGATTTCTTAGATTCGTTAAAGGTGGAAAAGTGTTTTTCATAGATCAATCTTTGGTCGGGTTATCATCAGCTTGATTTTGGGAGTCTGATATATTGAAGATGACTTTCAAGAGAAGGTATTTCCATTATAAATACATAGTGATTCTATTTGGTTTGAATAACACTATTGTAGTTTTTATAGTATTGATGAATCAAATATTCTATCAGTATCTTGACACTTTTGTGGTAGTGTTCATAGATGATACTTTGGTTTATTCGAGATCTAAGCATGATCATGCACACCATATGAATTTGGTTCTAGAAATACTAATTAGTCATAATTTTTATGGAAATATTTCAAAATTATATTTATGGATCCAAGAAGTGAAGTTCTTGGGGCACATGATTCTTGAACACAACTTATCAATTGATCCTGAGAAGGTGAAGACTAATTTTTTCTTGGTAAGAACCATAGAAAATATTTTAGATTCAAAGATTCCTTGGCCTTGCTAGATATTATCAATGGTTATTAAATGGTTTATCAAAGTTGGAATCACCTTTGATTACTGTTACCAGGAAAGGGGTGAAATTCACATGGGATGAAAAAGTTTCGGTCTTATTTTGTTGGGATGATGCAACTTCTAACATCAGATCGTATTATGATCTTACCTGAGATAGGTAAGGGGTATGAATTTTTATGTGATTCTTTTGGAAATGTTTTTGGTTGTGTTATTATGTAGTATTACCATGTGGTGTATTTATGATCTTTTCAGCTTCGACCAAATGATAAGAGTAACCCCAATCATGATGAAGAGCTTTCAATTGTTATGCATGTGCATAAGTGTTGGTGAAACTATCTTTTTTGGGATAGGTTCACATTATTTTATATACATAAGAGTCTGAGATATATATTTTCTCAGAAATACTGGGATCCTAGATAGTGTAGGTGTGTGTAATACCTTTAAACATTTTACATTGACATCGACTACACCCTGTGAAAGTGAATTTTGTTTGTAGATGCTCTCAGTAGGAAATTACCATTATAAGATGTTCTAGAATTTATGGAAGAGTGGAACCTTATGGGGATATTAACTCAGTTACCCGTGGATTATCAGGAGGATTTTTAGGTGTGGATCAAGCTAGTGTTACTATTATCATCATCTCTCCTTGAGTCTATCCTGTAGAGTCACCAGTAGGATGAAAAGTTCAGAGGAATTTGAGAAACCCTTTATAGTGTGGAGAAAGTTTCTAGCTAGACACTCTCTTCAGATGGTATAATATGTTTTTGGGATTAGTTTATCATCATATAATCTATGAGGAACTAAATATTGTGGATCAGGGGATATACATCTAGGACCGGTTAAGTTTTATTATAACAAGAGTTATCAAGCTTTGATCAAAATGGATCCTTTCAAGGATTTTTATGGTCACCTGGGAAGATCATATATTTATTGGGAAGAGGTGGGTAAAGCCTCTTAAGTGGGACTGAGTCCTATTCAAGATACATCAGTAATGATTTAGGATATACCTTAGTATATAGTTATAGCTTAGAGTAGAAAAAAATATTATCTAAATCATCATTGTCGCCCTTTGGAGTTTTCTGTAGGTGACCAGGTCTTCTTAATGGTTTCTCCTCGGTTGGGTCATTATCAGCTAGGAAAATAGGAAAAATTGGCTCTATGGTATATTGGAAAATTTTTGGTCATTGAGTGTCTTGGGAAGGTTTCTTATAATCTAGAATCATCTGTTTATTTGATAGTCCTTCATTATTTTTTCTTCATATCCATGCTTAATAAATACCCTCATAGTCCCTCTCTTATTTTGAGTTGGGAATAAATTGAGGTAGATCTCGATGTTTCAGTTCTGGAGAAGACAGTGGAGATCCTTGACTCTTAGATGAATGTTGTGCATGGAAAATTAATTTTTTTTGGTTTGATTATTATGGAAACATGGATCATATTATCATGATAATTGAGAGATCTATTCATTGATGGTGGAGAAGTCTCCAAACCTATTTTATAGACATAATTCTACCACATGTATTCTTGAAGAAAAAATTTCTTATTGTGTAGAGTTTATAACATATCATTATTATATTTCAGGTATTTATCTTATCACTTAAAGTTTTCCTCTTTATTTGGGTGTGTGTTGAGACACCCAAAGATGGAGAACATTTTTAGGTAAAATGACCCAATCTTCAGGGATATATTTTTGTTTCAATTATTGGAGTCTGATTATAAATGTGTTAAAGTATTTGTGGGGTTCTCCCTGAGTTTGGATAATTATAAAGTTTTTGAGATTTTCAAACTGAAACTAGGATTTTTGTGGCTTTCAAGAGAAATACACACTATATAAAGTGATTACATGCCATGTATTATTCACATGGATGATTTTGTGAGTTCATTTTAGAGTTTGAACCTCTTTTATATCATGAGAGGTTTACATTCCATGTAAAAGGTTTACACACCATGTAATGGGTACATGGGAGAATCCATGATCCAATACAAGGCATGAATATTTCACTCTGTGAATGTATATTACATGCCATGTAATAGTAAAAATGAAATTTTTAATAAAAATAAGATGGTTTTTTTTAGCATACTTGGGTTTTGTGGATTAAAAAATTAAAATAGAGTTTCACACCCTTTAAGTATCATGAGATATGATTTTAGGGAACAATACAAGTTATGATTCTCTCATTCAATTTAATCCAAATTCCATCTCAATGATCTAGAGGATCTCAGGAGAAATTTTGGAGACCGCAGAACTTTTAAAATCATTTTTCAGTGATTTATTATCATTAAAATTGAAGGGAATTTCTTAGGGTGAGTATTCCACCTGTTTCTTCTTCTTCTTTGATTATGGTAGACTCATTGTGCTATGATTATAGATTTATTAGGTTGTTGTGTTTATTCTTCATGATTATTTTACAATATATCATGATATATTCCTTTGGAGGTTATCCCTTATGTTGGTTATGGTGCGGCGTGTGATTTTCCTTGTGGCATGTTGCGATATATCCTCTTCGCCAACCATTTTGTTAAATTTAATAAATTATATGATGTGAGTATTGATTCTAGGGCCTCCATTTCCATAATTTTGTTCTTCTTTAATGGTGGATCCCATTGAGGGTGTGTGTGACTTGAGTTGGATGTATTTGGTTCCATCTCTACCCTATATTGGATGAACTACATTAATCTAGTTTTGATAAATCATTTTATCAATGAAATGACATGATTTATTGATGAAGTTTTTGTGTATGGAATGAGATTTTGATAAAATATATTTCTCCATGTTCTAGTAAAAGTAAAATTTATTTTTAGATCATTGTGTAATGGATTTATAAAGTGTGTTTCAAAGAATGGTTTTAACAAAATTGTTTGGAAAAATATAACATATGGTATTCCTTTGGCACTTTGGTGGAATTTTTATCTTAGGGCTATCAGCCGTGTGTTTTGAGGGGTTCACTCATGGAATGTTCTTCTTTTACCTTGGTTTGTTGTTATAGGGAGTTGATATTGACATTGTTTGGGGATTCACTCATTGGGTGTTTCTCGACTCCTTAGTCTTGGGTTCTAAGGACTTGACTGTGCACTAGTCATTGATTATGGTATGATTAGTATGATATCCTCACCTATAGTTATTCTTGTTGTGATGTTACCCATTCTTTGGGATTGTTTTGTTTTATATTCTACTGCCATGGATTTTAATATGACGCAAGATACATAATTTTTTTTTGTTTTTTTCTCAGATTTGATATATTTATAAGAAATGATATGCAAATATTTGAACTGGATTATTTTAGAAATGGGGAAAATGGAAAAATTAAATGATTTGATTTGAAAACTATTAAAATATTTATCATGCCTTGTTTTCTTTAATATAGGGGGTTTTATGGTTATTGTATAGAGACCTGTTATATAAAACCTGGGTGGGATCCTACTGATCCTAGTTAGATCACACCATATGCACCCCTTTGGTAGTGTATCAACCTTTGTATGTCCTTCAATGTAGGGAAATCTAAGGTGCTGTAGTGAGGTGGTGAGGTTTCTGTTAGCTTTTATCTAGGTAGATGGTGGTGATATGGTGGGATTTTCCTATGCTATCACATGGAGTTGTTTTTTCTGTTTTAGTGGTCCTTTTATGTTGGAAATCTATTTTGGGATTTTCTGAATACTTTGAGTTTTATCATTTTCACTATTTTCTTTCAGTTATGGAAAAATGTTCATCTCTTATATTTTCCCTCTCTATTATATATATATTACATGTAATTGCTTTAGGTTGGGATAAAGCATTTCCTATGGTTGTTTTTTGATAACTGGGTGCTATTTGTCAGCCCATGGGGATCAGGAAGGCCCTTCGGGTATGTGGAAATTCAGATTGAGTACCAGTTTGAGAGGGTATTTGGGTGAGATTTATCATAAATAATATAACATACATAATCATTTCCACTAAAATATCTTTATCTTATATTTTTAATGAAGACAAAAAATGAAACACTATAAGGATATTCCCTCCAAAGTTATCCATGGGATGAAAAGAATCATCTATCAAATGAATGTGACTTCTCTCCCTTCATGTCGTACTAAGGAACACACTTCCCTCTCATAGGGTTTTAGCTCGTTCATGCCACATGGCCTCACTAGGTTTTCTAAGCACGTTCTTTGTGATGTGTTTCAAAAATATTCTTTGAAAACATATCCCAATCTTTAATCCACTTCCTCAGCATGAATAGATGATTTCATCCAGTGGTGGATGTTCAATGGGAGGTTAATGTTCATTCACTTCCAAGCATAAGATGATGTATTTCCTACATGAAAACGTATACGATGGTCTGGTTATGGTGTTTGATTATCAAACAATGGATGGGGATAAGCGGTGGTGACTAGTGTTGCAGTGAGCATGACGGTGTGGTCAATCCATTCACATAGATTTCTATTTGTGGGATAAAAGCATTAATGGCTTGATCGACGGTTGGGTTTCATGATGTTGGTTGTGTGGACAGATATTGGGATTTTTCTACCTTCATATGATTATTTATTGGATGTTGGGTGTGGATCTAGATATGGCTTGTATAACATGGTTGACGACACTTTAGGGGGTTGTCGTTTGTCTCAGTTGTGCTTGCAGTGTAATTGATTCTAGTTTTTCACTACTTAGGAGTGTTTCACATGATTTTTATCATGTTTTACTTTTCTCTTATTTGTTATATTTGTTCTTGGGGAAACATTTCATTGCAGGTACTAGTTTTCCTTATTGCATTTTGAAGCGGCATAATATTTTTCTAGTGTCACTGGGTGGGATGCCTTGAAAGAGGGATGGGTGTAATTTCACCCATCATTCAGCCACATGTCATAACCTTTTTGGATGGATGGGTTTCTTTCCATGACATTCACTTAGTTTTTTTTCAATATAATATTTCATTGCATCAGGTTGACATTTCTGAGTTTTTATTTCATGTTTTTTGGGGTGGGTGTCTCAAAATAGAGAAGGGTGTGCTCGCACCTTTCATCCAGCTCTCCTCCACATTTCTATGTTTGTTAGAGAGGTTATCTGCTAAGTTGTTATGTCAACACAGTGAAACTTCATGGCAGAGGGGGTTATGCCTTATTATGAGTGATTTTATTGGTGTTATGTCTAGTGAGGGGGGTGATGAGGCTTTCTGGTGCATGTTTGGATGTTTTCTTCTTTTGGACTATAGGATCATTTTTACCATTTTAAGATATTTTCCCTTCTTGTAATGGGTTCCATATTTACCATTCCTAAAAGAGGTTCTATCTTTTTATATTCAATAAAGGGGGCTTGAACCTCAACCATTTCAAAAATAAAAATTCACAAACATAATCCATCATATGAAAATAGATTTATATAGCCCCCTGAGGATGCACCATAATGATGAACACATTAACTCAGGATTTATGACACATGAGTTAACTCTATGTCCATGAATTTCATGTTTCTAACAACTCACTTACATTAAAACACATGTAATGGCCTTTTGAATGATATATTTCATGGGATGAGTCATTATAACAATTACCCTTAACTATTCAATCACCCATATAAGTTTCATATCCTTTGAAAATGAATCGTAGTATATGATTCAAGGAAAATCTGTGGCATGTAATCATATTATATGATCCTAATGGAACATTCAATCATCGGATACAATTACATTGGGGTTACATGAATGCAGTGACATGAAATATCATTTCATGCCTTCCTTATGAGTATACTAATCATAGAGTATGACTATGAGGGAATTAAGAATAAAATCACATTTCATACCCCTTTTATGATATACATCATATTATTAAAATACGCTACCCCCTTTATGCATGTATTACTCAAAATGCATGAAATATGTACTCTATGATTGTTTATATTACAAGTTATGTCATAACCTAAGAATCATATGATAAAGTAATTAAAGAATATATCTCCCTCATTTTTTTTCATTCCCTAATATTAATTAAAGTTTATAAGTTTTGATCAACTGAATACTCAAGTGGGAGAAATTTATAATCCATTTTTTTTAAATTCACCCCTCCCATAGTTTTTATATCACATCTTCTTTTGTAAAAAATATAACATCAATATATCATGAATATAATGTTATATAATGTAAATATAATGCAAATATAGTTAAATGTATCTTAAATATAATGTTATATAACTAAGATACAATATAAATATAATGTAAATATAATTAAAGTATAATGTTATATAATGTAAAAAAAGCATTATATAACATAAATATAACATAAATATAATGTTATAATTCAAATACAATGTATATAGAACATAAATATAATGTATTTATAAAATAAATATAATGTAAGTCTAATATTAAATAACATTATTGAAATATGAATATAACATTATATAAAATATATATAATGTAAACATAATCTTATTAACATAAATATAATGTCAATACAACATTATATAACACATCTATAATGTAAATATAATGTAAATATATTTTAGGTTATATTATCATTATATTTACATTATATTTACATAAATATAATTTATACTATATTTTTATAACTTTTTTATTTTATTGACATTATATTTATGTTATATAATATTATAGTTATGTTATATAATATTATATGTACCACATATATAATTATACTTAAATTCTATTTAATGTATATAACATTGTATCTATGACATATAATGTTATATATACATTATATTTAAATTATATTTGTTGGGCTTCCTCTGCAAACTATTTTTGAGAAAAGTCAATGTATATTATGGATGAGGTGATTTTCGTAGATATGTTTTGAAACATATATTATGGTAATACATTAAAGTCAAGGAATACTCGAAGTAGAATTTGACACAAAAGAAGAAGTTGGAGTGGTGGTAACAACTGAATATGGGTGATGGAAGTGTAGAAGGAATATCAAACTTTCCTAAGAGTAAATCTATTCGATATGTAGGAATAAAAAGATGATTATAAAATGGATATGTAATAATATTTTGAGGGATGTGTAAGAGGAAAATAGATATCATTCATTTTTCACTGGGCATTGGAAGTCAAGTTGATATAGTTTTCAGTAGGTTTTACCTAAGAAATGGATTCCTGTAAAGATTGGAAGGTAGTGGAACCAGATCTACCAGATAGAATTATCTATAAATAGATGACTGGGAATACTTGTTTAGTTATTCAGAGAATCATGTAATATTATAATCTTCATTCATGATTAATAAAATCAATAGTATTTCTCCTATGGATTTGACTAAGTTCGAACCATGTAAATCCTTTTGTTGTTCCATGTGAGCATGAGTTCTTTGATTCTCCCACTTTTGTATCTTCCAAAAGGTCTATGAAGATCAAATAAATTAATTATTATATATTGTTTCATTTTCACTCATAAAAACATTAACATCACGTTTCTTTGATTTTTGAACTCATGGACTTGTTCCACAAGTAAGGTTTTAGAAGGATTTTATGAAACATGGGATTTTCATCATAATAAATAGTATCAAAGTTAGCTTTGTTCTTTTGAATGACACCATAACAAGTGATATCAGATATTGGTTGTATAATTACAGATTTTCTGTTTCCTTGGATATTTTTACATTCAGTGGGATCTTACTATTTAAGAAGGAATGATGTTTGAAGAAGCTAAGTTCTAGATTGAAAAGTTTAATGGTTTATATTTTTTATTCTAATGTATATATATTGAAGAATATATATACATGAAGAATATTGAGATTTCATTAAAGGTGATCAAACCATAATCATTAGAAAAAGTATAATGGGATACACTTGACCCAAATTCTATCAGGGTATTTTGGATAACATTGGCTTGTAAGGTTACCTTCAACATTTGGGAGGTGGAGAGAACTACTAGACTAATGACCATACATGCTAATATATATGGAAATCCTATCATTATAAACAAAGTGTTCATGGTGTGATGAATATTCAACTTAAATAGTTGGGAGGAAAGTTATTGGTGGATATTATTAATGACTTCCACATAATTTAGAGTTAACTCAAATTGGTGAGAGAGAAGTTTGATGATACAATGTAGGAATTGACACTTACTTTATTTTATCTAGATATTTAATATGTGATGGTTACTACTATATGTAATTCCAGTGTTTAAAGTGACATAGTGTTCAATAAAGTCTAAGATCTAGTTTCAAATGAGGATATATAGAACAAGGAAGTCCAATGAGATACCATAAAATCAATTAGTGTAGAAGGTAGGGGACATTCCCATTTAACTTAAAACCAAATTTAGAAGAAGGGGAAGGGTAAAATAGATAAGAGATGAGGGAATCAGTAGGTGATAAAACTACATACTATATTTTTTGGGAAAATGGGCATTTGAATAAATATTATAGAGATTATAGAGTAAATTATAGAAGGTTCAATTCTAGATTTTATTTTGAAAATACTACAACTAAGGATGAAAACACATTATTTCTAAGTATTTCCAGTCTACTGGAGTAATAGATCATTGATTACATGGCTTTAGTTCACTCAATATCTGAGAGGTGGATCATGTATAATTATTTCTTTAGAATATTTATCAAGGAAAATATTACATATGATGAAGCCCTGAGATGGTTGGAAAGGTTTATCAAACATTTGGACAAGGAGAATATATTTTTTAGAGTTTTAAGGGGAATAAAACTTACTTGGTTAATAGAAGAATTTAATTTCACTCATTTTAATAGATTATGTGACTTTATATACAACTATTATGAAACGATAATGGAATATAATATTCATTCCATGATAGTGGGAAATGTCATGAAGAATGAAACATTATACCTTACCAAAAGTTTGAAATATACAACACTTATCGTAACAACAACTCTTGAATTTGAAAATTTATGGAATGATAATCTTTGTCAGAAGGTGATAAGGGAATCAAGGTCTAAGTTATAAAATTATTAAAAAAACAAAATCTTATGGAGTAAAAACCTATGAATAGTGTATCCTGGGGAACCCCTGAAAAAGTTACTTCAATATAGAAATAATCACACTAAAGAATATGAAGTTAGGGAAACTAAATATAAATGTATGAGGGATATTTCAAGTTAAATCTTATAGAGATTCATTTTAATTTCATAACTTCATAAATGATGTGGCATATAATTATTTATTTTTCTTTCTCAGGTACAATTCTAATGTTTTTGAAACATTAATTTTATGGATTTCCATGGTTGAAAGAGTGTCCTATTTAAATATTAAGTACATAAGGTCTAATAACATTAGGGAGTACTAAATAATGGATATCATGAATTTTTTCTAGATGAAAGGAATTATTTTTGAGAATATAGTTCCCAAAACACCAAAAAATGCTATGGGTGAACTAATGAATAAAATTATATGCGAGGGATATAGATTCATGTGGATACATTCTAAGTTTTCTAAGGAGTTTTGAGTGGAAGTTATGAATTGTGTGGTATAACTCATGAATAAAAGTCCTTCCAAAATATTGAGAAAAGATAATATGAAAGGGTTTTGGATCATAAGAAATCTAAATGTATCCACATTGAAATATTTGGATGTATTTACTATGTAAATTTTGATTCCAAGGAGTGGAAAAATTAGAAACAAAGTCGCTTGTTTGTTTATTTGAAACTTATAATAAAAAATAATTTGTATTTTTTTTATTAGATAATGATCATTAGAATGTAATTAGAAGCTAAATGGTTCTATTTAATTGAGGGGCCATGTGGAATTATAAAAAAATAATATAAGATGAAAGCGATAATAAAGAATAATTTGTTCATACTAAGTTTGATCTGAATGGAAGTTCAAAAATTAAAAAATATTTACGATTCATTCAGGTTTAGGAAGAACCTGACTACCTATAAGGTGGATTTTTTAATAGAGGTTGAATATTAATGGTTTATCCAAGACAAAAAGATGGAAATTTTAGGGACTATAAAGATTTAGGGAAGATTTTTTTAGATGAAATTCTAGAAATAGATCAAACTTAAGTGTTGAGGCCATCTACAAGATTTAGTTGACCAGCTCGAATGATTGGGAATGACTTGTATTGTCTACTTCTTATAGATAGTGGGGAACTTGAAGTCCTAAATGATTTGATAATTCATAGTGATGAAAAATAATGGGATTTGGTGATGAAAGAGGATATGTAATCCTTTAATGATTCTAAAACCTGGGAGGTTTCAAAACTTTTGATAGAAAAGAAGGTGCTATAAGGGGTCTACTAGTTAAAGTAAAAAAGAAGATTATAGAAAGCAGTATAAGGAAAAGTTAGTTGTGAAATGATTTAAATAGAATGAAGTAGTGGATTTTTCAAAAATATTTTCTCCAATTTTTAATCACACAATGAAATAAAAAATAGATTGGAATGGTTGTAGAATAAGGTCTATATATTTAATAATTATACATGAATTCAAATTTGTTTTATTGACATTTAAACAAGGAAATTTACATGAAGAAATCATAAGGATTCAAGGAATCCAAAATCTAGACTATTGTGAAATATTAAATGGTGTTTTTATGGGATAAATCAAGAATACATGTATTGAAATTAAAAATTTTATGTTTTTTTAGTAGAATAAAAAAATTTTGTTTAAATTTGAATCATTTTTGCTACCAGAAGGTGTTTTGATTATTTGAGATTCATTAAATTTTTTTTATATGTGGATGATGTGATATTGGATTTCTTTTAAAATAATAGTATTAAAGATATGATGAATAAGTAATCTAAAAGGTTTGAGATAAAGGATATCAAGGAAACCAAATAGATTTAGGGGTTATAGATTTGAAGTGATTAGAAGCAGAAACATTAATTTTATCTCAGTCAGAGTACATATGAATGATAATGGAAGTGTTTTTTATGTCTTGATCTAAATATGTCTTTTATCAATTATCCAAAAATATCGAACTATCGAAATAGAAAGAATTATGAAATGAATATGAGTCTAAGTACAGGAAAAACTTTTTTTATGTATCAACGATCAAAAGTTTTATGTATTCCATGATTTATACAAGGGTTTTCATTCCTCAAGTAGTGATAATAGTTACTATACTTCAAGAAAATCAGGGAAAGGATAACTGGGAAGAGGTGAAGTAGATACTTTAGTATCTCAAAGGATTTGAAGGTATTTCCTTATGTCTCCGAAAGGATGATCCATTTTAATGGTATGATATTATGGAATTTGTATAGGATTCATAAACTTGGGAAAGTACCATGGGATTTTCGTTCACCTATGAAGGAGCCAACATAATTTGGATGTCATGTCTATAGATGGTAGTGGAATTATCAACCATGGAAGCAGTTTATATTGAGATAACCAAATTAGGGAAATAGAAGATACGTTTGAAGGGTTTTTTGTATAACTCAAAAGGAAGAAGCGTAACAAAATATTTTTCTTTGATAGTCAGTGTGTGACCCATCTTGTGAATAATTCAGTGTTTCACTTATAGACAAAATAAATGCTGCTAAAATATCACTACATAAAAAAATTTAGAGGATAGAGTGTTAAAGATATGAAATATATACATGAGTAATGGCCTGGAAGATATACTAACAAAGATAATATTTACTAAAATTCTAAGGTAGAGATTCACCTTAGTGGGACTTGGATGAATATGAAGGAAATGAAGAGGGACCCGCTAATTGTTGTTGTAGAAAAAAGTGTATAATGATGGAATTTTCCTTATTGATCAAAAGGACATGGTGGCGAATTTGAGAAAACAATTCTCAAGTGTGAGATTATTAGGATAATTGTGATAACAATTTTATAGTAAAATAAATATATATTTTGGATGAGGATATTAAAATATAAATGTTTTGGAAATTAGAAGATAGTAATAAAATAAAATCAAGTAAGTTTCGAAGTGGAAGAAATATCAGGAGCAATGGTAGCAACTGGATCCAAATGATCAAAGTGAGTAAGGAACATCTAACTTTCATAAGAGTAACTCTGTTGTATATATAAGAATATCCCAATTGTCTAAAATGGATTGTAATAATATTTATTGGTCAACATTAGAGTAAAATACATACCTTTCACTATTTCCTAGGGTTTAAAAGTTAATGTGGATGATCTATCAGTGTCTTTGACCAAACAAAGGTATTCTCATAAATATTGAAAGGTAGTGAAAAAAACTGGATAAAATTCTCTATAAATAAATGAGTGGGATCACTTCACTTATTTTGAGAAATTTGTAATCTTCTATTATTCTTCAATGATTAATAAAAGTAGTGGAGTTTCTCTCATGGATTATAATGATGTTTGAAACACATAAATCCTTTTATTAATCCATGTCATTATGTGTTCTTTTATGATTTTAATTGTGTGTGTAGGTTTTTGGATATTAAAGAAATTCATTGGGTGATGCTTGAGCAAAGTCCCCTCATCAAGATGTTGACATCAGGTGCATCCTGTTTCAGAACTTCTATCCTTTTTCTGCAAGTGAGGTTCCAATAGGGCGTTCCTGAATGTGAGGTTTTTGACACAACAATATTTACACTAAAATCACTTATATTTATGTTATATCTACATTATATAACATTACATTTGTATTATATTTAAGTTATATTTATAATATAATTGACAATATTTACATTATAATTACATCATATATCATTATATTTATGTTATATTTACATTATATAGAATCTATATTTATGTTATATTTACATTATGACATTATATTTATATTATAACTATGTTATATAATGTTACCTTAATATTAAAATTTTGTTACACTTATATTATATAACATTACATCTATGTTATATTTAATGTATGTTTAATGTGAATATAACATAGATATAACATAAATATAACATTATTAATTAAAATATAATGTAAATAATATTTTAAAAAAAAGTAAACATAAAATAAATAATTTTTTTTAAAATTTAGGCCAAAGCAATTCTTTTACTGAAATAAAGGAAGTCTTTTTATGGGGTAGAGGATATTAATGAAATGGATCATGGACCCAAAGGGAATTAAATCCCATTTCATTTCATAAAGGCCGATATTTTTATCTCAAAGGCCCATATAGTGAATATTACTACTGTAATACCTAGGCTGCTATACTATCTCTAACACTATAGTACCCACCATCACTACAGTGTCACTGGTGCTACAATACAACTACTATAACCTGAACCCATTGGTTTTTGAACCCCCAACCTTGATGTAGTATTGTGATATTTTTACCTCTAAACAAAACCCAACTACAAAATGATGTAATCAATAGTTATTAATGTAGTTATAAAATAAATATAAAGAAAATATAACATTAATATATTGTAAATATAACATAGATGTAATGTAAATACAACATAATCAATCACTTGTTATTTTATATTGCTAAAAATTATAAAATTTTTATTAATTAATATTTATTATTGTTTATAATTATCACTTATTACAAATTATTATTAATTATTATTAATTCTTACTAATTAATTATAATATTACTCAATTTTTTATTAATTATCATTAATTATTTTTAAATTTATATTAATTATTATAATTTTCTTTTGATTACAATAAACAATTTAATATTAATTTTTTTTTACTATTAATTAATTATAATATAAAATATTAAATTTATTAGTTTATTTGTATTTAATATTTCAATATTAAATGAAATAAGGAAAAATAATTTAACAAAACATTGAATGCATGATCAGGGACCACATCTTAATTTGGATTTTTAAACAATGGAATGGTTTAAGGTTGAAACGTTCCATCCCACATCTCTCCCCCAAAGGTTAATTATTCTAGTAAATAGTTGGGGAAAGACCCTATTTTTATAAATAAATTTTAAAATAACTTTATTTTTTCATTAAGAATAGTTTGGTATAAAGGGAATGAAAAAGGAAACATAATGAGAGATTGAAAGGTAATTTTATTTTCAATGCTCTTATAGTATGGATGGAAATGAATTGGAAGTGTCTCTAGTAAAATGTTGTTTAATAAAATAAAAAATGACAATGTCATTTCACCCCCAATGATGAGTGAATCATCAGGTAGCCATATATTCCTTATTATGTTATGCCCTAACTGGGCCGTCAAATCCCTTATTCATTTATTTTATACCATTGACCTTCATCTCCCTTCATCTATGACCTTCCACCAATCCTAGACTTCTTTTATTTATGAACTACCACCATCCTTCAAGTCCCTCCATTTATGACCTAATTCTGACCTACTCCTTCTAGGGGTGGCATACTGCATCAAGATTCATATGTCAATGATGGTTTAACAGGAAGTGCATCTCTAATGAACTTAACAATCGACAACATGTTAATCATCGGGTCCATTCACCAATAGTAAGAGTTTTATCAATTATTTAGGAGTCCATCACCATCAACAATGTTTTAGTCAGGTTTTACACAACCCGACCCATTGATACATTATCTAGTCTATTAGTAATCTGAGTGTGCCACCCTATGTTCACCTTTAATAGGTATGAGGCTGAAAACTATCTCCAAGAAGGAATATCAAACACACGAGTGTACTTGTCCTGTATAACCAGAAAACAATCACCCATCTCTAGAATAATTTATATAAGAATGAAAACAAG
The DNA here is from genome assembly GCA_963277665.1 of Viscum album. Classification (NCBI taxonomy): domain Eukaryota; kingdom Viridiplantae; phylum Streptophyta; class Magnoliopsida; order Santalales; family Viscaceae; genus Viscum; species Viscum album. The sequence goes on from OY728158.1 coordinate 576,085,089, forward strand.
CTAAATAAAAAGTAGTAATGTAGCATTCATGTGACACTCTGAATATAACAACACAATAGGAACACAATTAAAAATAAGCATGGTAAAAATAGAAGGAATAATATCCCATAGTAAATACCAACCATAAAAAACTGGGAAAAAAATAATTCACATCACACCAACGCAGACTCAATCACCAATGGTAAAAAACACAATTAATATCCTATATACTCTGGTTCCACCAGTACCATGTCCACCAAGATTAACTCTAAACCATATGTCATCTATATAGACACAAAAAATATGGTAATGAGGCTCATGTAGATGTGTGTATAAATATACTCGTAATTATTCCCTTAAAAACTAAGGGTAAATGAGATAGAAAGTCAGCTAAAAAAGTGTGAACCTAGATATGATTTTTATTGCAATATCCAAGGGAAAAAAGGGAACCTGATCCACACAACTCATATGTACCGGTGATATACAACCATGGGAACCTAGAATATCCATATAATCATTAAAAACAAAGTAATCAAACAACTTAGCTTATATGAATTCTATAACAACCATCTATAATCGTTGTGGGGGACCCGCACTTCACTGAAGATTTCATGTCAGTCGAGGGGTTATCAATTCTAATGGAGGAACCATGCCTTTTCATGTAGTGTGTGAATCTATAAGGGGTGTTACATACTATATACTTATAGGAACTATGACATATAATTAGTGAGGTTTACCCAATATATTAATTATTTTTACCCAATCCCTTGAATTGGTATGCCATCAAGGGGTTTACTGACCTCATGTCTTCTCCATACATTCCCCTTCCACTAATCATCATATCTATGAAACTAAATAACCCTTTTTAACAAAAACTACTTAGAGTAAACCCTTGATGATGAATTTTTATGAACTATAGGATTATAAATGGAAAATATCTTATAATATACTATTCATACATTCAATTCTGACACCCAAGAGAAAAAATAAATATAACACTAAAAACTGTTCAGTAAAATACAAGTATCCTTATGTATGAAAATGTGTAGGCCATAACAATTATTGAGAACATGCTATTATATTATAGTTAATATATAATGAATAAACACATCATTTCTTATTAGGGTATATATCATGAGGAGCCCATGAAAAAGACGAGTGTGTACTACCACAAGATTTCATGTAGTGCAACCAAAGCACACATCTTGTAGTATATCCCCATGTCATGTAGATAATTTAGAATTAGACTGGTGTTTACTCAGGTACATGTCAATGCATTTAATTCTAAGATACATGAAATATGACCAAAGGTCACACCCCATTTTATATTTATAAAATCATTCAAAACCTAGTGTAACATGTAGTGAAGGACACAACACATGAGGTGGAGGACTACACACCATGTAGTTCTATTTTCTTAATCCAAAACATTAAATTCCCTATGTTTTATTCTATTTTCATCCTAACTACCTCCATATTTTCCTCCTACACTATATCATCACTGGTTTTTGGCACCCCAAACACCTCCCCTTTCAGTTAAAATCATGTTGTCAAAACATCCATTTGGGTCTATGTTTAAGAGTTGTTGATTTTTTGTACCCACATATCTTAAAATAATATATTATATATATTATATATTTCAAAATACCCATGAATTTTTAAATATAAGAAATATTCATGGCTAACTTCATAAATATTATTACAAATATGCAAATGCTTATATTATAAAAATTATGGTTTCTAAATCTTCCTTACCTTTAAGGATTTTCATATCTAAATGCATAACATACAAAAATATGTTAGGGTATTGGGTTCAAATATAAATCTCATGATTCCATTATCTAACATAAATATTCCCTTACCTCCATAGGACTTACACCAATATAATGTTTCACCCATAAAATATATCCTCTTATCAATTTTTTTATATCCATCAGGTACTCCATGAAGGTAGTGTCATTCTCAACATCCATTTCACCCAAATTGATAATGTGTGATAGATCATGCACATATCACCACATTTGTTACAAATGGAAAATATTGTACACCTGATCCATCATTGGGGGGGGGAGGGGTAATGATATGTAAAAAGAAAATTTGTGTATGATACTTATAATTTGAAATGGATCAATTAACCATGATGATAGACTATTACCTTGACCAAGAATCCTCAATCCATGATGTAGTGAGACCTTCAGAAATACATGGTCTCCCTCCTCAAAATCAATGGGTCTTAATATTTTGTCAACATTGGAATCATGATAGCTCTAGGATGACCTCACACACTTTCAAATAAACCACACCTTCTCTGTCATCAATCGTACCACATCAGGATCCATGAGTAATGAATCAAAAATCTCCGTCTAGTAAAAGGGTTACCTATCAAGCCTTTTATATATGGCCAAAAACAAATCCATAATGATGAAATAATGGTATCTATTATTGTTCATAAAATCTAATAAGGGTACGTGATTAGCCTAGATCCTAATAAAATAATAATTTCATGCCCACAACAAATCCATAAGAACCTGAATGGTTCTATAGGTCTATCAATCTGTCTGGGGGTGGAATGTTATACTCAAACACAACTTGGTCCTAAAATCCTACTAAAAAAACCTATGTAACCAAGGCATTAATCAAGCATCACGATCAGGAAAAATCATTTAGGGTACCCCATGAAACTATACAATCTCATTTGTGTATATTCATCCCTCACTCACCATTGAAATCAACCTTTAAATGGGAAGGAAATGAGATGACTTGGTCAGTTGGTAGATGATCATCTAGGAAATTACATGTCCCTTTGCTGAACATGGAAGTCTAGTCACTAAATATATTAATATTTTTTCCCACTTACACTCTATAACCACAATAGGTTTGCTCAAATATATGGGAACATGGTTCTCAAATTTCACCCATTGACAAGTGAGGCACCACAAAATGAACTCAGAAGCACTCCACTTTATTATTGGACACTAGAACTATTTCTTGATGTCTTAGTACATCTTTATCATTATTGAATGTAATGTTATAGGAGATAAGTGAATTTACATCAATACCTCATCATGCATCTCAACTAAAACTACTATCTACCATTGGAATAGGATTAAAGGTTACCCACCATTAAATAATTTATTAGGTGTGTCACATAAGGATATAGTGTCAAAAAATACCTCATAATCAATGTCTCATAGCTAGGCATCCTCTACCCAGTAGAGAATTGTAGGTTCCACCACCACCAATTGATGGTAGGAAACATATCATTCCACTACATAATTCAACTATAAAGAGGATAACTACATAAAATTCACATCCTGTAACTGTGCATGATATTTACTAATAAGGGAATCATCCCCAAAATTTTCAATCCCTCAAGTATAGACTATCTCATAATCATAGTTACATAGAAAATACATCTAATACCACTATATTAGGATGAGATAACTCTGAGAGATGGTGATTATATGACACTTTTGATATGTGAATACCAAAAAATAATCTCTAATAAGGTAGTGTATCTATATATTAAAGGAAAAAATACCATTGTAAGCTACAAGTTCTTAGTTATAAAATTTTTCTCATGTGTTCTTAGCTAACTGGACCCATAAATAATCGCATCCCACCTTTTTAACAACACACAACCCAATCCCAACATGGGTGCATGAAAGTACACCTCATAATCAATTCCATCATATAGAAGGTGTAAAACTAGATCACTAGTCAATATTTTCTTCAACTTCTCAAAATATTCAAGGAAATGATCAAAAAAGTCAAATTGGAACCCATTTTGGGTAAGGTCCACCATAAGGGCTACAATTTGCGGGAAGTCTACCAAATGTTTTTGGTATTATACCACAAACACAAGGAAATTCTACACCTTGAGCATCATATTAGGTAGATCTCAATCCATCACAGCTTCAACCTTCACGAGATAAATTACAACACCACCCTCTAAAATTACATACCCTAAGAAATGAAATTCTCAAATCCAAAACTTTCACTCTAAGATATTTCCATATAGTTAGTTCGCATGAAGTAAGTACAAGATGATCCTCAAATTATCAACACAATACAACTACAATTGTGAATAAATGAGTATATCATTAATGAAAACCACTATGAATCTATCCATGTATGGATGGAAAATATGGCTAATGAGACCCATGAACACAAAAGGTGTGTTAATCACACTAAATGAAATCATTAAGAACTCATAGTGACCATAATGGAACATGAATTCTATATATGAGATATCCCCCTCACAAAAAAATGTTGATACACAGACATGTGTTCAATTTTTAAGAACCTTCTTGCTCCTTTTAGTTGGTTGAAAACATCATCAATTCTTACAAGAGGGTATTTGTTCATAACTATCACCCGAATCAAGTGATGATAATAAATAAAAATACTCAAGCTCTTGTTTTCCATTTTTATAAATAAAAAAGGAGACTCCTAAAGGGAAAATATAGGTTAATAAGACATTTATTTAAAAGTTTCTCTATTTATACCTTCAAATCCCACATCTCAATCAGGTACATATAATATGTTTTTATTATATTTATATGGTCCTAAGGTGCATGTTGATACCAAAGTAGACCTACTGATGAGTTTTAAACCCTATAAATTCCTTCTGGAAGAAATCTTTAGACTCCTCCAATATTATAAGAAACTGATATCCCATATCAGTAATGGAATACAAATAAATTTGTCCAACTGATGTGAAATTAGAATTTTATGAGGGTTGGACCTACTCATTCCACTTAGGAGTAACACTCACTTGTGATGGTGAACCTGTACCCATATACCCGGTGACATATAAAACCAAAAAATAATAATATATATAATCCTAGATTAAAATTAACCAATACATTATAAGTATAAAATCATAGGGTATTATCTCTTCCATGATGAGATCGAAGGTGAATGTATCTATGCCAAGAGTAAGCTCACATTGATGGAAGATTGGAGTGTTGGGATGATCACCATTGTCAGGAGTCTCTTGCTAAACTGGTTGGGCAAGGGGATCTTCTAGAATCAATATCTCCAAAATGAAGGATGTAATAAGAAAAGAATGGTCCATAATGATATTGATATTTATGGGTTCCAAATTAAAAAACACAGATGACACCTAAAACCATGTTGGGTGTAGCCAGATTTAAACCCTCCATTGTCCGAATCTGTCCTCTACCTTGACCTCCTACACCCTGATCCTAACATGAAATTCTAGGAGGTAGTAGTGCCGAAATTGGATCAAATAACCCTCCACCCATAACCTCTTTAAAACCACTAGATCCTCTACTATGTCCAAATCTAGGAGTACCATCCAGTTCACCTTAGGAAGGCCCCTAATCATTTTACCACATCTACTGAGGAGGTATATCTATAATTACAACCTAACTATCCAATGTTGTTTATATGGTGAGATAAACATGATCTAGGTTTCCTTTGACACCACAATCATAACATTTTCTATACCTTATGTTGGTGGAAAGAATATTATAGCCCTATAAAACCTATTTTTCAGTTTAGGATGTGAACATGCTTACCTCCAATTATGAGATCATGTTGACTGTCATCTGCTAATTTTTTTTTGACGAATCTTCTTTTAGAAATCATGAAATTTATCATTTGAACATATATAACTTCACCATATTACTATCAATCACTAAATCACACTTGAGTACTCTAGCATAGGTTGGAATGTACAAGGGTATAGTCCTATCCCAATTATATTACCATATACCCCACTGAAATTTTAAAGATCAATGATATTTTTCCTGAATCATATATTGGGAGTAACTCATTTGGTCTGTGAACATCATAGTGTACCAAATCACCATCATGTTATCCTAATAGAGGTACTAAATTTCCTAGAATCATATCATCCTTATAGTCGATGGGTAATATTTCTTCTTAATAAATTGGTCAATCTCTGGATGAGGTATGGTAGCCACATTGTGAGTCTAAACGATCAATGTACACTAATGTCTACATATTATTTAAAGAAAACTTATAGAAAGAACCAAAATATGATCTGTAGGTTTCCAGACCATATAAAAAATATGAGAAACAAACTCCAACCAATCCTTTGATACCTATGGACTTGGATGGCTTCAAAACTTTAGATTCATCTATCTTCAAAACTCATAAATCATGGTCAAATCATGAATAATATCATCCCACATTACATGAACAACCATCTACATTGAAAGAGGTTCTAATACCTACCTAATTGGAGTGTGATCAATTATATAATCCCCTAGGGGGTGAAAAAACTCTCTAACTAGTCCCTACACTAAATACTCATCACTATAATAGTTTGAAACTAGAGGTTGGATCACTAGCATTGGCTCATCCTGACCCTTCCTTTGAATCTAAGCTGGCTATGAGGTGAAAAAATACATTTAACAAGATTAAACCAATGTCATTAAACCATTTTTGATAAGGCTAACTTAATGAAGTCATATATGAAAAAATATTAGATACCCACTTCATGAGGAATGTGCTATCTTTTTATACCTTGAAATAGATTCTTTATAGTTTTGAGTAAATTAATATATTATCAGAGTCTTAGTGAATGGATTTTCTATCCACCCACACCAATCATTAGGTTCCATATCCATTTAACTAAACTCAATACTACTTGACACAACTTCCCTAAATATCATAAATATATCCTCAAAAAACTACAAACTCCAAACTCTATCCCTAGGATTCGTATCACTCTGATACCATTCTAACACAACCTGACCCACTAAGACCCCACTTTGGCTGGTAGTAAACCAAATGTACAACCCAAAATCCTTCTCCAATAGACCAGGGCTGGTGACTAACCCCAAGAAGGTATATTACAAACACAAGAAACCATATCCCATATAAAATTCATAACACCACCTATCATTTAAATAATATACATTGAAATGAAACCCAGCTAAGTAAACAACCACTACTACAAATACGGCTTTTATTAGCGCTAAAAAAGGCCTTTAACAGCGCTAGATAAGTGATATTAATGACTAAAAATATAAGGGGGGTGGGGGTCCCCTTTATCAGTTCTCTAGAAAGCGCAGATAAAGACCCCTTTTATCAGTACTAAAAAAGCGCTAATAAAAGTTAAAAAATTTAAAAATATTAAAAAAAAATTAAAAAAATTAAAAAAATCTGTAAATCAGAGGGGGATTTAAATAGCGCTTCCCCCCCGAATTTATCAACGTCCCCGCCCCACCCACTCCCTCACAAGCCCCAGCCACGAGCCCCACATTTTATCAGCACTTTGTAGACCCCTTTAACATCACTATATCCCACCACCCCAAATTCACCAATGTGCGCACCCCTGCCTGCCTCTACCAGGTTTTGAACTCAAGACCTCCCCCCATGCGCTTTAAGCCTTTACCACTCCTCTTATTTGACTTGTTCTCCAAATAGTGATATATATATATAGTTATATTTATTCATGTATTATTAAAAATTTATATAGTTGTATTAATATATATATATATATATACATATATAGTTATATTTATATATTTATTTGTATATTTGTATATTAATATTAAGTTATATCTATTTATTTATATATATTTAGTTAAATTTTTTATCCATATATTTATTCGTATATTAATATATATTTATAAGATTAGTTTTCAATACAATTATAAAATATTTTTTGTTTTGTGTGTGTATAAATAAATACATATATACAACACACACACACAAGCACACACACACACACATATATAAACATATGTGTTTCTATATGTATAATTATACATATTTATATATATATATATATATATATGCATATACATATGTTAGAATATATATATATAATATATATATATATATATCATTTTGTTAATATATAAACACACACAAATAGACACACACACATTATATAGGTACATATATAGTTAGATTAATATATATGTATATAAATATTAATATATTGGTATTTTAAATAAAATGGATATTAGTTATTATTTAGATTAAGATAATATATTTTATATGTAAATATGTTTAATTATTTATTTAAAAAATTAATTTTTATGTGTGAATATATAAAAAATATGTATATATTGTAATATATTTGATTATAAATAGTAGTGCATTATAAAAAACGATAAAATTTTAAAGAAATAATATCAATATGAATGTAATACCTTGTAATAAATTCAGTCCCCACAAGAAAAATCCAATAATACCCCATAAAACGAGGCTGAAAATCCACAAAATGTTAAAAAATCGGGGTATCCAAACTAAAAACTCAGTTTTGGAGGCCTTCTGGGCCTTTTTTGGCCTTGAAAAATAAGAAAAAGGAAATACCTTTGTAACCAGAATGTAGATCTCGTCGCAGGCTTCGATTTGATATGTTGTAGAGCTCAAATGGACACTAGGATCAAAAGTTATGGCCGTTTGAAGTTTGAGTTGCATTTTCAACATATTTTGGATCTTTTTTAATTTTTCTAATTTTTTAGTCTTTAAATTGTTATTAAATGACTATTAATCAATAATAATTAGCAAATTATTAATTAAAAATATGTTTTTAATTTTTTTATAAGCCATTTTACTAAATATCTTATATATTAACTGTAGCTGTATATTTACACTTATCTAAAATATATTTAAAATTATATTTAAAAAATATATATTATATTTATATCAATATAACTATATCTATATATTTAAATATTAATATATTTATTTTAATGATTTTTTTGAATCAGACCGTTTATCAGCGCTTTTAAAAAAAGCACTGATAAAGACCCCCCCTTTATCAGCACTACTAAAAAAGCATTGATAAAGGGGAACCCTTTAATAGCGCTAAAAAAGCACTGTTAAATTGGGTACCTTTATCAGCACTATAAAAAAGCACTGATAAAGGGGTACTTTTATCAACGCTTTTTTTCAGCGCTGATAAAGGTACCCCCCCTTTATCATCGCTTTTTCATTAGCGCTGATAAAGGGTGGCGCTGGGAATGCCAAGTTTTGTGGTAGTGAACAGTAATGTAACATGAATAAGACACACTTAATATACCAATAATATGAAAATGAAATGACCAATTATTAAGGAAAAAATACAGGGCTTGATATCCCATAGTAATGCGAAACCTAAAACAACTTAGACAAAAAAATCCATGTCATGCGAACACTAACTCAAGCACCAGTAGAATCCTATAAGATGAAGTAGTGGTAATTCTAAAATCACAACTACTTATTAATATCTTATCAAATAAAGGGATAATCCATTATAGGTTACAACTGATAATGGAGTTAATTCTATAAAAACATCATCAAATGGTAGTAATGTTTTCACTACTTTTGATATGGTAGTGTTGATGAATCATATAAGCAGCAGCGGTAGTAATACTGAAATCACAACTACTTCTAAACATCTACTCAAATAGAAAAATAATCCTGGAATATTTCTAACTGAAGGTATAAATGATAAGGAAAATGTGACAGATTATACTCTCAGTTATATTTATAATGACTCTATTTTGGAGGCTTTATTAGATCTTGGATAATTGAAACTTGAAGATAGTAAAGTTGATACTCCATTTAATGCTCAATTCTATTTCATGAGAACTTTAGACCATATAAATAAAGTAGGATACTCTAGTATAGATATTCAATTCAAATATAGAGTTTAATGACTTGGGAATGATGAAAATAAATCTATTTCTACCAGCAAATCAACAAAAAATAAAAAATTTTAATGGGAAGAAAAAATGGATTTCTGGTTCCAAACACAAGTTTAAATGAAGCTACTTTTTAGGAACTGTTAGGGGCTTTCCAACACTGAAACAATAAATTTTATATGGATGACTATAAATAGTCATAAAACTAATTTTATTGTGTTTTTTAACCCAATATATTTTTTAGAGTGTTTCTTCTCTACAATGTATGGGTTAAAAGCTCATTAGCACAAATCAGTCTAGCAATGACATTAAAATACTATATATATTTTCACATTTGAGGATGGATGGTATTTATAATATTGATTCTTTTGAGAAAGTGGTTTCTTTTAGTTTTAATTGTATGGGTATTCCTCAATTACACTCATTCATCTATTCTTATAATGGATATCAAGAAATCAGGGATCTATGGAAATGAATTTAGACTCTCAGTAGTTCAATAAATAATTCTTGGATTATTCTTGGGTATTTCAACGACATCCTTAATCTGGATGAGAGGCTTTGAATGGTTAATTCTTCCACATCAATCATATACTTCCAGGACTTTATTGAGAATAGTAATAATCATGAATTTAACTTGGTGGGGTCCAAATACACTTGGGATAGTAAATATCTTAATAAAATGGTGGCCAATAAATTAAATCGAGTGCTTGTTAATTATGATACCTTGGATGGTTGATCCTCCATTTCATTCTCCACTCTTTATAAATTTTACTCAGATCATCACCCTATGTTGAAAAATGTTATCACTTGAGAGGTTAAATGACACTTTTCTTTCATATTTAATAATGACTAGATCTTTTATCCTGATTGTAGACAATTAGTTTAGGACACATGGAATTCTGTCAATTGCAATGATGATTCCTTAGCTTATGTTCTAAAGTTTAAAGTCCTTAAGGAATATCTAAAGATTTGGAATCAATAGTGATTCCTCTATATTGATAAAAATATTACCCATTTGGAATACTTCCTTCACAGTGTTTAAGAAAAAACACTTGATGTGAATTTTCCATAGGCATTGAGTAGGAAAGTTTGATCACACATGATCTTAATATCCTTATTAATCTTAAAGAACGCATGAAAAGGGAAACATTAAAATTGAAATAGATTATCTAGGGTTATAGGAAGATTTTATTTTTTAATACTCTTTAAAATTACAATATGATAAATAAACCATTTGCTATTCTTAATGACAATGGAGAGTTTTTTTTTGAGTATTAGAGGATTTGGATGCCCATATTGTCTCTTTTTATATGAACCAATTTAATGGACCTAGTACCAACATGTATTTAATAGAAGATATCATTCCTAGGATTTTAAATCATGAGGCAAAATTCATATATTTATTCTCTCACATTTGATTTTGAAATTAAAGAAGCAATTTTTGGGCTTAAAATTTGTTGATCTCTTAGACATGATGGGTTCAAAAATTATTTCTTTCAAACATTTTGAGGGATTTATCATTGTGAAGTTTGTATACTTTTACTCATTTTTCAAGGTTTTACACTTAACATAGAGAATCAATGAAAAATTTATTTACCTCATTAAAAAAGTGGATAATGAAAATAGGATTTATCTATTCAAGATTGTGCCCCTTTTCAATACTATTTATATGATCATTTGGAAAATTCTTGCAAACTGGTTGGTCGGTATTGCTGGTAGGATTATCTCCATGAATTAGTTTGGTTTCATTAAAGGCAGAACTATTAAATATTCTCTTTTTACTGCCTCTGAATCTATTAATATCCTCATGAAATATTCTAGTGGAGGTAACATTTCTCTCAATGTTTATGTTAAAAAGGTTTATGATACTTCAGATTGGGGTTTTATTAGCAAGGTTTTATCCATATTTGGATTTAATGATGTTTTTATCAAATGGGTTAGAACTATTCTGAAATCAACAAAGGTTTCAGTGCTCATAAATGAATCTCTTGAGGGCTACTTTACACGTTAGAAAGTTTTTAGGCTAGGTGATCCCATCTCAGATATCATTTTATCTATTGTTGAAGATTATTTGAGTAGGATTTTTCTCAGCATGGCTGATGATGGAAAATTCAAATCCATCAGAGCTTCTAGATGTATGGATGCCCACTCATTTATTATATACTAGTGATATTATCCTTTTCCCTCAAGGTGATAGAAGAAATTTTAAGAAAATTAAAAATTCTCCTTTTCACAATGAAATGGTCTCAAGGTAGGAGGTCAGTTAGACTAAATCATATTTATACATTGGAAAAAATATTCCCCTATCCCAAAAAGTGAATATCATCACTAATTTGGGTATTAGAGAAGTTTTTCATCCATTAATTTATCATGTTGTCTCTATTTTTTTGGTAAACCATGTTTTTCCCATTTTTATCACATTGTGAGCCAGATATTGTTGGAGTTGGTGGCCTAGAACCAACTACTTTGTACTTTATTCATTAATAAATAACTTATCACTTCTTGATTGTTATTCCGTGGGACAATTCATGTGCTAATGTCCTAAGTAAAACTGTTGCATTAAAGGGTCATAGCGGATCCCTGCTATGATGAGAACCTGTAAGTTCCATAACACTATTATTGAATATATGTTCTATGGTCGGATGATGTTATTTTAAGGACAGAAATAATACCGGCCATTAGGGGTGAGGAATCATAAAATTTTGAGGCACCTTCTCCTGGTGTGCACCCTTGGTAATATCCAGGAGGATTTTATGAGAACAATACCCACCAGTAGGAAATCCACATTTCATAGTTTCATTGGATGTTCTTTTCTGTGGATGTGTGTATTGGTCCTTAGACATTAATATTATTATTAATGGGTATTCCAACTCACACACATAGATGTATTGACGAAAATTGTGATGAAAAACTATTCATTGTGAGGTAGGATACGTTGGGTGCGTCATGATTAATACTGCATTAATAGATAATACGAGAAAGGATTTGTCCCTTCTGTTCCATAACAGAAGTAGATATCTCAGGCTCATTGATGGAAATGATATAGACTAAATAAATCCATGGCCATGGTAAGGTATGGGTGAGTTCAATTCTGAAAAGTCAAATAAAAAATAATCGAGCACATGGGTTGATGGCACTAGCATGCTACCCACTTGATTCGAGATATTGTGACAAAGAGATTATATTACACGGTAAATGTTCAAAGAAGGTGACACATCATAGCAATGTTAACTTCTTTCTCTATGGGTTCCTTGGCATGTTTCTAGACACTAACCTTGGAATTTAGGTAGGCTCCACCTAATGCCACTGATAATGGGGCCCAGAGGTCCACACACTAAGTGTTTCCATGTATCTCAGTTAAATATTAATTTAACAAGTTAAATAAATATTATTCCCGACTGTGGTCTAATAATTATTTAAGGATGTATGATTGCATTTATTTAAACACTAGTTATTCAAGAGAATATATTGTGGATGAAATAATATATATTTATTAGTGAGTAATGCAGTTACATTTATTTAAGAAATAAATAGCCATTACTCAAGTTCTAATAAATGTGGTGGAAAAAATAATGGAAAATGGAAAATAAAAGTACATGCCGTGTAGTTTTATGGAAAAACAGTACACATAGTGTATTAATGATTACACAATGTGTAGTTTTTCTAGTCTTGATTTTGTGAAAATAATATCGTTTCATTAAATGATATTAATTATAATCCGCATGGGAGAATGTCAAGGAATTAATAATTCGACATGGGGGTTTTCAATAAGAGTTAATGAAATAAATAAAACGTGTTATGCGTTTATTTATTATCATAACTCTGTAAACCTCAAACATGATTATAAATATCCTCACAGCCCCAAAACATTTCCCAATCATTGTGCACAACAATTCTGGAGAGTTCTCCCAGGGTCGAAAGAACTCCTTCCTCTAAGAACGCTCTCAAGATCGAGAGAGATCCACCACCACCGGATCAAGGAGATGAAAGGCGGACATCGCAAGCGAAGGTTATTCTGCACTAGCACCTGAAAATCCCTTCAGCGATGTCTAGAGATACGTGGAGCACGTGTGTATCACCGCTAGAGGAATCCTACACTTGGATTCTACGACGCAACGATAGATCACACCAGACCGTGACCGGAGACATCAGCAAAGAAAGAATTCCACCAAGGTAATTCTTGTGAATTAATGAAATTAATTATAACCAACATATGATGATCTTATCTATATGGTTCCAAGAATCCCTCTTTTGTTTTTCATTCTTCATTCAATTCTGAAGATCCGGCGTTTTATATCGTGACGGATCTCGGTTTGAAAGTTGTTTAATGCTAAAATCAATGTTAGGCAATCCCAACAAAGCACTTCCATTGTGCCTGGAAGCAACAAGTGGTTTCCTAGGGGTCATATCGTTGATTATAATTATTTAGTTTTTTTGGTGATTTACGCATTTAATAATTTAGTTTTTTCAATTCAAGTTAATAATTATTTAAATCTGAATGTCGAGATATGTTCCTCCTATATTGTTTCTCATTCACCATACAGAAACAAACTTTTCTTTTAATTTTTGATTAGAATAAAATAGAGGATCTCATTTATAGGAGCCAGAAGTTCCTGTCCATACAACACGAGAATACAGAGCGAGTATTCGGAAGTACACGTCGTGTAGTCTAGGTTCATGCATCAGACTGGTCTGCCAAATTAGGCCGTGTATTGAACCTATCTAAGTCATTTATGACACCGTGTGTTGACCAGGAATAGGTGGCACACGGTTTCTAGATTAAACGCTGTGTGGTCCAATAGAACACGGAGTTTAGTCCCTTCGGGTTAGGGTTGGACCGTGTACCCCGTACACGGCTTGCCTGGATAGAAACCATGTAACACGGAAACTACACGGTGTGTGTCCCACTAAACATGCCGTGTACTCTGAAAATTTCTGATGTACATTAACACGCCATGTCCCCGGTCATGTACTATAGATGGATGGTAAAGAAAAGTACATGCCATGTACTCACCCAAATTACACTGATTTATTAAAATTTTTTATTATATTATACAAACCCTTGAGATGTGTACCATGGTTCATGCATAAAGCTAAGTCACAACACATGATTGGTGTTTTATATATATGTGTTTGATTTAACAGCTGCGTAATGAATGGGAATTCACTGTGTTGCCTCCAAGGTACAAGTTACGTAAAAAGATAATTTTAAATAAATTTATTTGTTTAAAATTATGATGGATGAGAATCGAAAGTAAATTTAGAAAAGGGTTTAAGATAAAATAATTGATTAATTAAAGATAATTTATTGATTCGAGTGTGATTTATCTTAAATTAAAATGATTAAAGAATTGAATTCTAGTTTTATTTATGTGTAAATATCATTGCATGTATGGATGATCATGAGCTAGATGAAGACCTCTGTATGTGAATGGTTTTTCATTAATTAATTTATTTAAATTACATTTTTTGTCATGTTATCCTTCTTCTCATTAATATGTAGGGCCTACGCACCCAAGGATTATTTTATGTAAAAACCTCTTTTTACACCCTCACCTTTGTGTGAGATAAATTCATATGAAATGGATGAAGCTCCCATGCTAGTGGAGGCGGCTCAAGTCCAGAGCCAAGGTGAAACCAATCCAAGGAGATACAAAGGTGGACATGTGGAAAGCTGTAAACACAAACCTGAAAGGTTCAAGGTGTTTCTCCCCTAGGTCTTGGGTTAGTTTATCAACTGCTAAATAAAATAACCAATAGAAAAAGATTATGATCATACCATTTATTTTATTTTTGTCAGTTTCATGGTTTATTTATTGTGGGTGTGTTGTCATGATCAAACAATTAAATGAATTAAACGAGCATGCAAGATGGAACTAAAATAAAACTGGGTTATACATAAATATTATCTTAGGCATGGTTAATCACTTAAGTATATCCCACTTAATATTAACAAGTATGTAATAAAAGGTAATAAATTGGAAATTTATGTATAAGGATAAAATCCCTCAAAGAAATATTTAGTCGGTATAGCCTTCCATAATCTTGGTTAGATTCGAACCATAGTTCAAAGTGCTTGACCAACCCTAGTTGGGGTGCTTTCAATTATCAGGGAGTTCTAATTAAACTTTTTGGGTTGACTTGACTTGGTTTGCATCAAGGGTTTACTACCATAATAGGACTTGGTGTGACCAAGAGGCAAAGGCTAAGGAAATCCAAAATAAAAGGATTCAGGATTGGAGAGTCCACTTAGCGGATCAAGGAACTATGAGTTAATGCAGTTGGTATTTGGAATGCCTACCTAAAACCCTTCAAGTTTCTTGACCATCCCTAGTTGGGGTAATGAAAAGGGAAAAATGGATCCTTTCCACTAGAGTATTCAGGAAACAGAATATTCCTAAGTCAATGGTGAGGGCTATTGAATTTTCATAAAATAGTGGGAGACTAATAAGTATTAATTAATTTATTTGTCTCAATTTTATGATAAAGTACTAAACCTTTGCTTATCTTAGTTTGTAGAAACGGAAAAAAATGACTTCAAACATATCGTTGCGAACCACAATCGAGAAGGAAAACCTTCTCACCAGCACAAACTTCTAAGAGTGGCAGAGGCGCTTACACGCCATCCTTTTCCAAGAAAGGAAATTGTATGTGATGGAAGAGCCTATTCCAGTTGTTCCTAGAAAGGAGGGTAGTGATGAGGAACTATCTATCTACATGAAACACATGAATGATGCCACAAATTTACAGTGTTTCATGATATCGTCCATGTCTAATGATCTCTTAAAGCAACATGAAAACATGGACGCGTATAGCATGGGGTCTCACCTTAAGGATATTTACCAAGAGAAGGCGAGACAAGAGAGATATGAGATCTCTAACGCTTTGTTTACAACTAATATTGGAGAGTCTGTGCCAGCTGGGCCTCATATAGTCAAGCTCATTGGCTACAACTTGATAGATGTCACACTTGTTTAAAAGTTAAAATGAACAAGCCGCCTTTTGATGGACATGGTGAAAGGGCCACTGAGGTTCTAGGATTGGTGCACACAGATATATGTGGACCATTTTCAGTAGAATCTAGAGGTGGATATTCTTAATTCATTACTTTTACTGATGATTTAAGTAGATATTTCTATGTCTACTTAATGAGGTATAATTAAGAGTCCATAGAGAAATTTAAGGAATTCAAGAATGATGTGGAGAATCTGGTTCATAAGAAGATAAAGAAACTTTGATCGGATCGAGGTAGAGAATATATGAACCAAGAGTTCATCCGTCTTCTACAGGAGTCTGGGATTCTATCTCAGCTCACTCCTCCTTATACACCGTAGTGGAATGGTGTTAGTGAAAGGAGGAACCACACCTTGTTGGACATAGTGAGGTCGATGATGAGTCATGCAGATCTTCCATTATCCTTTTGAGGATATGCATTACAAACTGCAGCATACACATTAAACCAAGTACCAACTAAGGTGGAAAATGGAATCCCATCTAAGTTATGGAATGGAAGGAAACCCACTTTGTCACACACACATGTATGGGGATGTGAGGCATTTGTTAAGACCTTATCAAGAAACAAACTAGCACCCTGGGGAATGATGTGTATCTTTATAGGATATCCCAAGGAAACAAAAGGATATTACCTATATAACCCTTCAGACATGAAAGTGAATGTCACCAGACAAGCCGTCTTTATTGAGATGGAGCACATTTTCAAGAAGGATAGTGGGAGAAAGATTGACTTTAACAAAGTTGATGCTCAAGATACACAAGAGTTGGTACAGGAACAAGTTCCACAGGTCCCCGTGAAAGAGGTTGTAGAAACACAAGTACTGCGTGGGAGCTCAAGAGAGGTAAGGGAACCAGAGAGATTTGGTTTCCTAGTCACCAAGGATGGTGAATCATTATTGTTGGATAATAATGAACCTCTATCCAACAAGGAAGAAGTAGAAAGATCAGAAGCTACAAGATAGTTAGAAGCTATGAATTCTGAGATGGATTCCATGTATCAGAACCAAGTCTAGGTTCTGGTCGATGATCCAATTGATGTAAAGCCTGTTGGATGCAAGTGGGTATTCAAGAGAAAACTAGACATGGAAGGTCAAGTTAGCACCTATAAATCAAGGCTAGTGGCTAAAGGATTCAAACAACGTCAAGGAATTGACATTGATGAAACCTTCTCACTAGTTGCCATGTTTAAATCCATAAGAATTATACTTTCCATAGCAGCTTACCATGACTATGAGATTTGGAAAATGGATGTCATAGAATTCCGTAATGGGAACCTTTAGGATGATTTCTATATGACACAACCAAAAGGGTTTGTGACACCAGGTGAAGCCAAATGGGTTTGCAAGTTGCAGAAATCCATTTATGGATTAAATCAAGCATCAAGGTCAAGGAACATTTGATTTGATAAAGCCATAATGGAATTTGGTTTCATTAAGAATGAATGTGAGCCCTGTGTTTATAAGTAGTTTAATGGGAATGCGATCGTTATCCTAGTAGTATATGTTGATGACATATTGCTTATTGGAAACAATTTACCAGTCTTACAGTCAGTTAAGGACTAGTTGAACAAGTGTTTCTCCATGAAGGACTTGGGTGAAGCATCCTACATTCTAGGGATCAATATCATTTATGATAGATCCAAGAGGATGCATGGACTAAGTTAGGGTATATACATTGACCAGATACTAAAGATATTTAGTATGGAACAATCCAAAAGGGGATTAGTTCCAGTGTCACATAGCCTATATCTTTCTATGAAAATGTGTCCACAGACACAACAAGAGAAAGATAGAATGAGTAAGATCCCATATGCTTCAGATATAGGATCAATAATGTATTCCATGTTATGTACCAGGCTTGATGTTGCCTATACACTGATCCTGGTAGGAAGATATCAAGAAGATCCAGGAGAACAACATTGTACTGCTATTAAGACTATCATTAAGTATCAGAGAAGAACTAAGGATATGTTCCTGGTGTATGGAGGAGACCAGGATCTTGTCATCAAAGGGTACGATAATGATGGTTTTCAGATAGATCATAATGATCTAAAGTCACAATCTGAATATGTTTTATGTCTCAATAGAGGATATGTGAGCTGGAAGAGTAAAAAGTATCCAGTTTTTGCTGATTCTATAGTGCAGTCTGAATATATAGCAGCTTCTGATGTATCCAAGGAAGCCATCTGGATTCGAAACTTTGTCCATGATCTTGATGTGGTTCCTAGCAGTAAAGATCCATTCACTTTTTATTGTGATAATACTGCAGCAGTGGCTCTTGCAAAAGAACCAAGGTCACGTCATCACAAAAACCACATACTCCGGAAGTATCACCTCTTGAGATATTTCTATCAGAGGGGTGAAGTCGCAGTGAGCAGAGTGTCCACGGAAGAGAACGTGGAAGACCCCATGACTAAAGGCCTATCTCAGGAGAAGCATGAATATCATGTGAGAGATAGTGGGTTAATGGTTGTTAGCAGTTGTCTCTAGTCCAAGTAGGAGTATTTTGGAGTTGGTGGCCTAGAACCAACTACTTTTTACTTTATTCATTAATAAATACCTTATCACATCTTGATTGTTCTTCTGCGTGAAAATGCACAAGATAATGTACTAAAGACAACTGTTGAATTAAAGGGTCATAGATGATCCCTACTACGATGAGAACTCGGAAGTTCCATAACACTATTCTTGAATATATGTTCTATTGCCGGATGATGTTATTTTAGGGACAAAAATAATATAGGCCATTAGGGGTGATGACTAATAAAAATTTGAGGCACCTTCTCATGGTGTGCTCCCTTGGTAATATCCAGGAGAATATTATGAGAATGAGACCCGCCAGTAGGAAATCCACATTTCATAGTGTCATTGGATGTTCCTATCTGTGGATGTGTGTATTGGTACTTAGAATTTTTGATTTTTATTAATGGGTATTAGAACTCATGCACTTAGATATATTGACAAAAACAATGACTACACACTATTCACAGTGAGGTCGAATACGTTGGGTGTGTCACGAGTAATACTACATTAATAGATAATGTGAGAAAGGATTTGTCCCTTCTGTTCCATAATGGAAGTAGATATCTCAGGCCCTTTGATGGAATTGATATATCCTAAATAAATCCATGGCCATGGTAAGGTATGGGCGAGTTCAATTCGAGAATGTCAAAGAAAGAATAATTGAGAACATGGGTTGATGGCACTAGAATGTAACCCACTTGATTCAAGATATCGTGACAAAGGGATTATATTACATGGTAAATGTTTGTAGGAGGTGAAACGTCATTGCGGTGTTAACTTCTTTCTATATGGGTGGCTTGACGTGTTGCTAGATTCTAACCTTGGACTTTAGGCAGGTTCTGCCTAATTCCACTGAGAAAGGGTCCTTGAGGGTCACACACTCTGTGTGTCCATGTATCTCAGTGAAATAGTAATTTTACAAGTTAAGTAAATATTATTCCCGACCAGGGTTTAATAATTATTTAAGGATGCCTGATTGTAATTATTTTAACACTAGTTATTCGAGAGAATATATTGTGGATGAAATAATATATATTTATTAGTAAGTAATGCAGTTTAAATTATGTAAGAAATAAATAGCCATTACTCAAGGTCTAATAAATGTGGTGGCAGAAATAAAGGAAAATGGAAAATAAAAGTCCACGCGGTGTATATTAAATATACACACTGTGTAGTTTTATGGACAATGAGTACACGTTGTGTATTAATGATTACACGACGTCTAGTTTTTCCAGTTGGGATTTTAAGAAAATAATATCATTTTATTAAATGATATTTATTATAATCTGCGTGGGATCATGTCAAGGAATTAATAATTCGACATGGGGGTTTTCAATAAGAGTTAATGAAATAAATAAAACTCGTAATGCATTTATTTATTGTCATAACTCTATAAACCTCACACCTGATTATAAATATCCTAACAACCCCAACACTTTTCCCAATCGTTGTGCACAACAATTATGGAGAGTTATCTCAAGCCCTAAAGAACTCCTTCCTCCAAGAACGCTCTCAAGATCGAGAGAGATCCACCACCACTGGATTAAGGCGATCAAAGGCGGGCATCACAAGCGAATGTTCTTCCATGCTAGCACCTGAAGATCCCTTCAGCGACATCCAGAGATACGTAGAGCACATGTGGATCACCGCTAGAGGAATCCTACACTTGGATTCTATGACGGAACGATGGATCACACCGGATTGTGACATGAGACATCGATGAAGAAAGAATTGCACAAAGGTAATTCTTGTGAATTAATTAAATTAATAATAACCAACATATGACGATCCAATATCCATGGTTTCAGGACTCCCTCTTTTGTTTTTAGTTCTTCATTCTATTATGAAGATCCGGCATTTTATATCGTGATGGATCTCAGTTTGAATATTGTTTAACGCTAAAATCGAAGTTGGGAAATCCCACCAACATGCTTCTTCTTCTCCTGAAACCTACAGATATGAAATAATTTAACTTCTTTGAAAGGAAATTATATTTTTGATGGCAGGATGTTTTAGCCTTGTGAAAGCAGTTATTATTTTTAAATTTTTCTATTCATTTATGGTTTATAATTATCCGACTACTCTTATTAAGATTATTAATATTTATATTAATAACTTTTTCTAGCGTGGAAAAATCCTCCAATGAATACTTTCAACTGTATCATTGAATTAATGTATTCAACCTATTGATTATAGGGGTTTCAGAATTAAAATTCTCTTCAAATTAAATAAATCTTTATAGGATAATTTAATGTGGAGGATCATTAATGGTAAGTAATATACACTTTCTTTTTTGAGATGCAATTTCTTAGATAGGCTCAAATCTTGGAATTTAAATTATGTAGACTCTTCCATTTGGTCGAACATTAAGGCCTCATATTCTAGCATTTCAGTGAAATCTCATTTTTTGGATAACATAAAATAATCTATGAGTTTTTTTTCATACAGATGGATATGTATACCTCTTCTTAATATCTTAAAATTTCATGAAATTGTGAATGTGTCAATCAAAATAAAAAGGGAGTCCTAATTTTACATTATTCCTTATGAAGTCATAAAAATGGATATTAGTTATAACTTCATTAATGGTAATGATTTATTGGCATGAGAACCTTCCTCCAATGGTTTAATTTCTTCCATGTCATTTTATTGAGAAGAACTTCAAGGTAACAAGAGTAATTGGGCCATTATTTTGAGTAGAAACAGGATTTATCCATCTAGATTCTCTCTTACTTAGTGGGTGGTGTATTATATAATTCCCACTAATTGTTTTATTTATTCTTTTAGAATAATTTTTTTTAAAATTCATACAATTTAATTAACATAAGTAAAACATTAATAATTTATTCCTTAGCTACATGACTACTACAACATTATGGAAGGCTACTACTAATCTGTTTGAAGTGGTGATACCTTGTGCAACATGAATTCAGGAGAATGTTGTTTCTTGCATTAATAAATCCCTATCCAAGAGGCTTTTGAATCCATTTCTAGTGTCCAATCAAGAATTCTTATATGTTCTATTGATTATCCAAAAAAATCTTATTAATTATAGTACTAATTTTTCATTAAATTGGATCTCATTCAAATTATTACTGTTGTAAAGAATCCCAATTCCATCCAAAATGGTTGTTGTGAAAATTGTATTCATGATTTTTCCATGCTTAGGTTCCTTGGAATTATATGTAATTATCATCCTACTTCTAGAACTTTTTATGTTATGTTGATCTCTCCACCCTCGGGCTGGATTAAATTGGATACAGATGATGCTTCAAGATAGAACCCATTACCTTCTGGTTATGGTGAAATTTTTAAAAATCATAACAGTGATGCAATGTGATTTTTATATGGTTTAGGTTATTTTTTTACTTCTATTGATGTTGAAATTATTTCTATAATCAATGATGTTGAGATGGAAAAAGAAAAAGGATGGATAAACTTATGGATTATATGTGACTCTACCACCATTTTGAAAGATATCAGAAATGGTATTATTCATATTTCATGGAATTTGATAGATAAATTTATAAAATGAATAGACTCCATTTTTTCCATGAATTATATCATCACACATGCTTACAAGGAAGAAAATTATGTGGCAGATGGGACTTCCAACAAAGAGATTGCTGCTCTGGATATCATTTGGCTCAATGAAGTACGTGATGATATTTATTTTTTTCTTTCATAGATATTTTTGTAAAAAACTTTTTTTTGACTTTGATAAATTTTATTTCAATTCATAAAGGGGGATTTTCCATTTGGGAAATCCCTTATTCTCTTTAGAAAAATAAGTGTGTCTCTCTCCTCAATTATAAAATTGTACCTCCTATCATCACTTATTAACAATATTTCACCACTCTAGATTAAAAAATAGCTTCTCAAATCCATTAATAACTTATTTACCCATGTATTTTATGTCTCAGCCTCACAAAAATACCAACCTAAGGAGGTATAAGTTGTAATTCAAATGAGGGTTTCCAAAGAAGATGTACAACTCTTAACATATTTCCTTCATACTTATTTCTTCTTATACCTCATTCAAACCTATCATATCCATTATTATATAATAAAAAAATATCTAAAATATAAATAAATTTTATTATGATTATTGTGTAACCATTTTTCATATCCTTTTTACATCCTATAGGAAATAATAATATTACTCATTTCGTATGTGTGGATTACCACCTCCATGAAGAGATGTATTTCTTCTTTCATCATCACCTCCAAAAACTGGTTATAAATATGGAATTAATGAATATATAATATTTTGATGAAATTATTATATTTATGGAAATATACAATATTATTTACCTTCTTACCCTTCCATCCGTTGAAAAATGGTAATGTCACTCAGGCATATGCATGGATTACCACCTCTATGAAACAATGTGATTTATTTTTCATTACTACCTCACATTAATGGTCACAAGGATGAAACTAATTAATAAATATGAAATTTATAACATATAATATATTATTTAAAATTAAAATATTATCTACTTTACTTCTCTTCTACTGAGTAAAACAATGGAAATGTCATTCATGCATACGTATGGACTACAGTCTCTATGAAATGATGTGCATCATTTTCATTACCACCTAACATGGATGGTTATAAAAGTATATTAAATGTATAAATATAAAATTATTTAATTATTAAAATTTTTTTATGATGTAACAATAACCCCTTTGACTATGGTTATCTTACCAAAGTTGTTTTTGGGTTATGAACTGAATTTCCTCAAAACATCCGATATGAACTTGAAAAGTTTATTCACTAAACAAAACATGTTAAAAAATGAAATAAAAATAATAATAATAATTTAATGAACTTAAAAAAATATTTTTAATCATGTTGATAATTTATACAACTCTTTTATTTAGGAAAATAAAATATGTACATGGAATGTTAGGAGATGGGGTAAGGGATTTCTCATCTCAATTTCCTTTATTTGAGTATCATTCCATTTTCCCCACATGTTTTCCTTATGTGGTGTATATAATTCCACATGGATGAATTTTTTCTTAAATTTAATTAAATTAAAGTGGTTTAATAATCATTTTGATGTTCACTCCTTTAAAATTATTTTTATTCAAAGTTTACAAAAATCATAAGGCATTTTCTTTTAAAAAAATTAAAAATGTTTTAACATTTTATTTTAAACACTTTTTTCTCCATATCTGTGTTTACTAAAATGTTTCAAGATTTTTATTATGAAAAAATGGTTGTTAATGTCATTTTAAAACTATATTTAATATTTCTTATAGTGTTTTAAGATGGTATAAGAGTTTTTTTTAAAAATGTGAAAGGAATTTTTTTTAATATATATAGATTAAATATAATTTCTTACCATAATAAACATTATTATTTTAGAATATTCCTATACATGTTTTCAATTTTTTTATATAATATACCATCTCCCATTATTCTAGGATTTTTTTATGTTTTTTCAAAGTAAAATGAATCTTTATCCTCATTTTTATATGGAGCCTGAAAGTATTACTATATATTTTTTTAAATAGAATATTTTTTGATATTTTGTGATGGAAATGCAAGATATTATGTGTTTTATATATATTACTGTCCTTAAAAATTTTTCATTATTATGAGTGATCTAGATATAGATTTTTAATGAATTGGGTGTTATAGATGAAGTTAACAAATAATAAGTTACTCCCATGAATTATATGAAGGTAACTACTAACAAGTTACTCCAATGAAGTGGGTAAATTTAACTATTTATATTTTATTCATATGAAGTGGGAAGATTTAAATATTTATAATATACTTTTATTAATTAATTATAATTAACTAGGTAGGTTATTTCATTGTAAGAGTAATTATAAGAGTGATTTGATGATTGTGTCCCAAGGTACCAACGTGTATATTCTATGTATTTAAATTTGTTTATATGGAAATATTTTTTATTTAAAACGAAAGAAAATTATTTTATGATTTAAATGAAGGTCTATAATATTCTAAAGATGGATTGTTTATTTTGAATGAAAGGATTTCATGCTTTTCCAGAAACCCTCAATAATTATGATTTTGACTTTATTCATGCTTAAAAATATTTTATGAAAATTTGGGGTTTGAATTTGATTTCATGAGAAATTAAATGATTATTTGAGCTCAAAGTTTATTATTTAATAAGAAATTTTTTATGAGGTTTCCTGAATTACTAATTTATCAAGGGATTTCCTTTCTTTTTTTACATCCCTTACTGAGATTTTTTTCTCATCCCACATTTTCAAATGTTTTTTAATAGGGCTAAGAGATGTGTAGGGATTATATAAAGGTTAATGATGGAACATCCTAAATAAAGAAAAACATCATTAATGAAATATGATTGCAAAAATAGGAACCTAATTCTTTTTTGGAAAAAAATGTACACTATGTGGAAATATCCAATTTTTTATGTAATGATTTTACTAATTCTTTAAAACTGTAAACCTAAAAGATCACAAAAATGTAAGAAAGTGAAACTGTTTTATAAATCAAGTAATTATGATTTGATTTTGTTATAGTATATTATATTTCTTTATGAAAGAAAACATTTATAAAACTTTATAGGTTATGATATTATTTGATCATAAGTTAGAATCTTCAATAAACTTAAAGGTATGTTTATTAAGAAAAAATATTGTTATTTTTTTTGCAATTAATGGATAAAATAAAATAGTTGAATAAAAGATCATATAGTTAAGTATATATTAGTATTTAACATATTCATAACTTTTTTAGGATTTTATTTGATATAGTCACACTAACTATTTTTTTTAATAAATGGATGGGACTAGTAAGAACCAAGTTAAAAATGGGTGTAAAGGATACTATGTGTTTTATCTGAAAAATAAACCGAATGAGACATTAACAGGAGTGAAAAATCTTTTGGTTGTGCCTAACAATATTTCTTGATTTATTTTTAACAAACTGAATCAAAGTGAGTTTCCTTATACACTAAGATAGATAAAAATGGAGTTCAATGTAAGTTCAGGTGATAAGGATTATGAAGGTAAAAAAATAAAAATTCCCACATGTTAAGAACTTGGGAAGAAGCATCCAGGGAAATATTTACAAGGGATAGAAGGTTGTTTCATATGTAGTATAGGATGTAATAGAGTTGTAAACAACTAAGAAAAAAATGAGGAGTTCAGTTTACAAAATATAGGGAAATGAGGTTATTCTTGATGTATAAATTGAATGTTTTAAAAGTGTAAAGTATGAGAATTATACAAATCGATTCCCAAGGAGTAAATTTCAATATTTCGATTAACAAGATCATATAGATAAAGTTTTTTTAAATTAATATGAATATCATGAAACTATAAATTACATGTAAAATTCATGAAATATAATTTTACTTATATTTAAATTCGGAAACATGATTAGATAGATATTTATGAATCTTTGTACAAGATTCATATTTTTTATTGTAGGAAGGAAGTATTAACTAATTAAATGAAAAATAATGGTTAAAGGTTTATGAAGCAATTCAAATGATTAATGTATCTATATATGGGGTTTTAAGAGTTATGATATAGTGGCAGTTTAGGATTGATGAAATATAAAAATGATCATAAGTTTAATAGTATAAGTTCCCTTTGAAATATTCTGGGATTGTATTCAAAAGTTATTAATATTATTTTAGGAGATGTTTATTGGGTTTTAGGAAAAATTCAAGATTGAATTATAGATAATCATATGGTTTAATATGATATTTGACATTTAGGTAATTTAATTTAATTGGGATAAAGTGTTATTTCATTTTTGGAGCATATTTATTATCATATATATCACCATGGGATTGAAAAGTGATTTTGGGACTTAGTAAAGAATATCATTTTTGAAGAATTTAACTATATTTGAATCATTATATAGTTAAGGTAAACTGAATTTGAGGAATAAATGATGAGTTAATTTATAGAATCATATATGATTTTATGATGGCTTTATGATGATTCATGTTATTTATGGAAAAATTAGCATATCATAGAGATTATATGATTAGGGGATATATATTTTTCATTCGTGACTTTTTGAGTGATTTATAATTTTTGGAGAAAAATATAACAACCCTACTCTTTATTACACATTACTAATTGATTTATTACATAAAATTACACTTAATACAACCCAAAAGATTGATAATTCTAGTGTCTTTAGAAATTAGGTACATAACATAATTTCATGATAAAGGGATAAAAAAAAATTATTATAAACTTCCTTAAAATGATTTCACTACTATGAAAAAAACCATTAACAATGTTAAAATTGGCCTTTATCCATGTTAGAAAATCATTGACTACCTCATCACGGTTAAAAGGCCAAGGATTTTATTAGTACTAGAAAAGTACTGATAAAGGGTAGATTTATTAGCACAAATAAATGTGATGATAAAGAATAATGTTTTAATCACTGATAAAATACCCTATTTATCAGTGATTTTAAAATCACTAATAAGGATTCATTTATTATCACTTTAAAAATCATTGATAAAAGTAGGTTTTATCATTGCTTCTACAAGTGCTTACAAAAATACCCTTTATCGGCACTTCTAAAAGCACCAATAAAGATACCTTTATTGACACATTAAAAATAACTAATAAAGGACTACTTTTTTGACACTCTTAAAATAGCGAATAAAGGCTATCTTAATCAGTGCATTTAGTAGCACTGATAAAGGAGAAAACTATAGTGTAATGCTACAACACACTATATCACCTAAAACAGGTGCGGTGTGCAGTAAGAACACACTAAATCAACAAAAACAACAATAGAAATTAATAAAATAATTTAAAAATACTGAATTTTAATGAAATAGATTTTCTAACACAAATACAAGTAAAAATAATACA
Source organism: Viscum album (assembly GCA_963277665.1). Classification (NCBI taxonomy): domain Eukaryota; kingdom Viridiplantae; phylum Streptophyta; class Magnoliopsida; order Santalales; family Viscaceae; genus Viscum; species Viscum album. The sequence continues at coordinate 576,113,104 of OY728158.1, forward strand.
CCATTATAGATTACGCCAGTTGTTTTTATCTAAAATTATTGTAAATTTTGAATAAAAATGTGCACCTGGAGTCATACCAATGACACCGTGAGTCAGATTGAGGTTCAGCTAATTTCTACACATCACATAAGACTCATGGATATTTTTTTCCTAATGTATAAAAAACGATTGAATTTCCTCAGTTTTGAGTATACCACTTGTGTTTTTTTACTAAAATGTCATTTTAAACAGGTAACATGAAATTTGATCCATATAGGTGGAATCATGTGTGGGTTTGACAAGAGACTGATTCATACAAGTTAAAAATTAATTATGAATAATTATTCCAAATTAGTAAGGCAATTCAAGAGTGTTTTCATGGTTTTTAGTGAGTGACATTTTTTGTATTAAAATGTGAATTTTCAACTAATAATGGACACATTATGTCCTACCGGTCGCACCATGCATTATATTGAGTTATGAATGATTCTTACATGTCAAAAATTACATATGTATCATTATACTAAAGTAATAAAAAAATACAAATGTGTTTTCTTGGTTTTCAGTATGTTAGTTGTTTTTTTTCACTAAAATTAATGACAATTTTGAATAAAAAGGCGCACTTGGAGTCATTACAGTCACACCATGAGTCATATTGTGGTCCAGATGATTGATACACATCTCAAAGGAAACATATACAATTTTCTTAATGTATCGAAGCAATTAGAATGCATATCCTCAGTTTTGGGTACTCCACTAGTGTTTTTTACTAAAATGTTATTTTAAACTCGAAACACACACTTTGATCCATATAAGTGGCATCTTGTGTGGGTTTGACATGAGACTGATTCATAAAAATAAAAAATTAATTATGATCCATTTTACCACTTTATCAAGAGCATATAGGCATGTTTACTTAGTTTTCAATGAGTGACACATTTTAGTATTAAAATGTCAATTTTAAACTGATAATGGACACTTTGAGTCGTATCGGTCACACCAAACCTCAGATTGAGGTAAAAATAATTAATAAAAATCAAAAATAAAATAGGTATCATTTTAATAAAGTAAAAAAACAATATGAATGTGTTTGGTCAGTTTTGAGTATGTTTGTTATTTTTTTCACTAAAATTAATGTAAATTTTGAATAAAAAGGCACACTTGGAGCCATACCGGTCACACAATGAGATGGATTGAGGTGAGGATGATTTATACACATCCCAAATGACTCATGGATGATTTTGATAAATTATAAAAACAATCATAATGTTTTTCCTTGGTTTTGAGTATGCCACTTGTGTTCTTTTTACTAAATTTTCATTTTAAAATATAAACATGTACTTTGAGCCATATAGATGGAATCGTGTGTGGGTTTTACATGAGACTAATTAATACACATAAAAAATGAATTATGAATTGTTTCACAAAATTATCAATATAGTCTAAGTTCCTTTTCAAAGTTTTTAGTGAGTGAATCATTTTTATTTTAAAATGTAATTTTTAAACTGATAACAGACACTTTGAGTCATATCGATCACACATTGTATCAGAATGAGATACAATTGATTCCTACAAAGTAAAAATAACATACGGATCATTTTATTAAAGTAAAAAAACAATAAAAATGTGTTTTCTTGGTTTTGAGTATGTTAGTTGTTTTTTAATAAAATTAATGTAAATTTTGAATAAAAGGTGCACTTTGAGACATATTAGTCACACCATGAGTCAGATTGAGGTGAAACTAATTTCTACATGTCCCAAATGACTCATGGATTTGTTTAATAAAGTATAAAAACAATAAAAATTTGTTTTCTTGATTTTGAGTATGTCACTTGGGATTTTTACTAAAATTCCATTTTAAACTGGAAACACACACTTTGAGCCACACAAGTGGCATCGTGTGTGGGTTTGATATGAGACTGATTCATAAACATCAAAAATGAACTATGAATCATTGTAATGAATTAGAAATACAATCCAAGTGAATTTTATTGGTTTTAAGTGAGTGACACTTTTTTGTATTAAAATGTCAATTTTAAACTAACAATGGACACTTGAAGCCACACCAGTCACACCATGCCTCAGATTGAGATGCGGCTAATTCTTACACATCAAAAATAAAATTTGGATCATTTTAATAAATTAATGAAACAACCTGAATGTGTTTTCATACTTTTGAGTATGTTAGTTATTTTTTCACTAAAATTAATGTAAAATTAGAAAAAAATGCACACTTGGAATCATACCGGTCAGAACGTGGGTCAAATTGAGGTGTGGATGATTAATACACATCTTAAATAGATCATAGACAATTTTAATAAATTATAAAAACAATTATAATGAATTTAATCAGTTTTGAGTATGCCACTTGTGTTTTTTAGTAAAATGTCATTTTAAGGTGGAAACATGCACTTTAACCCATACAGGATACATTGTGTATAGGTTTGACATGAGACTAATTCACACAAATAAAATAATGAATTATAAATCATTATATAAAAATTAGCAAGACAATATGAGCAAATTTTCTTTGTTTTTTGTGAGTGACACTTTTTTGTATTAAAATGTCAATTTTATAATGATGACAGACACTTGGAGTCATACTAGTTACACCGTTCATTGGATTGAGGTGAGGTTGATTCCTAAACGTTAAAAATGACATATGGATCATTATAATAAACTAAAAAAACAATCCAAATTCATTTGGATGGTTTTGAGTTTTCCATTTGTTTTTTCACTAAATTTAGTATAAATTTTGAATAAAAAGGTGCACATGGAGTCATACTGATCACACTATGAGCTAGATTGAGGTGTGGATGATTGCAATACATATCAAATGACTCATGGATAATTTTACTAAAGCATACAAATAGTAAAAATGTGTTTCCTACATTTTGAGTTTTCCACTTTTGTTTTTTAGTAAAATCTCGTTTTAAATAGGAAACACACATTTTGAGCCATACATGTGGCACCATATATGGGTTTTACATGAGAATAATTCATACAAATCACAAATTAACTATGAATAATTTTCCCAAATTATCAAGAAAACCAGAGTATGTTTTCTCAGTTTTCATTGAGTGAAGACTTTTTGTATTAAAATGTCAATTTTGAACTAATAATGGACACTTGGAGTCATACTGGTCACACCATGTATCAGATTGAGGTTCAGATGATTCTTACACATCACAAATGACATATTGATTTTTTCTAATGTATGAAAATAATAAAAATGTGTTTTCTTAGTTTTGAGTATGTCCATTGTTTTTTTACTAAAATTAATATAAAGTTTGTATAAAAAGGTGCACTTGGAGTCATACTAGTCACACCCTAAGATGAATTGAGGTGTGAATAATTGATACACATCCCAAGTGGTGAAAACCATTATTTAAATAAGTCACCTAAAACACAAAATGGATCTTATCTTAAGTTACAAGTGTTGTGTGCACTCTTAAAAATTTGTTCTCAAACACAATCATGGTATGAGCCTCATTATAATTTATTTCCCAACAATTTTATTATTTTCAAGCCCATGATTCTTATCCTCCTTTACCCCAGTCTCCACCTCGGTCTTCTACTCTACCTACTCCTCCATGTCAATCTCAGACTTGACTCTACCTACGAATCTCTCTTCACCTTTTCCCCTACCTCCACCTATGACTCTGCCTCTACCTCCACCTCAACCTCCCTGATTTCCCAACATTTTTAATGTTTACAGGTTAGTGCTTCTAAAAATTGATTTCTTCCATTATTCTTCTCCTTGAGAAAGAGATAAAAAATAATATATAAGCATTTTGACACTAATTATCCACACCCCAAATATCTTTAAAAGGTCATAATTCATACTATATCACAAACATAGTAGGTAATCTCTTGAAATTTTTATCGATATACATTATGATAAAAAGTGCACTACCGACTCATCTATAAAAAAATTGATTTCTTTTTTTGAGTAACTAGGTTATTGGAATTCTAGATAGTACTGAGAAAATTTAAACAAACAATTGATTATGATATATATTTAATGAAATCATAACTAAATTTTAAAATAAACTATTTTTGGATGATGGTATTTTCATGATTTATGATTTATATCATAAATTTGAAAACATAATACCCATAATCAGTGTCATTATCTTGTTTTAAAAATAGTAGAAACATTGATATGAATAATTAAATTATATTGAAATGTTATTATACTTAAATATTTCTATATATACCCTATTTTTTTCTATTTTTAGTAATCCATAGGCTTTAGGCCTCTAGACACCGACTTCATGCTATGATCTAGCATGTATTGATTGAACACCCTATCATAAAAAAATTATTATTAAAAAATAGACTAAACATATAATTTGATTTTTATCTTTAAGAGTTTTATTTTTCTATATTAAATATTCTCAAAGGACATCATGTGTGGTTTGTTGGTTGTATATCCAAGAATTAGATCAAAAAAATAAATATTTAGGGTCTCTAGATTGACTACTATCAGCATCCAGTGCATCCTAAAAAAAATTAAGTAATGAAAAAAATTAAAAATATATTTTTTGTGATTATATTGTAGTGTTTTACCTTTAAATTGTATTAATAAAAAATGAGCCTATTGTTTGATGTTTTTTATTAAACAATTGAAGTAAATGATATATTTTCTTCTAAATTTATTTGTTCTCTAAAGTAAGGTAGAATGTAGAAATGATACAAGTATTAATGAATCCCAAACATGCTTCTCACAATCTTCCCTTTATATAGTTGTGATATAAACACCAATAAAAAATATGAATAGTTATTAACTTTAATAAACATATTATATCACTATTTGGATAGACATATTATGAAAATGTACTTTATTTGTGTATTCACAACTAATATCATCAACCATTCATGCTTGAGAATCTTATTTAGACTTTTAATACCAATTACACCTATCATGTAAACTCAATATATTTATTCTTCATATTCAATGTAATACATAGGTTTATCTTTACATGCGGTATCTACATGAAGTTTTAATGATAATAAATTTTTCTATGGAATTATTGGGGAGAAGGTACTCTTGGATGATTATTTTGTTTTCTTGATTGATTTAGTAGAATTTTTTAATTTGACCTTCCATTTCTCCAACACTTTATCCATCAGTAATATCATACCTCAGTTCAGACCCTTCATCATCTTCTATTACATTTTTTTCATATGATTTTTTAAAGACTTACCTCACATGTCTTAATAAGATTAGGAAACCATTCAATGAAATATCTAATAGAATCTTCAACCATTGTAATATCTGGACCATCAAGTGGTATGAGAAACTCAGTATTTGACTCATAAGCTACCCCAATCCCCAATCTCATGTGTTCTTTTGGGAGGGGTTGATTGTGTATCTAGTATCACAGGATATTATACATCGTACCCACCACAACATGGTGGTATATGGGTGTTGATAGAAACAAATCACATACCACTATACCCTACATAATTTTAGTGATATTAATTTATCAGAAGTAGTTTGATTCACATTTAGGAGAAATATTAATAGAAAAATTGGTTACCCTGGGTAAGGTATGTAGTTAGGGGGAATGACTAGAATTAATGTTAGTGGTATGATTTGGTTTATGTGTAGATCTTTGATCTGCTTTCGGTTTTCTTTGATCATTTCTTATACGTTGGTCTGCCAAACCAAACCACAAAATAATACCTTAAATTTAGTCTATTTGTGTCTGAAATCATCTCATCATATTATAGATATCTTCATGTGGTTTTATCTTCTTAAAATATGTTCAAGGATAGACTCTAAAACCTAATCCTATAACATGAACATAATGTTTAAGTCACTTAAAAGATACTAAAAGTAACTTTTCTTTTTTTTATGTTCATTGTCGATTGTTGTGTCTAAACCATATAAAACAAATAAGAACATAAGTTAAGATTTTTATCTAATATTGTTATAAATCATAACTATTTACAATTATTTCATACTTATACATGATTTCCATACTTCTTTTGTGTTTTCATCGACAAATTTACCATCCTTATTTACATGAGCCTCCTTATATAGAACATTACATGGGATGGAAGTGGCTTCAAATTTTGATTCATCAATATGCATAAAAAAATAACATATGTTGTTTCATATCACATAATTAAAATTTTATTATTGATTTAAAATACATACCAATTTCTTCTCTAATAAAGTGTACCCTATCCTTAGTTTGTGATAGGGATATGTTGGTTTTGATTCACACTATTTATTTTCAAAACTCTATTATTGTTTCATAAATTAATAATTGTGAATCAAGTTAGATAAAATAAATAATGTCAAATAATATATTATCAACTATAATGCACATCAAATGATTTATCATTGCGACGATTGATGAAATTAGTTCATGTTTCTTGCCTTTTAATTTGGGCATAACTAAGTAGTGGGTGAGGCTTTATTTTCCCATCAGTATCCCAAAGATGTAACTTTATCAAAAGAGTTTGGAATCCTCTATGGGATTTTCGAGTGGCCATTAAGAAAAATTTATTACAAAAATATTCTAGAATAAATTAATTTTACCACGAATAATGAAAATTGAATCAATGTTTCATTATATAATTTTACAATAAAATAGAGAATTTATATAGTAACATTACCATTATATCTTTATAAAGGATTTCCTTCATTACAAGTTGGATGTGATGACATAAGTCAATATAAATCGACACATTCATCCTTATTGTGTCCAAAAGAAAACTAATAAATTTTAACCTTTTGGGGTCAATAGGTTAGATGTGTTTATTCCAACCAACCTCAAATTTTATACCATGTCTTCTTGCATTGATAATTTTATTCAAATAGGTGATGTTGTGTCGTTGTTTTTTCATCAATATGCTTATGATCCTCTAATAATTCTATAGTTTTATCATCAATAGTATGCTATTCCTTATGATTGGTAACATCATCATGTTAATAAGACATTATCCTCATGAGTAGTCAACCATTTAATTTTTCTTGAATAACAACAATAAAATAAACTCCATGCATAAAAGTCTGCAATTTCATGCCTCTTGGATGAAAAGTGTTACTATCTGGAACAAATATATAATAATTCAATACTACAGTACAACTAAACTTCACTACCTTTATTTAATCTATCCTTAGATGCTTCATTTTATTCCATCTCTTGATGATAGATTTGAATCCCTCTCTCAATCTTGCCTACCTCCGATCATTATGGCTCCAAAGTTCATTGATGACATACCTCCTAAACAGTTATTATTTAATTTTTTTGTTTGATATTTATCTCTAATATTTTATTGACATCCACCAATGTTTCTTGAACTACTCTAACCAAAAAAAATTCCATAACATGTACTGTTGACCATTTTGGATGAATACTACTCAGAGTAGTTCCAAAAACATAGAAGAGATGGAGGATGAGTCTCATGCAACAAAATGCAATAATAACTATTTGGGAGATGAAAGTAGATTTTACACTAAGGTTTAAAAATAGATTAAATGATATTTTAATTATTATTTATAATCTATTAAGAAAACAAGGAGGATGAAGTGTTTTCAAAAGTAACTAAGTGAGTCGTATAAGAAAATGCATATTAAGAAACCAAACTAATTCATTATTTATGTTTTGATTAACTTTTTGGTGTCATTTTTTGTGTTCTTAGGAAGTAGTAAATGAGGAGGATTAAAGAATTGAATAATGAATTAGGATATGCAATATTCAAAGCCATGGTAGTTGGTTTGATGGATATTAATGAATACTATATGTGTGGGAGGTATGTAATCAAGGAACTTTGGAACCATAATAATGGGATGAAGGCTAGTTTTAAAGATAGACTCCAATCCATCACCATGATATGGAAGGAAATCAAGCTTCTGAGGATGGATTAAACAAGGGTATTAAAGTTCAGTTGTACTGTATTATTGAAGTATTATATCTTTGTTCAAGATATTAAAAATTTTCATGCAAGATGCATGTAATTGCGGTCTTTTATTCATGGAGTGTATTGTATTGTATACAAATCTTACTAAAATGAAACCTTATTTAAACCAAATTATTTATAAAACCCGTAGTACTTTTTTATTAAAGTTTATTTGTGTTACTTGTGACTATTATGTGTTGTATGCTTCTTTCACAACAGTGGATGGAGATGCAGTTCGCAGTGATCTCATATGGAAAATAAAATCAAAATACATCATAATAATGATATTAAAATATTAAAAATGACTATATGAGCCCATTATAATATCCCAATTTAGAAATCTAACACATATTAAATCTAACTTATCTAGGTGTTTCAATACTCATCATCATTGAGTAAACTTTCACTTTCAACTCAGGAAGATATACCCACTTGTGCCTACCAGTATTGTATAAAATTGACATTAATTAAACTTTTTAAATATATTTAATTATATATAATTTTTATGTTGATAATATTATGAGTAAGTTCTAATACCAATACAATATATAATATAATATACTCATAAATAAAGGATAGTACACTTATGTTTCCTAATACAATCACAAACAGTATAATATACTAGTATTGTACCTATCACTATAGAAGAACCTTATCTAGCATCATCCATAGATTACTCAACTATAAATAATCTACCAGTCACATCTAATTACCCTACCGAGAAGGAATATCTCAAAATGACCATTGGAGGTTCCCCAACTAACCACATTGATAGAAATGTTTCAAATAAAAAAAAGAAATAAGGATTAAAGTGTCCTAGGAACCTATAATGACAGAATCACTCAAAAATTATCCTCAATTGAAGAGGAATTGTAATACCTCCACTCTAATTGTCTTACAGAAATGAATTTTACCCCACCTATATTCTACATCACTTTTTTTTACTCACGGGTTCCTCACCTTCCAATTTTGGATATTTTTTTAATCCACCATAAGACCCCTCCAATAACATGCATCCCTTTAAAGGGTGAATTTTTAAAATTATACCCAATATTGATCTAGAATTTTTTTACTCTTATAAATGAAATGAATCTACTCAATGAAATACTAAATTTATTATTATGATATATTACCATAAAATCTTAGAGGAACCATAAATACTTCACGTCATTGAAAATTATTCCACAATGCTTGAAGTAGATCTATAATTACCTATAGGAAATGAGGATCAATAAATGTTAAAGAATACAAAGGTTGTTTATTGGCTTTTTCCTATAGAGATATATGGTACGGAGTGGTGACATATTCTATATTAATGCCGATATTCAAATAATTTTTCCCTTCCGAAAAAAATATTATTTCAAAAATAGGCACCAATTAATATATATTAAATGTGAAACCCCTTCCCCTATCACTCATTTATTTCATTCTTAATAAGCCTTTTCATACTTGATATATAATTCAAAATATGTTAGATGTATTATTTTAAATATAAATATGAATCAACTCAATAATAGTATCGATAAATGGGGTTACTAAATAAACTTAATCAATTAATAGGTTACATAAACCTAATCATCAATTATAAGTAAATAATAATGCACTATTTATTTAGTATTCATATTTCTATTAAATCAATTTTTTATTGATTCTAGACCAAAAAATTAAACAAATACACATAGAACATGAAATTTAATATATTATTACAGATTCCAACGTATCGACTCTTAAATAAGAGTCATGAGACATGAGAAGATAAGATAAGAGAAAAAACCTTGAATTTATATGGTAACCCATGTATCCAAAAATAATTATGATATCCATACATATTTATTGATTACTTATTAATTTTGTAATGTTTTTTATGTTTTAGATATAATCAATACCAATATCCATAGTTTCACTTTGATTCCATTTTGTAACATTTTTGACCAGGTATACCCAAATAGTTCCTAATTCAAGTGAGCACATCATCATATACTCACTTCCCAATCACTAAAGTCTTGTGTTAATTCTAAGGTCTATAGATAAAATGTTTATGAAATGGGTTAACCTATTCAGTATGTAACTAAACTCAATTTGATCATTCTATAAATCCAGTATTACCTTTTCAGTATCATGTGGTGCAAAATCTATTTTATTTATCCATACAGGCCCATAAAATTATGTTGACTAACCTTACTATATGAAAAAAACCCTCTCTTTTTTATAAACCATTGTCTACGGAGGAAAAATATGAAATACAACAACTCATTGTATTTCACTAGCGAGGAGATGAGATGTAGGGTTCCTCATGGTTTTGAATAGTGAAAAAATGAAAAATGCAGAACCTAAAACATCAAAAAATAATAGAGGAAAAATAGAAAATAACAAACATTGGATTCTAGTTTGATTAATTAGAGGGGACGTAGAGGATTCACACTAGTGGAATAGGATTTTTGTGACATCGTGAGAATCGAGAGTGACTGAGTCACGATTATGGTGCTTTAAAATATATCTTGGACACTTTTAACAGCATTTTCAGAAAACTACTGATAAAGATTCCGTTTATCAGCGCAAAATTGATAATTAACAACAAAAAGGATATTTATCAGTGCTTTTTTAGTGCTGATAAATATTAATTTTATCAGTACTAAAAATTTAGTGCCAATAGGGTTCCCTATGGCAGTGCAGTGACAGTCTACGGCTGTGTTCTAGCTCTTATGGCTTGTGGGTTAACGCCTCGTCTCTGGTGTGTGTGCTAGATTTTAATTGTGGCTTCCATGGGCGTTTTGGTTAGTAGAGACGAGATCTACTAGTAATGGTTTTCTACCCCTTTTTTCTGCTTTTTTGGATGTGGTTTTGTGGTTTTTGCTACTGAGTTCATGATGGTCTGAGGTAATTTTAAAGACGGAGATGGTCTGGTTGAGTTTGTTTTGTTTGTATCATATTTTGGTTGAGTATTTTCTGTCGGTTGAGGGCCAAATTCTTGGGGATTTGTTTCTCTTCATGTTGTTCATGATATTCTGTGGTGTATGGTGTGATTCGTGTTGATATGAGGTGATCCGAGGTGATGGTTGTCAAGGTCCAAGGCTTCCAATTACTACTTGCAGGGGTTCCTAGAGTTTGGGTGTTTTTTGATTTCTAATGGGATCGGTAATCTTGGTTATGGGTTTGCTGCTCACGATGGATTCTGGTGAAAATTAAATTGATTTTGAATTGGTTTGAAGATCATGAAGTTTGTGAGGTTGAATTTGCGAATCAGTTCTGGTTCACAGTGGTTGGTTTTTTTACTTGTGACTGGTTCCTCTGTGTTGTGTTTTTCTTTAGCCACGATGGTCTATGGTTTAGGGGTTTTGGCAATCATATTGTCTACTTTAGCATGCTTTAGATGAGGTTTATGGCAAATAGTTTCTATTGTACCATCACTTTGTAGAATTGGATGTTTGAGAGGGTTTGGTGACAACCATTGGTACTAGGCCTGTGCAATTTTTCACGAGACAACTTGCTAATCTGCGGTGGATGGTGGAAGTTGTATTTTATATATTATGATACTGGGAGGTGATTTTCTCATGTATCATGGTTTGCTTAGACTTTAATTTTTAGATCAATGGGTTTTTTTAACTTGTCTATGTCCTTGATGTCTTGGCGGTTTTCCCCTTTACCCTTAAAAGAAGGATTATCTTAATAAAACAAATAATTTTCAGCATTTATATATATATATATATATTTACAAATATATTTTTAACATTATTAGTGGATAAATAATCTTAAATACGTTCATTTTTAAAATGTGTGTAGTTGAATAATTCAAAATGAGTACACTTTAAAAATATTGAAAAAATAGATAAGTTTTATTAATTAAATATAAATTATTAAAATAACATGGATATATATATATATGTATATATATATATAGATTTATATTGAAATGTATGAATACATATTGAAAGTAATAAAATATATTAAATTAATATATATAAATAAATATTAGAAAATGATCAAATTCAAAAACAAAGTAAAAATTAAACAATATTTAAAATTAATGCCCTAAATGTAGTATTAAAAACAAATAAATAAAATTGTCCAATTTAATACAAAATATATTAAATGTATTGTGTTATAATGAAATTCTAAAATATACAAAAATTTGAATAAATTACATAAATATTAGGTGTATGTGTTTCTATATATTGCGTAAATATATTTGTGTGTGTGTCTTTATATATAAATTTATTAATTGCATATGTGTGTGTGTGTGTGAAATCAATGTAACACACAACAATTGATATATATTAAATTGAAAAATCCAACAATATTAAAAATGAATAAAACATTAATACGTTCTAAATTAATATTTTCTTTATTTTATATATATTTATTTTTAATATATATTATTTACTACTATTTATAATATATATATATTATACTTATTAATTTTTTTAATAATTCTATTATTAATAATTTTTTAAATAATTTTGTAATTTATTCATTTTTAATTTTTTGTTTAATTATTACAATTTATTAAATATATATATATATATTTAATATATACTATTTATTATTATTTATAATCTATCTATATGTATATTAAATTTATTCATTTTTATCAATAATTATTTAATTAATATTTTTTTTAAATATTTTTCTTAATTTACTCATTTTCAACTTTTATTTGTTGAATTATTTCAATTTATTCATTTTACATATCTATATATTTAATATATACTATTTATGTTTTTTTAAGATTTATATATATGTATATTCAATTTATTTATTTTTAACAATAATTATTTAATTAATGAAATTGTTAGAAAAATTATTCTTATTTTTTTAATTTTTCATTTTATTCTGGAAATTTATCAGCGCTAAAAACACCAATAATGGGAACCATTAATGAGAGATAAAAATAGAGCGATGATAAATGGTACCCTTTATTAGTGATAAAAAGAAAGCACTGATAAACGGTTGCATTTATCAGTGCTAAAATATAGAACTAATAAAGGTTACCTTTTTTCAGCGCTAACTAAAGCGCTGATAAAGGGTGGACTTTATCAGCGATTATAAATGGATCCCTTAATCAATTCTTATTTTAGTTCTGATAATGATAGACTTGATCAACTCATTTTACTAGTGCCGATAAATTCCAGCGCTGTTAAAGGTATGTTTTGTAGTAGTGTTTTTGAAAACTTCTTTAGCAAGATCAAAATACTCCTTTAAACATAAAATTGCATGGGATAACATGGGGACCTACATAAGAAAGAGGTTATCTATAAATCCTAATAAGGGAATAAAAATGGAAGAAGTGATACAAGTTATAAAATCATCCCATCAATGAGGAATAAAAGGAACATGAATAATAAGTCCTGATATAACATGACAGTCATAACATGGGAAATGTGGCAAAAACATAAAACATTGAATCATAATCTTAAGTTAAGGCTGAACCTCCAATAATTATTGGTGGAAAAAGCCCCATTAATGAATCAGGTGCACCCCTATCCCAACATGATGCATCAAGATACTAAACATTACCTTATGCATTGGAGCACTATCTGGATGCACCCATCATAATCATTTCATTGTAATGCTGAAGTGTGCCATATAGATCAAAAAAGATGGATTAATTCATCATAGAAATTTATTTCATGATTAATGAGTGTATAATACATATATGTAAGTACCTAATAAAAAGTATATGTGCATAAATATGAACACCCTTGATAGGAAATGGGTATGGTATTCACTACACAATTGTTTTGTCATGGAAGATAGTGGTGAAATTTTAGCAGCATAATGGCATCAATTAATGATTATTAAAAATGTGTTGATGAGATAAAAATGGGACTATAATCAAGTATAAATAAAAAGGGATGTAATAGGGAAACATAAAATCATGTCCCAACATTATAAATTTTGAAATAGAAGGCATAAGTTAATGAAGAAAATTGAATAGAGAAAAGAATCATAATTATACTTTGACATGGTAACCGGTATAAATAAAGGATCATGGGAGGATTAATGAGATGAAAATGGGATATAATTATTTATACATTAACTAAAAATTAATTGGGATACATAATAACATATTCAAACATATGTAAATATAATTTAAGAGATATAACATAAAATAAGTGCTTGGATGGAAATGAGAAGAGAGAAACCCCTTATAAAATTTTGGCATAATAACAGCTTAGTAAAGGGTAAATATGAGAGATTATAAATGGTATATCATTAATATAATATCAATTTTTTAGTAATGGAATCATAATAAATGAACGAAAATAATACAAATTAAAATTATAAAGGCTAATTTCAAATGAAGTTCTTGATTTGAAAGAAGGTGAGGAAGGTGAGGAATCCTTAATTGAATGTGTGATTCCAAAGGATTGGGAAGGAATTCTTGAGATATTGTGGGTGACTTAGGAGGAATCTATAGAGTGGAGGGAAGTGTGTGGATGTGATCCCGAAATTTTTAGTGATGAGATATGGGATCTTGGGTGGATTTATATTGGAAAATAGGTTATTTTTATTATTTAGGTTTTGGACTCTACATAATAAAATATCAAAAACCACAAACCATCCCATGGTTTTTTCCAATGGTTTCAAAAAAATGGGAGTGGTTTAAATTATTTTATAATTAAAAGGACCTAACTTTTTAAAATATTACCATTGGTTATGTGGAGGTGAGTAACACTCTTAGAAAAGGGATTTTAAAATGTTAAAATATATTATATGTATTGGAGGACTCATAATGGCTTTAAAAAATAAATAAAATAAACTTAAAACCAAATTATTTTAAAGGGAAAAAATATATTTGGTCATTTATCCCATTTAAATTAACTATTACATCTCTTTCGGGTCATTGTGACGTCATAACACTCAAAGTATATTTATACAGTATTTAATTTTTACTCGAAAATTTGACTATCTCAGAAAATTCTAAAAAATCCACCATTGAATAATTTTGATGTCCTGATTAAAAAAATAATATTAATTTTATCTAAATAATTTTCTAAATATTTTATTTTTCACTATGAAAATAAAAACTGACATTTATTGAAAATGATGGGGTGTTGACAATAACATTTTTTGAACCCTTATAAAAATTACATTTGACTTCATAAAAATAATTTGATAATTTATATTTGATAACCGTTATTCGATAATAATATTTTATTAAAATATTTTTTTTTCAAAAAAACATTAATTCATCAAAATAGATTCCTCAGTTGAATTTGAACGCTAAAAAAATACTATTAATGTTTTATTGATTCAAAATAAAATCATTTATAAAGTAACAATAATAGGATGAAAATATATTTATTATTCTTTAAAAAATAATTTAAAAATTATTATTTATTTGGTCTTAATACATATCCCTCAAATACACCAGGATACACCCTAAGAGTAAGGTGTATAATAGTGGGGGTTTTATGGGTCCGTTCGGAGAACATGGTTTGGGTTGTGACCTAGATGAGCTTGAACTTCTCCCGTAATCAGTTTCTGTTATGAAAAATTTGTTAGATATCATATTGGGATTGTTCTAGGGAAAATTCAAAAAATTATATCTCCCTCAAAAGCTCCAATAAATGGGCATCATAGGATACGATCCTCCTCGTTGAGGTCATCAATTCCTTTGTCAATGTTAATTGGATTTGATAAAACCCTATAACTATACTAATAATATGATCATTGTTCAATGACTATATTATCAAAAATAAATATAATTTACCATCATTAAAATACTATTGGATATAATAAAATAAATAAGGGATTGTGTTTTCTATAACCATATTATATAGTAATACATCTAATAAAATGAAATAGGAAATTTATTTATAATAGTTAGGGTCATTACAATGTCCCCACATTTAGAAATTTCACTATTGAAATTTTGTTTTCCCACACAAAAATAGATGAGAGTAACTCTATTTCATTAATCCATTTGGTTCCCACGTTGTTTCTTAAAAATTTTGGTTTCTCAAGAACACTTCGATGAGGGGCATTGTATTATTTTGTATAACTTTTTTTCTACGATCTAAGATCTTCACCGGCTACTATTCAGAGGAATGATCATTCTCTAATGGTCCCACCTCTAGATTGAGTACATGCGAGGGATCTAGTATGTACTTTCTCAAGATGGGTACATGGAATATATCATGTAAATTAGATTGGTTCGGTGAGAGTTCTAGTCGATAGGCCACCAATCCTATGTGATCAAGGATCTCAAAAGAGCTGATGTACCTTAGAGTAAGCTTTCAATTCTTTCAAAATCTCATAACTTTATTCCATGGAGATATGAGGTGGAATACCATGCCTCCACATCAAAGTATAATAATTTTTGATGATTGTCAACATAGCTCTTTTTGTTTCCTCTGATCATCTTTGATGTGCTGTTAAATGGTTCTAAACTTCTCCGCCATTTATTTGACCATTTCAGGACCTAGAAGTTTTTTTCACCAACATAGTCCCAACATGTCTATGTTACACACTTCTTCACATAATAGGCTTTATAGGGATCCATTTTGATTCTCTATTAAAAACTATTGTTGTTAGAGAAATCAACCAAAGGAATATGTTGGTCCCATATGACTTTAAAGTCCATATAATATGCTAGGAACATTACTTCTAATGTTTGAATATTCTGATCATATTGGCCATTTGTTTGAGGAAAATAGGTCATATTAAAATTCATCTCAGTGATTATATCATGCTAGAGACTTTTCTAGAACATAGAGGTGAATATTGGATCTCCATTGGAAAAAATTACTAGTGGTACTTAATACAACCTTACCACTTTTATGATGTATATCCGTTCTAGTTGATCAAGTAAGAAATCCTCTTGAATTGTAATAATGTGTGCAGTCTTTTTAAGATGATCCACAAAAACCCATATATCATTTTTTCCTTTGGATTTGTTCAGAAGTATTCTGAAAAATTTCATCATGATGTTTTCCCATTTCCATGTTGTTATGGGTAATTGTTGTATCACCCCCTTAGACTTATTCCTTTAAGCCTTCACTTACTGACATACCAGGCACTTTGATGTATAATCTATGATCTCCTTATTCATGTTATCCCACCAATAGTTCCTTCATTGATCTTGATACATCTTTTTATTTCCTCAGAGAACGGATAAATTCAAACTATTTACATCATCCAATAGGTCCTTATTTAACTTAGGATTTTATAGAACACCTACTCTTGACCCAAATCTCACAATTCCTTCTTCATTAATGTTGTAGTATAAGGATTTTTATTTTCTTATAATTTCTACTTTCTTCTTAATTCCCAAGTAATCATTTTTATAATCCTTTAACCTTTAAAGAAGAGATTATTTAGAAATAATTTGTTAGAGGATTGATTATATTCCATCCTTTATGATTCTTATGTCTGTACTTTTAAAATAAAATAAGATAGAATCCTACTCAATTCACATTTATGATAAATTTATTGGATCCTTTCTACTTAGTGCATACACCACCTTATTTTATTTACCAAGATGGTAGTGGATTGAGAAATAATAATCTTTTCTGAGATCTAACCATCTTCACTAGTGCATATTCATCTCTTTTTATGTGAATATATATTTAAAACTTTTATGATCCACATATATTTCACACTTCTCCCCAAAGAGATAATGCCTCGAAATTTTCAATATAAATATCAGAAATTATAACTCTAGATAATGTATGGGATATTTTTTCTAATGAATTTTCAAATCCCTTGAGGTGTCAGCAATGGCTTTGTCATTTTGCAACAACACAAAGCCCAATACCTTCTTCAAAGCATCACGGAAAATTATGAAAAGTTACCCACTTATGGGTAGTGTGAGCACAAGGGTAGTGATAATCCTCCTTTTCAACTCCTTGATGTTTTATTTACATTTATTAATCCAAGAAAACTTGAATCCATTATAAGTTATCTTGGTAAGAGGGATTGAAAAGCATGAGAAATTTCTCACAAATCCAAGATAATATCCAGCTAACCTAAGGAAGCCATGCATATCTATCTTGGATTTTCACCTTAACCATCCTTCAATTGCTTTTGTATTTGAAGGATCCAAAATATATCCCATTTCTTGTAATGATATTATCTAAGAATGATACTTACTTCAACCATAATTCACTCTTTCTATAATTTTAATAGATATTCTCCTTTTTCAAGGTATTTAGTAGAGTGCTAATATGCTCCTCACAATCCTCATTGGTTTTGAAGTATATTTGAATATAATCTATAAAGGCTAACATAAAATTTTCAAGGTAATAACTAAATACTATATTCATCAATTTCAAAAAGATTTATGGACCAGTAGTGAGTCCAAATGGAATTACTATGAACTCATAGTGTCCATACCTTGTACGAAAAGTAATCTTCGGGATATCCTCATGCTTCACCCAAATGTGGTAATATTCTGAATGAAGATCCACCATGGATAAGTATTGTGATCCACCTAGCTGATCATACAAGTCATCAATCCATGGAAAGGTAAAATTTTTCCTTATCATAATCTTGTTGAGATCATGATAAATGATGAAAATTCACATTGAGACATCCTTCTTCTTAAATAAGAGGACTGGTTCACCCCATGGTGAAGCTCTTTGGTGTATAAACCCTTTACCTTGATTCTCCTATAGTTGTACCTTAGCTCCTTAAGTTCAAAAACATCTATCCTATATAGAGTCTTGGATAATAGAAAAAACCCAAGAATAAGCTCAATAGAAAATTTTACCTCTCAACCAGGAGGAAGAGCAAAAAAATACTAGAGAAACACATCATCATATTCCCTCACAATAGTAATTTCTTTGATGATGAAGCTTTACTTATACTAAATAATTTTAGCGAGATACTCTTTATTATAGGTAAATAATATGAATTCCTTATATAATGATGTTAATGAAGATTCATCATCCTCCTTGAACTTGTATAGAATTGTGGGTCGATTTGAAATACAAAGAGTGTTTTTCTTGACACATCAATTTATGTTGGCACTGTATAAGAAAATCCAATTCATTCCCAGAATCACATCAAATTACTCTAAATGAAGTACAACAAGGTTTTCCAGGAATTTTAGCACACAAATTTTGATAGGGGATGATTTATATACATGGGATGCAATAATTTCCCCATTTTTGTTTTCATAGATAGGTATACTTCCATTCTTTTTTGTGGTGTTTGGATAGTTATATTTAACTTTAGTGATACAATGTAATGTGTAGAACTATGGACGATAACCCTACCTTTTAATTTTTGATTCTGGTTCTACTTTATCCAATATAAACTTATGTATGATTACTTTCTATTAAACAGATAAATGAGAATCCAATGATATTAAAGGTATAACTTACAAATTACATTTATCTCCTTAAGTTATGAGTTTCAAGGATTCAATATATGTTATCCATGATTTATTTCCTAGAATAAATTCTTATTTATTTTTTTATTCTCTTAATAATGGTTTATAACAAGCTTATTAATTTATCAAAGAATATCACCCATATAGTGTCAAACTGGGTGAATAATAAGGCCCGCTGTCATGTACTAGATTACCTCATATTAGGCCTGGAACATCATGTCAGAGTTTTTACTCCAAGTCACATTTGTGCCAGAACCACATCCAATTTAAGTACCTAGAAAGGGATTTATTTTATTGATAAATTACTTAATATATACAAACCAAAATTTAAGGAGGTTTTCTTATACTTAGTCTTTTTCCTAAATAATTTTCTATAGTTTTTTAGTCCTAATCCCAAAAATAACTGAACTCTTGTTCTGATACCAACTATAACAACCTTACTCTTCATTACACATAAATACTTGATTTATTAAATAAAATTAAACTTAATAAAACCTAAAAGATACAAAAGTACAATGTATTTTGGAATTAAGTACATAACATAACTTCTTGAACATGGGATAAAACAACATTATTAAAATCTTCATTAACATTCTTTATTGAAAACTTCTTTAACATACTCAAAATACTAATTCGAACATAAAACATCAAGGGATAACCTGGGGAAATACATAAAAAAGGGGTGATATATAAATCCTTGTAAGGTAAAAAACATGGGATAAGTGATACAAGTTATATAATATCCAAATCAATAAGGAATAAAAGTATATGAATAATAAGTTATGATATAACATGCTAATCATAACATGGGAAATGTGGTAAAAATTTAAAACACTGAATCATAAACATAAGTCAAGGATAAACCACCAAGACTTCATTGTGGAAAAATTCCAATAAGGGAACTAGGTTTAACCCTATCCCAAAATGATGTGTCATGATACTAAATATTATCCAATTCATTGGAGCGCTATTTGGGCACACCCATCATAATCATTTCATTATCATGCTTAATTATGCCTCATAGATCATAAAACCTGGATCAATCCATATAAATAAAATGGTATGTATTAGGGGTATGTAAAATCATGTCCCAAAAATTATAAATTTAGAAATATAATGCATAAGATAATGAATAAACTTGAATAGGGAAAAGAATCATAACTATATTTCGACGTGGTTACGGGTTTACATAAAGGATCACAAGGGGCTTAATGAGAGGAAAATGGGATATAATAATATATAAATTAAATGGATATCAAGGGGAATATGGATTAATATATTACAACATAATAAAATTGAGTTTAAGGGACATAACATAAAAGAAGGGATTGAATAGAAATGAGAAGAGAGAATTCCATTAAAAAATTTCGGCAAACTAACGATTTAGGTAAGGGTCAAAATGAGAGAGTATAAATGTTATCTCATTAAAATAATATCAATTCTAAATTAAAATAATAATAATAATAAATTAATGAAAATACAACCTATTGAAATTAAAAACATTAATTTAAAATAAGGTTCTTGATTGAAAGAAGAAGAGGAAGGTGAGTATCTCTTTCTAGAATGTGTGTCTCCAGAGGCTTGGGAAGGACTTATTGAGATTTTGAGAGTACATTGGTAAAAATATAGGGAATTAAGGTTATAGTGTGGATGAGATTCAAGGATTATTAGTGAATATAAATGGGATATTATATGGATTTAAATAAGAATAGAGGGGGATTTCTTTATTATTTCGGTTTTAGGCGCTACATAATAAAATATCAAAAACAAAAATCAAACCATACCACAGTTTTCTACCATGGTTTCTACCAAATGGTAGTAGTTTAAATTACTTAATAAGGCCAAGGGCCGAACATATTAAAATATTACCATTGGTGATGTGGAGGTGAGTCACACTCATAAAAAATGATTTTAAAATCTTAAAATATATTATAAGTCTAGGAGGATTAATAATGGATTTACAAAATAAATAAAATTAAAATAAAATCCTATTATTTTAAAGTTAAATCATATATTTGTCCATGTATCCCATTTATATTACTTATTACATCACCTTTGATCCATTGTGATGTCATAAAACATAAAGTATATTTATACGGTATTCAATTTTTTCCTGAAAATTCGACTGCCTCAGAAAATTATGAAAAATTAACCATTGGATAATTTTAACATATTGATTAAAAAATAGTACTCATTTTATATAAATAATTTTATGAATATTTTAATTTTTAATTTTAAAATAAAAACCGACATTTATTGAAAATGATGGGGTTTTGAAAATAACATTTTTTTAACCCAAATAAAAATTACATTTGACTTCATAAAAAATATATGATCATTTATATTTGACAAAAATTATTTAATAATAATATTTTATTAAAATGTTATTTATTCCAAAAATTCATTAATTCATCAAAATTGATTCCTTAATTGAATTTTAATATTATCCAAACATACTATTTTTGTTTTATTGAGTCAAAATAAAATAATTTATAAAGTAAAAATAATAGGATAAAAATATATTCATTATTATTTTAAGAATAATATATATTCCTATTTCTAGGGTATTGATACATATACCTTTACTGCACCAGCGTACGCCCTAAGAGTAAAGTGTGTGATAATGGGGCTTTTATGGGGATGTTCGATGAACATTGTTTGGGTCATGATCTCGATAACCATGAAGTTCTCCCGTAAATGGTTTATCTCATTATTAAGTTATTGGATCTTGGATTGGTCTTGGTCTAGAGAAAAGGCACAAAATTCTATCTCCCTATGAATCTTATATAAATGGGCTTTATAGGGCATAATCCTACTAGTGGAGACCATCACTTCCTTTTTATGTGTAAAATTGATTTGTTAAAACCCTATATTCACACTAACAATGTGATCAATATTCCATGGATATATTATCAATGGTAAATATACTTAACTATCAATAAAATCCAATTGGTTATAATAAAACAAAATAAGGGCATGTGTTTAAATAACCATATTATATAATAATACATTTAACAAAATACAAGGGAAATTTTACTTATAATAGTTCAGGTCATTACAATAAATGTCAATATTATTTTGGAATACTAGGTGATCAAATAATTATAATATTTGGGTTTTAAATTTGTTTTATAATATTTTGAAGAGTTTTAAGGTTAGTTATTTATAGAATGATTTAAGTTGAACTTTAGATATTACCCTTTCTAATGGTAACCATTTTTTGTTATAGTAAATGTCTAGAGACAAGAGGAATAAATTTTTCTCTCTTTTACTGATTAGTTATTAGAAAATAAGAACTAATGTTTAAATAATACCATATAAGATTAATTGATATACTTTATAGAAAACTGATTTTTGTGCATAATGTATTGGTTTATTAGATAAAATTAAGTTAATTAATTTATATGAATTATTTAAATGAAATTAGAAAATCATATACGTAATAAAATAAATCACCATTAACATAATAGTGGTTACTAGATAAGGAATGAGCATAAATTCATTTTTAGGATTAAAAACACGTTATTTTAAAAATATTTTTTCATTTTATTTGGCATTCTTATATTAAAATTGATATCTAACACTTATAAAAATGAATTAGGAAAAATGGATTTAATATTTGGATTCTAGAGGCTAAAATTTTGTGATTAATAAAAATTAATTTAATGTCATAATGAATATTTTCCATAGTAATAATTAGATACCACAATAAAGGGTAGAATGAGTTAAATAAGGTAAACAATAAATGTTAAAGTCACAAAATCTTATCTTGATTATTATTTAATAAGAGTATTTAAACTCTTATTACCCTATGTTTTAAATTTTATTGATTATTTTTCACTTAACCATGGTTAATACTTTTATTATATTTTAAAATTAAATGTATTTACAAGTGTTCCACTCCCCTCACTTATAAAAGAGAACTTGATCTCCTTACATATTCACAAACGTCAATCACTATAGATCATCCAATCCATACCCAAATACCTTTATAAATTGTTTTCCCACATCCTAGAGTTACTAGTATCACTAAAAGAAAAATCTAATAATGCATAAATTGTAAATCAAAGGAATATTTCCCAAGAAGATGTATAACTCTTAACCAAGTTCTTTTGTGTTTATTTCATCTTATACCTATTTCAAACATATCATACTCATTATTATATACTAATATATGTATAAATAATATATTTAAATTTTATTATGTTTATGGTATAACCCTTTTTCATCTATGTTTATATCCTATGGTAAATGAAAATATCGTTCATGAAAACATGTGGACTACCACCTCCACAAAGTGATGTATTTTGTTTTTCATCACCGACTCACATGAATGGTTATAAATATGAGATTAAAAAATCTATAATAAATTTATGAAATTATTATTATTCATAAAATATAATACATTATCTACCTTCTTACTCTTCTATCCATTAAAAATGATAACGTCACTCATGTGCACATGTGGATAACCACCTCCCCGAAGCGATGTGATTCATTTTTCATTATAGCCTAAAATTAATGGTCACAAGGATAGAAATAGTGAATAAATATGAAATTTATAACATATTTATCATTATATAAAATTAAAAATATTATCTACATGTTTTTATTTCCACTCAATAGAAAAATGAAGATGTTGTTCACACGTATGTACAAACTACAATCTCCATGAAACAATATGCTTCATTTTTCATGACCTCAATACAAGTATCATTATAAAAGTATATTAAATGTATAAAAATTATTATTATTTCTTGATTAATATTCTATAAATTATGGAATAGTGAACCCTTTAACTATAGTTATTCTACAAAATATGTTTTGGGATTATGAGATGAATGTCCTCAAAATGTCTCATATGAACACGACAAGTTTAGTAACAAAATAGAAATGGAAATAAATGAATAAAAGGAATAATAATAATTATTTAATTAAAATTAAAATTATTTTTAATAAATCATAAAATTAATAAAATTTAATTGTTTTGGTAAGTGAAATATGTATTAGGAAATCCGGGAGAAAAGGTAAGAGATTTCTCATCTCAGTTTCCTTTCTTTGAGACTCATGACATTTTCCATCACATGTTTTCTTTATGTACTATATATACTACCATATAAAATTATTTTGTCATTAAAAAATTGATATTAAACTATCTTACAAATCCTTTTCAATATAAATCCTTCAATATTTGTCTTATTGAAATGTTACTAAAGTCTTAATGGATTTTCTTTAAATCCATTTTTAAAAGATTTTAATTTTCTATTTTCAAACCTTTTTCTCCATATTAATGTTTCCTTAAATGTGTCAATAATTTAATTATTATACTCAAATGGTTTTAAATTTATTTTAAAACTCTCATTGATATTTATTAAAGTGGTGTAAAAAGGTATATTTTAAATGTTTTCTATATAGATTTTTAAAAAAAACATGTGAGGATTTTTTACTAATATATGTGTGATGAAATTAATTTCATATAATCATGAAAATTATTATTTAATAAAATATATTTACATTTTTTCAGGGGTTATAAAATAATATATTATCTTCTTTTCATTTAGGAATTGTTCATTTTAACAGTTTTCAAAGGAAAAATTAATTTTATCCTTATTTTTATATGAAGTGCATACGTTCTTCTATATATGTGTTAAAAAGAATATTTTTAATATTTTATGATTTAAATTCAATATTATATGTGTTTTATAATTTTTAAAATCCTTTTACATTGTTTTTGAGGAAGAGTGGTCGTAATAAAGCTATCCAATAAAATGGATAATGTGGATGAAGTTAACTAATTATATGTTACTCCTATGAAGTGGATGAAGTTAACTATTTATAACATACTCCTATGAAGTGTACGGAGTTGAATATTTATAATTTAATCCTATTAAGTGGATAGAGTTAAATATTTATAAGTTAATCCTATGAAGTAATTTTAATTAACCTGATAGGGTATTCCTTTGTAAGAGTGATTAAAATAGTGATATGTAGATAATTTACTAAGTTACCAATATGTTTATTCTAAGATTTCATATAAGGTCCCAAATTTATAAACCCCATACCTTTTCATTTTAATGGGGATATAAGGTTTCATATGGAAATTCAGAGGAGTTATGGACATTAAAATAGAGTTTTGGACTTTTAAGGGGTCACTACACTATGGAGGTAAGTGTAGTTTTGGTTGTTTAGGAACATGACTGAAGGCTTATGTGTGGGGCATCTTGTTTTGGCCTTGAGTGTTTTATATTTGGTTCTTTGATGTTCTTGTACACCACTATGAGTGAGATAGATTATATGAATAATTTATAAGGCAATTTCCATTGTGTTTACCTATGAGAAAAGAGGATGGGGAAAAGGCATTAAGATGAAGTTTTAAGGAAGGCTAGCTGGGCATGAAAATCAATTATTGCCACTGTTGGAAATGGGAATCAAAGAGCTTTCCATGCCATCATGATGAGCATGGTAGGGGTAAAATAGCTTAAGTTTATACACCATGTCATGGTCGAGTATATAGTTCCAATAAAAAAGGTTTATCGTGGGTTTTAAAGGCATGTGATCCATGGGATTCAATTTCCTTGATAACTATTTCGCACTTTTAGCAAAATCATCATGAGAATTTTTGGTGTTTTTCCTAATATGGTGAAGGATTTCAGAATTTTCTATAAAAATAGGGACTTAGAGATCTTGGTTTAGATTTTTCTCCCTATCTCAAACCCTATATGACCCATAAGCCTATCATCATTATTTAGTAGTGCCTTAAAGAGTCGAAACACATTGGATCAATTGATATAATCCTCAGATTAAGGTATCTATCATCTTCTCCCTTATTTATTATTCCCATATTTTTCTTTCTAATTAGAATACAATTTTTATATATTTCCTATATTTTGGGTTGGTTTCTCAAGATAGAGTTGATAGTGGTTTCCATTCTTGGGTTCTAGTAGTGTTTCCTTTGGTTTGATAGCATTTCCTTCAGTGGTGTTTCATTGTTGAATGTTCATTATTTCTCAAAGAATGTTGATATTTTAATTGAGGTAGGGGACCTATTACCTCCCTTTTCTTTATATTCATGTGTAAATTAATCAGGCTTTATATCTTTAATTAAATTGGTGTGATTGACCTTACTAAGATAATAATCTCGAAAGGGAATCACATGTTTAATGATTAATCCATAATAGGAAAAATTATAAAGTGACGAAGATTCATTGCATGTTTTCTTAATTTATTCATTTGAATTAATCACATGACATAGAATTATTTTGTTGTTTTTAACTCAAGAATTTAATTTGAACTTGAATTTATGTCATATCTTAAAGGGTTAAGATTTTTTAAATTTAGAAATTTAATAATAAAAAATTTAATCACATGCTGCTATGTCATCTGCCTTTTCTTAATATAATTAGAATTTTGTACAATTCTAGAATTTAATGAATTTAAATGAGAATTATCATAATTTAAAGATAATTAATATCTCTTATGGAGGATTGTCAAAATGGATGGGTTCTAATAACTCATGTTTTTTGTATTTTTGTGCTTTTTATTGATGTTTTCTAAGACAGTGTGATATATGTTTATCAGTGTTTTGTTGTTTGTTAAGAATGGTAAATTTCTAGAAGCCATAACAATATAAAACTGAATGGTGATAATCAATGGACGTGGAACGAACTATTTTTTCTACTACCCATCATTGAATTGATTATATGAAATATTTTTTTGAATTTTGTTTATCGGTAGCTATGGTTAGATATTCTATTAGGTTTACTTTTGTGTAAAACCTATGAATAATTAACTATTTAATTAAAATTGGAATTAAAAATAGTTATTTTCTAAAGAATAAATGTTTAATGATAATCAAGACCATTCCTTATTGAAGGAGGCTCAAATTCCTCAAATCTATAGACTAAGTATATTCACCTATGTGTGGAAAATGATTTTGAAATGCATATGGAATCTAGGAATTTTCATCCTTTATTATTTTGTGGATTATTTTGTTTGTCATTGGGAACCCTAAAGAGAAAGGGATAGAGGCCCGGTGATATGTCTTTTGATGCTTTATTTTATGAATGATAGGATGGGATCCTAGACTGTAATAATTTTCAATGCCGATGACGATAAGACAATTCCAGTCATGCACAATGGTTCAAGAATAAAAAATACTTATAATTTATTTCACATTAATAAATGATTTATTTCATTAATGTACACATAATAAAACCCTAAAGATCAATAATTCTAGTGTATTTAGGAATTAAGTACATAAAATAACTTCTCGAACATGGGATACAATGCCATTTTTAAAAACTTCCTTTGCATGCCTCTAAAATTCCATGTATTTTAAAATTGCACATGGTAACATGGGAAAAAACATAAGGGGTGAGTTATAAATCTCAATAAGGGAATAAAAATGGAATAAGGTGATACATGTTAAAAAATATTCATATCTATGGGGCATAAAAATATTAGGAATCATAAACATGAACAACGAGACATGATATAACATAATAGTCATAACATTTGAAATGTGGATGGAACATAAAACACTACATAAAAAACATAATTCAAGGTTAAAATACCAAGAAGTATTGGTGGAAAGAGTCCCATGAAGGAAATAGGTTCACTCCCTATCCTAACTTGATATATAATGAGACAAAATACTACCCAATGCATGGAGCTCTATAAAATTTTGGGCGTACCCATCACTTTAATTTCATTCTCTTGATTAAGTGTTCCACATGGATCATACAACATGGATTCATTCATCATCATAATTTATTCTAAGATAAAGGTGTGTGGAATAAATATATTTCAGTCCCCAATCAAAAATTATATGTGCATACATGTGAATACCCTTTATAAGAAATGTGTATGGTATTCACTGCACAATTTTTTTGGTATGGAAAATCATGGTGTAATTTTGACAACATAACAATGTCACATAAAGATCCACAAAAATGTGTTAATAAAAAAATGGAATTTAAGTGATATAACCTAAAAGAAGTGCTTGAATGGAAATGAGAAGAGAGAAATCCCTTACTTGAGTGTGTGACTCTAAATGATTGGGAAAGTGTTTTTGAGATCTTGGGGTACATTTTGAGGGATCTAAAGAATATAGTGAAGATTATATTCATGCTATAAAGAGGTTTAGTGAATAAAAATGAGATATTGGGTTTCTTTATATTGGAAAAGAGGGAGATTTCATTATTATTTAGGTTTTGGAATCTACATAATAAAATAATCAAAAACCAAAAACCATACCATGATTTTTTCCCCTGGTTTCTTCCAAATGGAAGTGTTTCTCATTATTTTATATGTACAAGGGATGAACTTAACAAAATAATTCCCTTGATTATATGGAAGTGAGTCATACTATTAAAGAAATTATTTTAAAACATTAAAATATATTAATGGTTTTGGAGGATTCATAAAGGATTTATAAAATTGACCAAATAAACATAAAATAGTACTATGTTAAAGGTAAAACAAAAAATTGGTCATGGATACTCTTTATAGTATTTATTACATCACTTTTGGTTAATTATGACGTCATAATACACAGAGTATATTTATACGGTAATTAATTTTTAACTGAAAATTTGACTATCTCATAAAATTATGAAAAATTAACTATTGGATAATTTAAAAGTCATGATTAGAAAAATAATATTCCTTTTATATAAATAATTTTCTAAATATTCTAATTTTCACTTTTAATATTAACGTGTCATTTATTAAGATGTGCTGAGTTTTTTTATAATAACAGTTTTCGAACCCTTATAAAAATTACATTTGACTTCATAAAAGTTATATGATCATTTATATTAATAAAATTTATTTAATAATAAAATTTTATTAAAATATTATCATTTTCAAAAAATAATTAATGCATCAAAATAAATTCCTTAATTGTATTTGAATATTTACCAAAACTATTCTTTGTGTTTTTTTAATCAAATTAAAAACATTTATGAAATAAAACAAATATGATGAAAATATATTAATTAATCTATAAAAAATAGTGTAAATACTCATATTTATAGGTTATTGATACTTATCCCATTAATACACTATCAAGTTCTTTAAGGTTAAGGTGTGAGGTAGTGGGACATTTATGGGGTGGTTCGACGTACATGGTTTGAGCCGTGATCTTGACGAGATTGAATGTTTATCATAAATAGTTTTTCTCACTCTTAAGTTATTGGGTATTATCTTGGTCTTGGTAAAGGGAAAATACAAATGATGATATCTCCCTTATAATCTCTTATAAATGGGCTCCGTAGGGTATGATCCTACTGGTTTAGGATATCACTTCCTTTGTCTATGTCAATTAGATTTGATAAAACCCTATATTTATACTGAACATGTGATAACTATTCAAAAACTATATTATCAATGGTAAAGATACTTAATGATATTTTAAACCCAATTGGATATAAAAAAAGTGAATGTTTTTTTTCTATAACGATATTACATAATAATACATTTAATTGAATAAAATGGGAGATTTTATTTATAACATTTTGGGTCATTAAAATATTCCCCCCTTAAGAAATTTCACCCTCTAAATTTTCATTTCCCACACTAAAATAGATGATAGTAACTCGGTTTCATCACTTCCTCTTGTTCCCATGCAACTTATTCAAACTTTTGGTCTCTCCTCAACACTTTGATAAGGTGAATCGTCTTATTTATTAGAACATTTTCTCTATGATCTAAGATCTTCATTGGATTATATTCATTGGAAGGATCATTATCCAATGGTACCACATCTGGATTGAGTACATGTGAGGAGTTTGGTATGTTCTTCCTCAATAGGAATAAATGGAATACATCATGTACTTGATATAGGTTTGGTGGGAGTTTTAGTTGATAGGCCACTGCTCTGATGTAATAAAGGATCTCAAAGAGGAATTTGTATCTTGGATTAAGATTTCACTTATTTCCAAAACTCATCACTTTATTCCATGAAGATATGCATATGAATACCATGTCACCAACATAAAACTATAGGTCCTATTGATGATTGTCACCATAACTCTTTTGTCAACTATGAGCATAATATATGTGATTCTGAATGGTCTTAACCTTTTTCACTATTTCCTCAACCATTTTATGACCTAATAGTTTTTGTTCCCCAACTCCATCCTAGCATGCAGGTGTTCTGCACCTCTTCTCATAATGGGATTCATAGGTATCCATTTGAATGCTTTATTGGAAACTATTATTATAAGATAAATCGACCAAAGGAAGATTTTGTTATCATCCTCCTTTGAAGTCAATTGAGCATGCTCTCCACATTTCCTAAAGTGTCTCCATAGTTTACTCAGATTGGACATTAGTTTGAGAGTGATAAGTCATGATGAAGTTTAACTCAATATTCATAGTGGGTTATAGACTCTTCTAGAACTTAGAGGTGAATCTTAGATCCTGATCGGATACAATGGATGGGGGTACTCCATTCATCAATACCACTTATTTGATGTATATCTGTGCAAGTTGATCTAGTGATAAATATTAACGATTTATAATTAAGTTTAAATTCCTTGTAAGATGATCCACCAAAACCCATATAGAATTATTTCCTCTTTATGTATTCAGAAGACCAATGATAATGTCCATGGTGATGATTTCCCATTTCCATGTTGGTATGTGTGATGGTTTCATCATCCCCTTAGACTTCTTCCTTTCATCATTCACTTAGTGACATACTGGGAACCTTGATATATATTTAGTGATCTGCATCATCATATTATCCCACCAATAGTGTTCTTGGAGATCTCAATATGTCATTGTGCTTCTTAGGTGGATCGAGAAATTCGAACTATGTGCATTATCTAAAATTTCCTTATTTAACTCATAATATGATGGTACACATAGTCATGACCCAAATCTCACTAATCATTCTTCATTAACACTGAACTCTAAGGATTTCCCTTTTCTAATAGTTTCCACTTTTTTTGAATTCCCACATAATCCCTTTTTTACATCCTTTAACTTTTCCAAAAGAGATGTCTAAGTAATAATTTCTGAAAGGTTTGACAATATGCCTTTCTATATGATTCCCTTGTCCATCCTCATCAACTCTAAGAAGATTGGATTCTTATTAATTCTCATCAATGATAAAATTGTTGGGTCCTTTCTACTTAGAGCATATGCTTCTTTATTCACTTTCATAGAATTATATTTAATTAAGTAGTTATAATCCTTGATCAGCTCTAAAAATTTTATTTGGTGAATATTATTCTCTTTATGTGTAAATATATACTTGATTTTTTTGATCTATATATATTTTACACTTCCCCCCAAAGAGATAATTCCAGCATATTTTCAAAGTGAAGATCACTACAGTCAACTCTAGATCACGTTTTGGGTATTTCTGTTCATGAAATTTTATCTTCCTGTAAGAATAGGCTATAAACTTAATTTTTCATTAACAAAATACCCAATACATTATTCTAATAATTTATAAATATAATGAAAATGTATCCACTTTTGGGTTGTGTGAGAACATGGGCAGTGATAAGCCTCCTTTTCAACTACTTTATACTCTCTTAACATTCACCATTCCAAAAAAACCCATCTCCCTTCCTAGTTATCTTTCTTAGAGGGTTTTTAAATCTTATGAAATTTATCACAAATCAAATATATTACCCATCTAATCCAAGGAAAATATAGATATATATCACAGATGTTGGCCTTGACCATCCTTTAATTTATTCTATCACTGAAGGGTCTATAGATATCCCATTTCATGGGATGATATTACCCAATAACGAGACTTCATTTAACCAGAACTCACATTTTATATACATGGAATAAATCTTATTATTTTGTAAGGTATTCAACATAGTGATCAGATTGTCCTATAGTTCCTCTTTTCTTTTGGATTATATTTGAATATCATCTATAAAGACTACCAAAAATTTGTCTTGGTAATATCTAAATACTATATCCATAAAGTCCATGAAGATTACTAGAGTATTATTTATCCCAAAAGGGATCACTATGAACATATAGTCTCCATACCTTATGCGAAAACCAATATTTGGGATATCATCATTCTTCCCCCAAACTTGTTAATATCCCGACCACAAATTTACCTTAGAGATGTATTGTGATCCATGTAGTTGATCAAAAAAGTCATCAATCTGTGGTATATAATACTTTTTCTTTATCATGATCTTATTGAGCTCACAGTTTTCAATGTAGAGGTGAATTAACCCACCATTCTTCTTAACGAAGAGGACCGGTGCACCCCAGGTGAAGCTCTTGGGCGTATGTACTATTTATTCCGATTCTACTATAGTTGTTTCTTCAGATCCCCAAGTTCTACAACAACCATTCAATAGCGAGTCTTGGATAATGGAAAATCTTTCGGATTAATATTAATTAAAATCCATCCTCACAGCTAAGAGAAAGACCATTCAATTCCTCAAAAAAACACATATGCAAATTCCCTCACAATAAGCATGTATTCATAGATGATTCTTTCCTTAGAATCAATCATTTTATATAGATATTTTTTCTGAGAGGAAAAAATATACATTCTTGTGATGTTGGTGTTAAATAATATTCATCCTCCTCTTTTCACTTGTACAAAATTAGGTTTTGATTCGAAACATAGAGAGTTATTTCCTTCTCATAGAAATTTATGTTGGATATATATAGGGTAAGCCAATACATGACTATAATTGTATCAAATTACACCAAAGTAATTATGAAAAGGTTTTCTGGTTAGTTTATCCCACAAATTATATTAGGGTAGGAGTTATATAGTTGGGATGCAATAATTTACCAATTTTATATTGTCACCAACAATACTACTTCCATGATTTTTGGTGGTGCATATATAGTTTTACTAAACTTTTTTTATATGAAGGAATGCATATAACTAGAATAAAAAATAAAGTTCGTTATTATTGAATAAATAACTAGTATACCTATCACCACTTAATTATTGGAATCCACCTTGATGGTTGTGATGAAAAACACTCAACCTTACCACCTTGGAGGTTTTTGGTTGTCTCTAAAAACCCTTGGTTTAGTTTATTGGTATGAAAAGTGCCACAGTTCCTTATATTTGAAACAATGAACAATGCACTGAGGGTTGACCAAACAATTATTTTCCTCTATCACATTAGTGGGTTTCTCCTATCTGTAATCACTAGCTAGGTGCCCTTATTTCCCAACCTAAATCATTTACTTTTTCCCTTAGGAAAGTTTTAGGGTGATTATTTCCACACCTTTGAGAAGTGAGATATTGAAAATTCATAGCACTGTTAAATTTCTCCATCAGACCAACATAATTAAAATGCACTTTCCTCTTCATATCCCCATTATACCCTTGATATTCACAAATATTAATTTCAAATTTAAGGGTAAATCGAACAATTTCCTAATATTTATCAATTTCTTGAACCACCAGGGATTTTCATAGACTCAATTTTATCCCACAAAAGAAGAGTCCAACATTGAATTCAATGGAAATGACAAATATAGAGGAATATCAAGCAAGTATTGTGATTTTTAACTCATATTCCCTAATAGATTCATCATCTTTTTTTCTTGAGGGCAAGGAAATCCCTTTCTATTTCATGATGGAGAGTGCAAGGAAAATATTTATTGAAAAACATTTCCCAGAATTTCTTCCACTCCATCGCTTTGATATATTCCTCAGGCTTTTTAATCTTGATAAATGTCCATCACTAATATTATTATCCCTCCATACAATAAAAATCCAATAGAACCTTCTCCTGTTCAGAAAAATGAAGGATGTATAATATATTCTCAATATAGTTGATCCATTTTTCCACGATTAAGGGATCAGGTGATCCATTGACAATCGGAGGCCTTTGTCACCCGAAGCACTCAATCATAGCATGTTCTCTGTTAGGTTTATTTTGATCCACCTATTGATCTAGGTTTATATTCAAAACTTGTGTCATATGAGAGAGTATAATCATGAGGTTCACGTTTCCTGCTCCTATCAGGTTGGGCATCTCATTGGGGTAGTCATCACATTTCCCTTCACATTAATTGATTACCTGATTCCTCTTATTTCTAGGCATTGGCTAGAATAAAAGGAAAATCACAAATGAGTATTTTTAAACTGTTAAACACATAAAAGAGAAATTAATGACATCAAAGTGCTAACTTATAACTTATATTTATTTCCTTAACATATGAATTTCTAGGATTCAATCAATGTTATCCACTATATATTTTCTAATATATATTCTTATGGGAATTTTTTATTCCCTTAATAATGGTTCATAATGAGCTTATTAACTTAAAAAAGCATATCCCTTGAGAGTTTCAAACTAGGTTCAAGGTGCACATTAAGTCTCATTGTTGTGTACCAGGTTACAACAATTCTGGTCCAACACACCTTGTCATAGTTGTTACCTCTACGTACATCTATTCTAGAACTATATCTACTTGTAGTATCCAGAAATAGATGTATTTTCTTGATAAATCAAAAACAATATACTTAAAAAATTTAGGGATATTTTATTATACTTAGTCTTATCCCTAAGGCTATTTCTAGAGTTTTTTAATTATAATTTAAAAAATAAGTAAAATTTTCCTCTGATGCCAACTACAATAACCCTGTTCTTTATTTCACAGTAATGCATGATTTATTACATTAAATTACACATAATATAACATGAAGGATCAAGAAGAATAATTAATTTTATAATTTGGTACATAACACAACATATTGAACATGGGACATAACAACATTATTAAAAATATCCTTAATATACCAATAAAATTACATGGATTTTAAAACAATGCCGGATGACCTGGGAAAAAACATAAGAATAGGGTGAGATATAAATACTATTAAGGGAATAAACAAGGAATCAGGTGATACATGTTATAAAATAGGTATATCAATGGGTCATAAAAATAGTAGGAATCATAAAACAATGAGATATGATGTAACATGATAATCATTACATGGGAAATGTAGCCATGACTTAAAACACTACATCATAAACATAGGTCGAGGAAAAATCATCAATACATCAAGGTGGAAAAAGTCCCATAAATGAATCATGTGAATTTACTATCCCAACATGACATCACATGAGACTAAACATTACTCTATTTAATGGAGAACTATATAATTTCAGGTGCACCCATCACTTTTATTTCATTCTCATGCTTAAGTGTGCCACATGGATCATACAACATGGATTCATTAATTATAATAATTTATTCCATGATCAATGATTTTGGAATAAATTTATGTATGTTACTAATAAAAGAGTATATGTGCATAAATTTGAACATCATTGATAATAAATGAGTATTATTCACTATACAATTGTTTTGGAATGAAAAATTGCAGTTAAATTTCGGCAGCATAACAACATCACTTAAAGATTCATAAAAATGTTTTTATGAGAGATAAAGAGTTTTATAATCACATTTAAATAAAATTTGAACTAATATAGATATTTAAAAACATATCCCAACATTATAAATTAGAAAAATAATGCATAAGTCATCGAAGAAACATGAATAAAGAAAAACATCCTAACTATATTTCAGCATGGTAACGGGTGTAAACAATGGATCATGGGAGGCTTAATGAGAATTAAAGGGGTATATAATCATTTTTAAATTAAATGTAAAGTAATTGAAAATTTTTAGAACATGTCCCAACATAAGAAAATAGGATTTATGAGACATTAGATAAAAGAAGTGCTTGAATGGAAATGAGAAGAGAGAAATATATTACTTTAGTGAATGAAACCAAATACTTGGGAGGGGATTATTGAGAGATTGGGGTGAATTTGGAGGACTATATAGAGTTTATAAAATATTATTGTCATTCTATAAGGCGTTTTGGTGAATATAAATGGGATATTAGGTGGTGTTATATAAGTAAAGAGGGGGATTTTTTTTATTTAGGTTTTGGAATCTATATAATAAAATAACCAAAACCACAAACCATACCATGGTTATTACCAATGGTTTTTTTAAAATGTGAGTGGTTATAATTATTTTATAAATCCATTCTCCTAACTCAATAAAATAATTCCTCTGTTTATGTGTAGGTGAGTCATACTCTAAAAGAAATGATTTTAAAACATTAACATATGTTAATAGTTTTGGAGGATTCATAATGGATTTATAAAATTTAAAAACATAAAATAATTTTATTTTAAATGTAAAGAATATATTTGGTCTTGTATACCCATTATATTATTTATTACATCAATTTTGGGTCATTATGATGTCCTAATACACAATGTATGTTTATACTGTATTTATTTTTTACCCAAAAATTTCATTATCCCAGAAAACTATGAAAAATATACCATTGGATAATTTAGATGTTATGATTCAAAAAATAATATTATTTTTATATAAATAATTTTTTAAAAATGTGAATTTTAAATTTTAAAATAAAATTGACATTTATAAAGAAATGCTGGGTTTTTTGATATTAATTGTTTTTGAACCCTTATAAAAATTACATTTGACTTCATAAAAATTATACGATCATTTAAATTTAATTAAAATTATTTAATAATAAAATTTAATTAAAATATTATTTATTTCAAAAATACATTAATTAAAAAAAATCCTTCATTATATTTAAATATAAGCCAAAAATATTATTTGTTTTTTATTGAATCAAAATAAGAACATTTATAAAATGAAAATAATAGAACTAAAGTTTTTTCATTATTATATAAAAAAAAATTAACATACTCATATTTCTAGGGTATATATATTTATCCCTTTAATAAACTAGAAAAATACCTTAGGGTAAGGTGAATGATGGTGAGACTTTCATGGTGTGGTTTGGAGAACATGGTTTTGGACATGATTTTGATGAGTTTGAACTTCTCCTGTAAATGGTTTTTCTCATGATTAAGTTGTTGGATCTCAGCTTGGTCTTGGTCAAGGGAAAATCCTATTTATTCTCTATCCCTCAGAAACTCTGATAAATAGGATTTTAGGGTATGATCCTACTAGTTAAGGGCATCACTTCCTTTTTCCATGTCAATTGGATTTGTTAGAAACCTATATTTATACTAATCATGTTATCACTATTCAATAGCTATATTATGAATGGTAAAGATTCTTAACAATATTTTAAATCCAATTGGATATAATAAAACCAAATAATCTCATGTGTTTTCAATAACCATACTACTTAATAAGATATTTAATTAGATCAAATGGGTAATTTTATTTATAACAGTTTAGGTCATTATAGGGAACCTAGGTGGGTAGGGTGAGTTTAGAGTATGGCTAGGTCATCAATATGATTATTCTTTTAAAAATATTTCTTTATGTTTTCCTGATGGATAGATTCCCATATGATGTTTACATGATTAGTTTATAACTTTTTTAAGGAGTTTATTTATATGGACTGTGAGTGATTTTTTAAATAAGTTTCTTAGGTTGACTCCTAGAGTACCCAGATCATTAATTAAATGAATATTGATCTAATAAATAAATGATGTTGGTTCTCGATGTTCCAAAATAATGATGACATATTTAAGAATATAAGTAAGAGAATTAATACTTCTATTAACACATGTATTAAAGAAGATAAAAATTTTAATCTTGGAAAATTTTGATGTGAGTAAATTAATGGTTAATTAATTAATTAATAACAAACTTGATACCTGTATTCTTGTTTGATATCTATCTCTTAACAGTAGTAATTGTGGGTCCTATTTGATAATAGTGGTAGATTTTTCTAAGACTAGGTGGTTTTACTTTTTTAGTTATATATGATATTGTTCTATATTTTGTGATTTCATATGATACCCCATTTTCATCATTATGGAAACTAACATCCAAATGTTTTTGGGCGTGTTTTATCCAACATCCAAGATGGAGAGGGAATAAATGGAAAATTTATCCCTCTCCCTACTCTCCCCCTATAAAAATATGACTAGGGGTATCCCAAGATATAATATATTTTGGTATAAAGTACATAAATATTAGAGAAATAATGGTTCATGGTTTACCATACATTTATGTATGAGATTTAATGGCTTAAGGTATAGCGGATATTTGTATCTGGTCATGGTGGATCTCGATTCCCAAGAGTGTACATTCATGGGTTGTGATATATTAAGGTTTAATGCATTCATATAGGATATAAGGGCTACAAAACATAAACTTGGTTGTAAATGGGATGAAATTGATAATGAGATGGATATGTGGACTCATGAAAACATGAAATGTCGGGCCCTATGTGGGACTAAGGTAGGTAGGACCGAGGTCTGACTCACATTATGGATGAATTATCTATAAGAGGGATGAGTATAAGATGTAGCCATTAGGGAATCTAATGGAAACACTAATGGAGAAGTAGAAGTAAGGTACCATTACACACACACACACACACACACATATATATATATATATAAATTATTTTGATATATAATGGTTTACTTCTTTGTGTTTCTTGGTGAGGGGGATATGGTGAGAATAAGGAACTGGAAGTACCTATTTTTGTGATGAGTTAGTTCCATTTTCTTATTCAGTGAGATTTTGTAAGATTCTTCCACATATTTTATGAGAGTTTTTAGAAAGGATCATACTAAGTATAAATTCTTTTCTCACCCTAAGTTTATATAAACAGATCTTCAAGTTATCAGGAGAAAGATGGTAATCATGGCGAATTTTACTAGCTCAAAGGAGTTGTTGAGAAACACATGGGAGTTTCTGGAGTCTGAGGACACTAGCTAATATTACTTTTAGTACTTTTAGTTCTTTACATTCAGTTTATTTATGAAATTACATGATTTGGGATTTCTTTGGTTTTATGAATGGTTTTGGTTGGGGATTTAACCTTCTTCTCTTACTCTTAAAACATATAGAGGGTAATTACTACCATGTGTTTGTCTAATATACCACCGGTTCTAGTCTTAAATGCATGGCCTATAGGTGGTGTAATTTAGGGTTCATTATCCCACATTCTTCATTGTTATTCAATAAGGGGTACCTTTGGAGGGATGGGTCATGATATTTTAAAATGGGTTTTATGGAAATTTTTTGATTTCAAAATGCAAGAAAATAATTTTATGATTTAAATTAATGTTTATAATTTCATAAAATGGAATGGTTTATTTTTAAGTAATTTTCCATGTTTTCAATAAACCCTAATTAATTATGATTTTTTCTTTATGATTTATTACAAAATGTTTTACCCAAACTTGGGCTTTGAAGTTGATTTCATGAGTAATAAATTATTATTTTATATTTAAGTTTAATATAAAATAAGGTAAACTTTCTTATATATTTTAATTAATTTCAAATGGTTTAATGTGTTCCTTTTATTTATATATCCCTTAATGAACATTGTCTTTCTCATCCTAGATTTTCAAATGTTTTTCAATGGTCTTATGAATGTGTAGGGACTATAACATGACAAATGGTGATATGTCCTAAATGAAGATAATGTGTCATGAATGAAGTAAGATTATAAAATCAAGAACCTATTTTTGTGAAAAAAATGTACACTATGTAGAAATGTCTACCTTATTAAGTAATGGTTTTCTTAAGTCTTTAAATCTCCACACCGAAAAGATATTTGTAATATATGAAAGTGAAAAATTATTATAAATCATTAAATTATTGGTTAATTATGTTATTGGATATTATACATATGTTCTTAATTATCCATGTTTAGGTTATACATGTCAATGAATACATCACATGTAATTCATCCTTCCAGATGAGAACATAACATTCCCCTCACCTAATAAATAATTGCATCACATGCCTTATCTAGGTATGACCATACACTTCCTAAATCTATCTCAATCAAGGGACCATATTTCATACTGATCATAAAAGAGGAAAAATCCCATCTTTTTTAATATCTATCTAACAAAAATATCAATAATAAACCCAATCACCCCTTGAATAGCTAAGTTCAAAGTCTTGGATAAGAAATTTATCAAAGTATGAAGGTTCTCAGGATAGGTATTTCAAAATCATCATGTATTTGGGAAATCAAAATATGAAACATGAACCCATAATATAGTAAAGATACTGTGTATGAGACTTCATGTGGTATATTTGGGGGGGCACCCCACACAAAAAACTTCTTTTATTCCTGAGGATCATATTTGGTATATCTATAAAAATTCATACTCACACTAACCTTAACATTTCCTCACAACCTATAATACTCTATAAAAAACATCGATTAGGGATAAATAAATGTAATATATTTAGAGGTTAAGTCATGTAATGTTTTTATCCAAGTTGAAAAGGTAGAGAATTCACTTTTTTATAACATGATATATTTTATATACATAAACTCATTTAGGTACATTAACTAGACTATACATAAGCACCCATCTAATCCCATTGCTTAAGAAATACCACCAGAACAACATTATTGTTTCTATATTATTTTGTATTTTTAAACTCATTATAACTTTTCAATTATTATCACATATCTATGTGACCATATGATAAAATATTCCCACTAAACTCCTTTAGTGAGTGAAAACTATGAAGTAATCTGTTTTGAGTAATGGTGAGACTTAGAAATCATATTCTTAATTTTTAACTCTTTGAACATAGTATTCAAATTCTTTAACTTCACAACATCAAATGTTACAATGTTAGTTACCAATTTAGTTTACTAGAACTATTTCTATGTCCATCATCATTATCTTTATTAAAACATATTCTATAAAATTTTACCTTAATATCCCTTTGGTAACAATATATAATTCAGAAAATTTTTATTTACTAGAACATCCGAACCTCATTTAGGATAGAAAGTGGTACTAACTTTAACACAGTAACCAAATACAAGTCTTTACATATATCATTAACAACATACCCTATAAAATTTCATTTTTTTAGTGATATTTACTTCAAATTTTGACTAGAACAATATTTTATTTATTAACCTTGAACTTCCCTAAGAATAAACATACTTTCATAAATCTATTATACATAATATTCTTTTTACAATATCATTATAATATATAAAAAATATTATGTGTCAATAAATAACTTTTATTTCTTTTAGTGGGAATATTTAAAAGATAAACTATTGTATATATGTCATAAATAGAATTCTATGTTCCTGGAGTGTTACAATGAAAAGAAAATTTTATTCTTTAAAATATTCCATTGTTGGCGATGGGGTCATATCCTTAATATTTTAACAAAAAATTGATAAATTAGTTAATGTAAATAATTTTTTATCTACATGTTATAATCAAAACATGTTATAGAATATGATGAATCATAAACCAAGTGTATTAAAGAAAACATATCCCATCGTTCATAAAAAATATTTGTTAACAAACAACTTCTTTTTTCACATAAGTGAAATAATTTAAAAATAGACACCATTTATTTAGATCTATATGATCTTGATAAATTAACTTATATTCAAATATATGATGAAAAAATATTTTATCACATCATTTAAATTCAAACTAAAAGATCCATCAAATATTTACTTTTTTGATTCTTTTATATTTATATTATTTGTAAAGTATACATTTGGAATCATATAAAATTAAAAATAATATAATTGATTTCTTTAACATCAATACT
The DNA here is from genome assembly GCA_963277665.1 of Viscum album. Lineage (NCBI taxonomy): Eukaryota > Viridiplantae > Streptophyta > Magnoliopsida > Santalales > Viscaceae > Viscum > Viscum album. The sequence continues at coordinate 576,154,910 of OY728158.1, forward strand.
TGGCACATAAATTTCATGGAGTTTCTCAAACCCCTTCAGATATCCTATACAATTTTCTTCCTATTTAAACATTTCCCATCCCTATTAGAACCACCTTTATGTTTTGATGACCTTGATTGACTACTAGAAGAAGAATTGTTGGAATTTCCAATTAACCATTGTTCTATTGATTTGAATTTTTAACTACTTGTACTGTCAATTAAACATTAGAACCTGGTCATCATATGCCTAGTTTATCATTCCTCCACACATTGAGTAATCTAGGGTAAACATTTACTGTACTCATTCATACCATTATATAATTACCAATAGAATGAATTTACCAACCAGAATAAGACTTAAAGGAAACCTATGGTATCTCCAAATCATTTGGATATCAAGTTATATTGAATATATGAGTGGAGACTAATTATCTTTAATTAATATTGAATTTAATGCCTCAATTACTTTAAGTGAATAATTTTATGATTCACTTAAGAATCTAGATTCAATTGTTGATCTACTTCAACATTTGATTGCTCAAGACCGTATTGATTTAATATATAGAATTTTTAAACTTTATTATGAACAATTATTAAGTTTTTTTATCAGTTTAGTAAGCTCTTTAAATTAATATCCCCATTTCCTTATGATTGATCTCTATGTTATATTTGGAAATGATGATGTCATTAATTTACAAGAAAATCTCTTATAAATTGAGTATCATGTTTTATAATCATTTAATAAATCCCCTTTTAACCTCAACAAAGGTAAACACCTTGTGGGGGGGGGGGGGGGGTGAATCATGGTATGATTTATTTAAAATGACCCTCACTATTGGTCTTATTACATGATTAGTAGGAACACCTCTCTATCACTCACTGCTGAGTCAACTCACCTCCACCTCTTTTCCGAACCCACCATAAGCTTTTTTCCTTTTCCCATAATCCACCACCCACCCAAAGATGAGTCCTTTGTCTCACCACCAGCATACAATGAAATTCAATGGATAGTATTTACTCACCATCGTAATGAATCACTGCCATAGAGAAAGACTCCATCACTCACTACCAGACTTCTACCCTATTCCAACTACAATTACTCAGCACCAACACCATTATTTCACAAATCATTGTTAGAAACTCTTCTCACTACCAGTATCTCCCTTTACTAAAATTGTGCCACTCCCATAAGCTTCCACCATCAAAAATCAGTCACCATCACCTATAATCTTCTCGTATATCTATAAAGTATTGACACTAAATAATTTGAATCGGAATAACAAACCAATAACCGACCACTGGATCTCGAATCGCCATGCCACCAACCACTGATAGAGCCACCGAACCTGAACCCATATTGACCATTTCCAGATCTAAAATCCAACTGGATTCGACATTGAGATAATTTACTCCTGACACGAACAAGCCAAGCCGAGATCCACTACGATCCTCCTTCAGACTCTACCATCGCTGATGCAACATGCCACCATGGGGAAGACGAGATGCCACTGACCACCATTTGAGTGTCGCCTTCACCATTCGCTGTCGTGGAGGCGGTGCACTGCCACGGAGCTTGAGTCTCCTTTAGTGGTGAAGGAAGCCACAACTGAAGCTTCTAGAGGAAGTTGACCCCCTAGTATCTCTGCATAAGAATAAACAAAAAGAAAAATAAAACAATAAAAATAATTAATAAAAATAAAAAATTAAATAAAATCATATAATAAAAATAAAATAATATAAATAATTAAAAATATAAAAGCTATATAATTTATTTTATTATAATAGTATACATCAATATAATTATAAGTATATAATTATTGCAATATCAATTATAATAAATATTTATATTAAATTGGCAATAAAAAATACTTATTAAATAAATTAATAATAATAAAAATTATAATAATATTAAAGAAAATAAATAATAAATAATTTATAAACTTAATAAAACCGTAACATTTATTTATCTTTAATAAATAATAAAATTTATTATTTTTATATAGATATAAAAATATTAACAATAATTATAATTAAATAAATTTAATTATTAATAAAAAGTAATAAAAGTTTTAATAAAAAAAATTAAAGTAATAATTAATAAATTAATATTAATTTTAAAAAAATAATTTTAAATAATTTTAAATTAACAATTTAATACTTACATTAATCTTATTATAATTAATTAAATAAATGAACTATATTTTATAAAAGTTAAATCTTTATAATAATTGTTAAATAATATATTAATTATTGTTTGTTTTCACTTTGATGATCCTCACCCAAATTAAGTCCAGGTAGAAGCTGATCATTTAATTAGAGGAGTTCTGCTATGTTCTCAAACAATTGATGATTTTCAGTGATGATGTATTACATGTTCTGTGACTTGGAAGAAGACAAGGATGAGCCATCACTTTCTGTGGGTGACCAACAGAGAACACAATAGAGGATTTAAAAAATTCAAAGCATACATGATATTAGGGAGAGTCAATATTTAGAGATTCAAAGCATTCACATCTTTCACATTCTTGTAGACCCGCCATGGAGGTGTAGGAGATAGACCCAGAGACCCGAAGGATAGCTTCAATAACAGATATTGTAGTTGACATTTTGGGGAGATATCTCTTCCCCTGTTTCTCTTTTATCATTTTCTTATAGTAATCATTTACATTTGAATTCAATATGATTTTTGGGAAAAATATATTTTTTCAAGGATTTAAATAGTTCTAGATTTAATCATTTATATTCTTTTTTAATTACTTTTGATGATTCTATAATTGATTAGAGATATAAATTCTAAAATTATTAAAATTGTTTTTATGTCCATATTTCTTAATTCCTTAACATCAGAAATGATTGGTGAGATTATTTATGATCACTTTTTCTTAATTTTTTTTTTCTGATTAATGTTTGTTGAAGTGGAGAACTTAAAAAACAATCAATATTTTTTTAATTAAAGATACCCATTTAACCAATTAGTGTTAAAATACCTTGTGCATCATTTCTATTATGTGATCATAATCTTTTTTTTTGTTTTTTATTTCTCATATATTGCATCCCAGTTCTAACATAGCTCTAGTTTAAATTTTTTTCTTTAAAAAATAATAAACTCATCATTACTTCTTTCATCAAAATTATAAAAAAAGTAAAACTTTAAAAATAATTTTCTCCCACTATTTATATTGGAGTTTTTTTAAAACTAATTGGTCACTCAAACACATCATAAAACATCCCTTTATATCAATACTTCTACTTAAACTTTATTATTTCTTATAGGTTTAATAAAATTTTAAACTTTTGACATGTTTTAACATAGAATGTGTCAAGTTTTTCGGAACTGTTTATAGGGAAGGCTTCAAGCGACTAAAATTTTCAAAACATAAAAACTAGTTTATAAAAAATTATAAATAAAAAAGATTTAAAAAAATTGAAAATTAAAAACTAATAGTTTGTTTTTTCTATAAACAATGCTTGTTTTTGTATGTTATTGTTACCTTTTCAATTTATTTCAATATACTTTGACTACTTTCATTCTACCTTGAATTGAATGAACTGTTTCCTACTGAATCATATTTTCTATTATATAATACTTGAGAAGATGATCTTAATCTAATATATTAGATCCCATGAATCCTAAAATAGAGAAAAAATTATGTTTTCTTAAAAATAAAAACAAATTATAATTATAAAATTTAGGAGAAAGAGTTACTGTGCCTAATAACATCCAAAATATTTAACATAAAATTAATAATGAAATATAGAGGCCTATTATGAGAGAGTTTCAAACCCCTTAAGTTTAAATCAACCCATCATCCATTATATTATCTCTTAGTTCCATAAATTATGAACTCAAATAGTCTCATCTGTCACTATTTCCATCATTCAATGGGATCTCTAATGAAGGCTCAATATCCTTCATTAGAGTCATTTATAGCATAGTGAAATAACGTTCACTTTCAAGACTCATTGAAAATGAACATATAATGAGAGTATTTCCCTTTTTTCCATAAAGGGAATATTAGAAATTGGTTTTAGAGCCTAGAAAATAATATATTTAAAAACTCAGACCAAGTTCATAATTATTTTGTAATAAAATATTATCATCAAATACTTAAAAGAGAATTTAGAACTCAAAACAAAAGTTTATACCAAGAGGATTTGGAGGCCTTTAATAAGGCTCGTGATAGATTCAGGGACCTACTTAGGAAGTGTCCCCATTTTCAAATCCCATCCCGTGTTCTCTATACACTTTCTATGAAAGATTTTCTTCATCTGGTCAAAACATTGTTGACCAATCTATTAGGGGTAATTACAACGATAAGAACAATGAAGAATTAAGAAAAATTTTACATAAGATTTCATTTAAATATCAGCATAATAACACTAGAATAAAGAGAATAATATAAATTAAAACACTAGTACTGGAATGTAAATGAACTATTAAATTTTTGAAATAGTAAATTGACTCCAAACCTTAATGAGCCAAAATGTAAAACATTATACCAATCAAGTGGGATATCAAAACATGAACCAATAATTTATGGAACAATTTCCTTAGTTTGGAATATTTTTCCACACACAAAATTTCTATCCTAATTTTTAAATTCCATCCCAACAATAAGAAAATGCAATCTTTTCTAATTATGGTTATGGGAAACCTAATAAAGAAGATCCATTTTTAAACAACTATAATAAGTGATATAAGAACCATAAAATTTATCATATAAAGAAAAATGAATGAATTGACAACCAGCTACCCTGGCCTATGAAAATCTATATAGATAATAGTTTCAAAACTAATAGAGGGGTGATACATTTAATTCACAAGGGAATTTCTAGGGGAAATTGATTAACAAAATGGGTATAATGCATAAAATATTAAACTCTCAAGAAGAAAAATTTTATTGTCAAAAATATCTACATGAATCAAATAAAGATAAATATGATGCTAGAATTCATAATCTGGAGTTACAAATGGGCTAACTAGCTAGATACATGACTTATAAGGATAGGGGAATGCTTCCTAACAATAATGAAATCAACCATAAGGAGAATTTCAAGACTGTTTTAAAAATAATTGGGATTAATAATCATAATGATCTGGAAAAAGGCTCAAGAAATTCCCAAAGTAAAACACCAAATGAGTATGCAAATCAAAATCTATTATACATAAATTCTAAAAATAAGGAAAAAAGTGTGGAAAATCAAGAAAATCTGAAATTTTCACTTGGAATCCAATCTAATTTTTTTTTCTAAAAAAATATGAATAATGATACAGATAAAGATATAGAAGTATTAGGGGATATTCCTTATACTCTTAGGAAATACTCCCCACCCATCCCTTTCTTGGAAAAGTTAAAACCAAAAAGTAACAATAAGGATGAACTTCATCAGTTCTTTGGGATTTTGACCAAGCTCCAATTGAATATCTTATTCATACAATAATTGATTTAAATTCCATATTATCAGAAAAGAAATAAAAGAAATTATTTCAAATTAAATGGAACTTGAAGAATTTTCTACCTAAATCTTGACTGAAGTGTTCAATGCTGTTCTTCAAAAGAAAATCCCTCCCAAACTCAAAGACCCTAGTAGCTCTGTCATACCCTATACTTTATAAAATAGTGGTCAATTAAATTGTTTATGTGATCTTGATACTATTATAAACCCTATCCCATTCTCACTATTTCAACAGTTGAGATTGGGTGATCTTCAACCAACCACTATCATCCTATAGTTGGATGGCCGCTTATTCACACATCCTATAGGAAGAGGAAGGGTAGATGACCTACTGGTAGGTGTTGGAAAACTGTTTATGATAGATGAATTATTAGTGATTGACACGGAGTGTGACCAAGATGTCCTTTTCATTCTTGGTACACCCTTATTAGTCAATGGTGGAGCTATCATAGATGTTTCTAAGGGTCAACTGATCCTGAAAATTGGTGAACAATAGGAAGAATTCAATGTGTTTTAAAATGTGAAGGAACCAACTTTCCCTGAAAATTGTTCTAGTATAGAGCCGTTAAAATATGAAAATTCAATTTAAAATTTAGAATAATATGAAAATCAACTTTTTCATAAGAAATAAATTTTGAAGTTAAAAATGATTTATTACGTGCTATTGAATTTTCTCAAAATGAGTTTCTAGATAATTCTACACAACATGAAAATATTCATATTTTTTCTATAGTGGGAGATGTATCATCTCTTTTAGGACATAAGTAATTTTTGAGAGAACATGAGGTTGATTATAATTTTACAAACACTGATGAAAAATTTTATTTAGTATAGGGATATATAATAAAAAACATGACGATTATACTTTTTTTTAATATTCTGAATTCTGATATAGAGAATTATTAGAGTGAGTTTTCATCTTTGGAAAACAGTGAAGAAAATTAAAAAACAGGACATGAAATGAAAATATTTCTACATTTAAAACTATTTACAAGAGATATGTCGAAGATCTTTGTTCTCCTAAGCCTGATATCCTTACTTCAAGTGAAATGTCACCCAATTTGAGGATAAAACCTCTCCCAACACTTTTAAAATATTCTTTTTTGGTTGATAATTATACAATGGCTATCATAATTCATTACATGAAAATCACCACATTATAATAGTTTTTTTGGATATGGTGGCAGTTTAAATCTCCACAATATGCTGCTACAACAGTTTCAAAAAAACCACTACTAAATTTGGTGTTGGTATACAATACATGAAATTTTCTTCAATTTAATTGTAGTTTATGGTAACCGTTGTAGTGAATGCATTTTGTGGCAGTTTTGTGTGCGGTTTTAGCGATGGTTTTCCCAGTGGAAAATGATTTTTTTTCACAGTGGTTTACACCGCTGCTAAAAAACAATTTCATTTTCTCTGGGATAACTGCCACTAAAACCAAGATAACCCCCACCAAATGACAATAGAAGTTGAAAAATATGTAGTAGTGGTTTTAACCGTCACTAAATTATTGTATGTAGAGGCAGTTTTAACTGATTCCAATAGTAAAATTTTAAATTATAGAATCAGTTTTAACCGCCACTAAATATGATACATTTACTTAGTTGTAGTTTAAACCGCCTCTAAAGAAAACACCGCTGATTCTGGAGTCCCAGTACCAGTGCCCTAAAAAAAGAACCATTCAAATTTCACATGCACAAACATCCTACATCTAAAAGAATACATGGAAATCATCATTTTCATAAGAAAAATAACTTTCAAATCCACACACACTTGTATGAGTATCACTTATTTCATGGTGTAATAATATTTCCACCGAGCCTATCCATGTGATCCCTGTTGGGAACCAGTGTTTCTCATATAAAGCTAAGTAAACCAAACTGTGTGATCATCCATGATAAAACATGTATCACCCATAACATACAAAGTATCAACAACCTATGTGACCATCCTTAGTATTCCGTAAAGAGGATAACATTTTTTTTCAAGGTTTAACTAGTACATTTATTTTCTTTAAGTCTTAAATAATAATGATGCCATGTGTAGAGCCATTCCATCCTATAAATCAAGTGGATTTAATGAGGTTCACACCCATAATCCATTTTAATAATAAATTCATAAGGTACATGTAGTAATCAAGCCATAAATTATAAATTTTCATTTAATGAATTCTGTAGTCCATTCCATAATTAATGGTATCTGATAATTGAATAAAAGTAATAGGTCTATGTGGACTACCCATGGTCGCTAACACCATACATGAATAGTTATGCGGTAGGCCATGCTAGCATGCATTCCATATGAGAACATCTAGTTCCCTCAAAAATACTTATGCCCTAAACACCTAAAAGAGGGTTGGGTACCATGGATGGATGACCTAACCAATATCAAGGCATGTTTCTATCCATATCGAGAGAAATTATGTAAAAAAATGAATACCTTGGTAATATGGTGAATTTAGTTGCACCAAAATAATGCATCTAGAGAGGAGATAAATGTAGAAATAAGGAAAAAATATACCTAGAATCAATTAGTGATATAATACTTACTTGATAGAGGATGAATTTAACACCCGATAATGGGGATCAATCCATACCTTTGAGAGGAGAGGATAGGATGAGTATGGGCAATAGCCCCCTTGATCACATGAAGGAGAAATAAAGGCTGGGTGAAAAGAAATAAGGACTGAGGGGATTTTTTGTAATTTACAGCCTGTTTAATGAGGTGCACGGTTTTTCTACATGGTTTTCCATACTCTGTGCCAACCATTCTCATTCCACTGATTATGGATGGTGTTCACATAGTTTATGTCAAAAAATTGGGAAACCGTGCACAGACTGTTCATTCTATCTCTTTTCAATAGTTGTATCATGTTGTACTGGTGAAGGGATATATTTTTGTTTTCTATATAATTATGAAACTATTATGATGATAGTATAATGATCCAGTGGGAAGATTTCAATTGTGGTATGCACCATATATAGCTACTTGTATAAAATTTCCTTATTTAATTCATAGTATGACACTCATGGATCATATAATCTTAGCGAAATTTTTACACATTATTATATGATTCATAAATATAAATATCCCTTAATACAACATAAGGATCGTAAATTCCTAGTGTATTTGGCGTATGGGCTTCATAATACTAAAAGGAAACATGAGAAATGAAGAAACTTTTAGGTCATGAAAATGTTTTTTGGGAACATTGTGCCACACATGATACATATACAAACCGACTGTTAACATATTTGTCCAACATATCAATAATAAAACTAATCACTATCTGATGATGAATACTACTCGTCACCATCTCCACCTACATCTCTACTTTCTACTACCACCTATAGGAACATTATATTGAAAATTAAATATTGTTTTATATTTATATTTAAACTTAAAACCAATAAATATTTTCAAACTAAATGATTTTGAATTTTTGTGATTTACCTGCTCACCACCAATCGATGCAATACCACCTAGGGAAGATCTAGCCATCTTATGTTATAAATCAATCAATTAATTCTATAATGTGGATATCTACGTCCAATCATCATACAAAATAGGAAGGGAAACTGGATCCACTGCTAGTTGGACTATAATCTGGCTAAGTATTCTTACAACATCATCCATAGAGAGCCCCTATGAATCAAATGGGAAAACTATCTTCTCTTTGATCAGATTCCATACAGTATAACACTCCCCCCTTGGAATTATTGTAATTTAATCAAATAAAATTATGTTTAAAACATATATTTAAAATAAATTATGCGGAAAAAAATTAAAAATTATAACTGATACACAATGCTAACAAAAAAATATACATAACAATAATATTGAATGACTGTAAAAATGAAATAAGTACTTGCTAAATGAATTCATAACTATAAATACAATCATTTTCCCCTCCAATCATGTCGATTTCCTACTCCATTACTTTATCCACTTTATCTATACTTCCTAGAATAATATTTTAAATATCATGAGTCAAAAATAAGCCAACTTCTTGATGTTGATGAGATTCAATGTTAGAGGTCAAATCTTTTACTTCATCACCCATATCATACAAATCACTTTGTCTTATGTGAGAAACTACACTCCACCCTACATCCACAACATCATTTACATAATATACCATTTTCATTTATGATTATAAGATATACAGATCATGAAGATCACGATCACCAACATCCATCAAGCGAGTGAAGTTCACTGAAGTTAATTACAAGGAATCTCTTTTAACACCTATGATAATATCAACTCAATTTCATTTGAATAAAACAACTAATAAAATTCCTGTGGTAGATTAATTTAACAATATCAATCATCTTTCTATAGTAAACTAACTTAGGAAATGTAAATATTCCATTATTCTATGTTTTCAATCCCTCTTCTCGATCAACTGTATGAAATCTAAAACCATCCACGTTGTAAGCAACAAACTTTCTAACTTGTTTTAGAGGACCTCAAGCATTAAATTTCAAATCCTCTAAAGAATCTTCTCAAGTATCAATATTCATGATATAAAAAAATATTCATTATATTTAAAAAATATACGTGTCAACCTAAAATCCGTATTTATTTCAATATTTATGAACATACACATTGTGCAAACCATTCTACAAGCTCTTTATTAATAGATTTCATTATATCATTCTCATTTCGTGTATGAAGTCTCATTCATCTCTTTGTTTCTATCCTCAACTCTTTAATAAATGGATCTACAATTTTACTATTCAGTATCACATATCTATGTGCTGGTAATAATTCCATTTATGTCAGTGTAACATTTGAGGTCCTCCCAACTGATCTACCAATAACATGAAATATTTTTTATTTCCCATTTATTTGAGATTGAGTCGATGTGTGGTCAACATGTACAACTCGACTAAATCTTGTATTAATATCATCAATTATCTAGAAAAAAGGTATGACGCTCCTCTTCTAAATATCATTCGGAAATAAATCCTTCTAGTTTTGCTTTATTTCTCACGTATGATTTCGAATGCCCATGATATCTGTGAAATAAAATAAAAAAATTTAATTATTCATTTATTTATGTGCCAAGAATTGTTTAATTAACTAAAAAACAAATAAAAAAGTACCTATCAATTGGATACATCCATCGATAATGTACAAGGTCTCCTAATTTATCTTCCTCAATAAAGTGCACTGTTAAATGCATCATGATAGTAAAAATGATAGAGGAAAGATCATCTCAATTGCACAAAGTGTCAATAAAATCTTCTCTTAAAGGATGTAAATATCAAATGGATTTAGATATTTCTCACATAGTTTTATAAAAAATGTGCATAATTGTAATACAATAGCAGTAACTTTTTCATGTAATAATGTACGCAATACCAATGGTAGTAACTTATGTAACAAAATATGTGAATCATGAAATTTTAACCCATGTAACCAAAAAATATTTAAGTCAAAACACCTAAATATGTTACTTTAATAACCCTTATATACCTTCAAATGATGTAAAATTCAAAGGATTGGATCTTTATCCCTATTTTTCATTAAAAAAATTCCAGATCATTCTTTTCATTCTCATATGGGAAAAGAACACGTTTTATGTCGACTACTTGTTAGTATCTTTGAGCATTGAGATTATGCTTTGAATTTACATGATCATTAAGAAATGTGATGATCAAATTGTTATAGAAATAATTCTCAATATTCATTACATCAAGATTATGCCGCAAGAAATTAAATTCCCAATACGGAGGTTTGAAGAATATAATTTTTTTCATCCATTGTTGTGTTTTTTATTTCACTTGATGATGCACTTCAAACTAATTTCCCACTATCATTCAAATGATGAACCTTCCAAAATTTTGTTTCAACATTTCCATGTTTTTCCAATATTTAAAAACTAGCCAAAAACTTTAGATGTGGTCTATGATGAATGAAACCATTAAAATTTAATTTGTTCATCCTAATTATATCAGATGCATCGAAAAATCTTCGAAGACACATGAATCACCATTTATCCTATGAGATAGCTATTTGGGATCAAAATCAAAGTTACAAATCTTAAAATCCAAACCCAGTTTAGTATTCTAACTAGAAAAATTCCCATTTCTAGGGAAGTCATTAATGATCCAAATTAAATTACTAGGCATTTTGAACATTGTTTTAGAAGAAGTATCTTATGTCTCATCACCATTGCTCCATAACTCCTATAATTCCTCAATTAAATGCTATATGTATACATCGATATCATTTCTGGGAATTTTTTTCCCAGGAATAATCATCGAAATGATAAAAGATGTTTGTTACTTAAACATCCACAAAGGCAGATTGTAAGGTATCAAAACAACTATCCAAATGATATAAAAGGTACTCAATGTCCTAAATGGGTTGAATCCATCGACAACCAATCCCAATCGAACATTCCTAGTATCAGATTAGAAATATGGATGTAATGAATCAAATGTCTTTCAAGATTTTGAATATCATGTATATCACATTAACCCATCATTTTTGTTATCTACATAATGCCACTTTAAGTGTTTGGTGGTTTTTGATGACATGACTAATCTTTGCAATTGAGGATTTAAAGGAATGTAAAGAAAAAACTTTGCAGGTGTGTTCTATTTCTTATTCTTTAGGGTAGTGTGTTGATTTAGACCTCCAAAATCACCCATTGACTGCCGTGCAGAAGAAAAACATGTGTTGCAATCCTATCTACTTGAATCCTCTTGCCAATAAAGCATACAACCATTGGGACACCCATTTATTTTTGTATAATTCAAACCAAGCCTATTAAAAACTTTTTCCATATCATAAAATGACTTGGGAATGTTTTCACTAGGAAATGCATCACACAATAATTCCAATAATATGGAAATTTACTTATTTGTAATTCCACATAGACATTTGATATGGTTCAACTTCAACAGAGAATAATGTTTTGAATATTTCAAACATCCATCATTCAACTCTTGATTTCCATTGTCAACTAAACTATGAAAAATATTTCCCTCAGTGATCTTTTCTCTTAAATTAGTCTCCACAGAATCAATAGAAGTATCCAATGATATGTTACAATCTTGATTTGTTTTCCCTACAGTCTCAAAAACATCACTTGTCACATTTCTATTTGTAAAACCCTCATCTGGTTGTTCTGATATATTTTGATGTTGATTGTAGGGTCTTGCATTGCCGAATTCATTATTTATATGGGTTTTCATTCCATTTTTCATTTTAGATGAAGTTGGGAGCTCATTCTATGGATTAACATCAGTGCTCAACATTTCTGTAACATTTGATTCTCCTCTCCAAATTCAATAAAAATATTGAGCAGGGAAGTGCTTCAGTATTAAATGTTCATAAACAACATCTCTCTTCAACCATATTCTAAATTCAAATTTAGGACAAGGAAATATTATTCTCCCTTCAACTGATCAGTTAGAAATTTCATAGTCTAAAAACTCTTCTAAACCCTTAGTATACTGAGGTGTGTTTCTCGGTAATGTGATCTTACTTTTATTCATGTATATAACAATGTGCCTACACAATAGTAAAAAAATTAAAACACATAAATGTTACTAAATATGGAAATATATTCATATATACTAGTTGAAAAAATATATCAATATGTTAAATAAGGTTTTCCTATACAAATACATATGGTAAATAATGAACCCACCCACTAGAAAACCAAAGCATGAAAATTAAAAAGATCCATAAAATAATAGAGAGATAATAAAAAACTAACCACACTATAAAAAATGAACTATATATTATATGTTTGGAAATGAATACATTTGTAGCAGATCATATACAATAGAAACCAAAATTCCAAAAGACAAAATTAGAATAAACCTTGAAGATGGTCCCAAGTCTAATCCTAGTCCAAAAATCCCAGGATTTTTCCTAGTAATCCAATCATCATGTATTGAGACTTAACCAAACCCAAGATTACAATCAAGTAGTATCAACTTGAGTACCAAGTTCCATGGTATCCTAAGAATGGTGTTACTATAATTAAATATGCCACCACCAATGATATTCCTAAACAAAACCAAATTGTAATAATATACATGTAGAAGTGGTACACATAAAAAAATTAATAATTATTAAAATGAAATAAATAATAACTAATGCTTAGGCTCTATGATGACACCTGAGTCTTGTATCAACCACAATCGATCCTTAAGCATGTGACCCTAATCAATCATACCTGATTCATGCAATATTTGGGTGTTTATGAGAACATCACATGGATTGTTCCAACCATGGTATCATATCCACCTTTATGGTTATTTTCTGTAGTATCTCAAGACCGCCTATGAGAGAATTTTTATGTACTAACTAAACATTGCCTACAAGGGAATTTTCTTTTAGTAACTCACCAACTCCTAGGAGGGTGTCTTCTTATAGTAACTCACTACCATCTATGAGATCATTTTATTGTAACAAATCATCACTTATTAGTAGGGTGTTTTAATTTTTAGAATCAAGACAACCTGATGAGAATTTTACAAACCAATACATATAACAATATCATTTCATAAGAGAAATTCTGATCAACCCCTTTAACATCCATTTACAATATTGATCCCATTTTACACTTTTAACATTTACTAATTCACTTTAAAATTTCTTTTAAATTCACAATCTATCCATTCACATCAAAACATCTATCTCTGACTTCATAAAATAAGGTTTACCAATTTTCTATATCAACATAAAATCATAATCTCACCATTTAATTTCTGAATACCATGTTAATAATAATTCATAATTTTACATTTTTAACACTTTTCAATTTATTAGGCCCAACAAAAGGGTCGCATCCAAATCATAGGATTCTCCTTCGATTCACCCTTTATTTCATAAATATTTATATTGATTTCAATTCCATTTATAACATCAATGATTTTGAAATTCCATTTCATAATCCTTGATTTATATCAAAATTTATTTTTAAACCCCATAAAAATACTATGTAATATAATGATATCAATCCAAAACAAGTTCAAGGTTTCAACAAGAGTTATCCCTTTAATATTATCCACTTACTTTTTATAAAACATGTCATACCATTTTATATTCCAATTCCAGGTTCAATTCATCTTTATGGAATTCCATTTGGAATTTACTTTTTCTAAGGTTCAAGGTATGTGAAAGGGGGTGTTTAACTAAGGAAAATGATAATTAAAACATTAAATTTAAATTAGGTCGGTACATGGATAGGCCGGTATGACCACAAATGCAGCACTTAGAAAAAATTCAAACTATGGGATAATTTTAAGGACCACCTACCTTATCCTCATAGACTTCCAATCATCTAATATCGGCCTTTGGTTCAAGCTAGAATAGAGAAAAAATTGGTAAAAAGGATTTGAAATAGGGAATATTAAACAAAAATGGAAATAGCTCACATAATAGTGATATAAGAGAATAAGGGAAGGATATGGAGTTTTATATTTTCATTAGTCTCAACAACACCTTAGATGAAATTTGATTCAGGCAAGGGATGGGTATGATCACACCATGGAAGAGAGGGAGGAGGGGAGGGTTAATAATGGGGGGAGAATGGCTAAAATTGGGGGGGGGGAATGAGGGGTATTAGATTATAAAATCATAATGGAAAATACTAATATTCTACTTTTTAAGGTTTGAATGGTTTGGATTCATAGTTCACCAAATAATGCATCAACCATGTGATAAGAACTATATTAAATATCCCTCCTCACATGGTTCTTCTACAAAATATTCCAACCATGCACAAAAATAACACTAGCCATTGTGATAAAAATTGTATTTGACTAAATGTTTTAATGATTGAACTATGGACCAAACCATATCAAATACTTGATATGGAATATAAAATAGATATCAAGACTAATAACATGAACTTATTATTCCTTCTGATGAGAACCATAACTATATCATATCATATAATATGATTTTGCATGCAAGTTATATAATTATACAATAAATTGTATCTATATCAATAATGTTGTAGGTTCATAATCAACATCATTTCACACCCCATTAAAAACTATTATTTCATTGAACATTCCACTTAAAAAACATTTCAAAAATTTTAAACATATGAAATTATGTTACATCACATATAAAAATGTTTGAAATAATTCAGAAAATACTAGCAATAATGGGCTGTGAAGCATGGTGAGGGGCGGCGATGGGTGGCGAGCCACAGTGAGAGGAAGAGAGGCATGTCGAGGGATTCAGGGGGTCTCTGGGGTCACAGGCTCCTAGGGATTGGGGGGGGGGGGTATAGGGGTCGGGTTGGGCGGTGAAGCGTGGTGAGGGGCGATGAGGAATAGTGAAGACTTTGGGGGGTCGCTGGGGCTGTTGTGGTTAAAGTAAAAACTCAATTCACCACCTATCATTATTAATCATAATTGGAAATTTCCTTTTGAACTTATGTGTAATGCAAGTGAAATGGTCATTGGATATATCTTATGATAGAGAAGAATTAAGAGGTTACATGTGGTAAATTATGAAAGAATACTTCTAGACAAGGAACAAAGGAATTACACCAATATTGAAAAAGAGTTGTTAGCTATGGTCTTTACTATATATAAATTTAGACAGTACCTACTAGGGTTTAAAGTCATTATATTCACTAATCATTCTTCCATAAAGTATATTCTTTCTAAGAAGGTGTCAACATCTAGGATTATTAGGTGATTTATCTTATTGAAATAATTTGATATGGATATTATAGAAAAATAGGGAGATGAGAATGTAATTGGTGATCATATTTCTAGGCTTCCTAATACCCAATGTTAAGATCCAAGGGAGATAAATTATTTCTTTCCTGATGATAAGCTTCTCACTGTCTCCATTAGGTATTCTTCTTAGTTTGAATACTTTGTAAATTTTCTAGAAGTATGTGTCATTAGAGAAGACTTATCAAATATCCAAAGAAAGAAATTCATTTTATATCTTATATAATATATATTTGGGATGAACTTTTTATATTTAATAGATTTTATGATGGGATTTTAAAAAGTTTTTGGCTAGAGGAAGAGACACTACATATACTGGAGAGTTGTCACTCCTCACCTTAGGGAGGAAATCATGGGGAAGGGAGGATGAATCAAAAAGTCCTTAAAGCTTGATTTTATTGGCCTACCTTATTCAAGGAATATGGGAGTTTTATAGTGTGTTGTGATATATGTCAAAGTATGTGGAAGGTTGTAAGGATGTAAGAACTACCTTAGAAATGTGTTCTGGAAGTATAAATATTTGATGTTTCGGGATTTGAATTTAGGGGACAATTTCCATCTTCTAATGGGAATGATTATAACTTAGTGGAATTTTACTATATTTCTAAGTGGTTTGAGGAAGTGGAACTACCCAAAAATCAATCCAATATTGTTAAAGTTTTTTTTCAAAAAGAACAAATTTTCAAGCTTTTGGGTGCCTCGATCTTTCATAACTGATAATGTCACCCAATTTAAGAACTAAAAAATTAAATCTTGAATGAAAAAATATGGATGCACCCATAGGACTGTATTTGTATACCATCCAAATTCTAGTGGATTGGTGGAAATATCAAATAGGGAGCTGAAACATATTCTGGAGAAAAATAACTCAAACTTTTGGAAAGAATGGTCTCTAAAGTTAAATTATTATTTATGGGAATATATAATAGCTTTCAAAACCACAATTGGTTTGTCTCCATACAAGATGTTATTTGGGAAATGCTATCATTTTCCTATAGAGTTTCATCACAAATCATATTGGGAAGTTAAGGAATTGAATGTTGATTTTTAGAGTGCTGGAGAGAGGATACTGCTTGAGTTGAGAGAGTTAGATGAGATTAGTAGAGCGTCTTATGATAAATCTAGGATATAAAATGATATGTAAAAAATTATTGATGATTATTTCATTCAAAATAGACAATTAAAACCTAGATAGAAGTTCCTTCTCATTAATTCTAGACTAAATATCTTTCCTGAAAAGAAATAATCTTAGTGGTTTGGACCCTTTACTATTGTTAGGATGTTTAATAATGGAGCTGTAGAAATTGTCGGAGAAAAAAAAGCCAATTATTATGAATTTTTACAGATTCAAAATTTATTTTAAATGGAATCCAGAGGTCTTGGTTTCCATCTCTATGCTAGAAAATTTATTCTCACTGATGTCTAACTAAAGACTGAAAACTCAATTCTTTAAAGGATTCAACCTATTGTCTTTATTTGTTTTTTACATTTGTTTTTGTTTTGAAAGGAATAAAATGATCTTTTATCTATCTTTAATTCTCTATGTCTACTGAATTTAGTTCATGCCATTCTTGGTATTTATTCTTAGAGAAGTATGTTTTTGTGGATTAACAAATGAGTAGTACTCCCTATCGTTCTGAAGTCACAAGAATCTGTATGTTGGAGTCTCACTGGGAAAATTTCCTAAAATATTTTCATTGGGTTTCTATTGAAATTGAGTTTCAACTATTGATATATTATTCTCATCATTCACATTTTTTAGAAATTGGATAATAATAAACCATAGGATCTCACTTGAAGCTAATAGGGATGTGATTTTTTTAATTAAATCCAGAAGAAAGCTTTATTAAACTAGGGAGTTTTTAATTTCTTCATTTATTTTATGATATTCCATATCTCGGTTGTACTTCCATGTTACTGCTGAAATTTTTTCTATAATTATATTAAATTAACTCAATTAGTGAAATTAAGTGTGGGGGAATTAAACCCATGGCTATTTTATTTTAAGTGAATATGATTATTTTTTCTTTATTTTGAAAGGATTTTATCATACTAATTCTTATATGTTGTTGAAAATTCAATTGAACAAATATGTTAAACATTATTACACCCAATTCACTTTTTTAATTACATTTCCGACATGATACCTTGTTAATTCAATTGAAAAAAAATCTTATCATTGGATTTAATGATAATGCATGAGTTTGATTTTTCGGCTACTAAATATTTATTATAGAAAACCTACTGTTTGAAATTCACTAAGACCCTTCAACATGTCACTTAAACCATTGAATTGAAAATTATTATTTGGAGCTTTAAAATTCAAATTTTGTTTTCTCCACCTTTTAATTCAAATTTGGGGGCAAAGTTGAGTTTTAAGTGTGTGGGAGAGGGTCTTCTTATTTTGTGATAATTTTTCTATAAAGTAATACCATCAAATTCCTCTAATTTTTTTTAAGAAAATGGTCAAATTATTCCAAAAATATTTTATAATTTTAGGTTCATCAGACTTCATTCAGAATTTAATTTCAGTATTACCTAATGAATAATAACTTACTGGTTGATGAGTGTTTATTTCTTTCTGAATTTTTTGAGGATGCATGATTGTTGAGTGAAGTTGCTTAATTATTTTATGAATATTATATTTAGGAACTAAGAATGAGAGTGATGTAGGATATATGTATATGGAATTATTATCATAAATTTAGAAAACTAGAAGCTTGAACTTGAACCAAATAGACTTATTTTTATTTTATATTATTAAGTAATCACTATTTGGGATCCAAATTAAATGGTAGTATTTCTAGTCTTTTGAATTTTAGGTTTAAGGGAAAATGGGAACCCACAGTGAACATCTGAGACACTAGGCACAATTTGTGTGTAATCACCTCACACATTTCAAATAAACACATCTATACTGTGCTTTTCACAAGTTACACAGTTGAGAAAAAATTCAAAAAAAAAACAAAAAAAAGTGGCTAGTAGTAAAAAATGAGTTCATTATGGTGAGAGTAATTTTTAACACCAAATGAAGAAGGATATAATTGACATATAAGAACATCATTTAAGTTTTATTTATATATTTGTTCAAAAAAATATGTTTAAACTTTTCTTTTTGGAACATAGGATAAATTTAGAGGAGAAAGGGCATGTTTTTAATTTCTTAATACAACTTATATTTAACATGTTATCACTCTTAGTTTTAAAACTTGAACTAAAATTGATATAAGTAAATAGGTAGCTTTATATAGAGGGAAAATCCACTTTTGTGGTGAATGATTCCTTACTCCCTTGACTACCTAGTGAGTATTTGAACTTAAGAATGGCCTCATTTGAACATTTCTGTTTAAAAGGATTATGTACAATATTTGATCCTCTTGATTTTAAAATTCATAACATGCTTAATTTTGAGTTTCATGTAAGAATTTTTTTTTGTTTCAAAATGATAAAAATTAATTGAATTGATTGAGGAATATCAATGCTTATGTGTGGAGGAATTTGATGTTTCCTTTCAAATGCATTGATTTTACATATCTTTTATTTCATTTTTTTGTCATTAAATTCATTATTTAGGGTGTTATTTTCAAATAATTGCACTTTTTTAATTTTATAATTAAATTTATTATGTAATCATTTTTTATATTTAATTTTGTATTATTGAATTCTGTAATGATTAATTGTGTTTTCTTACTTTTTTATCTAATTAATTATTAAATTTTAATTCTACTTGACTTTTTAATTTTATGTCATCTTTGTTTTTATTATTAAACATTCTCCTATTATGTCATTACTTAGTTAACTAAATTTTAAACTTCACTTGAGTCTTGATTTATTATTATTTAACTTCAATTTTCAATGTTAATAAAAAATGTGATCTCAAATAAATAATTTATATCATTTTAAATTTAATGTCTTAATTCAATTTATATATCTAAAGTCAAATTATTTAATTGATTGAATTTTTAATTTCATTTATTTTTTAATTTATTTTTTAGTTTTTACTTTTTTAGTTTTTTTGAATTTATTAATCATTCAATGTTTTTAATTTTTTTAAATTTTGATTTTAATTTGAGTGTCTTTTATTTAATTTACTGAATTAGTTTTAAATTTATAGTTATTTATTTAAATTTTATTTGTATCCTTAATTGATAATTTTTATTTTCTAATTAGGAGCCAACTAAGTCACCCCCAGGTAGGATAGTCACCACTAACTCCATCAAATTCTTAACACTCACTATCGAGTCAACTCCCCACCAACTATTTTCCCGAACCACTGCCACCTTTTTCTTTTGCCAGTAATCTACCACCCACCATTAGGAAGAACCCAATGGTGGGTCCTTTGTCTCCTGAACAGCCTACAATAGAACACAATGGTGAATCTTTACCCACTGTCAAAGCGAATCACAGCTAGAGAGGAAGACTCTATCACTCACCACTAGATTTCTACCCTATGCTAGAAACAATTACTCATCGCCGTCACCATTCCTTAGTGACTCATCGTGGGAAACTCTTCTCACCGCTAGTGTGTCCCACTGCCAAACTTGATCCTCTTTTACAAGCTTCCACTACTGAAAATCAGTCACCATCACCCATGCTCCACTTGTATATCTACATAGACCTGATGCTGCACATTTCTAATCAAAAGAACAAACCAACAACCCACTACGGGATCTCGAATCCCCTCGTTGACAACTAATGATAGAGCCACCACCACCAAACCCAGATCCACCATTGGTAGATCTAAAATCCAACAGGGTTCCTTGTAGATATAGGTTACTCCAGACACCACCGAGTAGAGATGAGATCCACTGTGGGCCTCCTTCAGGCTTTGCCATCACTGATGCATCATGCCGCCATAGGGAAAATGATATGCTGCTGCCTGTCGTCCGAGTGCCACCCTCACCAGTCGCTATCGTGGAGGCGAAGTGATGTTGCAGAGCTTGAGTCTCCATTAGTGGAGAAGGAAGCCACAACCGAAGAATCTAGAGGAAGTCAACCCCCCGTGGCTCTGTATAAGGAGAAACCAAAAGAAAAAATAAAATAATTAATAATAATAATTAATATAAATAAAATCATATATTAATAATAAATCATTTAAATAATTATAAATATATAAACTTTATAATATACTTTATCATAATATTATAAATAAATATAATTATAAATATATAATTATAGAAATATAATTTATAATAATTATTTATAATAAATTAGTAATAATATCTAAACTTATTAAATAAATTAATAACAATAACAATTATAATAATATTAAATAAAATAAAATATTATAAATTTGTTAACATAATGAAATAACAAAATTTAATAGTATTTAAAAAATAATATAATTTATTAATTTGATAAATATATAAAATAATTTACAATAATAATAATTAAATACATTTAATCCATAATAAAAATTTATAAATGTTTTAATAAAAATAAAATAACAGAAATAATAATTAATAAATTGATATTAATTATAATAACAAATAAATATAAATAAATATAATTTAATATTTATGTTAATATAACAATAATTAATTAAATGAATGAATATATTTTTTTTGTAAATGTTTATTTATAATAAATCTTAAATAATTTATTATTTATTATTTGCTTTCTCTTTTCAGAACCTCACTTGAATTACGCCAACATACAAGCTGATCATTCAGTTAGAGGAGTTCAACTACGTTAACCTGTAGTGGATGATTTTTAGCAATGATGTATTATGTGTTCAGTAACTTGGAGGAAGACAAATACGAGACAGTTTTTTTTGTGGGAAATCAATAGAGAACACAAAGGAGGACTTTAAAAATTCAAAACAAAGAGGATATCAGGGAGAGTTTATTTTTATAGATTCATACCATTCACATCTTTCACATTCTTGGGGACCCACCATGTAGAAGAATGAAAAAGACCCAGAGACTAGTAGCAGAGCTTCAGTTGCACAGATTGTAGCTAATATTTGGGGGAGATCTATTTTCCCCTATTTTTCTTTTATCGATTTCATCCTGTAATCATTTCAATTTAAATTGAATATGATTGTTTGGTACATTATCTTTGTTCAAGGATTTAAATATTTCTTGGTTTAATCTTGAATATACTCTTTACTCTATTTTCATGATTCCAAAATTTATCATTGAGATCAATTACAAAATTATTAAATCGGTTTTTTTTGTCCATAGTTTTCAATTTCTTGACATAAAAAATGGTCAGTGAGACCATTTCTGATGATTTTTTTTTCAAATTCGTTTTCTGATTAATTTTTCTTGAAGTTGAAAACTTAAAGAACTATTAATTAACATTTACCCTATTATATAGAGGAATATTATTCAAATCCTTTTTCAATATCACAAATCAATTATCATTTTCGCAAGTAAGGATAACCATTTAAACCAATAATGTTTAAATACCTTGTGCTTCATTTCTTCTATGTGATCTTAATCTCAATTTTTGTTGTCTGTTTTTTATACATTATTTCCCTATTCCAACATAGCATCAGTTTCAACTTAGTTCTTTAAAAAATAATCATTTTATCATTAATTCTTTCATCAAAATAACAAAAAATAAAAATTTAAAAATAAATTTAGTTCACTATTTAATGTAGCCTTCTTTTTTTAAATATGCTCACTCAAACTCATCACAAAGCTTCTATGTGGATTGATACTCATACTCTCACTATTAGATTTGGTAGGATTAATATTTTTTTAAAATTTGGAACATTTAAACGATGAACATGTCAACTACTCTTCCATAATAATCTTTAGACGACCTAAATCGTCTCTATAATGGTTGAAACAGACATGGGTGTGATATTAAGCTCATTTTTCATTGATGTGATAAATTTCTCTATACTAAATAATATCTTCTCACTAAATATAAAACTCTGTATAAAATATAATTTTTAGAAGATTGGCCACATAAATCCTTTATGGTCGACTCCTTCATAATTCCGATTTGTATAAGTCCAATGAACTAATTACTTTGTGAATTACATTCCTTTGAAAACTCGTGATCACCTTATAAGTTCTTCACAACCATGAAATTTCATCATGAACACTTATTTTCCATGAAATCACTTTAGAGAAATCCATTTTGTAAATGAATCTATTTTTTCCCTTTAACCTCTTCTCTAATTATTTCTCTATTTTTAAGGTAAATCTTAGGGGATTATTTATAGGAAAAGGAATGTTGAAAATATTACTACTGAAAAAATTCCCTCTTGTGACAGGATTCTAAACTAATCATAAATAATATTAAATAAACATGTATTTGCGATGGGAAAACAAAATCATCGCAAATACATTTGGCATGCCTTCACACCGAAACATGATAATGTGTATTTACGACGGTACATGGTCCCCATCAGAAATACCATTGGTCATGTAAAGGTAATTTCAATAGGATCATTCTCTTATCGTAAAAAATATATTCTCATATTTGTATTTGAGACTGGACCTATCACAATTAATTTTTTTACCACCACCTCAATTATTTATTGCGAGCACTATTTGATTTAACTTCTGAGGAGATTTGACACAATTGAAAATGTTGGGGGTCATCTATTAAAATTAGTTTTTAAAAAAGATCATGTTTTTTTGGTATCAACATAGTGAATTCTATTCTAGAGAAGATAGTAAAAATTTTGTTCCAGATCCATCAAAATTTCAAAATTTAGTACATGATATGGATGGTCTATCTTTTCAACAAACAGAAACTCATGATGATTTTGATTTAACTTCTGAGTTGGAACCATCCCAAATTTATGATTGTTTGAAGTCTACTGATAATTCCTTATATCTTGGTTGTAAGATATGAAAATTTAATGTGGTTTCAAAATTTATATCTATTAAATCAGATAATGTAATGTCAAATAGATATTTGGATATGATATTCTCTTTAATTAAATCGCTATTACCTAAAATAAATGTGTTTACTATAAATTTATATGACAGAAAGAGGATAGTTCATAATCTGGGTTTTAGTTATCAGAATATTCATCCATGTTCAAATGATTTAATATTATATTATGGTAAAAATGAGTTGTTAGTTAGTTTCCTACATGTGGAAAATTGAGGTAAAAATATGCTTAACTAGGTAATTCCATATTGATTCATTTAAAATAGTTTAAATATTTCCCTCTTACACCTAGATTTCAACATTTATTTATGTCTCATAAAAAAATTCATTGATTTCATGAAACAAAACCAATATTTTTATCCATAAAATCTTAAATCATTCATGTGAAGGTTATTCATGGAAATTTTTTGACCTAGTACACCTTTAGTTTTCTCCAAAATCTCAAAATGTATGATTGATTCTTTCTACAAACGTTTTCTATCCATTTGGTTCTTAAGATAATCAATATTCTGATTGTCCTATCATTATAACTCCATACAATTTACCTCCTTGGATGTTGCTGAATGAGCCATATATATTTTTGACCATAATAATTCATGGACATCCAAAAAATAATATCTATGTTTATTTGAATCCATTGATTGATGAGAAAAATTTATTGTTGAGTATTGGTGTGAGTGCATATGATGTTGCTATGAAACAAAATTTCTTAATTAAAGCTGCATTGATGTGGAAAATTAGTGACTTTATATAATATGTCATGTTATTAGGATAGAGGACACATGGTATAAAATAATTTTTGTTCTATATGAGAGACAACAAAACCTTTATGTTAGTCAAAAGAAGAAAACCTTGTTTTTTCAACTTTCATCGCAGATTTTTCCCAACCGATCAACCTTTTTGGGGAAACATATATCATTTCATAAAAGGAACAATTTAAAGAGTTAGAACTCAAAAAATGATCTCATGTATTATATTAAAATAAATTGTCTCTTTATTACCTTTCATTACATTTATATCGACTATAAACCAACAGAAAATTGATGGCTTTGGGAAAGAAAACAATTGGATAAAATAGATTATTTTTTGGATCTTTCATATTGGTCTGATTTGTTGGCCCATCACATGTTGGATGTCATGAATATTGAGAATTAATATTTTGATAATATATTTTATACAGTTTTGGACACACCAAGTATGTCTGAAGATAATGTAAAGGCACTTTTAGATATTTCCCAACTTTTTAGGTGACCAAAACATGAACAATTCTAAAAATTCAGATCACAATAATTATTGGAGCCAAAATAATATTATAATGTTTCCAAAAAAATTGATTATTATTATTTCAATGGATTGTAGATTTGAGTTTTCTATATTGTTTTGATTCCAATTTGGATACATGTCTCGCAAATGGTCATATTATTGGATTAAAAAGTCTTGACTGTTATTTTATAATGGAAATAATTATACTGATTAGATTTAGTGGTTTTTTGAATTTTATGATTTGGATTACACTAACAGATATATAATATTTTTAATGAGACATTTGTGCAGTGACAACATACTATAATCCACTATGTAGACTACAAGAAGTTTTTTTTCAATTTAATGTAAATTGTAAAAAAAACATCTGGCAACTTTATTTGATTTAATTGAACGTTTGATATGAAATTTTCCATGTGAATAAAAATGTGGAGGGATGATACAGTTTTGAAAGATTTACCTATATAAGAGATGCATGTAGAAATTGAAAAAAGAAGTACATAAAAAAGCATCGGTTGAAGGATTTATTGAAGAAGCTTATTTGCAGGAGGAAATTTCATTTTTTTTCTATCTCATTATTTTCAATCTTAATATCCATCAAATCATAACCACATGGTTGATAATCAGGAAAATATTGATGAAGAAATCGAAAATCAATTATCTGTTTTTAATCATCCTAAACTTGGATTTGGTGGAACTCATGAATGAAGACTTTCAGATGATGAACATTATAGAGCTCATACATATGTTGTAATCAACTGTGAAGAAATGACCTCATTTATATAATGATATATACTACCATTTATTCTATATTTTTTTAATAATTAAATTAATATTATTTTATTTTTAGGTTATATGATAATCATATCAAGAAATAGTTTCCAAAAAATTTTAGCAGCTGCTCTAGAAGAATGTTGAAAAAATAATTTTTCTTACTAGTTTCAAAAATTTGTAAAGTAAATTGTTTATGGTTTAACATATATAATAAAATTATTACTTATTATATTGCTATTTGTTTTTCAAATTTCCATGTATATCAAAATGATGATAAAATCGATAATCAATTGTATTGAGTAATCTACTATCCAAAATGGTTAAATATTATAATTCATATGTGGTGAATGGTTTTTCTATTTCATACAAGTTCATCCGGGGAATCAAAAAAATATGAATAGTAGTGTTTTCTTGAGTGGATATAATAATAGGGAAAGTGAATTTGACTTTTATGTCTTGATGGAAGAAATAATTGAACTGTGTTGTCTATGACAGAATTAGTTAATGATGTTTAAATTCCCTTGGTTGGATACTGATAGAGGCTTGTGTGTCCATTTAGCCATAGAATCATTGATATTAAATATAAAATAATTCTAGAATTAAATGATCAATTATTATTGGATCATCAATAAAATAAAGATTATTAAGAAAATTATTGTGCTACTTCAAGAGAGTTAAGTGATTGGTGGAGCATAATAAAAATGTAATCTCCTGAAAATCAGTTTATCTAAAGTGAATTTGGTTTTAATTATGTTCAAGGAAATAAAAATTTTCAAGATAAAACCCCAAATACATATTTTACATGAAGAGGATTGAATATCAATGAGGACAGCCCACATTTATGGGTTGATGGAGGCGATGATGTTGTTGATGTAACTAGTGAATTTGAAATAGAAAGAGACGATGAAGATGAAAATCCCATGGAAATTGATGATACTAAGGAGGAATATGAATATATTGACCCCGTCATATATGAATACGAGGATGAATATTGAAACAATTAAATAATGGTTATAATCATAAATAATATATATATATAATTCTAATTTTCTATTATTTTATTTAAATAGACATTTCTTGTTTAAGATGGATGACAAACATTTATCTAATATTTTTCATGTGTTGGATGATGTTGTAATACCTAATAATGAACCTAATGATACAAAATATTACCCTCATACTATCAGTGGTACACTGAGGACTTAGAGGGTTCATAGTCTTGCAAGATTGATGATTACTTAACCTATCCCTAAGTGATGTCCACATTTTTAGTTCGATCCACACATAGAACAATATGTTCAGTTGTGTATTTTAATTAGTTTTCATATTTTTTAATTAATTTATTTATATACTAATTTTTTGATTATTGATAGCCCCATGTGGTGTCATTAATTCCCTACGGGTCTATGAAATTTGTTTTATTAAAACTCAAAATATGCTATTTAATTAATTAAAATGTAGTAAAGAAGCATGTCACGATCGATCCTCAGGGATAGAGAAATTAGTTTTTTAGGATTTCAAAGGATTTTATTTTATTAATTTGGATAAAGATCTTAAAAATGTTGGTTTGATTGATTTTATGAAATTAGAATGAAAACAGAGAGGATTGATTGGTTTGTGATCAGATTTGGAAAGCATGCCAGGGTACTATAATATTGGTGTTCAAGTGCAATTGAATTTATTGAAAATTAGTTGACTCATGATTGGTTTCATATTTGAGATGATAAAGACACCATGGTCATGGTATCCCCTCCTTAATGCGATAATTATATATTTCCCTTGGTCTAGTAATTTAGGGTGTTGTCGAATCATGTTTGTCCCGATATCATTTTAAACCAAATTTCCCCTAAATTAGAAAATTTTCATGTTTCATTTAGGAATGTCAGTTGAAAAATTTTAATATTATTTTTTAATTAAATTATAAATGATCATGATAAAATAAAAATAAAGGGTTTGAAAGATTAATATAGAATTGTAAAAAACCAAATATAAGAATAATAAATTGAAATAAATCCAACTAAACCTTCCCGGTTTTATTACATTACCCACGAATAAGAAGGGTTTACCCTCTCATCATATCATTGAGAGATTTAGAGGGAATGAGAAAAGAAAATAAATGCATAAAGAAATAGAGAAGACCCAGGGAGGGCCCTGTGCAATGTAGCTTCTCAGTCCAGGCTTTTTTGTTTCTGAATCTGAATGACTCCACAATAGTAGAATGCTCCTATATTTATAGGATTCAGATGGGCTCTTCCAAACAAACTACATGACATGTAATAGTGTTTAACACTATATAATCATGATATGAGGTTACATATGTGATTTTTGAATCTGCGTGAATCTCGTGTGAATCTCGTTCAAATATTTTGGACGTTGACTCCTTTCACACTGTGTAATTGAGACTCACGATGTTTAACTATATTTCACATTGTGTAAACTCTTCACATCATGTCCTAGTAGTATAAGTTTCCTTTGATGCAGTCACAAATTGTAATTATGTTAGATGACATGTAATAGTTTTTATCTAGTTTTCCATATTCCTCCATCTTTAAAAATATATTTTCATGATGTGAGATTTTCTCACGGCGCAAAGTGTATTTTAGCTCCAAATTTCACCTATTTTCATTAATTACTAGAAAATTTCTTGTATCCTACCACAAAACACAAAACAAAGTTAAATTATTAAAATTTGGTAAGGTTATTCAATTAAATACACACATCAATACATAGAAATACCTTAAAATATATGCATGAAATACTCTAATCAATTATTTGTTCTCTTTTTTCACAGATTTTTGAATATAAATATTGGATAAGAAAGTTCTATATTGTGGAATTATTTTTTTGGATCATGGGCTACGTGAGATCAAATTTACATTGACATTTAGCACTACATGATCAATTATTGGATGGTAAGTAAATAAATAATAGTTATTTTTAAAATTTTTAATTAATAACTTGATATTATTAATTATTTATTGGTTTTATAGTATCCCATTGATGATAGTGTGCAAAACATTATCTGGGAAGCATGGGAGTCCTGTATACCTGAGCATTGTTGTTGGTTTTTGCATAATCTAGGGAGGATTAAATATAGAAAGCTGGAGTCATAGATTTTGATCTATCTTTATGAACACACTAACTATATTACATCTCATCTTAGGTTTGGGATGTATTATGTTAATATTGGATTTGAGATACCTTTCAAAGGATAGAATCATTAGGTTGAAAAAACTGGGAGAGACATGAGGTGATGCATCGAGCTGGTATTCGTAAATTCACTACACATCAAAAAAATATAGTAAGTTATTATTTTTAAAAATTATATAACTTTAAATATAAACTATTTATTTTATACTCATATAGTTACTCTAACAACCCGATGTCATAGAGTTTGACATTTACAGAAGGAATTTCAATGATTTCGTCATTTAAGAGATTAGAGGTGATCACCGTCATCATATTTTGGATAGTATAATTTGTTTTTGAGTTTTAAAATTACCTAAAAAAATATTTTAACTATTTTAATTTTAAACTACAATTGAATCAGTCATGTGTGGCCACAACTTCACAAAAACAGGGTGAAAGTTAGTATGAGATTGAGGAAGAGACCTCTAGTTCCACATAATTTGATGGTTCTGCATGGATGCAGGTGACTGAGTATGCATTCGAGAAATTCCAAGTTGTTGGTATCAACTCTTAATGGATGTAAAGAAAATTATTATGGTACTGCTGGGATGTTTTTGTGCAGATCGAGAGGAGCTCGTTGAGAGTCATCATCACCTACTACACAGTATGAGGAGCATCTGCAAGCTCAGGGTGAGTTTATAGAGACCATGTGTAGGGAAAAAGATGAGCTATGTTGATAGTAGTAGTATCAACATGAGGAGATGCGTCGATGGAAGGAGTAGCAGTACGAGAAGACGATAGATTAAATGTGATTTTTGAATCATGATTTTGGGATGGAGTTCCCTCCACCGGCTCCTCCCACTATTCTAGCTTATCCAGATGTCCCCACCCCTTAGTGATTTATATAAATCTTCTTATAAATATTTGTGTATATATATATTTAATATTTTTATTGATAAATATATTTACATTTCTATATAGGAAGTTGTTTATATTGTTGAGAATGTGGTGTTTTTATTATTTTATTTGTTTATTTTATTATTATTATTAATTTATTATTTTTTATATTGTTTCAAATATTGTTTTTTGTTAGTTTTTTATTTTTTTATTTTTATTATTTTTTATTTTAATTATATTTTTATTAATTGAATAAGTTATAATATTTTTATTATTATTTTATAATTATTATTATTATTATTTTATTAAATTTTATTAATATTATTTTATAATTATTATTATAATTATTTTTATTATTTTCAATTATTTTTATCTTTTTTGCAAGAAGTGGATCATCCTGTCGCAAATAATTATTTATGATGGGTTCATCCAGCTGTCGCAAATAGTTATCTTAGCAACATCCTATCGTAAAAAATAATATTTATGATGATGTTTTCTATAGCCGACTATTTGCAATGGGGCCCTATTGCAAATGAACTTTTGCGATGGGATCCTGTCACAAATGACTCATCACAAATAATTTAATTTCTAGTAGTGTTAGAAAATACTGTTTTTTCACCCTTTATATAAACCCACTTGTCATAATAATACCCCTTTACATCAAATAAAATTTACCTATTGCAGCCTATAGAAATCACAACCACTCTTTCAAAAATGAAAATTATACCACTTGATTCATTTATGGGATTACATTGTGAAATATATTCTCTTTAAAAAAATTCTTCCTTTACATAATCCATTCCTTTTCCAAAACTATTCATTTGGAAAAAACACCCCTTCCCAAAAATACTTTTCCCAAACATCATTTAAGAAATTATTTCAATTGAAATTTTTTTTCTTCCATATGAAACCCCTCTACAAAATACCAACCTTTTAAAAGTTATTTCATTTATTGAAATTATATTCCTTCATAAAGTCGACCCTTATTTTTTTTACTACAAAACTTCCAGAACAACTTCATGTTCTTAAAAAACCATTATTTCATGGAATTTGTAAGGTCTTTATGGTCCTAATACTTTTTCAACATGAATTTTCAATAAATAAAATCCCAAAAACTATAAAATATAACCTATAGGGATTATTTTTTAAAAATTCCCCACTTTGGGGTTCTTAACAAAACATTAAAATACTTGCCCATCCCATTAGAAAAAACATGCGTTTTATAATCCAAACACCAAAACCATCTAAAAATCTGAATAGAAATAAAATACTAACTCAAAACATACTTTATAACCACATGATTTAACCATAATTTTATAAAATAGAGTAAAATTCATAGATAATCAATGAATTACTTTGTTCAGCTCTTAGGATCAACCTAACCCTCATTCTTAACCAACTTTGGACATGATTTTTCATTATGATATTTAGTGTATACCAGAACAACTTCACATTTTTATGTTCATATACTGGTCTCCACTTTATATTTAATAACCATGCTAGCTGAAACTTCACAAATACACCAGATTTAAAATTAAATTTCTTTTCCATTTATTATATTTTATCATCCCCATATAGGTTTTGAGAAATCTCTTCCCCTAATAATATATCTCCCCTTTTCTACAAACCCAAAGGTCACTCTATTGTGGGATATAAATGGAAACGATAAATTATCAACACATAGGGGAATCCATACCATTCCTTAGTGAGTGCACATACCGCATCCACACTATCTATATGTGTGTGTAGGGGGGTCTGCTAGACTGTAAGATCTAAGTGATTCCTTTTAAATGTTTCATTGAGTAAGGAATTTATCATAAGATCATTGAATTAAATTTCTTAGTGTCATAAATCAATTCACTAACCCATGATGAACTTTATCCTTTATAAGGTGACACTTGATTTCAATGTGATTTATCCCTATGTGATGGATGGTAATTTTTCTAATATTGGTAGTTCTTTATTTTTCACAGTTTATTTTGATAGCATACTCCACTTCAAATCCCATATCCTCAAGATTCTACTTCAACCATATTAATTGTGCACAATATTGAGTGGGAACAATATATTCATCTTCTATATTTCTCAGTGACATGAATTCTTATTTCACTCCCATTTAATAATTACATAACTCTATAAGATAGAATGCATTACATGATTTTGAATTTTTATCATCTGTTGAACTAGACCAATATACACATGTATATCCCAAAAACACATGATATAATCTTTCACTATAAATCAAATCAAAATAAACTATGCCATTTATATATTATATCATTATATTCACAATTATTATATGTATTTCTTTGGGATTACTCCAATACCTTCAATATTGATAAGTGAAAAAATACAATATCAGGTTTTATCATTTTTAACTACAACAAACTTATGATGACTTAATTATACTATGTGATATTGATATATTTTCCTTTATAAACCCTTGATAAATTCATATAGGTAAAAACTAGTTTTGTCATTTTATTATAATACTATATTAAAAAACTTTTTAAAACCTAGTATTTATATTAAGAGATGTATTTTTCTGCACCTTCCTTACCAAACCTATAAGATAAGAAAAAACATTATCTCTCCAATCATCTACATTTCAAACTCACATCTCATTAATTCTATAAAATACTTAAAATATTATTTGTTCGATCAACCAAATACCATGTCATTAATATATATGAGACAAATAATCCTTTGATCACCCCTATTGTTATAGATTCTATGATAAACTCCTCCAATCAAAAAACTGATATTTTTCACATATTGATTTGGTATGGAATACCATTCCCTTGGTGAATTATTTAGCTCATAAATTGCTTTATTCAATTGCATTTTTTTATATTCATGATCAAGAAGACCATCTATAAGCTTTATATTCAATCCTTCTTTGTGCAATCCATTTCAAAATACTTTTTTGACATCAATATGTAGTACCTTGAATCCTTTCTACACCCTTATAGATAAGAATAATCAAATAATTTCTAACTGATCTACATGTAATTTTTTTATCTACATTTATAAATTTAAACTATGAGTATACCTTTTATACAAGTCATGTTTTTTTTTCAAATCACTCAACCATATTAATTAAGTTTATTATAAAAAACCCATTTTTTCATTATGAAATTATTATATATTGTCCTCAAAAGAAATCTACCATGTTTGAATCTTTTTAATTTAGTTAAGCTCTTAATACATCACTTGGGAAAAATTATCATCATTATTAGCTTCTTTAAAACATTTTGGCTCCACCTGGGAAAAGAGTGAAGTTTTTTATAGAGACATACGTCTCTTTATTTTCACCGGTGTTTTAAGGTCACTAATGATATTCTTATCATCATTTTTTATCACTCCCTTTTGGATTTGTGTAGATGTTGGTATAAATTCATTATTCCCAACCTCAATGTCTTATTTAGAATCAAAACTATCCACTTATTCTCCCTTGGTATGATCATATCCTCATCACTTTCATTTATAATCTTATCTCTATTTTTTGGAATATTCTATTCATTTTTAAAATAGTGATGTCTTTTGTTTTATTAGTATCTCTAAGCTATTTTTTGAAACACTTAAATGCCTATCTCATAAATGAGAGACTAAGTAAAATTCTTTCTTCTCTATGAGACTCAAAATTCATGTGATTCTATTTATATTGAATAAAATATTTACTTCTAATGAATTGAAATTACTTCAACATTAGATTTTCCCAATGACACATCTTGTATGAAGTCTTGTTTTTTCCAAGACCCAAAACATATATATTAAAAATATCAATCTATATCATGACTATTTCATTGTAAATTTTTAATATTAGATTTTTCTTAGTAATAAAAATTATGTAATTACTTTTATGATCTATATTATTCTCTTAATTACACCATTTTATTAAATAATACTTACTATTGAATCTTGGTGTCTTATTTCATGATTTTTAAGTTGATCCTCTATATGAATATTAGATAATTCTATACCATTTTATATTCAAAATTTTAGAATCTTCTTACCATGCATCTTATCATCCTTCCTCTAATACTATATAATGAATCTGAACACCTCATATTCTTGGGTTATGACCATCAACCATTTAAACCTACTATAATCATAAATGAATAACACATAGTACTGCTTCCCATCAATAGATCTTGGCGATATTAGGCCACACATTTCAACGGGAACCAACTCCAACAATCTCATTGATCTTTTTTATTTTAACTTCTATAACTTCAAAATTGTATTATCTTTTTAAAATACATCACATGTTTGTGTAAAATCATGTGATAGTAAAGGGATATAATAATCTCAATTTTTCTTCACCAGATCTTCCAAGGATCATTAACTCAAGTAGATAAGGATTTTTTAAACCCAACCCATTTAATTTTTCCTTATATAGAAATAACATATATACTTATTCACCAATAAGGTAGAGATCCACCCTTTTAACTTAAATTTAATTATAAATTTACTATCCTACCCATTGATGATACAATTACTCTTATTGAAATTAACCACATGTCCACAGTATAAAGTTGTCATACACTTAACAAGTTGTGACCAAGACCATTAACAAACAGCACAACCTCGTGTATCTTTTATTTTATAACAAATTTGAATTTTCTTGAGATAATTCTTTTTAATCCTCCCTAATTTTAAAATATATTATCACCATCCTTTTCATACTTTATGCCTATGGAAATATTTTTATTTTTTATCATGTGAGAAGGTCTTCCACTGACAAGGTTCTACACTTCAAATCGGTATGTTTTCTTTAGGGAATTCTCTATAAAAATTTCCAGAACATCTTTATTATTTTTTGATCCATGTATT
The DNA here is from genome assembly GCA_963277665.1 of Viscum album. Taxonomy (NCBI): domain Eukaryota; kingdom Viridiplantae; phylum Streptophyta; class Magnoliopsida; order Santalales; family Viscaceae; genus Viscum; species Viscum album. The sequence goes on from OY728158.1 coordinate 576,189,834, forward strand.
TTAATTTACACAAGATGTCAATTGGTACACTTTATTTTACTTAGAATATGGTGTAAAAAAATTATCTTTAAAAGAATAAAATTGATTTTTCATTTTCTGTTGACTTGATTATTCACTAATCTATTGCGTACAACCACCATTAGTTCTCCTAGGTACACTCTTTTGCTTTGCTAATGAGAAATAAGTATTGAAAATTCTATATTTAATACACCATAAATAGTGTCCCTTGAATGAAAACAGGGAATTTGAAAAAAAAATTAGCTTCCTTCATTGCTTTTGTTCCTTGCAATACCTCTTGCCTATTGAACACACATTTTGGGAGTGTAACATATTTCCAAAATAATAAAACCTAATTCTTGGGGTACTTTTATGTGTACTGTATACAAAACTAATTCTCTGTGAGGATATTCGAGTGTTTTTATTATGAAAAAACCCAAAATAAACCTTTAACTTTGTACTAGGTTCTTGTGAATTAGGGTGAACTAGAACTCCCTTTTTATTTTGATCAAGACCCATACCTTATTTATCATTCTGATGTTTATTTTACTTATATAAAAAAACCTATAAAAACATTTTTGGACTCCATGATTTTCATTTACATTTTTTATAGCTCATTTGATCTATTTCTTGATGTTATAAAAGTAGTCAATAATATCTCTTGATCTTCTATTTTACATCATATATCAATGACTTCTCTCTCAAGTACTTTGATATGATTCAATTGATCTATTATAATTTTATTCAAAACATTTATTATTTGGATATTCTTTTTTATCCTGAGCACTTACTCAATAAAATATTTTGATATTTCTATCTTATTCATATTTGAGCTTTTAAATTTCTCCCTCAAGCCAAGATTATCTTCTTTCTTTTTCTATATTAAAAGTTTAACATCACGAAACACTCTATTTTATTTCTTAATTATCACACTAAAAATATATATCATATCACTTTCATCTTATAACTCTACACAGTGATAAAATATGCCTTATAATTTAGACTCACCATCATCACTATATTCCATAGTTTTTGACTTGTATATAACTTTCACAAGAACTTCTTTATTGAGTTCTTTACAGCCATCAATTTACTCTACCTTTACCTCTTTAAAACTAATATTGTTTTTTTGAAATTAGGTTATTTTTCTTGAATATATTTTACACATTACTCCAACCACCTTTCAAATTACCTAAATACTTCTTCTTGGGAACTCAATCATCATAATCATCTTCTTCACCAAGAATCATTATTTAAAACACTTCTTCAAGGTTCCTAAAATTTATATACAAAAAATAATATGAGTAGAAGTTCCCATTTGAACTTTCCTTTTACCATTTTTAGATTATAGAAATAGTATGACATGAATTCATGAACTTCTTCTTGTTCATAATCATTCCCCATGGTGAGATTCTTCATTAACTTAAATAACACATCCTTATTCTTCCCCTTTTCCACGGAATCATTATCATCATTACTCATTTAATATTAAAAAATTTTATTGTGAAGACTATCTAATGTCATCTTATATGGTTAAATATCCTCAAGAATATAGGATTTTGGATTAAATAAAGTTTTAAATACTATCAATATGCTTATGAAAATACCTATATTATCAAGGATTTGTTATAGTGGAAGCTGGTTTTCATGATTTTTGATACTGGGAGAGGATTTTCTCATGTTGTGTGGGTTGCATGGTCTTGAAATTTTGGACTTTTGGGGCCTTTTTGATTTTTTATGTCTTTGATGTCATAATGGTTTCCCCTTTTCCATAAAAGGGGGTTTATCTTAATAAAAAATAATTTTCAGTCAGTCAGTCAGTGCATCCTCAAGTCCTCATACTTATTCCTTAAATTCCATAATTTTTACTCTTATACATTTGAGTCCCTAAAAGAGTTAATAAATTCATTATATATTGTGAAAATTGCATTTATTTTATTTCACCATCAATAATAATTTAGTTAGTTCTAATGAATTTTGGAATTAATGTGTTAAAACATCAATTATTTTTTGAATATTGTCTACAATAGATAAAATAAAAATCTAATTAATTTATTTAATTTTTTATGTAAATTAATTTTATACTTTTTTTATTTGTTTTTATGTTTTGAAATGGTGAAGTTAAGGTTATTGAGAAGGACTTAGGACCCCTGAAGAGGTTCTCAGATGGTTGGAGGAAGTTTGTACATCCTATGTTAAATCTATAAAAATGACTAAGTATAAACCAACTTAATGTGATCCATGTACAGGGATTGATGTAAAGGGATCTGTAATATAGTGTACCATATAATGAGATTTGGAATATGAAAACCCACATAATGTGATCCATGTATGGGGATTAACAGATATGCTACCATGTAAGGGGATCTATTTCTAGATTTTACCATATAAGGAAATCCATATCAATGTCCTTGACATATGGGGATCTAGAGTTGGAGGTTAATGTAAGGGGAATCAAGTCAATTGATTATTTTTCCTTACATTGATATTTATAATTATAGAACTAATTTTCAAAATAATAAAAACCCATATGAGGCATGCACTGATATTCAAAGTAATAAAATATAATGATGAGATTGAAATCCATCATGAGCCATACTATGTTTAAAACATCAAACCATAGGTGATACTGTGAGAAGAGGGGAAGCTTCTTCTATACTGAAAATGATTTACACAATGTAGAAACATTCATGAAATGTAATGATAGGTAGAAACATACACTCCAATTAATAATTTTAATCATTTTATATGATTTATAATTTATTAAAACAAATTAAGGAAAACATATAATTTTTAAGAAGGGTGGACAATAATTATTAAGTAATAATTTGAAGAAGAAGGGAATATTAAAAATTCTATTAAGGAAAGATCTTGGGATGATTTTACTAGATGATTAACAAGGGAAGGAATATATTTTATGTATAAGATAAGATTAGTGGTGAGGTAGAGTTCATATCATTCTACTATTACTATTATTTATTCAAAAAAATTTATTTAATTTTCTAAATTGATGAGTTTTGTGATTATCTCTCTTCTCTCTTTTACTATTATTATCCATTACATATCAAGGTAATGAACTTAATTAATTGGTTATGGGAATGAAATCTAGTTGAAATGATTTATTTTTTCCACTATTGAATAAAATATTTTCTTTTATATTAATAAATTCCAGAGTGTAGTGGTAGTTTAATAATTTGAATACGATTGTGCTTTAATTTTAATATTTCTTAGTATACTGCCCTTGTAAATGATCAATCAACTCCCTCTACTAAAACTAGACTATATATGATGGATTAAAATTATCTGAGTGGTAATGTTATTAGTGATTGTTCAAACATGTGTAATGTTATTGGAACACTATTGGGTTATTATGTAATAAAATATTTATTGGATTTTTTACATAGGGAACTATGAGTAAGGAAATGATATACTTTACACCTAAAGGAAGTATGATATACCAAGTATAGATTTCATCCAAATATCACCTCAACAAATCCATAATTGAGGGTGAGGGGTGATGATATTGTGGAACCTCTCATTTATTAGTTATATGAAGAGAAAAATATTTAATACTATAACATGATTATAATTGGTTAACCAACCCTTACAAAATCAAATTTCACTAAATTATTTCCCATATTTTGTTTAATTTTATTTTCCTTCAAAATTGAAAAACCAAAACACTATTTTTTTTAATTTAAAGTGAAACCTAATTTTGATCCCCCCTATCTAGAGACTACCCTAGGTTATCACTAACACAAATGGAGAGGAAATAACATAGCACCATCACCAGGTAGGAAATGAAAAAAAAACTATAAATTTAATGTCATTGTTCAAGAATGATACACTATTCTCTCTTGATCCTAAGATAGAGTGAACCTTACTAATTAAACTGATAAATTTGAATCTACGACATAAATTTGAATAAGTTTCCTTGAAACACTCTGGTTTGACTTATAGGATTTACTATGAGCCTTCTACAGTAGAAAATATACAAATTAAACATTAGGAGTCTTATGTTCACATTATTTCATCAACAAAAATAATAAAATTTCCTTTCTCATTTTACCAATTGAATTTATTTTAAAAACATTGTCAATATAAAATCTATATAAATCTCATTATCTTTGAGGTTAATACCTAAACAAACACATTAAGGAGTTATCCCTAGAATTATAAACACTTAATCCAAGATGAGTGGTATAGGAGTAGGTAAAATGGAGATCTTTCTAATTTTTTACAGAGGGAGTAACAAAATAATGGTTTTACAATTTTTATCTATGGGAGGTAAGTTATTGAGATGATCTTCAAATATTAATTATCCAAAATATTTTTACATACCTATAGAATAACATGAAATAAAATTATATTTATTCAATCATACAAGAATTTGGAAATACTCCCTATGAATACTAAGAGTGTTTTAAGAAATTGTGTACTAGCTGAGCATAATAATACATAGAAGAACCTTTCTTTATTTTATTTTTCTACCAAGTGTTATTAGAAATTTATAGAAACATACTCAATGCATCATCATGAGGAGAAATAATTGAAAAATTCCCAATAGAATCCAAAGGACACATTGAGATTGTAATACTAGATTCTAAATAATTTAGTACATGAGGTACTAGAAATAGAGGATTGCATGAGGTAATAAATTTGGTTTTATCACCTTCATTGAAGTCTAATATTAAATAGTTAACCACCTTGTTAATAAATATGGAATTTTCATAAACAAGTGATCAAAAATCATATGTTATGGTATGTGGGTTATATAAATATCTTAACTGCTACAATAATTAGTGTGTTGAGGTACATGGTACTTTAATTTGTGTAGTATCTTACAATCAAATAAAATTTCAATTGAAAAATTTATGGTAGATCGATCCTCTCCAAGTCACTTATGGATTTCAAAACCAATAAAACAAGTATGTACCACAAAATCAAAACTTGTACTAGAAACAAAAACCATTATATAAAACATATACCTCTCAAAAAACCATATAAAAATACCTATAACCATCAAAACTATCAGCCAACCTATCTTTAATAATGATATAATTATAAAATCCCTTAACTAGTGTGTAAGAAATAATACAAAAAAGGATCAGACCTGAAGTTGATGAGTTCAAGAATAAAGTGAAGGAGTTAAAAAAATCTACTTAGTAGTCCGGTGGAAATATTATTTAAGAAGCCCAAGAAAATTTCTAGATCAACTAATTCTTATTCCTAGGGGAAATGAGATCATGGTAACTATAAGAAGTAGAAAATATTTTTACCCTACCACCACACTTAAATAGGAACAACATTAACCATTAGATAAAAAACCTAAACTTTGGTAATCTAAACATAATCCTAAGAATCACTCCATGAATGAGAATGAAAAAGGAATGTAAGAAAGGACTATACCTATTAGAATGATACCAGAGACACCATTTAAAAAGAAGGGAAGAGAGAAGATGGGTCTTCTATAACCATTTACCTATAGGATGACCCAATAAAGGAAGACAAAATATGAAGAAATTTAAAGAGAAATTATTTAAAATTTTTAGGAAGTTTAGATCAACGTACACTTATATAAGATTTTAAAAACATCTAAAAGTATTCCAAGTTACTAAAGGAAAAATTTACCAATTAGATGTGATTTCAAGGGAATGAGATAGTAAATTTGGTAAGAAGTGTTTCAAACCTAAAAACCCCTCAGTTTCCTATAAAATTTCATGATCTAGATACATTTTATATCCATTTAACCATTTGTTCCATGTATTTTTATATTTTTTTGTGTGACTTGGGTGAATATATAAATATAATCCCTTACTCAATGTTTTTTTGTTTGTTATTGGGATAATTGAAGCCCATACGAGCGGCAGATCATCTGGAAAACATATTTACTATTTTTACAATATGAGTATTATAGTATTTCTTAGTTAGGTTATATAACATGGCCTTTATAGTTGAATTTTACATTATCAACATAGAGGTGTATATAACCACAATATAATCATCCATAATTTTGGCTATACCCTTATTAAAGATAGAAAATTCCATCATTAATGTATATGAAGGATCTATCACTATGAAGTTTTGAGAGAGTACTGGATACTTCAACATCTTTGAGTACCCTTAGGAGGATAATTCACTCCTTAAACTATCACACATTTATTATGTTGATTCTTGTAAAGGACCGGATGTGTTACATGAAATTTTATCTTTAAAATTAATGATTTTATTTTATAAGAAAAATGATGTGAAAAAATCAATAAAATCTATCTACGGTTTAAAATAAGAGTTAATATCTTAATTCTTCGATGGATTTGATTGTTTTTTTAATTATGGGGAAGATAATGTTTCATATGGAGTGTAGGAAGTTCATGATTTATAGGTAAGGAACCAATTTCGAGTTCACTATTAGAGCATCCTAAAAATTTGTAAATAAAACTGTAACCCAAAGATCATAAGTATGTGTACCTCATAGAAGGAGAAAATTCTCATATAATCATTTATAGCAACTAGTCCTAAAAAACTGATCTGTATTTTTGGAAAATGTGAAAGAAATAGTCGGGATTTTGGGAGATATACATGGAATAAATCCAAAAATAGGGACACATATAATTCTTCTGGAAGAAAATTATAAACCAATTATACAGGCCTAGAGAAGTACAAATATTTCCATAATAAATGTAATGAAGAAAGAGAAAAAGAATATATTAAGGTAAGGAATAATATTCATAATCTATGACTCATGATGGGTCATTCCCACTCACATAGTTTATAAAAATGTTGGACTAACCATATTGAGGAATTAACAAAATTAATTGATACCTATTATAACTAGGAATAACAAGAGAGTTTTTATAACGTATGGGATGATAAATCAGGTCTCTAGAAAGAATAATTTCCCCATTATCTTTATTGAGCCAATATTTTAATTATTAACAATAAAGAATCACAATTTCTTCTTAGATGGGGTTTTATGTTTCTTTTAAGTGTTCATTGCACCTGAAGAGAAAGAGAAAACCACCTTTACATGTCCCGGTACTAGCATTGTATATAAAATTATTCCTTTTAGATTGTGTAATTCTCAAGGAACATTCTAGATATGGATGATAAATATATATTTTTTGATCATATTGGAGACTTCATAAAAGTATTTTTGGATGAACTCATTATTTTGGGAGATTCATTTTATCATTTTCTGAATTATATATGCAATGTTTTGAAAAATTACTTTGAAAATAACCTTTTTATTTTTTTAAAAGTTCCATTTCATGGTGGAAAGAGGAATATTCCTTGGGAATATAACTCCACAAAATGAATTGAGGTATATAGGTCCAAAATTTAAGTGATAGATATAATTCTCTACCTAAGATTTATGAATAATTTTAGATATTTCCTCAGATATATAGACTTTTATTAGAGACTCACTAAATATTTTAGTAATGCTTATATTACCATTTTTATGTTACTTATGAAAGAATATAAATTTGATTTTGATGATGATTATAGGATATATTTAGTTTAATTAAATAATAAAATGATTACACCACCAATAATGCACCCACCAAACTGGGAACACCCATTTTATCAATTGTGCAATGCATCCAACCATCCTATTGAAGCAGTGAAATCCTAAAGAATTGAAGGAAAACATCAGGTGATCACATATGATTGAAGAACATTTGATTCTTTCCAGATGAATTACACAAACATAGAAAACAATTCTTAGTAGCTGAATATTTTTGGGATAAATTCAGATCATATTTTATAGGAAGTGAAGTCATTAATTTTTTTAGTCATGTATCTCTTAAAAATTTGTTAATTAAGTAATAATACCTTAACAGGTTTGTGAGATAGATTATTTTACTTTAAGATTTTAATTTTAAGATAAAAAGTAGGTAATAAAATGAGAACCTAGTGTCTAGCCATTTAATATGGTTTCCCAATACTACTGAAGTTGAAATTATGGATCAAGAACCGGTGAATGACTTAATTATAAGAGAGAATCAATATTGATTGTATGAGAGGTACCTTGTTATGATAATATGGTAATTTTTTTGGTAACTTCTAATGTCCCATCCCACTTATACCCCCCAAAAGTTATTATACTCAAATATGAATCAAAATTATATCTTTGGGTAAATCCTTATCTACATAAAATTTATAATTATCATCTAATAAGAATATTTGTACTTGAGAGTAAAATACAATATTTCCTTGAATTAATTATATACTGACTTGTGGGGGCCACTTTGGACCTAAATAAGATACAGAGAAAGTTTTATAACAAGGAATATATCTTCCTACTTTTCTTAGGTATACACATGAGTTTTGTAAAAGATGTGAACAATGTCAATTTATGGGAAAATTCTCCGAAAGGAATGATATTTTTCGCTATAATATTTTGTAAAATATTTGATATTTTGGGAATAGATGTCATGGGGTCATTTTCCATGTATTTTCGGAACTCATAAAATATATTGTAAGTTGGTTATGTTTCAAAATGGTTCAAAGATAAATCCACCAATAATAATGATACTAATGTTGTTTATTATTTTATCAAGACGAATATTTTTTAGGATTGTATTTCCAAGATAAATAATTAGTGATCAAGAAACACATTTCTATAATATGATCATAAAATATTTCATGAAGAATAATGGGGTTAATCAAAAGACATTAACACCCCATAATCCCTAAAATAATGGCCATGTTGAAGTTTCAAATAGATAAATAAAGTGAATATTAGAGAAAACTATCAAGCAAAACTATAAGGACTAGAACCAAAGGTTTTAATACACCTTATTGGTTTACAATAAATCCTATTAAACTACCATTGGTGTGAGTATATATAGGTAGATTTTTGGAAAGGGACTCCACTTACTTTTGGATATGGAGCATAAGGCTAACTAGGTAGTTAAATAATTAAATATGGATTTAGACATAACCAAAATATCAAGGAAATCATAGCTACCAGAGATAGAAGAAATCTAAGAATATTTTTTGAACTCAATAATTTATAAGGAATAAACTATAATGGAAAATGTTAAGTTAATTCAATAAAAAGACATCCATATGGGAGGCTATTTTTTTTACTTTAAAATTCATGAATCTAGGTGAATAAGGGTTAGATTTATTCTAGATGGGAGGATATTTTTAAAGACACTAATTTATATCCTATTAGTTTATGAAGGTTATTAAATAAGGAGATAAGAACGCATTTACAATTAATGGGAATAGGATAAATAAATTCTCTGGAAATCTTCCCCAAGACCCATTGGAGGAGATTACACTCATCAAACCTATTTATCAATAAAATAACCAGGTTATAACTTTTATTAACACTTGATCGATTCTTAATTTTATATAAAACCCATTCCAGATATTCAATTATTTTGTAATTGATTAAATAATTTTCATTATTTAAGTATGGGGAGGGAACCTTTATAGATTAGGTTTTTCAAATTTTTTATTTTTTTTATTTTGGTTTATTTTTGAAAAACATTGTGTGTTTCTAATTCATTTTTAGTATGTTTTGAAACCTAATAATCTCAATATAAAATCCAATTCAAATTTCCAACCCATTCCAATGTTTTTAATATTTATTTATCCCATTAACATAACTTTGATGAATAATGAAATGAACCTATATCAAAATTCCAATAGAGGTAAATTCATGAAAATACCATTTATTTTTGAATTTTATTAAATGAAAAACTACCATAAATTTCAATCAATCACCTTATAAGACCCCAAAACCATTTTTAAATCTTCTTCATAGTAGCTTCATTTTTTGAGAGAACTAATAAATTATTTGATAAATAGAACTTATAGAATAATCAAATAATAAATTTGGAGTGTTAGATAACTTCAGTTATTTATGATGGAAGAATTATTTTGAAAAAAATAACCTTTTACAATGAACCTATTTTCAGGCCTATGTGGAAATTTAAACTATGTGGCCCTTATCATCCATGAATGACCTTTATGGGTAGCTACATTCCATGTAAAAAATATCTATTAAACTTCTCTAGAATTTAATGAATTATTTAAGTTGAATTCAAGTGTGGGGTAGGGAGAAGGTGAGTTATATCAAGATGTTTGGAAGAATCTTATTGAGTTGGAAAGATGATGTGTTTCATCACTTATTTCTGTTTCTATTTTTGATATAAATTCATGATGAAAACATTGAAGGATGAATAAAGTACCATTAAAATATTTTATGGTATTCACATTATATTTTAACACCCAAAATACCTATCTTACCCTCCAAAAGTACAATTCTATGATAAAATTAAAAAATTTTAAATAGTAAACAATGATGATATAAGGGGAGTGAAGATAAAATAAAATTTTTACTATGAAGTTATCTATGTTTTGAATACACTAGAAAATCACATGGTGTTGGAAGGATATTTTTTGTAAGAGGGAAAGTGGAGGGAAACTGGATGCTTTAGAGTAAAGTTTTATGAAAATTTTAACACCCTGAGTTTTTATGATTTTTTCTAATAAATTTAATTTATTATATAGCTTGTGTTACATTCATCACTGAGTATTAACAAACCACGATATACTATTAATGTTATTTTTTAAACATGAAATTTATAACATATACATTAAACTATGTAGTATGAATAGGAAACAATATATTCTAAATATTAGTTATAATTTTCCAGATAAATAAAATATATCTATAAATAAGTACATAATTATTAGTGAAGTCAGTATATTCTTCAGAAATGCATTTTTCTCAAAAAAATATTTTTATTACTTTTTCTGAACAAAACACTAAATAAATGTTTAATAATTTTATAAAATTTATTTAACAAAAATTAATTAATTTTGGAAATAAAATTTTCAAAATTATCTTAGGGGGAATTTTTTAGAATTTTCTAAGAAGATTAATTTTTCAATGAATAGTGAAAAATACTAGTTTGTATTAAAAATTACAACTTTTATTTATATAATTTTCAAATTTCACTCTTTATATTTATTTAAAAAGTAAAACTAGAACAATTTTATATTTATAAATCCTATTTGGTTTATTGGAATCAATTTCACATTGAAATTTGATATTAAAACCTTATATACTTTTAAAAATTTTCTCTTTGGAAAACTGCATTTGGATTGTATTCGTGAGATTAATATTAAATTAAATTATGTCACTTATATGATTTGAATTGGATAAAATGGATCCTATATTTTCAATCAGAATAATTCTTATTATATATTAAATTTAAATTAATTTTTCCCATAAATATTGATAAATAAAATAAAATATAATTATCACGATTGAGGTTAAAATATGGTTTTGAGAATTACACAATCTTGTATTAAAATTAATTTTACACAAAATAGGATTTTTATTAAATTAAATCTATTTAATATTTAAATTTTGTGGTACCAAATTATCTAACATATATCATTTTAATTTTATTCTTAATGGATAAATTACCTCTTTGAATAGAAATATAAGAGTTACCGTGGTGAAAACATAAATGGTAAAATTAAGTAAACTTAGAGGATAAAGAATAACAAGTTTAAAACATGTGTTTTATTTATGGTAGAGGTTTGGATAGAATATATAATCCATCCATTACATTAGATATCAATTTTTTGAGGTACTTTATGTGAGAGGGACTTCCAATTATTGAGTAGTTCTAGGTATTTACAAAAATTCCACTCATCATCTATAATAAAAGGGAACTTCCTCCTCTCACTTAGACACACATATTAAGACTTTTGAATTGAAAAAAAACACAAAAAATGACAAAAAATCCTCCCAAAAAATCATCTCTATTTTCTAGAGCTATTGGTCATCGCAAAATACAAACCCTAGGGTCTTGAATGAGAGATCCAATGGGGGTTATTCTAAGAAAAGGCAATTGTCTTCACGAAACTCTTTCTATTTTTACTTCTAATCTTACCACCATAATTCATGTCTTAATGATTAAAATATAATAACACTGATATATACTATATACTGATATATTATTATTTCTTTGACATAACCTATATCTATCTCCTCTTCCATCAACTTAGAGACAAAACCGTCGATTGTGCGTATGATGAACTACCACCTCTAAAACCGGTATAATTAATTATTCATAATTACCTATAAAAACTATATATAATGATGTATTTAATGTTTATATATGTTATTTATTATATTATTATAATTATTTAATTATAATATCATATATACCTTCTTACATTCTATTCCTTGGGAATAAGATAACGTCTCTTGTGTATGTGGAGGACTATCTCCTCGCGAAGTGATGTGTTTCAATCTTAACATATTATTTACATGGAAAGTAATAAGGAAACATTTAAGGAATATTTTAGATACATATCAAATAAAAATGATTCTATGATTCTAATATATATTTTACCTTTTTATCATTTCATCTGTTGATAAAGTGGAAACAACATTCATGCATATGTACAACCTACCATCTCCATAAATGGTGTAATTTATTTTCTATCTCTAAATTTATTGGATTAATATAATTATATTTATAATTAATATATATTATATTTATATCATGTTTAAACTTATGTATATCAATTAACCATGATCAAATTAAGAGGACTAGAAACACCAAACCCAAGCATACATGAAAAATGTAGTTATAACCCAAAACATGATTTAAGAAGAAATTTTTAATAAATGGGTAATAAATTGTCATATTATTATCATAAATGGAATGATACATGTAATTATTGTTATTTAATGTATTTATAATAATAATATATGTATTATACATGATATTCAAACATGTTCAAAGGAATTTGTGACTCAAGGTGAGTATTTTTGTCTCAATTTGTCTTCTTTGGGACACAAGGTATATTATTAACATATATTATTTTATGAGGTGTATAAAAAAAAATATTTACATGTGATATCATGAAATTATTTATTCTCATGATATTTATTATTTCAGTTAATTTTATTTATTTATGGGGCTTACGAATCAAAATTTTCTAAAGATGCAAGGGTTTGATATTAGAATGCCATTATTTATTAGGATTACATATGATTATTCTTTAGATGACAAAATATTATGATGTATTTCTCAATAAATTCATTAATTTTATTATCACTTTTTAATTCCTTTAATATAAATATTTTACCTTCATTTTCCATCCTTTATGTACTCAATATCCAAAAATAATATTTTTTAAGGAAACCAACTTTATTCCTATCATCGTTCAAAACCCCTTTTTCTTCAATATCCATGTTTTATAAAAATGTTTTAAAGAATGTTTTTGATATTAATATATGATTTTTGAAGTCTTTTTTACCCTTTTCTTACTTTCTAAAAAAGGTTTTGAAATGAATCTTCTTATCATTTTCTAAACAAGGATCAGTTGGCTTTTATCAAAATATGAAAGGAATTTTTTCATTAATGTGTACACTGTGAAAATTATTTCCCACCACCATATATACTGAATGATTTAAATACATCTTTAAATTATTCTAAGTTTAATTTCAAATAAATTGTTTTCTTTAATATGTGGAAATTTTTTATATTTTAAATAAATTATTTCAAATGAAAATGGTATTTTCAACAATAAATGTTCAAAGTGATATTTCAAAATTATTTTCCATATAAGATGGAATCATTTGATGTTACTTAATAGTTATAAGGTATATGTTCCAATTATACCATCCTTATTCTATCTCTTGATGGTTTATAAATATGATGACATGATGTTTATGATACCCATTTCTTTTCCAAGGTATATGATTTGATAAAATGTTTTATGAATACTATTTATTTTCATGGGTTATGAAGTAATTAATATTTTATGATTTTATGGCACACAAATGTATGTATTATGTTATGGGTTATAATTATATCTCCCTCCCAATAATTGGGTAATTATTAATGTTATATGATATCAAAGGGTACACATGATGTTATCCTAAGCCCGAAAGAGGGTACATAGGAGGTTATCCTAATCCCGAAGTGGGTAAAAATGTGGTTAGCACAAGCCTAACATGTTATGAATATCTTTTTGGATATCCTTGAAATTATATTTTCTTTGTTTATGTGTATGAAAAATTATATATCTTATGTCAATTTTGTGATCTAGTGGCTTGTTTTATTTGATTACTTTATGATTCATGTCCTACGAACTACCAAGATTTATGCCATGACTCAAGTTTATGATCTATGATATGTATGGTATGTGTTTTAAAATGTTATTATCATATTATAATACCTTTATTATCATGTTATTATTATATAATCATTGATATATCACTTTTTTACCCTTACTGAGCATCTAAAATCACACTTTATTGTATTTTCTTCCCCATGTTATAAAGAAATGTTTTATGTATAATAAGACGAAGAGTGATGATAGATATGAATATATTTGTGGGAGAAGATATATTTCACCTATGAAACTACTGATTATGTTTCCATGTTTCAAAAGTCATTAGACATAAATGGTGTTGGCATGTATCTTTATATCATATAATAAACATTTGTCTTCTAAGATGTAATATCCATGTATGATAATAGTTGGTCATTATAATTAGTATCCAAGAAAGGTTTTTGTTTAAATTTTGAGACAAAAATGTGAAATATTTAGTGAAGAAACCATTATATTAGCTTAAGTATAATAAAACATCCTAATTTTTTAAGGAAGAGATTTTGTGGTCATCCTAGTAATACATCCCTATTTGGATTCTGTAAGTGGACATTGTTTTTCCATTGATGCATCTTTGGGATACAACTCAGAAAGTGTTGGTTTAGTTTATCTCTACCATCATTCTTATAATGATGATTGTTCCCTTATTTCACACCTAGTTTTACATTCATAGGGGATATTCTATTGTTAATCCACATTTTTATTATGAATCATAATGAAGGACTTGAATAGGAAATAATCAAGGATAACATAGGTTAAACCTAAGGTGTCATATATACAAAAGAGGGTGTCATTTTTTAGACATCCTATAATTAATTTTTCATGATTATATGGTTTTATACTACGAATATGTCTTCTTGAAGTATCCTTTTTTGTTTTATTCAATGTTGGTAACTAGAAGTAATCTAGTTAACATTGAATGTGATAAAGAAAGTGTTGATTAGAAACAAGATGGGATGATGATTATAGTGAAGGATATTGTGAGTTTGAAGAATAATTTATCATGACATATGATTAAAAACAATCACCTTAACCAGAGTTTGGACTCACCAAAGAAGACAAGGACAAAGTTTGTTGAAATTTTTAGTGGTGGAGACTATAAGGGAAAATGATTCAGTTTCTTATATATTGAGAATGTGGGAAAATATCTCAATGGAATGTATAAAAGAATTGATAATATATTTTATGTGCATAGAAGAAGGAAAATAATTTAGTAACTATTGAGGATGAATTAAAAGATCAGTTAATGAAATGGATGAGAAAAATAGTTTCCCTAAGACATCATCAATGGTTAAATGATATAAATGTGGAAAGTAGGGGCGTTTTGTAAAATGATTTCCTATAGAGAAATATCAAGAAAAAGAAAAACATAGTTATACTAGTAAAGTTTTTTTATTGATGAGGAATATAATACAAATGAAATATAGAAGGAAGGATATATTAAGGAATAACTTGATGAAACCTAGATAATGGTTTAAGAATTAAGTGGAATTATTGAAGTGTTTATGTATTGGAATTCAAGAATTATAAAATATATAAGGATTTTTCTATAGAAAATTTTTATTATGAATTTTCAAGAATATATTTAATGGTACTAATGACGTAGAAACTTTATTTTAATGGAAATGTTATATTTTATGATTATGGGAAAGATAAACCTTAATATGTTCCTGATGTTGAGATAATGGTGTTTAGTTGGGATAAATAGATGATTTATATGGATAAATTAAATAAGATTGTACATATTACCTTGGAAATTATTAATGATTTGATGATAAAGTGTTTTATGTTATCATCGATGAATTTTATTAAATTTTTATATGTATTAAATGTATTCAATAATTTGTGATTTTATTTATGAAATTAAGAAAGAGTTAATTTCTTAAATCATTTATATTTTTATTAAGGTTTTATGGTAATTCAAGATATTACCATGTTTTAGAGAATATATGATCAACATGTTCACATATTTGGTTTGTAACATTATGTACCATTTCATTTTGTTTTTGGGATTAATGATAAGTGGTTTTTTGAAACTTAGTACCCTTTTTTCTATTTTTTTGATTTAAATTTTGGTTAGACTTGGAAGAGAATTACGGTCAACGATTTATGGAATGGATTAACATTAACATTATATGTTATTAGAAAATAGGGGCTATCCATTTTGGTTTTGGTAAATATTTAGAGGATAAATGATTAAATTATGGATTTTGTGATGATTTTAATTGTTTAGGCATTAAATATCCATCATTTGTTTCATGGATGGATTGGAAATTGATTAAATAACAACCAAAGGATGAAATGGTTCTTATGATATAAAGTAAATTTGATCCCTAGATATATGGGTCACATTGAAATTATTGATTACATCATGACTGATGCTTATTGATCGGCACTACCATTGAACCACGCTCAAGTACACATTGTGTTCCTTATATCTCTCATAAGGAAGTACACACACTATCATTCACATGCACTGAACTCAGTAGACATACCAATGAAGTACGATTTTCTCATGACAAAAAATTTATGCAGATTCTAGACTACATAGATGAAGTACTAGATAACAAAACCACTCACCTGGTAAAAGTTTTTTTTGGAGAAACCACCATCTTGAGGAACCTACATGAGAACACAAGGATGTGAAGAGACATAAGTATCCTCATTTTTTGTATAAAATTGATGAATTTTGAGGGATAATTTCATTTTATGTGGGTTATAATGTAACAAAGGATTTTTTATGACATTTTTATTTGAGAAATTTATTTTCTTTTATGACTTGTGTTACACAAAATACCAAGTTTAACAAACCATAATATACTATTAGTTTTATTTTTTAAACATGACCTTAATGTTGGACTCACCTATTTGGATAATCCCAAATCATGTTTAATTATATAATATGTTAGTTTTTTGACAATCTATTTCAATCTATTTTTATCTCATGACTTTTCTAAAATCAGTTTACAGTATAAAAAAACTCTAAGTCAAAGGTCACTACTGAAGGTTACTGGTAAAAGGTCACTGTTATTTAGGCCACTATCATAGTCACCATTGACAAACCTACATCTGAACCTTATTTCTTGAATTCATTGGTGAAAATGTCACTTTTGAAGACCTTACTGATAAAGGTTACCATTATAAGAGCTACATTTATAAAGTTTCTATTGGAAGTCACCAGTACAAGGTCACTGTTGTAAAGGCTACCATTGATGAAGCCTACCATTGGTGAAGCTTATCATTTATGAAGTCTACCATTGGGGAAGTCTACCATTGGTGAAGTTTACCATTGGTAAAGTCTACTATTGGTATAGTCTACCTTTGGAAAAGTCTACTGTTAGTAAAGCCTACCGTTGGACAAGTCTACCATTAGTAAAGCCTACCATTGGACAAGCCTACCGTTGGAAAAGCCTACGACTAGATACGCCTAATGATATAAGTCTACTACTGATTAAGCTTGATACTGAATATGATATCGATTGATAGGCTACTATTAACAGTCTATGGATAACATATTCTATACTTTATCCATTTTTTTAATATATTCATAATGGTCACATTTGATTGATTTCATGCATCTAATATTAATTAATATTATTTTTAGACATATTAGGAGACCATATCTTGAAAGTACAAGGTACGAGAAAGATTGCATGTGATGTACTTACTCCTTTTGTCAGACCTCAAATATAAAAGACAAAAAGACCAAGGATGAAAGATATATAGAGGCATAAAGAAAAAAAAAGTAGTGGCTAGAAGTTAAATGCATTACAAAAGAACAAGAAGAAGAACACTCCAGTGCATATACTAAAAATCCAAAATCTTCATGAAGAAATTTTTTAAGAACATATTAAAGGATGCACTACTATAGTTAAAAGAACCCTTGTATCAAGAAGTTGAACATCTCAGTACCTAGAATCCAGTAACGAAAATTTACAACACTCTGTTTTAGAGGAAACTTGCAAAGAATAACAAAACCTTCATTTCCTCAACTAAAAGAAGTCTAGAGTTGATCTTCAAACACACAGAGCATTCTAAACTCTATCCTAATTTCTCTGGCCATACTGTGTTCTTGATTTTACATTTTTGAGCAGTGTGTGTTTGTTACACACACACACTGTCTTTTATTATTTAACTGGGGGATACTAAAAATTTCCACTCAAAACACTCTCACCTTTGTTTCCCAAGAATAACTGTGGAAGAAGCCTTCTGTGGATTGGTTTCTCATTTTCCCACATAGAACTGTTGTAGTGGTTGTAGAACATGGATGGTTTGTAAAAACTATTACAAACCACGATACATGTTGTGTATCAAGTTTATCTATACAAACTCTTTGGTGGAAGGTGATCACCAAGTGGAGAGGATTAGGTCTCATCTTGAGACTGAATCTCTTGTTTATATTTCTTTTCTAATCCTCATATACTCTATTTTATTTTATCCAATACTTATTTTTTTTTAAAGACAGAAAAATATTTTTACATTCACTCTGATAGTTAGTTTGGGTTTGTGTGTATATATTCATAATTTATTAAAACTATTTCAAAAATTGAATTAGTGATTGCATTGATTCAACCGAGGACTAATCAACCTTAGAGAAACTTGTTGAGTAATTAAACATTTATATATCTACGTTATTAATTGACTGGGAAATTTGGAATTGGGATATTTTTATCATAATGTTTTTAACAGAAATTTTAAATGGAACTAAATTCACCCCCTCTTGAGTATCCACTCTGACCAACATTTGGAATCAGAGGGTCTAATTTTCAAGTGTTCAAATTATTTTCAACTATGATTTTAGGTGTATATTAAAGATCTTAAAATTTCTTTCATATCTAAATTTTCAGTTCTTTAAATTCTATGTAACTATGGAAACTAGAGTTGAGGGTGATGCTACTAATAGACCACCTTTATTTAATGGTAATAACTATGCTCAGTAGAAATTAAAAATGAAAATGTATCTAGCGATCATGGGACCTGAAATATGGGATACAATTGAAGAAAAATATGTATTGACTGCTATTTCTAGGGACACATGGTCTTAGTTGACTAAAGCTACATATAATAATAACTGTAAAGAAATGAATTCTTTGTATTGTTCTCTAGGTTATGAGGAATTCAATAGAATATATGTTTGGAAAACTACATATGAAATTTGGGATACTTTAGCTATCTCTCATGAGGGAACAACTAATGTTAAAGAAATGGGATTAAATAAATTTATAATTAAATATTATAATTTTAAAATGAAGTCTGATGAACTTATTTATGAAATGTATATTAGGGTCATTGAAATAGTAAATACCTTGATTATTATTAGAAAAATTTTGGATAGCAAGGACCAGATTATGAGACTGATTCGATGCCTACCTGACAGATGGAGATGAACTTCTGTTTCTATCCGAGAATATTGTGACATAGGAAAAAATCCAGTGAAATAACTAATTGGAAGGATTATGATTTTTGAATAAGAACTTAAAGTGAATCAAGAAGTAGGATAAAAACCAAGGAATAAGTCAGTAGAATTCAATACTTCAACCTCATAGAGTAAAGACAAAGAAAAAGTTCAAATTCCTATAGATACTTCCACTAGTGAAGAGTCAGGTTTAGATAGTGATGAGGAGATAGATCATCTTGCTATAAGGTTCAAAAAGTTATACCGAAAGAAGAAATTGTTTAGGAAGTCAAACTACAAGGGAATGTATGATAGTAAAAGACAATGTAATAAAGACATAAAATGTAATGAAAACTCAAATGAAATAATCTGCTATTAGTGAAAACCAAAAGGTCATGTGAAGGCAGACTGCCCCAAGATGAAATTTAAAAGGAAATTGAAGATAAGGGCAAGGGTTATAGAAAGGTTATAAGAGATACTTGGAGTGCTTTAGAAGATAGCTCCAATGTATTTGATGCTTCTGATAGTGAACAAAACAATCATTCTAACTTAAGTTTCATGAAAGAAACATCGGAGGTAACACTTAATTCTCCTATACATAATGCCTATTATTCTCGAAAAAAGACTGAATCATATAATGATGATGATATGACTATGGATGAAATATTTTAATACTGTGAAATGATTGAGGATACTATTAATGATCTTATGGAAAAATATAAATCATTTAAGAGACATTATGCCTTAAATGCAAATTATAAGTCAAAACTGAATATTGGAAAGAAGAAATTGTCCCAGCTGTTAAAAGAAAACACTAAACATAAATTATCCAATGAACAAATAAAGAGAGATCTTAAGAGGTTTATTGCAGGTAAAGATACATTAACTCATTTTCTAGGAAAATATATTGCCCCAAAATATACAACTGGTTTAGTATATCAACCAGGACAGAGAAAAATTAACAAAACCAAATTTGTTCCCAAATCTGGACAGTTCAATGCTAGTTTCAGTTCTGGAACATCTTTTAAGAAACAATTTTCAGAAGGACCTAAAAAAGTATTTATGCCTCCGAATATTTATGTTTATTTTAGTAAACCTATAAAGAAAATATGGGTTCCCAATGTTTTACATTCTAACCTCTCTAGACC
The DNA here is from genome assembly GCA_963277665.1 of Viscum album. Classification (NCBI taxonomy): domain Eukaryota; kingdom Viridiplantae; phylum Streptophyta; class Magnoliopsida; order Santalales; family Viscaceae; genus Viscum; species Viscum album. The sequence goes on from OY728158.1 coordinate 576,210,534, forward strand.
CATGAAAATCTGGGTACCAAAGTTACCCCAGGCCTAATCTGTTTTGTAGGGATGTTGCCTAAAGAGTTCCTATAAGACCATGTGGTACTTGGATAGTGGAGTTTCATGACATATGATAGGATATTATTCTAACTTCAAGAGCCTAATCATTTTTGATGGTGGCCATGTAACTTTTGGTGATAATGAAAAGTGAAAAATCGTGGGCTTAAGCCATATTGGTAACCCTAATACAATATTAATTTCCAAAGTACTTTTTTATGGATTAAAGTAAAATTTACTTAGCACATCTCAGTTGTATGATGATAGTATTATTGTAATGTTTTAAAATGATGCGTGTAATGTTTTTAATTCCAAAAATGATTTAGTATTCATTGCTTATAGAAATGAAAATGTGTATATTGTTGATTAAAATTACTTAGCCAAGAAAAATGTTTCTGGATTAAATGCTTTTCATAAGGAATCTTGGTTATGGAACAGAAGATTGGGACACTACAATATGCACTCACCTAGGAAACTAACTAGGAAATGTTTAGTTAGAGACTTAACAAAATTGGAATTTCCTCTTAACAAATTTTTTAATCCTTGTCAAAAGGGAAAGCAACACAAAGTTTCTTTAAAACCAAAGAAACAAGTCTCTAATTCTCAACCACTTGAGTAGTTTCAAAAGTACTTTTTTTGGAACATCAAGAGTTTCAAGTTTAAATGGGAATAACTATGTTTATGTTCTTGTAGATGATTTTTCTAGGTACACTTGGGTATACTTTCTGGCTCACCAAAGTGAATCTTGTTCTTATTTTATCAAATAATCCAAGTCCATAGAAAATCATTGCGGACTTAGAACTAGGACTTTGAGAATTGATCATGGACATGAGTTTGAAAATCAAGAGTTTGAATCTTATTGCTCACACAATGGCTATAGTCACAATTTCTCTGCTCCTAGAACACTTCAACAAAATGGAGTTTTAGAAAGAAGAAATAGGACACTTCAAGAGATTGACCGAACTATGTTTAGTGAGTATAATCTACCTATTTATTTTTGGGATGAAGCTATAAATATAGAATGTTATACCATCAATAGATTCATAATTAGACCAGTTCATAAGAGGACCCCTTACGAGATTTGTAACAATAAGAATATTAAGGTTAACTACTTTAGAGTTTTTGGAAGCAAGGTATTTATTCTTAACAATAAGTATAATTTGTATAAGTTTACCTCTAGAAGTGATGAAGGAATTTTCCTATGATACTCAATATCATGTAAATCCTATAGAGTATTCAATAAGAAATAAAAATGTGTGGAAGAGTCAGTTCATGTAAAATTTGATGAGACCGATCCACATGAACCCAAAACCACTCTTGAATATCTTGAGGAAGATATGTCAATTCTGGACCTTAATGATAAAGATAGTGAACCCCATGTAAAAGTAACGAGTTCTGTGAATATTCTAAAATATACACATGTTGACTCTGAAACTATAAACAACCATGATGAGTCTAGGTCAACTCTTTTGGGAGGTATTAGAACTCTCAAGAATCATCCTTTAGTTCCTGTAGTAGGTGATTTAAATATAGGGACACAAACTAGAGCTTCTCTGAGAAACCAGGTTGAACATCAAGGTTTTAGTTCACTGCTTGAACACAAAAACATTAATGATGCTATAAATGATGAATTTTGGTTGATGGATATGCAAGAATAATTATATCAATTTGAAAGAAAAAATGTTTGGGAACTAGTTGAATGACCTAAGGACACTTTGACAATAGGCACTAAATGGGTTTTGGGAACAAATTTGATGAGTTTGGGAATATAGTTACTAAAAAATCTAGGTTAGTTGCACAAGGATATAGTCAAGATAAAGGAATAGACTATGAGGATAACTTTTCACCTACAGCTAGGTAAGAGACCATTAAAATACTACTTGCTTATGCAGCTCATATGAATTTTAAACTTTATCAAATGGATGTTAAAAGTTCTTTTCTAAATGGGTACGTAGTTGAGGATGTGTTTGTTGAACACCCCCTGGTTTTACAAATCCCCATTTTCGAAATCATTTTTTTAAACTTTCAAAATCATTATATGGTTTAATGAAAGCTCTATGATCTTGGTATGATAGGCTCATCACTTTTATTATTTCGAAAAGTTTTACTAAAGGAATAGTTGATCCTATTCTCTTTATTAAAAGAATTTACAAAGATGTTTTGATAGTAAAAATTTATGTAGATGATATAATTTTGAGATATTATAAAAAAATCTTTATGTACTGATTTTTCAAAAATAATGCAAAATGAATTTGAAATGAGTTTAATGGGAGAACATAAATTTTTCCTTGGATTTAATATTTTTCAAAATAAAGATGGTAATTTTTTAAATCAATGTAAACTTGTTAAGGATATTTTAAAACATTTTTGTTTGGATGGTAGTAATGGTAGTGATACACCTATGAGTACCACTTGTTTTTTGGATGAAGATGAAGTTGGAGAACCAATGGATCAAACTAACTAATGAGTTATAATAGGGAGTCTGCTCAACCTTACAGCTAGGAGACCTGACATTATGTTCAATGTATGCATGTGTTCTCACTTTCAAGCTAATCCCAAAGAATCCCATTTAAATGCTGTTGAAAGGATTTTCAAATATCTGAAATATACTCCAAACTTAGGACTATTTTATCCAAGAAAACAATCATTGGATCTAATAAGTTATTCTGATTCTGAATTTGTGGGTTTCAAGTTAGATTGAAAAATCCCCTCTAGAACATGTCACCTGTTAGGCAAGTCACTAGTATCATGGTGTAGTAAGAAAAAAAATTATATTTCATTATCTACTACTGAAGCTGAATATATAGTTGCTGGTAGTTGTTGTGCTCAAATTATGTGGATGAAACACACTTTAATAGACTATGGATATAAATTCAAACATGTATCTATAAACTGTGACAACACAAGTGCTAGTAATATTTCTAAAAATCATGTATCACAATCTTGGACAAAGCATATTGATGTAGGACATCACTTCTTGAATGATAATTATCAAATAGGTGACATCACTCTTGAATTTATTGTATCTAAACATCAATTAGCTGATATATTCACAAATCCTTTGAATTTGGAGAGGTTAAACTACATCAAACATGAATTAGGGATGATTAATTTCAGTATAGGGATCCTCACCATTTCACCACACTGTTAGAACCTCATAGTTGTACCTCACTATTAGAACCTCCTCGTTGCACCTCACTGTTAGAACCTCACCATTGCACCTCACTATTAGAACCTCACAGTTGCACCTCATTGTTAGAACCTCACCATTGCAACTCAATATTAGAACCTCACTATTTCACCTCACTGTTAGAACCTCACCATTGCATCTCACTGTTATAACCACATCGTTTCACGTCACTGTTAGAACCTCACTGTTGGGTACCTCACTATCGGATATTAACATTACGTTGTATTTTATGTGGGAATATGAACCATTTTATTAATATTATTTTTCTTGATTTGTTTTTATTTAAATCCCTAAATGATAAAATTATATTACAAAAACATTTCGATCCACTCCCTTCCTCACTCTATAATCCCTGCTCAAAAAATCCTTAAACCCTAACATCTTTCTGAACCCTGAAACCACTTAGAACATCAATATCAAGTGTCAAGAGACCTTCAGCTAATGATGGAGATGTAGCAAGGACTATGAGACACCGAGCCGAGTCCAGTGGTGGAAGTAAAATATCAACATAGCCTATTAACCTGCATATGTCAAAGAGGACAATTCAAGCTAAAATGGAGTTAAGTGAAGATTGGTTGCTATCAAGAATTTATTTAGTGCTAGAGGCACTAGAGGATCAAGGTTGTGCAGAGTCCTTTGCGAACAATAATGGGTCATATTACTCGAGTCTAGTCGAATAATTCTATAATTATCTGAAATTCAAGAAGTCAGATGATGAGAACCGACTGGTGTCAAGATTAAATGGAACTGAGGTGATCTTTTCATCTACTGAATGGACTGAATGTCTAAGGGTACCGCATGAGGGTATATGTTAACAACACTGAGGAGTGATTCCTCTAGATAGCGATATGTTTGGGTATGAGAATGCTTTGGAAGAACTGATAGTAAATGTGACCTCAAGAAATATTATTTCCACTGAAATAAATGGATTGGATAGACTTTTTTTCAAGTGTATCCAATATATGATAAGTACCAGGAGAGGGGAATTCACTGTGTTGTAGTATCAGGACATATTCTTATTGTATTTACTGTAGCATGGACATAAGACCAATCTGTGTAGGGTGTTTATGGCTCATTTGGAAGACATGACTAAGACAAGTTCTAAATAAAATGATCTATTTCATGCCAAACTGATTTCTATGTTGCAGAAGGTTAAGGGCATTGCTGGAGATAAAGAGGAAACAATTGTAGCCAAGAACGTTTTTTGTATCACCAAGATAACATGAAAGTTCATGATGATTAGCTGGAAACCATGGAGAAGAGAATGGGTAAATGACTAAGAGAAGATTTATAATTAGTTTGACCCTATAAATAATCCTTCTAGGAAAATGGATAAGAGGGATCCAAGTCTAAATCCTGATGAGGAAAAACCTGTATATTCTGATGAATAAGTAGAGGAGGCTGTGGAACTTGAGGAAGATGGAACTCCTATAGATGATAAGAGTGATCCTGATCTACCAGTGAGTCCTCTAGTTGGAATGATAGATTCTCAAGATCCCAGTCCTCCAATAGAGTTACTGAGGAGAGAATTTGTCCTAAGGGACAATGAGGTTGAAGAAACCAGTGAAGAAGTGTTTGATGAGGCTCATATCACTGTTAGAGATACCTTAGAAGAGGAAGAAGTTGCTGAATCTAGTCATCCTGACCATGAGGAACATGAGGCTGCTACTTATAAGGATAGTGAAAGAGAGGAACTCAGTTTGAGTCCTCTTATAGGAGTCACTGAAAGGGCTGTGAGTGAAAAAGAAGAAAAAGTTGTGTCTACTTACATTGCTATAGAAATTGTGAATGACTCAGTAGAAGTAGTGGATCACACTAATGGTGAGTCAGTTGAACAAGAAGCAACATCTATTGAGGTTTCAAGGCTGGAAGAAGCTAAAATAGTTTTCCAAGAGGTAGCTCAAATTGTGGGGGGAGCATCCTATTGCCAAAGAATCAGTATATTTTGTTCATGACATTGAAGGCTGGACTAAGGACCCTGGGTTTCTAGTGTTGGAAATAGATTATGATGGCTTAGAAAATGAAAGGACCAACATAAGACCTTCAGTGCCAATCCTCATTTTTGTACCTCCAAAAAACTCTTTCCCTCAAGACTATGTCAGAAATGTAGACCTTGAATCCTTGAAATCCGACCTGTATGATAGGTCCTCTGAGATAGAAAAGGATGTTTCTCTAGTTTAGGAGCATTCAATATCTGAGTTAGCCAAAATACACTCCAGTATTAACACTGATCTGCTTAAGGAAGGTAGTTTCAGAGTCAAATGAGTGAGTTGTCAGAATCTATGGAGCATCTGAAACAATCAGTGGTGAGCTTGAATTCTCTTCTGACCTCTAGAGTTCAGGTGGAAAAAGATATTCAATAGGTAAAAAGTGTAGTGTAGTAGTTGGTAACTGTGTTTGAGGATTTTAAGAAGTCCATGGAAACACATGTGAAATGTCAAGATGATGATGTGAAGAGTTTGATCAGTGGTCTGAATAAATCCTTTAAGGAGATAGTAGATTTATCTCTAGCACCTATAGGTGCATTTTCTTCTAATTCATCCTCTACTCCAGTTGAAATTGGAGCTTTTAGATCCATTGTTAGAGAAGAAGTGGGAAAGATCTATAGTTTTAGTACTTCAAACTCACAAGTCATTTCTATTACCAGAGAAATTCATACCGTTGTGGGAAATTATTTAAGGGAATCTTCTCATGATCAGAAGGCCATCAAGGAACAAGTTGAATTTTATTACTAAGGGTATACACTAAGAATCAGATGGATGGCCACATCAAGTTTCTGTTGGAGAACTTGAGGATTCCACCTATCACTCACGAATTTAAGGATCAAGTGTGTAAGCTTCGAGAGATGACTCCTACCTTGGAGAAATTTATTGAAAATAAGGATGACTTTATCTCAGCAATGAAGATAGGTGGAAGTATAATCATGGACATCAAGAATCTTCTGTTAACCTTCTTCCAGGTGGATTTTACATGCATTTTTGTTCCTCCGACATTACCTTATACCTCCACATCCTCATCCTCTGCCAGTGCTTCTCCTCTGATGTCTCTTGATCAAGCCATCAGAAGTTTGACTCCAATGATTCCTCATAGAGTCACTCCCTCCAGAGAAACTGAAGATTCTGTTGCAGATTATCCTATCATCCTTGATGTTATCCCTCATCCTCAGTCTCTTCAACCACCTGTAGACCCTCTCTCTTCCTCTTCCAATGGGAAGGATTCATTACCTATTTCTGATGCATATTGTGTGTGGTTGTATCTTTTGATAGGTCTTTTATAATTATATTTGAATCATATAACAATATTTCATTAATATAAATATTCTCTTTGGTCTCTTATTGTATTTATTTTTTCTAATCACAAAGGTGGAGAAAATACAACACATGTAAAACACAACACAAGTAAAACACAAGTAATTCAATATCCATATCACATTAATCCCTACTAATGCATGTGTGATAGTCTTACCTATAAAACCTATTTATTTTGTTAACTTATCTCTGATTTTAATCCTCTATAATAATATTATATTTATTCTAATTTTTAATGGCATAATTTGTGATTATAAAAAAGGGGGATACTTTTGGACTCACCTATTTTGATAATCCAAAATCATGTTTAATTCTATAATGGGTTAGTTGTTTGAAAATCTATTTAAATATATTTTTATCTCATGACTTTTCTAAAATCAGTTGATAGTATAAATAGTCTCTAAGTCAAAGGTCACTATTGAATGTTACTGCTAAAAGGTCACTGTTATTTAGGTCACTGTCACGGTCACCATTGAAAAACCTACAACTAAACCTTATCACTTGAAGTCATTGGTGAAAATGTCACAGTTGAAGGCCTTACTGATGGAGGTTACCATTATAAGAGCTATAGTAATAAAGTTACTATTGGAAGTCACCAGTACAAGGTCACTATTGTAAAGCCAACCGTTGATGAATCCTACTATTGTTGAAGCCTACCGTTGATGAAGTCTACCATTGGGGAAGTCTACAATTGGTGAAGTCTAACTTTAGTAAAGTCTACCATTGGTAAAGTTTACCTTTGTAGAAGCCTATCGTTAGTAAAGGCTACCGTTGGACAAGTTAACCATTAGTAAAGCCTACCGTTGGACAATCCTACCGTTGGCACAACCTACCACTAGATACGCCAACTGGTAGAAGTCTGCTACTAATTAAGATTGCTATTGAAGATGCTACCAATTGATAGAATACTGTTACCAGTCTATTAATAACATATTCTATACATTATCCATTTTTTCTAATACATGCATAATAGTCATATTTGATTGATTTCATGTATCTAATATTGATTAATATTATTTGTAGACATATTAGGAGACCATATCTTGACAGTAAAAGGTACGAGAAAGATTGTACGTGATGTACTTACTCCTTTTGTTAGAACTCAAATATGAAATTAAAAAAGACCTAGGAAGAAAGATATATAAAGGCACAGAGAAAAACAAAGTACATGCTAGAAGTTAAATGAATTACTGTAGAACAAGAAGAAGAACACTCTAGTGAATATACAGATAATCCAAAAGCTTCATGAAAATATTTTTGATGAACATATTCAAGGCTATATTGTTGTGGTTAAAAGAACCCTTGTACCAAGAATTTGAACATCTCAGTACCTAGAAGCTAGTAACTGAAAGTTGCGACACTGTTTTGGAGGCAACATGAAGAGAAGAATAAAACCTTCATTTCCTCAACTCCAAGAAGTCCAGAGTTGATCTTCAAACACATAGAGCATTCTAAACTCCATCATAATTTCTCTTCCTCTTCTATGTTCCATATTTTACATTTCTGAGTAGTGTATGTTTGTTACAGACACACTGTCTTCTATGCTTTAACTAGGGGATACTGAAAATTTCCACTCAAAACTATGTCACCTTTATTTCCCACGCATAACTATAGAAGAAGCCTTTTGTGGATTGGTTTATGGTTTTCCCACATAGAACTATGGTAGAGGATGTAGAACCTGTAGAGTTTGTAAAAAACTGTTGTAAACCACGATACATGTTGTGTATCAAGTTTATTTAAACAAACTGTTTTGTGGCAGGTGATCACCTAGTGGAGAGGATTAAGTCTCAGCTTGAGATTGAACCTCTTGTTTATATTGTTGTTCTAATCATTATATACTCTATTTTATTTTATTTTCTGCTTATTTTTTTAAATATAGAAAACTGTTTTTACATTCACTCTGATAGTTAGTTTTGGTTAGTTTGTATATATGCTTAATTTAGTAAACCTGTTTCAAAAGTTGAATTAGTGTGTGCATTGATTCAACTAAGGACTAATCAACCTTAGAGAAACTTGTTGAGAAATTAAAAATTTATATCTCTGCTTCCTTAATTGAATGGGTTGTTTTGAATTGGTGGATTTTATCATAATGTTTTTTAACATAAATTTTAATTGGAACTCAATTCACCCCCCTCTTGAGTATCCACTCTAACCAACACATTATAACCTAGCCCATAAACATGGAGGTATGAATGGGAATAATCAAATTTTTATATATTACGTATATATTATAGGTAATTAAAATTTATTTATAAATAAGTACTTATTTTTTAGTAATGTGTTTATATGCTTTGAAAATACCATTTTTTCAAAAAAATGTTTTAAAAATTATCTTCGATTTATTTATTGATAATTTTCTGAAAATAATAATTTTATAGTGAATAATGAAAAATACTTTCTTTAATAAACAACTGCCTTTTCATTTAAAGCATTTGCAAAGACACCAATTTTTTAATGTTTTTTAAATGATAAATTAGTTAAATTATATATATATATATATATTAATCTAATTTATCTCATTTAAATAAATTTTATATGTAATTTTGATGTTAAAACCCTCTATACTTTTGATAATTTTCTCTTTGGAAAATAATTTTTTGCCCCTTATGTAGGATTGCAGTTAAATTAAATTATGCCACTTATATGATTTAAATTTGAAAAAATAGATTCCATATTTTTAATAAAAATATATTATATTATATAATAATATTAAATTATGATTTTTCATAATGATTAAAAAATACATTAAAAATTAATTACTAGGATTTAGGTTAAAATGAGGTTTTTACATTACATGCTCTTGTGATAGAATTAAATTTCCACACACATATAATTTTTATTAAATAAATCTTATATAATATTTATATTATGTGGGTCCAAATTATCTAATAATTATAATTATAATTTTATTCTTCATGGATAAATTTCCTAAATAAATAAAATCATACAAGTTACCGTGATGAAAACTTAAATGGTAAATTTAAGTAAACTTAAGGGATAAGGAATAACATGGTAAAGAACATGTGTTTTTTTGTAGATTTTTTTGTGGAAAATATAATCCATAAATCCATTATTTAGAAAAACATTAGGCCCTTGTGGGGATATTGACTTTCGATTATGGTATAGTTTGGGGTATTTACATAAATGCCACTCCTCCTTAATTATAAATGGGTACTTAATACCCTCACTTATTCCCACCTATTAAGCCCTCCAGTTTAACCAAACCCTAAAACAATCCCTCCATAAAATCCTTATATATTTTCTAGTTCTTCTAGTAGTCCCAAAATACCAACCCTAGTTTCCTTAATAAGAGATCCAAATGGGGTTGTTATATGTGAAGGTAATTGTCTTCTCCAAACTCTTTATTTTTTTACTTTGTATCCTAAAACCTTCACTTATGAATTAATAAGTCCAATATAATCACACAAGTATATAAAATATACTTATATTTTATTACATTTTTTACATAAACTATATCCATATCCTCTTCCATCAAGTGGGAAATAAACCGTCTATAGTGTGTAAAGTGGACTACCACCTCACGAACTGATATAATTTTTTTTCCATAACTGCCTATCATGACTGGATATAATGATATATTTAATGGTTATATATGATATTTATGATATTATTATACTTGTTGAATTATAATATCACATATACCTTATTTCTTTCTATTCTGTGGGAATATTATTACATAGCTTATGTGTACAGAGGACTACCGCACCACGTAGCAGTGTGATTAATTATTCACTTATGATTTATATGGAAGGTAATAAGGTTAAATTTGAGGAATATTTGGGATATATATGACATGTAAATTATTATATAATGGTAATATATATTTTACCATTCTCGCATTTCATCTGTAGAGAAAATGGAAACCAAGTTAATGCATACATATGACAAACCATCTCCCGGAACAATATAATTCATTTTATATCTATAAATATATTATATTACTAAAAATAATTATATATTGAATATATATTATATTTAAACCACGTTAAAAATTGTGTATATTATGGAACCCTAATCAAATAAAGGGTACCAAAAATACCAAACCAAAACATACATGAAAAATAAAGCAGTTTGTTCCTGAAATGTGATTTAATAAGAAATTTTTTATAAACGGATAATGAAAGGTAATAAGTAAATAATATATAGAATGATAAATATGACTATGGTTATGTAATTTATGTATAATAAACAAATATTTATTATACTATAGATTCAAAATTTTATGAAGGAAGGTGAGACTTAATGTGATAGATTTTTGTCTAAATGTTTCTTCTATGGTACACATGTTATGTTATAGAACTATATTATCTTATGAGGTGTATAAACAAACCATTTTAAATGAGGTATCATGAAATTGTTTATTATAATTATATTTAATGTTTTGTTTAATTTTATTCATTCATTGGGACTATGATTGACTATTTACCAAAGTGGTAAGGGTTTGATGTTATAATCTCATTATTTATTGAGATTGACTATGAGTATGCTTTAGAAAATGAAATATTATGATCTATTTCTCAATAAATTCAAAAAATTTCTACACATTTGGTTATTTATTTAGAATAAATATTTTCCCCTCATTTTCCTATCTTTATGTACTTAATATTACAATGTAATGATTTTGAATTAAACTGACTTTATTTGTCTCTTCAGTTGAAAACACTTTTTCTTCAATGTCCATGTTATATTAAATTGTTTTAATGAATGGTTTTAATATTTCTATATTATCTGTTGGAGTAATTTTTACCCATTTATAATTTTTTACAAGATGTTTCGAAAGGAATATTATTATCAATTTTCAAACATGAAATGTTTATATTTTATATAAAATGTGAAAGGAATATTTATTTTAACATTTATGACATAAATAGTATTTCCCAATACAATGATCAATCAATGATTTAAAGATACCATTAAAAATTTACAAGGTTATTCTCAAAGAAAAATATTTTCCTTAATATTTGTTTTTTTATATTTTAAATAAATGATATCAAGTGAAAGGGGTATTTTCCACAATAATTGTTCTAATTGATATTTAAAAATAATTTTCCATATAATATGACATCATTGGATGATTCTTAATATTTAATATGGATATGATCCAATGATACCATCCTTGTTTTTTTCTATATGGTTTTTGTTTATGAATACCTGATATTTATAAAACAATTTTCTATTCCAGAAGATCTAAAATTATTAAATGCTTATGAAACACATTTATTTTCCAGTGTTCTGATATAATGAATGTTTTATGATATTATGGCACAAAAATATAGGGATTTTGTGACAAGTGATACATATATCCCCCTTCAATGCATTGGGTAATTATTAATGTTATATGAGATAAAAGGGTACAAATAAGGTTATCCCAATCCCAAAAGAGGATACACAGAAGGCTATCACAATACTAGAAGAGAGTACAAAAGAGATTATCCTAAGTCCTAAGTAGGTACATAGGTGGTTAGCCCAATCCTAACATGTTATGAATGTCTTGGTGGACGTCCTTTACATAATATTTTCTATGCTTATGTGTATTCAAAAAATATATATCATTTTATAATGTTATGATATCCTAGGTTTTTTTATTTGATCAATTCATGATTAATGTTTTATAAATTACTATGATTTATTCCTTGAATAATGTTTTTGATCTATGATATATAGGTATTGTTTTTCAAATGTTATTATCATTTTCACATCCCCTTATGCTCATTTTGTTCTTTTGTAATAATTGATGTATTCCTTGTTTATCCATATTGAGCATATAAAATAAGCCTTTATTATGTTTTATTACCTAGGATATGAAGAAAGTTTTTATGTATTATATGTTTAGGAAGGGTGCTAGATAGGAATAACATTGGAGGATAAGATGTAGTTCATTTACAAAATAGTTTTTTATGTTTCCATTTTTCCAAAGACACTAGACCTAAATGGTTATAGATAAGATAAAAATGTTAAAAGCAAATATGTCTATCAATATTTAATATATTTTTATGACAAATGAGGGTCATTATAAACACTACAACCAATTTCTATATGCTGTTATGGAAGTTATTCATGAAATAATTACTAAATCTACAAGAAAAATGGACCTAAAAAGAACCATAGTTGAAGGGATTAGAGAAAAATATCACCCAGACTCGTAAAATAAATTTCACACCCCTACCCAAAAATCTAAAGTACTTATCTTCCTTCAAATTTAAATTTTACCAACAAGAATATAAAGAAAAATGAAATCTACCAAAATAAACAACGAAATGGAATGTTTATAGAGACTAATGTTTTTATTGTTTGATTAATCCTATAAGAAATTTAAAGGGTTGGAGATGAATAATTAAATAGGAATTAAGGATAGGGATTCTATTCTTAAAGGAAACAAGAAATTATGTATTATGCTTCAAAATATAGAAAAATGTCCTAATTTTCCTCATAATTTTATCACAATATTTTTTTCCAACCCTTAAGACAAATAAAAATGATGAAAATTATTTATGATATATACAAGTACTTGACTCATTGGGTGTAGATGAAAAAATTCATCTGGCCTATGGGGACCCTTGCATGAACATGGGATTTATAGAACTTTTCCTTAAATTCATACGTGAGTGTGGAGTAAAATATTTACATGAAAGAAGGTATAAGTTATCATGGTAGGATGAAATAAGTGGAAATGAATTTAATGAAGTTAATTAATAAAATTGATTTGAGGACAATAAGTATGAATTCTAGTATTGAGAAATACGATGATGAAAAAGGAAACATACATCAGCTAGTATTTCAAGTTTTCATGGGTAATATTTTTTGAATATCACTTTTCTAGGAGTCCAAGGATTAAGTGCGGGGGAATTAATAGTGTCAATACGTTCATTATTTCTTATTAACATTTCATTTAATTCATTTTTTATATTTAATAATTAATTTTGTTCTCATGAAATTCAGAATTAAAGTGAAAACACATTAAATTTTTTGAATATTATTTAAAATTGAAAAGTTTTGAATTTAACTAATATATTTAATTTATAAAGTAAATGGATGGATAGATTTTGATTTTCCTATATATATTTCTTTCAAGGGTGAATTTGAAATGATTGATAAGTCCTTGGGATCTATTAACAGGTTATAATTTGGTTGGAGGAAGTATGCACATCTATTACAAAATATGGAAAATGGCCAAGTATAGACTCATATATGGTGATCCACATAAGATGATTAATATAAAGGGATTATAAATAAATAGGATCATGTAAGGGAATTTGGTATACATAGGTCCACATAAGTAAATCCAAGAAAGCGGATTCATAGATGTGCCACCATGTAAGGGGATCTACGTTAAGAGTCCACCACCTAAGGGTATCCACATCAGAGTCCTCTATGTATGGGGATCTTGAGTTAGAGGTCAATGTTAGGAGAACCACATAAGGATATTATTTATAATTATGTTAATAATAGGATTTATAGTAATAATTTTTTGAAGAATTAAATTCCATGTGGGGAATGCACTAATATTTCCGGGAATCAAACATCATGGTGATTTTGAAATCCATTGTGATTCATGCTGAGTATGAAGAATCACACCAAAGGTGATTCTATAAGAAGGGGATAAGCTACTTATAAGCTATAGATGATTTCCACATAGCATGATGAGGCACAAAATCGACATTCAAGAAAACCAATGATAGAAATCTTCATATATTTGAATTCATAATATCAATTATAATATACAATTGTGAATTATGTCAACACAAATTAAGGAAAGAAGTAGTTTTTATAGAATTCAAGACAAGGATTCTGAAAGGGGATTATGAGGAGGGATGAAACACATAAAATTATAAAAATAAAGGATCTCAATAGTATTTCATAAATCTATGATGAAGTTAAGGAATATGATTTAGGAGGAAGATAATTCACGAGTATAATGAAAATTCAACTCATTCAACTACTTCTATTTTTTAAGATTTATTCTTTTAATTTTCAATATTCACGAGTTTTTTATGCTTACTATTCTCTCTTTCACCATTTTTACCCATCATACAGAGGAGTGATGAAATTAAATGATCAGGAAAATGATGATAATACAATTTTATCTCATGAATCTGTGTACATCAGTGGATAAAATATATATTTTCTATTAACTAATTTCTATGTGCAGAGGCAGTTTAATATTTTGAATGTAATTGTGATCTAATTTTAATTTATCCTTTTATAATACCAAGTTAAATGGTAAATCAATGACCTATACTTATTCTATCCTATAAATTATGAAATAGAATTTGTAGAGTGGTAGATTTTTTGGATATTTCTAGCACATGTTTGAAGTCATTGGAAGACTCTTGGTTTTCTAAGGAATTACAATACATGAATGGATCTTACCTAGGTGAACTAGTAGTGGGGTAGTAACCACTTTACATAGAAACGAAAGAGGATATACCATGAAAATATATATACCAAATACTAGAAAAAGAATACATTGAATTAAGGGTGATGGGTGAAGTGATTTTGGAACATCTTATTGATCATTAATAAGACTAAGAGTAATATTTTTAAGACTATGATTACATTATAATTGGTTAACCAACCTTGACAAAATAACTTTTCACAAAAAAAATTCAGTAATTTATTTCTTCTCTTTACCTTTTATTTTGATGTTAACAAACTAAACCCCCCCTTTTTAAACATAAAGTGACAACTAATTTTGAACACCCATTTTTAGAGACAACCCTAAGTTTCCACTAGACAATAATTAACCTAGGAATTAAAAATATTTTTCAACACCCACATCATTGTTGTCTGTCAACTTTATAAATATTAATAACAATTTTCCACATGGGTTGTGATGATTTAAATGACATTACCATCACACATATTGTGTTTTATAATTATCCCCTTAATGTGATAATTCCTGTTAAATTGAAATCCATCTCTTTATGATACCCTTGGATAAAGCCTCATTGTCCATACTAAATGAAATTAAATGTATAGAATCTTTAAATAAATAAATTATTAAGGAAAATTTATAGTGTTTAATATGATTCTTACATAGTTTAATGTTAACTCATTCAGAGATCATAATCCCTTGGAGACAATCTCCTTGAATCACTTCCATTTTGAGAGTGATTTCACCAATTTGAACCTCTATCCTTAAAAACACTTATTGTCCCCAAGAAAGGTATATAACATGGAGGGGAGGGATGTGTGAATCATTATATTTATATTTATTTTTAATGTACATCACTATTTATCATGTTTCATTGGTAGTAGTAACACCTCTCTCCCACACTATAATTATGAAGTGATAAAAAATAAACTTTGACAGAAGCTATTTTAATTGTTCCACTTTCACTAGGATAATTCAATGACCATACAATTATAATATTCCTATTTATGATAATAAATAAGAAAAATTATTGTTTATAATGTTTGGATTAGACTCACTATCCCCTTGGTTTAAAATTGATTACAATTTATAAATTAGTGCTCTCCCAACTGAAGTGAATACACTACTCATCCAGATGAATATTCAGATGATTAGAATTAGTTCTACAATTTTTCACATTGACATGGGGGTTTCATAAATATCCTTTTTTAATTTAGATATATTCCTCTTTACCATGTAAGATTTTATATTACGAAATCCATATCTACGTAAAATATACTTCCTGAAAGATTTATCGTGTAAATCTTTCATGGATAACTTATTTTCAAAATTCCCTTCATGTATGTCCTTTTTGAACATATTACTTCAGGAAACATTTCCATTATGAATTAAATTACTTCATTAATTCCTCATCACAACATAAATTATTCGTGAACTTGTATGATCTTCATAAATTCCTTCTATTCATGCAATCACTTCACAAAATCTTTTTTCGCATATGAAATTATTAATTCCATTTAATATATTCTTTAATTATTCTTCATATTTTTAATGAAATTTTTAAGATCCTATTTATTCAAAAAGGACATTGAAAAATGTTCATATAAAATTATTTTTTTTCCCTTCACATAAACCCACTTTATTTAAGAATACCTTTTTGCATATCATATGAATTTCCTTTTTTGACATATGTAAATCATCGCCTCTATTTTATAAATATTTATAACACTACATGATTACTTTGTGTGATTAATTCATGAGATTATTTCTCTTTCAAAAACTACTTCCATATAAAAAACCATACCTTTGTGCAAGATAGTTCTATTTATAAACTAATCTTTAAATTTTTTATATAAACCATCCTTCATGAAAATTTTTCTCTTCAAAATTTTTTCTCCTTAGAGAAAATACTATTACTTAACAATATTTTTATATATAATATTTAGGTTCCAAAATTCTCAAAAACAATTATGTGATTATTTAACCTCTGCATCATGAATATAATCCAATATTTATTGTCTTATAGAGTTATCAAGAATCCTTTCCATGAACACAACCCTGAAAACACTTAAACACCACCTTGATGGGTTTCTTCCAATAAAACATATTAAATGTGTAACCAATAAAATGAAGAACCTTTATAAAATATTCCATATCAATTAATATTAAAAGTTCCAAATTTCAAGAAAAAAATAATTTTATTTGGAATTCCTCTTTCCAATTTTCTATTTATACAGGCCATCATATCGATCATATCATATATGAATCTTTGATAGTTTAGGAGGAAAATATTTATCCTAATCCATCATATGGATGAACTCATATATATTCCTATAGAGACCTAATAATAATAGGGTTTCCTAGATAAGTGTAATTAAATTAAATAAAAAAATTGATACCTTATCCTACTAGGTTTTCCCATTACTTTTTTTATTTACATAAGATAATATATTGGAACCGAACATTGTATTGACCAACCAAATTGGTTGATCTATGTCTTGGAAATTATATTCTATGGAAGGAATTTAACACTTAGTATTTTTAATGGGAATTTAATCTCACCATATCATCTCATGTATTTCATTTACATGTATTCATTATTTTATTAATTTAGTTTGTAATCGTATTCCTTTCACCAAATGAACATGTTCAAACCTTATTGACGTGTAACTCTTTACACAACTCATAGGTTGTGTTACTTACCAAAATTAAAACCCAACTATATCTATACATATCCAAATGAGTTTTATGCATAAGATAAAATTAAAACATTAATTAAATTACTTATAAATATATTAAATTAATAATCCCCATAATAGTAAGTTTTAAGTGAAAGACGATTAACCCCCACTTTTTTGGAGAAGGCATAAACCTCAAAGTCAGTGAGCAGTCATGTCCAAACCCATCTACACAATGATACTCTACTCAATAGAGAATTCAACTTCACCTTAATTATAATACTTAATATTTATAAAATATGTCTAATTTCTTAATCCAATCTCATAACCTAGTGTCTGAAAAAGTGAAGGTAGAATAAAATTAAATCCATTTTCATACCTAGCATGTAACACCTTATATCTAGGTATGAAAATTTATATAAGTAGTTTGAAACTTTAGAATAAATCAAACAACCATTCATAATATAAAAAATATGTTGATGGATAATGTAGGGAATAAATTAATAAATGATTAATTAATATATATAAACCCGATTTTATCAATTTATGAACAATTCATTAAAAAAATAAGTAAAAACACATTTTAATTTATTAATCAATTATGGTAATTATATAATTTGATAAATATAAACAATTTATATTTATTATCAATATCTACCCCTTCATATTATCCTTTATATGATATTTTTTGAATATTCTATATTAAATAAAATATTACATTTTATACTACGATTCTATTACGTGAACAAATTATATAATCTAAATATCACATATGTAATATTATTTAAACCCTGATCATAAAAATTATAAAAACTCCATTTGATATTGATTAAATAATATCTCAAATAAACAACTTTTAATTTGAATAATTCAAATATAATAATTATGAACAATTGATAATCTAAAATATAAACTATATCTTTTTCCATATTTTTTAAATTTACACAAATCTTATAAATTATAGTTATTATTTCAATATAACCCATTTATATCCAAATTATAATTCATTTTATATAATTGAAACAATATTTAATATTTAAATTTAATATTTTGGATATGTATTTAATAATTGTTTCATAAAAATTTATTAATAAATTATAAACTAATATCAACATTTTATAAATTAAATAAATATCAAAAAATAATATATTCCATTATTTATAGGCAATTTATATACCATTATATCACTCCCTTTCCATTATTATGTTAATTAATTAATTTATTGGTCTTTAATATTTCCCTTGATCTTTGGGTATTTTTATTTTGTAATTATTTAAAAATTTAAAATTTTAGGTTCTCGAAACCATGAATTTAGGGTTTAAAAATTTCATAGACATGTTTGCATGGTTGGTGCATGGTGTATCCAACCATGTGAACCAATCATGTGAAATTCCCAGCATGCCCAATATAAGGTGCATAATTGGCGCACATTTAGGGTAAGGCCCCAACCTTAAACATTACATAATCTTGAGTTATGCCATGAATTCTCATTGAGGATCTTTTTAGGTTTAGAGTTTTATATATTTAGTCCATAACCATTACATTTCATCTCAAATATTACAGAGTAGGCACTTCTACTCAAACCAATCTTTTTTCACAACCATAAAATCATTAAATAAAATAATAATTATATTATTGATAAACATATTCTTGAATTCTTCATTTCTCTTACCCTTCCTTATACCATGTAGAAACATTTCAAAAACATGGTATGAGTATAAAAATCCTAGTAAGGGATATAAAATAAGGCAAGAAAACATTAATCCATGAATACATACAAATAAATAAATCTAACTTTTTGATCATAAAACACAATATCTTTAACATACCTCATGAAATCATAATATTTATAAATAACACAAATAAATAATAAATCATAAAGGTAACTTGTCTCATCTATAACATACGTATATTGTAGCTTTCATAGGAACATAGGGAGTTATATTTGGAATACCCATCACAATATATTCACCAAATCTATTAGGAGAAACATTAACATTTACCTGTGTCACATTACCTAATACATTAGAGAGCTATCTCAAGCTCACCTGCCCTTGGTTTATCATGGAACCACCTATACACGTAAATAATTCCTAATGACCATAACATATTCACAACACATAAAACAAGCATAAAGGAATGATAATATTTCCACATTGCAATCACATTATATCATTTCAAGATATTGACATAATAATGATTTCTCAAAACCATTTTAAAAATAAAAATATTGAAAAAGGTTATATGGTATTTTTTCCTTTTAAAAACATTACTTCTTATTAAAGAATCCAAATATCAAATAATGCTCGCAGTGGCAAAAAGGTTATTGTCACTATGTACATTAAAAGGGAACATTCCGTTTTTTCTTTTAGCAAAAAAAATTCCTTTTGAAAACCATTGATTTAAATTAAAATAAAAAGTTAAAATTATACAATGTATAAAATATAGTCATGAATAAACCAAAATATGCCTCAATGAAAGGAGATTGAGATGAAGTCCCCTACCTTGAGTCCAACTTGTCTCGTTCATTCTTTATATTCCTGAATAATATACATAAGTTAATTTATACATACTTCATATACTTTTATAGTTTATTATATCATTTAAAATCACTTATTACTTTTTTATAACAATCATATAATTATTCAGGTTCATATCGGTCGTTTGGTCGATATTTGGTACTTGAGTAAAAAATGAACATGTTATAATTACAAATTATCCACATGGTCAAAAGGCCATTATATCTAGAATCATATTCATGATTTAAATATAACATATATTCATTATATATGTATTTAGATCCAGTATATATATATTTAGAATAGTCATTAACATTTGGTGATAAGAAATTAAACACACCGTTAATAGAGACAGTAAGTCGTATGCACACATGAATGCTACTTTCATTTTCTTTTCATATTTAATGAAATGAAAAATAAATGATACATATGTATATTATAATTAAAATATAATATATGTTTTATATATGTTTAATAAGTTCATTAATTCTATCCTTTATAGATTCCATGTATGGCATGAACGAGTCATATCATTTGGAGGGGGTGGTAGTCTGCACTTCCTCAAATGAAATTATCATATTTACACATTATAAAAAGAATAAAGGTATGATGTAAATGAAAAAACAGAATAATAGATACAATATAAATATAATTTATATAAATTATAAATATAGTTCCTTAATAATTTCCACTACGAGAAGTGGTCGGGGAAAATTGAACAATCATCATTTTGTGAAGTAGTAGTTCACCGTACACAGAAAAAATATTTTCATACCCATTAGATGGAGGTGTGTGTAATTGTAGTTTGAATACATATCATAACAACATCATAAGATATTTAGGATACTGTTTTTGTTATGAAATAAATGAATAATAATATCATAGGGAGTGGACAAGGAAAATTAAGGAAAGAAACTTGTGAGATGATGTTACCTCTAAATTATGTAACTTCTTTGGATTTGAGCCAAAAGGATTTCCTTAATTTACTTCTGACAAATTTAAGGCTTCAAGAAATAAGGGGGGGATTTTGGGAGCTTATTTTAGTAGAATTTAGAAGAGTAAAGAGGCTTGAGAGGCTGTATTAAATCAGTATAGTTGTTGACCTTTTATAAGAGGGAGGAGGGGAACCTTAGGAATGTTTTGAAGTATTATTTTGTTATAAAATGATTTCTTTTAAATGGTGTGAAAGGGATTTATTTAAAATATTAGATGATTTTGGGTCGAAATACTCTCAAATAATATGTTCTATACATGTTTAGGGAACAAACAAAACCATATCTTTTATCTTTAACCCTTAGTTAAAAACATTAACTCTTACCATATCTTCATTCATTTTCAAAATATATGGGGACAATATTTACTATAAAATTCCAAGAGAAACATAACTGGATCATTAATAAAAATTTTAACATTATATAAGTCAGTGATAAAAATATTATATTTTTCGTACTATTATATCATTTAATAAAATAGTATTTGTTTTAAAAACTCATTTATGTCAATTTTGACACTATTAAGTAATTGATTTTTGTTAAAGTCATAAAAACGTGGTTACATAGAAAAAAGGAATTAAATCAAATATAATAAATAAATATCACCCATAAAATTTTTGTATTGTATATAAATAATCAAAGTACATTTATTTTAGTATTTATAATATCATTTATCTCAATCATTCATTAATTAAGAAATCACTACATCATCATTGTGTCATATTTAAATTTATTTATTTTATGTATAAAAATTATAAATAAATTACCATAATGAATGAAATATTTTTATATTTATAATGAATATTTATAGTTTAATATATCCCATATATAGCCCCATATAATTTTTTTTAGTAAAAGAGATATGTTTATGTTATATTTATCTTTACATTATACCAATTTTTATAAAATGTCATTTTCACACCCATGTGGCTCCATGGGGTCCCAAAATCGATCTAAGGATGACCATGGTCTGAAATATCTCATCCAATAGAATTATAACATGTTTTATGGTATTTTTATATTATTAAAATATTACGTTTTACCCTTATTTACTAGATTTACACTTTAACCATAGTAAATAATATAATTACTAAAGTTACTATTCGTAATGTCTAATAAAAGTTTCCTATTTACACAATTTGAAATTTTTGTTTCCAAATATAGAATCTATTATTCAATATTCAAAAAAAGTAGAAATAATTAATTAAAAATTAATTTCCATTGTCAAAACCAAAAAGCTGGTTTTTAAGAAGTGATAATTATCAAAAGATGGACATGTGTTGTTTTCCAATTACAAAGTAAAATTACATACAATGACCTAAATTGTATTGAATTATAAAAATCTAATCAAATTAAACTTTAAAACCAATTAAAATTACAATATAATTATATAAATAAATTATATGAAAAGGTAGTTTTTACTTAAAATGTGGTATTTTTCAGTATTCATTAAAAAATGAACTTTATCAGAGAATTACCAAAAAATTACCAATGTAAATTTTGATGTCGAAATTATATAGAATAATCTTTTTTTTCAAATATAACATATTAAAGTGAAAAAAACTATATTTAAAAATTATTCTCCATCAAAAGGTGATAAACCGACCTTTTAAAAATATTAGAGTATTTCATGCTTAAAATCAGATTGATTCTTATTTTAAGCCTCTAAAATTTATTGAACAAATATAAATACATTCAACTAAAATTTATAATCATATTGTAGTTAGTTTTTTTTATTCCCACCAACACAACAACTGGGAGTTAACTACCATTTAAAATAATAATATTATTATACTACTTTTTGGTATAACTCAAAGTTGTGTGCAACATAAGATTTCAAGGAATCTTATTGTAGTGTGTTGAGGAATCTATCAGAAAAAGAATCACCTTTAATGTAAATATAATATCTTATTCATAAATATTAATAGAAATGAAAAAGTATTATCCTATAAATACATAGGTTGTTACATTTAGGAATAACCCTATAGAAATCATGCATTTCACCCAAAATTAAGAATTTAAATTTCTATAAATTTCCCTAACATAGATTAAAAATATTTTGGGTTTCTTCACCTCCACTATTATATGATAAACCCATGAGTATCCCCATATGTGCGGACTTCCCATTTTCTTTCTTATGATTTTAGTGTTCTTCTCTCTAATTTCAAGAAATTTCATCTAGTTAAGGGGATCTCATCATCTTTATCCTCCTTCCTCTCCTCCCTCTATTGTTATTTATTTTTTATCTTACTATGTGTGTTATTTGGAAGAACCATAGGTGATTTTGGGCTCTAATTTATTTTATTATTTATATATAGGGTATGAAACATCTTATTGGGACTCTCCTCTCTCTGTATTTTAGAGTTTCACATATTCTAAACATGGAAAAGATAAGTGTTTCCATGTTCTCACTTTTATTATATATACTGCGTCGACTTGGGTTTTATAAATTAGTTAATATTCAAATTAAGAATTTTATTGAGTTCAAATTAATTTAAATTAATTTATTAATAAAGGGTTTATGTGAATATAGTTGTTTTATAAATTGGTTCTTAATGGATTTTCCTCAATTATTGGTTTTCAACTAAAAAATTGTTATATTATTAACCGATAACATATTTATAATCATTATTATATCGAATCCATGTATTCTAAAATTACTTGAGGTATTTTATACTATTTTATTACTAGAAATTATTTTTTAAGCAGGTATTTTGTTTTTGATTTCATTTTTTGAGATACATTATTAAGGTCACATGTATTATTATTTTATTATACATGTAAAGTTTGTGATGCTAATGGTATTCTCCATATGTCGGGTGGTTATTCACAAATACATCATTATATATATTTATATTAATATGTGCATATTTTAATGGGAATATGTGAATTGAGAGGAATATATATATATATATATATATATATATCTGTGTGTGTGTGTGTGTGTGTGTGTGTGTACACATTTAACAGTAAATAAATTTTCTAGAATTTATCATTGATGTTTATTTTTTTTCCAATTAGTTTTGAAAGATAGTTTTAAAATGAATTATAAAGGCCCATTTGGAATTATTTAAATGGTTTTATTAAACCATGACACTCCCATAGGGGACTCCCTAGTGTTTTATTGTATATATAGGATTGAGGTATATTTTGGATGGGAAATTGTTTACTCATTTCATGATGATATTTTTTCTAATAATAATGGTTGATTAATATTTTCAAACCTCATGTAAACCTTTGGTACTTTGGTAGGTGAAGTTATATCCAGATGAGGTTTCCCACCACTATCTATACTTGTGAAGTATGTGTATGTAACCACCTCCACTAATTGATGGCACAACCCTAGTTAGTGACCTATATGTTCTTAGTGACCCTAGCCCAAGAAACCTTAGGGGTTTCTCCTATAAGGCCTATTTTCAATTATTATATTCCCCTTATTTTATAATCACATTAGATTATACTACCCATGTTTATATAGTCATTTTTACCTCGACGTTTTTAGTAACTATATGGTCATTTTTATAACTTCTTTAGTTTTATTTTAGTGTCTTCTATATACTTCATCTTTTAATTAGTGATATCTATGTGTCTTGGTATTTAGTTTGGTGTGTGTATTTTACTTTATATAATTATTATTAATAAACAATAAATTATTTGGAAAAAATTATTTTCTAAAAATATTTGTTCATACTTATTGGTTTATAAAAAGGTGTTTCAAAAGAATTACATCCATTTGTTTCCTAGAATCTAATTTAAAAACATGAATTTAAATCATATATTTTCTTTCCTTAGTACATTAATTCATGGTTTTATGTTTCTTTTGATTTAAATAAATTTTATGTTTTATTATTGAAATATATTATTGGTAAAAATATGATAATTATGGTTATACCACATTATTTCCAATTGACCGCGTGAACAAGAGGATTGCCCATAATAGAGAGAGAGATCATGGACGATTGACTTCAAGGAAATATAAGAAACATTGAATAATGTTTTCCAAGTGTTAGACTGAAAAATCATTTTATCAAATCTATAACATGATATTTGATTGACAGTGAGGACAATATGTGAAAATTTTATAAGTGTTAGATCTATCATAAGAAGAAAATAAATGACTACATGTTTATTTGAAGCTACCACAATATGAAACTCATCAACCACATAATGGAATCTAATAAATCATGGAAGAATGTTATAATTTATCCAATGTATTTACCACACATTGATACATGAATTGATCACACATTTTATTCAACCAACCATGTATTCTCAACTTATCGTGGCTAAAAATAAAGTTATTTTTGAAGCTACTGTATGTTAAATCCTAGATACTGATTGATTCTATTACTTTATAGAGGGAATTTTCACTAACCATGAGTGACAGAACAAAAACCAAACGCAAAAAATATCTAATATCAAGTTTATTCATTTAATGACACCCATCATATTGGTTAATACATTTTAGTATGAGGATTATTATCCCCCATTTACTACTTTGACAAAACTTATATGAATTTTAAGAAACCTCACATGTAAAATGTAGTGAAAACAAGTTTTGATTTTTGTGATATATGTGTTTGTTTTTTTACACTATGATACTCCATTTTCTAGGTGAAATTTCAGAAACTCAAAAGAAGTCCAAATTTTTTACAATGATCACTATCAATCCCTTTCAAAAATTTGACAATGATGAAAACCTTACCAATTTACCAAACTTTATTAGAGATTGTATGATATTAAAAATCTCAAAAACTCTAATCCCACCCAATTTCTTTTACATTTCAAGTTATTATTTTTATTGGATATTTATTAAGAACACCTCATTTACTGTAAAGGAGAGTACTATAATACTCTATCTTATTTATTATCACTATGTTTTCCCATGAACAACTGTTAAAGAGCTCTAGTTGAGCCTAAAATACCTTATGTGAAGCTTTTTTTATAAAACCCAATATTGGTTGAAAATTAATTAATTAGATTTTAAGAAACATTCTTAGTAGTGGTTTCCTATCTAGTGGACGGTAATAAGCTCCATATTTGATCCAACCTTTTATCTAATTTCACTGTTTGTTTTAAATTTTATTTTCATTACTTGTTTTGAATTTACTCAAAAAACATTTTTGATATTAAATTAGTGGTTTTATAATAGTAAATGAAAGATATAATCTGACTTTAAACCTTTATGTCATATATATACCTATTTTGGTGAGTGTAAAATTATTTCAGAAGTTAATTTAACATTAAATTTACTTAACTGGGTTTTTATCATGCCTATGAGAAATATTTCGATGTAAAAAATTATATATACCTTCTGTATTTTCAATCTGGGTTAGTATTTTAAATTGAAGTGATTTGAAGTTTTAATTTCAAAAGAAAAAATTATTAGAAGCTCAATTCACCCCTATCTTCATTATTCCACTAAGACTAACATTATGTATCAAATTACTATTTCACTATATTTTTCTATTTTACGTCATCATCAAAGATAAATTTTTATTAAATAGGAAAAAAGTACCCCTGGACAAAAAAAAACCTCAAAAGGTCAGGAAGACCCAAGAAAGATCTAGGGTGTCTAATGTAATGAAGACCAAGCTCATCGAATCTAATTAGAATCACCCCTTTAGGATTCAAAAAGAGGGATCTAGGTAAGAAAATGATATCAGGGACTTTATCTGTAACAACCATGGATGTGAGATGATCTACAACCTTATTCCCTTCCCCCCCAAGTGTGCACCACCGAAGGGTTGTTTCCAAGAATGGATTTACATTTTATGATGATATAAACAATTAAACATCGAGTGAAAACATTTCCATGCATGGAGTTGTGTATAATATTAGAATCAATCTCCTCCTAAAAGAGATCAATATTCTCTTGTTGGCATAACTGCAAACCTGTGAACATTGCTTTGGATTTTTCTTGTATATACATCTGTTGTCCATAGAAAGTAGAAAAAGAAAGAAGGATGATGCCCTTGAAATCTAGAACCACACCTCCACCATAGATGATCTCCTCCTGGCATGAATCATCCAAATTATTCTTGAGACAAGAAGAAGAAGGATGTCATCACACCCACTATCCCTTATTCCCTCTATAGACAGAATTGAAAAGAGAAACACTACTTTTCAATCATCTTAGAGAGGGAGAATATCGCCAGTTTTTGATACCATTAAACATATCCAAAAGAAGTGACCTGGTTCTCATGACGATGGATCTACTAGAGGAGGAAATGCTTTCATACTTGGACCAGTTTCTGGCTTTCCCGATTCACCAACACGCTGCATTCAAAATGGTCACCTTTGCAAGTCTTTCCACAGATGATTTATTCATTCCAAGTAACCACCATTATAGAAAAATTCCATCTAGACTAGTAGTATAATGCAGTGCCAAAAAATCACCAAAGAATCTCCAAATCTTATTATCCCATTCACTATTAAGAAAGAGGTGATTCACAGACTCCTCTTGATTCCCCATACAGGAGTGGCATTTGGAGGGGAGATTGATACCCAACTTCTTGACCTTGTCATTGTTTAGAACTACCTGATTCCAGATTATCCAAGTCAGAATGTTATATTTGTGCGGAATCTTCCAACTTCATACAATAATATTCCAACAATCCGACTACTCCTGAGGAAAAAGAATCTTTTGAAAATATTTTGAAGTACAGAACCCCGAGGTGGAGGGTGTAATCACGCACCAGTCCTATTTAGAAATGATGCAGATGAGATCAAAAAGTTCCTATTTATCCTCATCCAAAACCGCATGCGTAAAGCCATGATGCATACTGGCCTCCTAGAACATAATATGAGGGACATGACACACCAGGAATCTGAGAAAGGATCCCACCCAATTTTTATTCGAGAAAAGTATGTTCCCCTCACCCACAATCTACCGAGAATAACCACAGAGGGTCATAATGAGCAAGGAAATCTTCACAAAAAAAGGGGACCCATGGCCACCCACAGAAGTGCCCGAAAATATTGTAGACATGATTCTGCCTCAGAGAGTATGCTCCTTCACATCCTCCCATGCTAGCCTCACATTCATACAGTGCATGGTGTCTGAACGATTCTGAAAATTGATCCCTCCTTCGTGAATATGTCTCGTCATCCTTTTCCATGAGGACCAGTGATGCTTACTTTCAAATAAACCATCCAAGATGAATCACACTAGTATTTTATCAATTATAATAGCGTCCCAATTCAGAACATTAATCGATGATAGATCATGGACAATAATTCTAGATAGGATGCTATTAATAAGGGTAATACAACCCCCAAAGGATAGATATTTATTCTTCTAATTCAGCACACAACTAGTAATTCTGCTCATAATCCGATTAAAGTCATTAATGCAGGTTCTTCCTGATGAAATTGGGGCACCAAGGTAATCCAAAGAAAAAGATACTTTCAACATGTTAAACTCATTGCACAAAGTAGAGACCCCGCTAGTTCCACATTTATTAGAAATGTAAATGTTACTATTAGATCTGTTAATGATCAGGCCACTCTAGGAACAATATTCATCCAGATCCCTATTGATCCCACAGGATGACCTCCAATGAGAATTTAAAAAAATGATGGAGTCATTTTCAAACATTAGATGAGAGATAGAGGAAAGATTCATTTTCCTGTGAAAAGGATGAACATCTCTAGAAGAAACTCTCCTATTGATCAGCTGGCTGAGTGTTGCCTACATCAAGATAAAAATTGTAGGGGAGAGTGGGTCACCTTGCCTTATCCCACAGGTAGCTTTGAAAATACTGGGAGATTTCCCCATGAAAGAAACAACTAACTAGAAAGAGGTAACACATCAGAAAATGAGGTCCGTAGACGAGTTAGAGAAATCCATATTCGAAAGCACCCTATTAATGAAGCTCCATTCGATCCTGTCATAGGCCTTATTCATATCCAATTTGATTTCCATATTGGAACCATGAGTTTTGAGATTAATGTCTCTAACAATTTCTTTTTTCAGGGCTATAGCCCCCTGAATCAACCGACCTCCAACAAACCCATGTTCCTATAGTTAAAACCATCTTGGAGTATATTTAGATAGCCATGAGTTGATAATGCATGAGAGTATTTTTTATGGGAAGTTACACATTCCCACTGGCCTATAGTGATGAATAGAGGATGTGTATTTAATCTTTGGAAACATCACAATAGTAGTGGCACATGAAATCCTAGGAAGATGACCACCATGGAAGAAGTCATGAATGGCTGCCACAATGTCCCCCTTCACCACCTCCAAAGACCCCCTGTAGAACGAGATAGGAAAACCATCAGGTCCTAGGGCACTGTCTACCTTAAGCTTTGTCATAGACATAAACACCTCCACCTCCTTAAGAATGGACTCAAAGAAAGTATTGTTCTCAATGGAAACCTGTATGGGAATCTCCTAAAAAATCTCAGCACTCCCCCTCGGATATTCATTCAACATGTTGGCGTAATGACCCACCAAAAGATTTTAAAAGAAAGAACGAGCCAAATTTCCAACCACATCTCTATCATTCAAGTAAGATCCATAATCCATCCAAATATTTTTTTTAACCAGATGACTTCTCTCCAAAATACATGAAAGAAAAAAGGTTGTATTCTTGTCACCTTTTGGCATCCATTTCACACTTGATTTGTCCCTTTCCATGCAATCCTGTTTGAAAATAAGTTCTTCCATGTTGTATTTCTTGTTTGAAAAATCATTAAAAACTGAGTCATATCATTATTTATCTAGGCTAAGGTCCAGGAGTTCCACTTCTTGTTTAGGTTTGTTAAAATCCTGGTCACTGCTAGGAATTCCATTCACCCAAATCTGCAGCCGGTGTTTGAGCCGATGTAATTTATTATGTATTGAAACCCAAGAATGTACTTGAGTTGATTTTTACCACACCTCCTGCACAAGATGGTGAATCTCGGAAGTGTTGATCCACTATTATGAAAACCTAAATCGGTCACTCCTTATTTCCTGTCAACCAAAGACACTAACTGGGGAGAATGATCAAAAATACCACATACCATATGGTCTACCCTCACATATAAATATTTGAATATGGTATGATAGTTGGCCAAATATCGATCAATATGACTCCCAGAGCACCTATTTACTTTCTCGTTATTACACCATGTGAAGTGATCCCTTCAGTAACCCATGTCCAAAAGCCCCTTGCCAACCATAAAATGAGTGAATTCAATGCTGGAAACCTGAGGGAAAGCACCCCTTCCACGCTTCTCCTCCGGGTCAGCAATGATGTTGAAGTCGCCACCAATAATCCATGGATAGCTCTTGGGATCAAAGTCACTGAGATCATGCCACAAATTCTATCTTCATTGTGCATCGCTACTCCCATACACAAAATAACAAAATAGAGATTCGATCTTAGTGGTTAACTTCATTGTAATAAATTGGCCACCTACTTGAACCAAATCCACAATGGTCCCCTTACTCCAGAAGATCCAAATGTGCTGGTTGATCGGATCATCATGCATAGCCGATTGCATCTGAATTTTTTGAGTAAACACATTAATTTTAGCCGGATTTTTTTATGCTCCAATACCACCACTATACTAACATTTAGATTCTTGAACTCCATGGCTAAAAAAATAGTTTTCATCTGGGGTCCAATGCCATGGGAATTCCAAATTAGGATGGGTATCATTGACACGCTGAGTGCCTAGTTTTGGTACTAGGAAATATTTCCTTCACACTGTGTGTATAAGAACACTCATTGATAAATTTTTACTGAGCTCTCATACAAACTACAGAGCCATATGATTGATAGTTTCTGGCCAAAGAAGACAGTGGGGAACATGACCTAACAGGCTTCCCGTTATTATTACTTTTAGGAGTTAGAAATCCATATGATTGATAGGTTCTGGGAAGGAATCATTTCTAGAAATTTAGGGACCAATCCACCTTGAAGTGAGGAGAATGGGTAGGGGAGAGTATAGCCTCATTTTTGACCCTTTCATTTGACATCCTGAAAAAATGGTCAAGTGGTTCCAAAGTCTAGGTTCCTGGCCCTAGCCAATAAGCAGGAAAATTCCAAATATTGTCCGACCATGAAACCTTTAAGAGGAACTAGAATGGTGTGTAAAATCCAATAGCTGAAGTCAGGTATGGAGCATAACTCAAGGACACAAAAACCATTGACAAGGTCAAACCACCTGCCCTATCAAAGGTGGTTGTAACACCCGAGACTTTTATGTTATATAAATCATCAAAGGAATCTTTTTCTACACAACACTAGCTTGGCTTACTTTACACGCAATCACGACCTTCCTCGATAGCTTGCGTTATACGCAATACCGAGTTTCACTAAACGATGATATGCTATTAAAATATTATTTAAAATAATCGTTATGAATAGTAATAACCACTTTTTGAAATTTTATCTTTCAAAATGGACCTCATTTTTGGATTCGGAATACCGAAATTAGCCTAGGGTAAAATTTTGGTATTTTTATGAAAACTTTCAATTTTTGATGAATAGTGAAACCACTAAGTGGTAGGTTAAAAACTGAATTTTGCAAAAAACATAATTTTACCACTTCTGTGAATGTAATTTTGAAAATCCGACAGACACGGTTGATATCAGTAAGTAAAATGTGGTTCAATGAGATAAAAATAATTTTTTGGTGAATAGTAACTTTTTACTTTTTTTACCGCGTTTAATAGTAAATAGGGTAACTAAGGGTAAATATGATATTACTATTACCCTAACACATGTCCTAATTCTATTGGATAAGTGTAATTTGACCACAAACAACCTTATGAATATAATATGACCATTTAGGTCCACTTGGATTAGATTATGACATTTTATATTATTGTATTTAATGAATAGTTAAAATAGTTAAAATCAAAGTTTAATAACTAAAACATTTTTAATATGGGGTTATACATAAGATAAATTCAACTATAAATATTCATTAGAAATATAAAAATATTTCCTACATAATGATATTTTATTTATAATTTTTAGACATTAAATAAATTAATTTATTTATGACACAACGATGATGCAGTAATTACCCTTTTAAGGAAATATTAACATAATTGATGTTATAAATTCTCAAATAAATGTAATTTGAGACTTTTTATGAATTACACTAATTTTCTAGCTTACTATAATATATTAGTGTTGATTTAATCAACTTGGTTCGAACATATAATTCTGTTATGACTTTCACAAAAATCATATATCAAATAGTGTCAAAATTGACACAAAATAGTTTTTAAATCAAATATTATATTATTAATTATTATTTTATTCTTAAAACTCAAAGGTTCGGCCAAATGACTTAGATAAGGATATATATATTAATAATAAACAACTTGGGGTTCGTTTGGCATGTTATAGTAAGTGTATTAACCATATAGTGTAAGAAAACAAAAAGTCACGGTAAAAGTTAAATTATTTAATTTAGAGTTAAATCTAATTGATAAGGTTAAAATAATAACCTAAACTTGTCTAAATCCTATTGGTTGATAGGATTTCGACCCATCTCCACTTTACCTTCGAAATAAGACCCTTTGGAACCATTATAAACCGATTTTGACTTTAATATAAAATAATATTTTGAGATATTCCTAAGGTGCCCCTCTCCTCCCTTATAAAAGGGCACCTCCTCCCCCTCCTCCTCACACCAATTTGAGCACTCATGCTCGGCCAACCCCTGCCAAAATCCCTTCTCCACTTCCCTAGAATAATCCTAGATGTCCTGGTCTTCTTCAAAGACCAATCTTAGTTCCCTAAGTGGAGGATTCAAAGAGGCGTTTCAAAGAAGAGGTAATATCCATTACCGATCTTTTCAATTTATTTCTTCTTCAACTTCTTCTTCTTTAGTTGTTTCATGATAAAGTAATAACATCATTATTACTTACATAATGATATGTTATTATAAATATGAAACAACCCTAATTCACCTTCTATCCATCCTACGGAAAAATGAAATCACCGCGCGTGCGTACGTGCGGAATACCGTCTCCACGCCGTGGTGTAATCTATTTTCCACCATCACCTTAAAAGGACAGGTATAATGGTGTAATGATTAACTATATATGATTATTATAATGTGATATTGATACTTAAATAGTATAAATACACTTAAATAAAATTCCACGATCATGGGAACAATATCATCGCTCGTGCGTACGTACGGAATACCGTCTCCACGATGTGATGTGACTCGTTCTACATGATCATCATTACATAGTAATTATATAAATGAATTGAATGAATAAATATGATATATTTTACAGTAATACCATTCTGGATATAAGGTATCTATAACATTAAAAGAATAATAAGAATTTATTCGGCAAAACACGCATAAGAACAAAAGGCAATAAAGACCCGAGTAACAAGTAACAATGAAATATTACTAATAAGAAGCTAAGAATATGACCATATATGATATCATGTCAATATTTATGATTCTGGAATAAGTCAATAACATTATTTAAACCATTATACAGGAGCTTCAGACACATACAAAGCAAATCGGACCTAAGGTAAGGGAAATGTCACAATCTCATTTTATCCAAGATTGTTTATACTATGGTATTTACTGGGGTTTATTTTATCATCCACATCCATGTTTCCCCAATATGTAATATTTATATCCATCCACAATAGTTTATATCAAATTTTACCCTTCGGTGAGATTTTAGTAAAAGATATGAAAGGAATCTTTTGGCGTTTTTCGTACGAGGTACTTTTTGACTTTTCCGACAAAAGTACGAGAAGAATGTTTTTTTAACTTATACGACATGAATGGATTTTTAAAACATTATTTCCAAGAAGCTTCCTTTAAATGTTTTCAAGATTATTTTTAATCAACTTCTTTTAGATTAAAATTTTATGACATGTTAAGATAGGAAAAATGTATTTGAAGTAGAAAGGATATTTTACTCAAGAATGGAGTTCAAATATTTTATCAAAATTATTTTCCATCTAAGATAATATAGGGTTCTGTTTTTATCCCTATTATTACATTGATTTGATTATGTTTTGAGGGAATTATTTTTATGAAGTCATTTACCTTGTATGATTTGTTTTATGATGTCATGATGTTTCAAGAATCCCATTTTTGTTACATGTGTTATGCGATGATGTATGATTTATGATTATGTGGAACACATAATGAAGGATTCATTATAAGATGGGTTGGACCTATATCTCCCTCCAATGCATTTGGTAAAGATTTATATCTCATGAGATAGACATGGCTGGAATGGAAGGTTATTTCAGTTCAGTGATACAGGACTGAAACGAGGAGTGAAATCGGTTCAGAAATGGACTTTGTCCGCTAAGATAGTCTTGGCAATGAGTCATGACTAACAAGAAATGATTTTCCATGATTATTTTTGCATTCCACAAAGTTTCAAGTTTTATGTTATTATTATGGGGATCTCATTTTCACTTCTATGATTTATTCCATGTTAAGATATTATGATCTATTTTGCAGGTTATGATTTTCAAAAAGATATGATATGATTTTTATTTCCATTATTTTTCCTTGCTGAGCATTTGAGCTCACCCTTTTTGTATGTTTTCTTTTCCCCAGGTCAGGAAGATGGATATTAAGTAGAATATGCTAAAAGGGACATTAGATATGATGAAATAAATGGGAGACACTGTAGAAGATTTATGAACCAGTTGTTTATGTTTCCTAGTTTCTAAAGACACTATACCTATAAGGTCCTTTGTGGTTTTGTCATATGTTGTAATAAGTGTGCTTCAATTTTTAAGTATTAACAATGTATGTAAAGTATGGGTCGTTATAGTTGGTATCAGAGGAAAGGTATAGTCAACCTTTGGAAACTAGGATGTGAAAGCCTTAGTAAGAACCCTAAGGATAAGTCTAAGCATAGAACACAATCTTAGTGTTTTAGAAATGGCCATGAATAACCTAGGATAAGACCTTAAGCGTGAAAATTTTATTCTTGAATTTTGTGTTTTTCCTATTATAATTAGTGTTGCTCACACTATTCTTCTTGGTTTTAGTCAATGGATGGAACCCGAAGGAACCGTGTTAATGCGGAATGCGATGGGAAATGAAATGATTGTCCCCCTGAGCAACCAAACGATATGGGAGCTGGAATGCAAAATCTTGTAGCCATGCTCACACAACTTTCTCAAGCTATGAATCATGCAGGACTTCCAAACGAGAAAATGAAGGAGCAAAATTCTATTGAATCCTTCATGAGACAGCTTCCACCTTCTTTCAGCGGGTCTAATGATCCATTAGTTGCTGAACAATGGATTAGTACTACTGAAAAGATATTTTCAGTTCTTCAATGTTCTGAACTTGATAAAGTCATCCTAGAAGTGTATCGTTTGGAAGGAGATGCTGATCAATGGTGGAATCTTATTAAGAATATGAGGCAAAGGGATGAAATTGATTCCATGGAATGGGACGAGTTCAAGAACTTATTTTTCAATAAGTACTTCCCTCGTATTCTCCGAACAAAGATGGAGAAAGAGTTTCTTGAACTGAAGAAAAAGGATGATGAATCGGTTGGTACCTATGAAGCAAATTTTACAAGACTTGCAAGGTACGCTTCTGTTATTATTATCCAACCTGAGAGTAAGATCGATCAATTCTTTAGTGTCTTAAAACCAAGTCTTCGAAGGGCGTTAGCCATAAGGGACATCAATAGCTACGAGGAAATCGTTTGATGTGCTCTCAAAGTCGAGATGGAGATTGGAGTAACCCATTAGTCATATGGGTTTGATAAGAAGAGGAAAATGGAATTCAAAGGAAAATCTAAAGAGCACACTGAAAAGAAGATGATATTTCCCTTATGCTCAAAGTGTGGAAAGAAACATGGAGGGAGTTGTGTTAAAGGGACAAGTAAATGTTTCAAATGTGGAAAGGAAGGTCATCGGGCATTTGAATGCCGTGATAATGGGAAGAAGATGTCTAATGATGCAAACAAAGGAAGGGATACACAGAATGAACCTACTACACTTCAATGTTTCAAGTTCAAGGAGATGGGGCATTATTCCAATCAATTCCCAAATCCAAGGGTTGATGTTGATGGTCGACGTCAACAAATTCTTAAGGCTAAAGACAAAGGAAAGTCACATGCAATTTCTATCAGCGATGTGGAGTACGATAACTAAGTGGTGAAAGGTACACTTACCATCCACTCTAAAGTAGCAAATGTTTTATTTGATTCTGGATCCACCCACTCTTTTATTTCTGAAGAATTTTCTAAGGGTATCACCGTATTACCTCAACAATTAGATGTTGAGTTAGCTGTGACAATACCTAATGGCACAACAGTCGCATCAAAAGTTTATAATTCTTCTCTGATCGAAGTTTGTGGGAAATTGATTCCTGCAAATCTTGTGATCCTTCCTATAGTAGAATTTGATGTGATTCTTGGCATGGATTGGCTTTCTTTATATGGAGCTCATATTAATTTCCAAAGAAGGGAAGTCACATTTCATATTCCAGATCAATCTATGATCGTCTATCAATGCAAGGATGAACATAACCTTCCAGTGGAAATTTCTTCCATTTTATGGGTATTGATTCCACTAAATGAAGGTTATTTATCTCAAATGGTTGGTGAGAAACTCACGATTAAGAATATGCCCATCGTACGGGAGTTTGATGATGTCTTTCCAGAGGAATTACCGGGGCTTCCACCAAATCGTGAAGTTGAGTTTTCAATAGAACTTGTACCGGGTGCTTTGCCTATTTCAAAGACACCTTATAGAATGAACCCAATTGTGTTTCAGGAATTGAAGAAGCAACTCCAAGAGAATCTTAATAAGGGATTCATACGCCCTAGTGCGTCACCTTGGGGAGAAAATGTTCTATTTGTTAAGAAGAAAGATGGATCAATGAGACTCTGCATTGATTATCGAGATCTTAACAAGATCACTATCAGGAACAAATGTCCTCTCCCACGCATTGATGACTTATTTGACCAACTACGCGGAGCTCAATACTTTTCCAAGATTGATCTTCATTCAGGGTATCATCAATTAAGGGTCAAAAGGGAGGATATACCAAAGACGGCTTTCCGTACAAGGTATGGAAACTATGAATTTATAGTGATTCCATTTGGTCTTACTAATGCCCCTGCTATCTTCATGGATCTAATGAATAGAGTCTTTAGAGACTATCTTGATCAATTTGTGGTAGTCATTATAGACGATATTCTTGTCTATTCAATGAGCAAGGAAGAGCATGAAGATCACTTAAGAATTATATTGAAGACCCTGAGAAAGGATAAGCTTTATGCCAAATTTACCAAGTGTGAATTTTGGCTTCAAAAAGTTGCATTTTTGGGTCACATAATCTCAAAAGAGGGGATATCTGTGGATCCAGCAAAAATAGAGGTTATCGAAAGATGGTCGAGACCAACAACAGTAACTGAGATCCGAAGTTTTCTTGGTTTGGCTGGATATTATTGAAGTTTTGTAAAAGATTTTTCACGATTATCTAATCCACTCACCAAGTTTACTTGGAAAGGAGTTAAGTTTGTTTGGATAGAGGAATGTGAAGAGAATTTCAAGGAGTTGAAAAGAAGGTTATCCAGTGCACCTGTGCTCACACTGCCTTGTAGTGGAGAAAGGTTTGTGATCTATAGTGATGCATCCAAGAAGGGATTTGGGTGTGTTCTTATGCAAAATGATATGGTGATAGCTTATTCCTCACGACAGGTGAAAATCCATGAGCAAAATTACCCAACACATGATTTGGAGTTAGCTGCGGTAATCTTTGAATTAAAGATTTAGAGGCATTACCTTTATGGTGAAAGGTGTGATATTTATACTGATCATAAAATTTTAAAGTATATTTTCACACAAAAGGAGATGATTATGCGTCAAAGAATATGGTTGGAGGTGATTAAGGATTATGACTGCTCAATCCATTACCACCATGGGAAAGAAAATAAGGTGGAAGATGCATTAAGTCGACAAGACCATGCTAGTTTATCCATGATGAGGATCACAAAAGATCCAATATTTATAGATTAACAAAGGATGGATCGTGGAATTTGAATGGAAGGGGAAAAATCTTATCTTTCTCAAATGAATGTTCAACCATCTATAAATGTGAAGATTAAAGAGGAATAGAAAGAAGATGTTGAGTTACAAAAGAAGGTGAGAAATGTTACTAAATTCAACCTTGATTGTGATGGGATAATAAAGTTCAGGAATTGTGTATGTGTTCCTCCCATCCCCAAATTAAAGAAGGAGCTGCTGGATGAGGCTCATAGTTCTTCATTCTCTATTCATCCTGGAAGCACGAAGATGTATAGGGACCTGAAAGAGTAATTCTGGTGGGATGGCATGAAAAGAGATGTTGCTGAATATGTCTCTCGATGCTTGGTTTGTCAACAAGTTAAAGCTGAGAGACCGAAGTCTAATGGGATGTTACAACCATTACCCATACCCGAATGGAAATGGGAAAACATCACTATGGACTTTGTCACAAGACTTCCTAAAACATCCAAAGGCAAAAATGCTATCTGGGTCATAGTTGATTGTCTTACAAAGTCTGCACACTTCATTGCTATTAGAGAGGATTTCTCTCTAGATCAGCTTTCCAGGATATATGTAAAGGAAGTGGTAAGATTTCATGGAGTACCACTTTCTATTATATCTGATCGGGATCCGAGATTTACCTCGAAGTTCTGGCGAAGTCTTCAGCATACTCTGGATACAGAGTTGAGTTTCAGCACTGCTTATCATCCTCAGACAGACGGTCAGTCTGAGAGAACAATTCAAACCCTAGAAGATATGTTGACATCTTGCTCTATGGATCTCAAAGGAGGTTGGGATCAACACCAACCTTTGGTAGAATTTTATTATAATAATAGCTTTCACTCCAGTATTCATATGGCTCCTTATGAATCTCTCTATGGAAAGAAATGCAGGACTCCAACTTGATGGGATGAAGTTGGGGAAAGAAAGCTATTAGGACCTGATCTCATTGATGAAATGGTAGAAAAGGTCAGATCTATTCAACAACACATAAGATAAGCTCAGAGTCGGTAGAGAAGTTATGCCGACAACCGAAGAAAAGACCTAGAGTTTGAAGTGGGTGATAAAGTGTTCTTACGAATATCTCCCTGGAAGAGGGTTATGAGATTCGGAAAGAAGGGGAAGTTGAGCCCTAGATATATCGGTCATTTCGAAATACTAGATTGTGTTGGGAAGGTAGCTTACCGATTGGCGCTTCCACCGATTCTCTCTCAAGTTCACGATGTGTTCCTTGTATCTCTCCTGAGAAAGTACATACCTGATCCTACACATGTACTCAGCTCAGAAGTTGTACCACTGGAGCAAGATCTTTCTTATGAAGAACTACCGATAGAGATTCTGGATCGTAGTGAAAAAGTCCCACGAAACAAGACCACTATATTGGTGAATGTTCTATGGAGGAACCACCAACTTGAAGATGCTATATGGGAGCTTGAGGATATGATGAGGGAGAAGTATCCTCATCTGTTTGTTACAAAGTGACGAATTTCGAGGGAGAAATTCTTTTTAAGGGGGGTAGAATGTAACACCTGAGACTTTTATGTTATATAAATCATCAAAGGAATATTTTTCTACACAACACTAGCTTGACTTACTTTACACGCAATCACGACCTTCCTCGATAGCTTGCGTTGTACGCAATACCGAGTTTCACTAAACGACGATATGCTATTAAAATATTATTTAAAATAGCCGTTATGAATAGTAATAACCACTTTTTGAAATTTTATCTTTCAAAATGGACCTCATTTTTGGATTCGGAATATCGAAATTATCCTAGGGTGAAATTTTGGTATTTTTCTGAAAACTTTCAATTTTTGATGAATAGTGAAACCACTAAGTGGTAGGTAAAAAACTGAATTTTGCATAAAACTTAATTTTACCGCTTCTGTGAATGGAATTTCGAAAATCCGACAGACACGGTTGATATCAGTAAGTAAAATGTGGTTCAATGAGATAAAAATAATTTTTTTGGTGAATAGTAACTTTTTACTTTTTTACCGCGGTTAATAGTAAATAGGGTAACTAAGGGTAAATATGATATTACTATTACCCTAACACATGTCCTAATTCTACTGGATAAGTGTAATTCGACCAGAAACAACCTTATGAATATAATATGACCATTTAGGTCCACTTGGATTAGATTATGACATTTTATATTTTTTTATTTGATGAATAGTTAAAATAGTTAAAATCAAAGTTTAATAAATAAAACATTTTTAATATGGGGTTATACATAAGATAAATTCGACTATAAATATTCATTAGAAATCTAAAAGGATTTCCTACATAATTATATTTTATTTATAATTTTTAGACATTAATTAAATTAATTTATTTATGACACAACGATGATGCAGTAATTACCCTTTTAAGGAAATATTAACATAATTGATGTTATAAATGCTCAAATAAATGTAATTTGAGACTTTTTATGAATTACACTAATTTTCTAGGTTACTATGATATATTAGTGTTGATTTAATCAACTTGTTTCGAACATATAATTCTGTTATGACTTTCACAAAAATAATATATCAAATAGTGTCAAAATTGACACAAAATAGTTTTTAAATCAAATATTATATTATTAATTATTATTTTATTCCTAAAAATATAAGGTTCGGCCAAATGACTTATATAAGGATATTTATATTAATAATAAACAACTTGGGGTTAGTTTGGCATGTTATAGTAAGTTTATTAACCATATAGTGAAAGAAAAAAAAAGTCACGGTAAAAGTTAAATTATTTAACTTAGAGTTAAATCTAATTGATAAGGTTAAAATAATAACCTAAACTTGTCTAAATCCTATTGGTTGATAGGATTCCGACCCATCCCCACTTTACCTTAGAAATAAGACCCTTTGGAACCATTATAAACCGATTTTGACTTTAATATAAAATAATATTTCGAGATATTCCTAAGGTGCCCCTCTCCTCCCTTATAAAAGGGCACCTCCTCCCCCTCCTCCTCACACCAATTTGGGCACTCAAGCTCGGCCAACCCCTACCAAAATACCTTATCCACTTCCCTAGAATAATCCTAGAGGTCCTAGTATTCTTCAAAGACCAATCTTAGTTCCCTTAGTGGAGGATTCAAAGAGGCGTTTCAAAGAAGAGCTAATATCCATTACCGATCTTTTCAATTTATTTCTTCTTAAACTTATTCTTCATTAGTTGTTTCATGATAAAGTAATAACATCAGTATTAAGTACATTCTGATATGTTATTATAAATATGGAACGACCCTAATTCACCTTCTATCCATCCTACGGTAAAATGAAATCACCGCGCGTGCGTACTTACGGAATACCGTCTCCACGCCGTGGTGTAATCTATTTTCCACCATCACCTTACAAGGATGGGTATAATGGTGTAATGAGTAACTATATATGATTATTATAAAGTGATACTGATACTGAAATAGTATAAATACACTTAAATACAATTCCACGATCATGGGAACAATATCATCGCTCGTGCGTACGTACGGAATACCGTCTCCACGATGTGATGCGACTCATTCTACATGATCATCATTACATAGTAATTATATAAATGAATTGAATGAATAAATATGATATATGTTACAGTAATACCATTCTAGATATATGGTATCTATAACATTAAAAGAATAATAAGAATTTATTCGGCAAAACACGCATAAGAACAAAAGGCAATAAAGACCCGAGTAACAAGTAACAATGAAATATTACTAATAAGAAGCTAAGAATATGACCATAAATGATATCATATCAATATGTATGATTCTGGAATAAGTCAATAACATTATTTAAACCATTATACAGGAGCTTCGGACACGTACAAAGAAAATCGGACCTAAGGTAAGGGAAATGTCACAATCTCATTTTATCCGAGATTGTTTATACTTTGGTATTTACTGGGGTGTATTTTATCATCCACATCAATGTTTCCCCAATATGTAATATTTATATCCTTCCACAATAGTTTATATCAAATTTTACCCTTTGGTGAGATTTTAGTAAAAGATATGAAAGGAATCTTTTGGCATTTTTCGTACGAGGTACTTTTTGACTTTTCCGACAAAAGTACGAGAAGAATGTTTTTTTAACTTATACGGCATGAATGGATTTTTAAAACATTATTTCCAAGAAGCTTCCTTTAAAAGTTTTCAAGCTTATTTTTAATCAACTTCATTTAGATTAAAATTGTATGACATGGTAAGAGAGGAAAAATGTATTTGAAGTAGAAAGGATATTTTTCTCAAGAATGGAGTTCAAATGTTTTTTCAAAATTATTTTCCATCTAAGATAATATAGGGTTCTGTTTTTATCCCTATTATTAAATTGATTTGATTATGTTTTAAGGGAATTATTTTTATGAAGTCATTTACCTTGTATGATTTGTTTTATGATGTCATGATGTTTCAAGAATCCCATTTTTGTTACATGTGTTATGCGATGATGTATGATTTATGATTATGTGGCACACATAAGAAAGGATTCATTATAAGATGGGTGGGACCTATATCTCCCTCCAATGCATTGGGTAAAGATTTATATCTCATGAGATAGACATGGCTGGAACGGAAGGTTATTTTGGTTCAGTGATACAGGACTGAAACGAGGAGTGAACTCGGTTCAGAAATGGACTTTGTCCACTAAGATAGTCTTGGAAATGAGTCATGACTAACAAGAAATG
The DNA here is from genome assembly GCA_963277665.1 of Viscum album. NCBI lineage: Eukaryota > Viridiplantae > Streptophyta > Magnoliopsida > Santalales > Viscaceae > Viscum > Viscum album. Next base: position 576,253,356 of record OY728158.1, read on the forward strand.
ATTTTCCATGATTATGTGTGCATGCCACAAAGTTTCACGTTTTATGTTATGATTATGGGGATCTCATTTTCACTTCTATGATTTATTCCATGTTAAGATATTATGATCTCTTATGCAGGTTATGATTTTCAAAAAGATATGATATGATTTTTATTTCCATTATATGCCCTTGCTGAGCATTTGAGCTCACCCTTTTTGTATGTTTTCTTTTCCCCAGGTCAGGAAGATGGATATTAAGTAGAATATGCTAAAAGGGACCTTAGATATGATGAAATAAATGGGAGACACTATAGAAGATTTATGAACCAGTTGTTTATGTTTCACAGTTTCTAAAGACAGTATACCTATACGGTCCTTTGTGGTTTTGTCATATGTTGTAATAAGTGTGCTTCAATTTTGAAGTATTAACAATGTATGTAAAGTATGGGAAGTATGGGTTGTTATAGTGGTATCCTCAGATGCACCCAAAAGGGGAATAAAAAGAACATATAAAGCCTGCTCCTTCTCATGAATGTTTTCCAATTGGGAAGTTGGAATGACACTGTCAGATGGCACCTTCAAGAGGGAAAAAATCGGTATTTGGTTATCTCAATGACCCTTTCTTCAAAGTTTCCTCAAATGACCCAGAAGAGATCATGTGGGACAAAACCTGGGAAACACAGGGTAGACAATATCCTGGTTCCATACTAGTGAATCTTGTACCTTTAGGGTGATGTGTTCTAGAAGCGGCAACGAGAGGTCCAACTCCACACAAATCCAAGCCCCAGAGGATAGAACATCACTTCAAACATGATCATATGCACAAATAAATCCCCCAAGAGAATCCCCAACCACTTTTAGAAGATATCCATTAATGAACATAAGTGGTATCCATAGAAGATAGATCCACACCACAACACGGGATTCCTCCTTCCCTCTATGAGCCTCCAACGACCATCTGTAAAGGTTGAAACTCCAATTTCCCATGTAGCATAGATATTTACACCAAAAAGAATGAAATATTTCTCTGATGAAAAGGACACAAAGAATGAGTTCCTGTGAAAAGATGAGATTTCCACTGGACCCGCAAGACATCAGGACTCCACAAACCATTTGAAATCCAAGAGGGGAGGCTTAGCAGATCCAAATCATGCCACCAGAGTCCACTTCAAGAAACTCACTACATTATTAAAAACCTCCTAAGGGAAATACACTGAAATATGAGATCCATCATTTATTACCTTCATGTTGAACGGATGACCTTTAGGAAATACCCATCGCAAAGGCTCGATAGGCGGACTATATAACTCCTCCATGAAGGACAAGATATCCTGATGAACCCAAAATAGTAGTCCCAACCGGATCTAAGAAGACAAGCCCTTAGTAGGAACCAGGATGGTAGGATCAGAAGGAGCCGACATCGGACTCCTCCCTGAGAAGCATCCGGACGAAGGTGCAACAGGGGAAAAAATCTGAAAACCACCAGGAGCGTGAGGCACGTTCTCTATAACTACATAATGATAAGCAGGATTATTATATCAACACTAAGAATTCCTCAATTGGATGTTGGTTTATATGTATCTTTCTATTTTACCTCAACCATTATCAACTTCCAACAATAAGATCTCTTAATATCTATTTAATTAATACTCAATAATTATGGAAGATAAACCTAAAGGTAATGTTGTAAATAGAATTTCATTATTAATTGGAACTAATAATTCTCAATGAAAATTAAAAGAAAAATAAATTTATAAAGAATGGTATTTGATATCTGGGGTACTGTTGATTATTATTATGAAAAACCAATGCTCATTGAAATGAAAGGATGGATGAAACAAAATTCATGTATGATTATAATTTTAAATATTTGAATTAATTATTTTTTTATTAGGTGAAGATGAATTTAATAGAATATCTTCTTTTGATACTACATTTAAATTCCATGATATTTTTTCTATTTCTCATAAAGTAAGTTTTAATGTTAAATAAATGTGATCAAATACATATACAACGAAGTATGTGTATTTTAATATGAATATTTATGAGTCAATTTGTATAATTTATTTCAAATTTTATGAAATTATCAATACCATTAATTTACTTGGATAACCAATGGAAGGAAAACAAAAAGTTCTAATACTACCGAGATGGTTATGTAATATATAGAGAAGCAAAACTGTTTCTATCACATCCAAATTCATTTTTCAATGTAATTGTGTTTGGATATTGGTTTTTGTCTTATTTATCCATGTTTCTTGGTCTTATATGTTTCATAAGTGGTTAAAGAACATGTTTGGGAGTGTTGAGAGAATTAGGGTGATCCTAGAGACTTATCAAAACCTCCCCTACACTATGGTCCCATTGTTCTAGGAGTTTTAGCTAGCTATGAGGAGATCCATGCCTTGGATCTCATCTTGGTTCCATGGTATGGTATTGAGAAAAAAGGTAACCTTAAAACACACTTCCTGAGCATTTTTGAAGGGTGTGGTTCGACCCTGTACAATCAGGAAAAAAATAGGTACTAAACACAAAATTTTCTCTACCCATTGGATATTTATGCTTGAAATCATAGTTATGGGAAACAAAGAGTTCTACATGACCTACCTTGTAATTTTTCTCTGACGCTTCCATAGGTTCTTTGGCCTAGACCACAGTGAGGACCACACTATTGAGATGGTCATAGTGGCACCTATATAGATCATTTAAATGAGAAAATGTTGTTTTTTCTTTAATAAAAAATAAAAAATTAAATTGGGTTCCCTATTCCCTATTCGCATGACACATGACCCATGGAACTCTCATTTGTGAAACCTTCTTCTCCACTTTCCCTTGGATTAATTTCAATGGGGGATATTTAACTTGTTATTTTTTAAATCTTTAGGTATGTTTCTATTCTTCCCTCTCTTGGTTCTTCTCTCTCCGTTTCTATGAATTTTATTCTTCCTATTGACCAGGGTTCATATTGAACAAACCCTAGGGTTTGTGGGTTATTTTAATTTTACTTCACATGGAATTTAGGTCTTTTAATGGTGGTATTAAGTACTATTTTAATGGTTTTTATTGTTAGAGATTATTTTCTGGTCAATTTAAGGTACGTTTTCCCCATACCCAACTATTTAATTTTTGAATGCTAAATTAATTGGATTTTAAATTAATTTTCTTGAAAACAAATGATATTATTTTAAATTTTACTGGAATTTATAAAGATGAAATAATAATTCAACTTTATTTTCATATAAAATGAAGGATCGTTCTATTTTAGATAGTGGTTTAAATTTTCTTTTCTTAAATAATGCACACCTTATATTTGATATATTTTCTTAATGGTATTTATGAAAAAATTGCATGGTTTGAATTTTTTTGGTTTTTAAAATAAATTATCATTAAGATATTAATTTTTATTTGGAATTTTAATTATTAATTGAAATTCCAAGCTGTGTTAAAATATCACAGAATTGGTTTTAAATACAAATGTTAGAGTTGGATATGATTTTTGGTGTATGTGGTTGTTATACACATATACATAGTTATATATATATACACAAATTCACATAATAATATATGAGTTTATAATATATATATATATCTGTGAGTGTGTAAATGAATTTTTATATAATGAGGACGAAATCTTTTGAAATTAAATTGGGTACATAAACTCAGTTTTCAAGCATGTTTTTAAAGGGGTTTCTAATGCTACATATAAAGTCTCAATTGGAAACGTTTGATTTGTTTTCCATATTTCATAAAGGAATTTTTAATTAATTAAATTCATTCTATGACAGCCTTGAATTTTAAATCTATGTATATATGTTTTTTCATGAATGGTATCTTTGGTTCTGATGATAAAATGTTTTAAAAAAGCATTTAACTATTTTTATAAATGAAATTAATTTTAATGGGTTGTTGAAAGACCTATTATTTAATAAATTATAAAATATATGAAATTGGAAAAGAAAATAGGGACCCAAGTATATAAAGGGGAAGACTAGTGTTAAGTATATATTTGGTTAACACCACTTTATGAAATGAATGAAAATTAGATGAAGGTCATGGTATCATTATATAGGTGGTATCACACAACTAGGTAAAGGAATGTAAACATTAGTGGGCAAGTAAGATATGGTGTCATTAGATGCGAATATCCATATCAATAAGATACGAAAAAACCTTCTTAGTGGTTTGTGCTCACGCTTGGATTGACCATTATCTCACAAGTTGATATGAGGATCTGCAATTCCCACTAACTATAAATAACTTAGGTATATTCTATAATGCATTTTTATGGAATAGTTATTTTATGGAATATATACTTATTTATAAACTTACAAAGCTTCTTGTTTATTTTACCATTCCATTTTCTATCTTATTTTAAATATATGTTTACAAAGTTCTTTATATGTGTTTATTTATAGGAATTTTGGAATTTATTTTTTAAGTGGTTTTAAGAGGAGGATACAAAAATGAGTATTTGGTAAAGGAGGCTTAGACAGTGAAATATTTTATAAGTGATTGTTTTCATTTAATGAAAATAAATAGAATTTTACTTAAAAGGTAATTCATATGATGTGTGTTTCTATAGAAATAAAAAAAGATAATATTATAATTAATTTTTAAACTAGATTTGAAATGGATCTTTAATTAAAGCGTAATAATGTGTCAAAGAGGGTATTGGCCTACTAGGTATTTTTATTCTCACACCTATATCTACATTTTTTCTCTAGGACCCGACTATGTTTATGATTTCACATGTAGTGTTTTATGATTTAGGTTTGGATGGTGACTCAAGGAGTCACCTGGAGGTATTCCTTCCTTATTTTAATTACTTATATGTAGTTTTATCTAAATAGGACTTCCCTTATTTTATTTATTGTTATTCAGGTAAAATTATATATTTGGAGTTTGGATTTGAATAAGTGTTTGTTTCTAGAGTGGATCATCAAGGGTTATAGAGGGATAAATATGTTTAAATTGTTTAACTGATTTTATATTATATTATTTCGGTCCCTACTAGTGAATGGTGGTTGAATGTATGGAGTGTCCATGACCACTTTCCACTCCTTTTTAAATTAATTAATGAGATAAATCACTCTGAATAGCTCTTATTTGATTCCTCTAATGGTTTCCACCATCATAGGGTTATTGGGACTATGCATCAGGTATCTCATGTGCCGTCATTAGCATCCGATTGGGGGATTACCCATTTTTGTTTGTGATAATGTCCATCTGAGAACCATGTAACTTTATAAAGATAAAATTCAATGAACTGATTGGAATGCTAATGTTGTATGAAGTGAAACTAAATTCTAACAACAAAGATATTGAATATAAAAATACCGTTTCATTCAAAACATATTAGTCTAACTAAAAAAATAAGAGATTAAATGTGATTCAATTGATGGTGAATTAAATTATTAGAGTGAAAGGAAGATGGATCATCCAGGAAAAATATTCAAAAAATTAAACATGATTTTTTTAAAGTATAATTATAAAGGGATGTATGAAGAGAGAGTAAACTCAAAGAAAGATTGAAAAAAGGATGGATTCAACCATGAAATTACATTCTATGAATTTAAATGTAAAGGACACATAAAGACTGATTGTCCAAATCTTAAATAAAAAAATTATTATGATGATAGGGAGAAGAAAACCAAGAAAGTTATAAAGGAAACAAAGAGTGAATCTGAGGACAATTCTGGTGATTCTAACTCTGTTAGAGAGTATACAAGTAAAAAATCTAATTTGTGATTCATGGCCAGTTCACTTGAGGTAAAAATGATAATGTTACTTCTAATTTTTATAGTAATGATGATTTAGAAGAATTTGAGATAACAAATAATGAACTATTTAAATAAAATTATATGATTTAGAACATCATGAATTAACATAAATATAAACAAAATAATGTTAAAAAGTTTAATTCTTTATCAGTTAATTCTAAAAGAGATCTTTCTTTAAAAATAAGAAGACTTGTAATGTAGTAAAAGAGAATAATGAGTTGAAATTGGACAATGAAAAACATAAAAATTATTTATAATAACTTATCAATGGAACTAATTCCTTGAATATTATATTAAGAAGTTAAAACACTCCCAAACATAATACTTGTACTTAGTATAAATTTGGACACCAAAGGAAGTAGTACAAGAATTAATTTCTTCTAAGTTATAAATGTATTTCTCTCAACTAAAAAATTCAAATACTAAAAGAACTCCATGTTTTGAAAATAAATCACATTTTTATGGACATAAAAATCCATTTTTATCAAAATCTATTAATTCTATTGATAATAAATTTTTACAAAAAAATAGATTCTTAAATATTTATTTACTAATATATTTTGAGCAATGAAAATTTGAGTAGTAAATTAATTTCTTATTTTATTGTTTATGTAAAGCGATTAAAGTGCTCCAACAAAAGTCTATTGTATTTGGGAAGTGTATATTCTGGACACATAACTGAATACTACTCATGCTTTAAGATTTTAGTGAATGTGAATGTGGGAAATTTATCATATGGTGATAATGAAAAAGGAAATATAATTAGACATGGTCAAATTAGTAATTATAAAATTGTTATATTATTAATGTTTTATTTTTTTATTTTTTAAAATATTACCTTTTTAGTATATCTAAATTGTGTGATGATTGATATAATGTCAAATTTGAGAATAATACTTGTAAAATTTATGATTCCAAGCATGATTTTGGTTTTACAGCCTTATAAATGACAATGTATACGATGTAAATTTAAATTTATTATTTTCTCAAAACATTTCTTTCTTAAGTTCCCTTCATAAATAATCATGGTTGTTGTATAAAATATTGTGTCACAATAATATACACTCAATTAAAATGCTAACCAGAATCAGATTTTTTATGTATATACCAAAACTAAAATTCCTAAAGGACAAAGTGTGTGATCCCTATCCAAAGGAAAAGAAACACAAAATTTATTATAAAAAAGGAATGTCGTATATACTTCTCAACAACTAGAATTGGTTTACATAGATTGGTTTGTACCTTATAGAGTTTCTAGTCTATATGGAAATCATCATGATTATGTTATTGTTTATGATTATTCAAGATTCACATGGGTATATATCCTTTATTAGAAAAATAAGTTTATACCTATTTAACTAGATATATAGTCTATATAAAACCTTAATAAAATTACTAAAAATACCTTGATAATTGATCATGACCTTTAATTTGAGATTGAAGACTTTTATTTTTTTTATTTTCCCATCATGGATATAACCACAATTTATCTTCCCTTTAAACACATCAGCAAAATATGTCTATTAAAAAGAGAATGAAATATCTAAGAAATTTCCCATACTATTATTAGTGAATATGAATTACCTATAAATTTTTTGTTGGAGGCTGTGAATATATATTTTTGTGTTTTTAATAGGGTTATAATAAGACCTATTATTAAAAATGATCCTTATAAATTATGGAATTGTATAACACCAAAGGTGAATTTATTTATACGCTTTGTTTACAATGTCATTATTCTGAATACAAAAGATAATCTATAAAAATTTACCCCAATGCTTTTTAAATGAAAATTTATATTTTATTCAAACTATAGTAAAGCGTATAGTTTATTTATTAAACAATAAAATATTGTTGAAGAATCTCTACATGACAAATTTCATGAGATTGATACATATGAATCTAAACCTACTATAGAAAACCTATTGGATTTTATATCAACTATTTACATCTATAATAGATCTAAAAACTATGATCTTACTGTTGAATTACTAGATAAATCTCTTATTAAAGACCATCTAGACTAACATGAACTTAAAGAAGACTTAAAAGAACTAAATAATTCAATTTCTAGAAGTGATAGGACCAATATACACCAACCCTCATTATCGTTTTGTGTGATCTAGATAAATAAAATTAAACTTGAGTCTATCTAAGTAACTAGGTTGAAAATCAAGACATCATATCTCAGTTTTAACCCAAGAAAATTAGTAAAGAAATCAATAATAAACAATGGGTGATTGATTTACGAGAATAATTGAACTAGTTTGAATGAAATAATGTTTTAGAATTAGTTGAAAGACCCAAATACCACTAGACTATTGGAACTAAATGGGTATATAGAAACAAAGGTGATGAATCTACAACAATAGTTATCAATGAAGCTAAATGGATTGCATAACACTATAGTTAAGAATAATGAATTTATTTTGAATAGTTCTTTTCACCATTTTCTAGACTTGAAGCTAGTAGAATACTGTTTCCTTAAAAATAAAACCTTAATTTCAAACTATATCAAAATTCTTTTCTAGAGTGAAATCTTAAATGGTTATATTATTGATTAAGTTTTTTGAATAACCCCTAACATTTTCATATCCTCATTTACCAAATTATATTTTTAAACTTTAAAATAAATTTATGGTTTAAAACATTCTCATAAAACTTGGTATGATAGGCCTATCACTTTCCAAATTTATAATTTCTTTTCAAAAGGTATTTATGATCCTATACAATTTATGAAAACAACTTTTTTTGTGGTTTCTCAAATATATATTGAAAAAAATATTTTCAATTCATATAAAAAATATTTGATTATTGCATTTTTAAAATTGATTAGTTTAATGGGTGAGTTAAAATTCATTCTAATATTTTAGATTTTTCAAAACAAATATGCAATTGTTTTGAATCAAATAATGTATAAAAAATATATTTTCAAACATTTTGGAATAGATAATACTAAATTAAGTGATACTCAATTGACTACAAGATGTAAAATAGATATGGATGAAACTGGGAAACCATTTGACCACACCGTTTATTGAGGTATGATTAGGAGTTTACTATATATAATAGGTAGTCATTATGATATTATTTTTAGTGTATATATGTGTGAATATTTTCAAGAAAACTTCCCCACACATGAATGTTGTTAAAAATAATTTTTAAGTACCTTTTGAATATAATAAATTTTGGATTGTTTTACTCTAGAGGAATAGAATTAGAACTGTTTAGATATTTTTATACTAATTTTTGTGGTTTTATGTTAGAAAGAAAAATAAACTTTATAATGTGTCACTTTTTAGGGATGTATATAGCTTCTTGGGGTAGTAAAAAAGAAGATTTTTGTTACACTGTCCATCGAATAAGTTGAGTACATATCTGCAGGTTGTTACTATGCATAAATTTTGTGGTAAAATTTAACTTAATATACTATGGACCTTAATTTCAACATTCCCTGATAAACTATGACAATATAAGTTCTATAGAAATTTCTAAGAATCCTATATATCATTTTAGGACTAAGAATATTGATATAATTCGTCATTTTTGAAAAACATTTTCAAAATTGCTCTATCACACTTGAAATCAATGTCATTTAACAAAAAATCACTAATATTTTTAAAATGAATTTGAATATAGTGAGATTAAATTACATCATACATGAATTAAGAAATGTTAATTACTCTAAATTTTTATTTCATGGGTAATCATATATCTTATGGTTATCTTGTTTTAATGTTTATAACTGACTGTAAAGTAAATGTGGATTCATTATTATTCATTTGGTAGGTTAAGATACTATGATGCCTCAAGTTACTATAAAGTTTAGTTATGTGGTAATTCAACCTACCGTTACCCTCTTGATTAACTATAAGGAAAACCATCCCATATTTCAACATGCCATGGATCCCTTTCTCCATTTTGAAACTTATCCCTATATTTAGAAACCATTAATGCTATGTAATGCGGTGCATACAGGGTATCCAAAGGTTTGAAATCTTATTGATCCTCAACCACCTTCAAAAAAGAGAAAATAAATATGAAATTCCATTATTGAGTAGCGCAATCCTCATACATTGAATTATTTGATGACACTATAAAAATAGGATGACAATTAATGTTTGAGTTTGAAAAGGTATTTAGTATAGAAATTGATTCAGTAGTAGGGTTTGACAAGCTAGTTTAATGACAATTTAATTCCTTTATACCCTTTTTTAGTAAAGGAATTATATGTGAATGTTATGTTTAAAGTTGGTGAAAAAAAGGAAAGCATTCAAAACATAATTAAAAGATAATAGATAATGTTTACATCTAATCTTTTGGAAAAGTAATTTAAGGTTCCACATGATGGTGATTTAAAGGATTTACATAGTTAATATCTAGTTGGCCATGTGACCTTTTAATATGAGAAAACATTTCTGAAGCCTACTAGAGACAGAAATCCAAGGAGAAAAATGTCTATAGAGTATGATAGAGAGTCTTGACTGTTAGTTAAGTTCATAAAACACTTTATTTGCCCTAGAAAAGAGTATTTTATTATACTGAGGCATAAAGACCTATTATTTCTCTATTTAATTAGGAATGTTGTCTATATCAGTTTAGATTGTTATCTCCTGAGGCATATATAGGAATAGTGTAAGCTCTCCTCCAGGTTTAAATCTTTACCCTATCTTAATTTTATTTCAATATCATTGTAGTTTAAAGGACTTATTCCTCATTGGGGTGAGGGGGTGGATACGTCTTCTACTTGTGGTGGTATATGTTTGAATAAAACTATTATCATGTGGATCAAGGTGAATTAGAACCCATAGAAGAATGTATGGGTTTATTATAAAGAATATTTATATGAAAAGTTCAATCCAAATGATCACCCTTTTAGGTAAAGTGATAAAGTTGATATAGGTTTAGAACCTAATGAATATTTGAATATTATATAATGTACTAGTTCTTCATCCAGATACAAACCCTTTTTAAAAATTTTCTACCAATTTATTTTACCATAATTGATGATTCCAATGGAGTAGAGAAGGTTTCAAGAGAACTCAGGTTTGGTTCGGGGCTTGGAATTTTGGTTTTTGAAGAATCTATATGCGGAGAATATTTAGCACATGGTTTGAGCTAATCGTGCACCTAAATCCCGCAACCCATTAAGGGAAGAATAATGGTTTGGTAAAACATGAAATGGGTTTTACTTAATGTGCATGGGCCTGTTGTTTTCTATAAACCTTGCACGCGTTTGGATCATGGTTTTCCCGAACATGTGGCCAAACAGTGCACCCTATTTTAAATTATATAAAATGACCATTTTATCCATTTTACTTTAGAACTTAATTTTCTTTTCCTCTCTCTTCATTTTCATAGAATCTCCACTATGGGGTTTATTTCTTCCTCTCCTAAAGTTTTGTGTGGAAATCCCATATATAGACCCTGTTTCTATCACCATTATCCATATTGAAACACCCTTATGATGGAAAACACTCTGTTATATCCCTTTCCCACTATTTATTTCCATCCAATCCTCTCTCAATATATTTATTGTAAATACTATATCTTCAGATTTTTTTGGTTTTATGATTTCTCTCATTGTATTCCAAATATGGGGATTGTTCTAGATGAGAAGTATTATATGAGGACCAGGTAAGTGTCTACTTAGTTTTACTTAAGAATAATTATTTATAAATTATACCATTGTGATGCACACTTGAATTTCCATTTATTTCCCAAGAATTCATTTGCTTCAAATATCCACCTAAATCTAAACCTATACATGTTACAATACTTTGAGACACTATTAGTGGTTGACGAACTCAACCTGAACCACTGATTAGGGTGTTTTTGATCTAATTCCCATGACAACCATACATTAATATTAAACAAAAACAACTTACGGTGTGTTTGGTTTGGAATTTTAGAATACCCATTTTACTATAGAACTAAACAACCCCTTAAGGTCTGTTTTCCTGACCACTTATAAGTTAAATTTAGAAATTGAATTAATTAAATTTTAAAAGGTCCTGTTTACCTTGTTGGATTATGATTAGCTATTTCTAATAATTAAATTAATAAACAACATGTACACTTCAAACTTTTTACTAATTACCACTCATGACATGGTTTATTTTTGGTTATGGAACTTAGAAACATCATTGATTGGGCGGAATGACTTAGTAAATCCTTAAATCCCCTCACTGGAATTCCATTAGAAAACGCATAGGATAACACCCAATTCGATGATGTGAACACTAGGTGGAATGTCCACCTAGAGTTTTTTTGTTCTCTTAATTGATAAATTTCTCAACATTAATTCAAATATTTAACTAGGTCTCCATAAAAATTTCTAATGATTAGAATGATCTCCTAGGTTTGACTCTATATCCTAAGATAAAGAACACAACATGCCATGCCCTTAAATTCCATACGTGACCTACCTGAAATTTAAAGATAGTTTTCCTTGTATTGGTTAAAAACTCTTAAGAGTAAAATGGAAAGGGTTTATCCCTCATGATTCACTAAAAAACAAATATCCAAACATCACAAGTTTATCACCAAGAGTTCGATTGACTTCTAAAAGTCAAAAATTCCACTGGACATCCATGGATTGAAAATGGCTATGTTGTGGAAGAATTACAAGAACTATTATTTCGGTTACTTGGGGTTAATATTACTAGGATTCCATAGCTTTAAGCCTCATATACCTTGACCAATAAAATTTTATAGGTTTAGATACATTCATCTTATGCCTAAGTAGGTAGGGTAGGATGGGTATCCCATGAGGAGCATGAACTCAACATGTATTCTATTTATTTACTATTAAAATTTATAATTCCTTCACACAATTATATTTTTTACTCACAGACTAAATTTTCAATAGAAACCATTGGTGGTGTCCTATTGAGTTTCACTAACACCCTATTCAAACCACTATTTTTTACATAGATTGATTTCATTGATACATTTAAGGATAAAAAAAAATACCCCACTATGACTAGTTGGCTTATTTTATGTTGGGATAATGGGATTAGAGGAATTATATGAGGATTAGAATTCTCATTTATCTAGTTTTTTTTGATTTATTGTATCCTTTTTTAACCTAAAACTATTTATATGACTTCTTCTGTGATATATTTTCCTTGCTTTTATACTATCATGACATCATATGTATATAGTTTCTTTTACTACTTGTGTTTGGTTATTTCTTAATAGGTATAGATTATGTGTTGTAGTTAATTACTATTGTGTTTCACTATGATATAGAGGGTATAATGTCTCTATCATACCACTATATGACATCACTAGAAGTCGGTAGCCTCTTGCATACGACAAGGCATGCTTGAGGCCTTGTGTCCCTTTGAACCAATCATGTAGAGACCCGAAGATTGACGTACATGGACATTACATTACATTTGCGGAATACTTAGTACACTACAAAAACACACACACAAGGACCGTAATAGTTTAGTGTCTTTGGAAACTCAAAATATAATCTTCTAATCGTGGTGAAAGATATTAAACATCTCCTATAAAGATCTTCCTTTTTTTTACCTAAAACCTTTCTTTATATACTGGGGAAAGAAAACATAAAAGGGTGAGCTCAAATTCTCATTAAGGGTAAACAAAAGAAATATCAATAAGATCATATTCAAAAGAACATAACTTTTGGAAATCTTAACCTGCAAAAGAGATCATAATTTCATAACATGGGATAAATCATAGTAGTGAAATGTAATCCCAAAAATCATAACATAAAACATGAACCATTGTGGCATACACACATAATCATAGAGAATCATTTCTTATTAGTCAAGACTCATTTCCAAGACTATCTTAGTGGACGAAGTCTATTTATGAACCGAGTTCACTCCTCGTTTCAGTCCTGTTTCACTAAACCGGTATAACATACTGTTCCAACCATGTCTATCTCATGAGATATAAAATCTTTACCCAATGCATTGGAGGGAGATATAGGTACCACCCATCTCATAATGATACCATTCTTATGTGTTCCACAAAATAATAAATCATACATCATTGCATAACCCATGTAGTAAAAATGGGATTTTTAAACAACATGGCATCATAAAACAATTCATATAAGATAAAGGAATTCATAAAAATATTTCCATCACAACATAATCAAATCCATGTAATAATAAGGATAGAAACAGAACCCTATATTATCTTAGATGGAAAATAATTTTGATAAAACACTTGAACTCCATTCTTGAGGAAAATATCTTTTCTACTTCAAAAAACACTTTTCATTTCTTAACATGTCATACAATTCTAAACTAAAAGAATTTTATTAAAAATAAACTTGAAAACTTTTAAAGTAAGCTTCTTGGAAATAATTTTCTAATAATCCATTCATGCCGTATAAGTTAAAAAAAACATTCTTCGTACTTTTGTCGGAAAAGTCAAAAAGTACCTGGTACGAAAAACGACAAAAGATTCCTTTCATATCCTTTACTAAAAACTCACCGAAGGGTAAAATTTAATTTAAAAAATTTTAGGTGTATGTAAATAATTTTACATATTGAGGAAACATGGATGTGGATGATAAAATACACCCTAGTAAATGCCAAAGTATAAACAATCTCGGATAAAAATTAGATTGTGATATTTCCCTTACCTTAGGTCCGATTTGCTTTGTAAGTGTCTGAACCTCCTGTATAATGATTTAAATAATTTCATTTACTTATTACAGAATCATATGCATTGTTATGATATCATATATGGTTCACTTATGACTTTATTTTACCCGTTCTTTTGTAAATTCAATGTTAAAGAGCATTTTGGGTAAAATCGTTTCATTTGTCATCCGTGTTTTAACTTGTAATTATTCATATGATTACTTAGATCATAATTACTTAATTCCAGAATATAAAAAAAATGATTTATATATAATATATATTCATAATATACATATATATAATAGATCAGTAAATGGAATGAAATACACTGTTCATGGAGACGGTAGGCCGTACGTACGCATGAACGCTGTTTTCGTTTCCTTATTGAGTTGAATGGAATTAAGTAGATGAAATACATATATATACAAATAAATCCAGTATCATTATTATGTTATATATTTCATTATTACTTATTATATATACTTTATAATCATTCATTAATGGTTAACGTGGAGAATGAATCTCATCGCGTCATAGAGACGGTAGTCCGTACGTACGCACGAGCAATGATATCATTCTTATGATCATGGAATTGTATTGGAGTGTATTTATACTATTTCAGAATCAACATCACTTTAAAATAATCATATATAGTTATTATTTACACCATTATACCCATCCAAGTAAGGTGGTGGTGGAAAATAGATTACACCACGGCGTGGAGACGGTATTCCGTACGTACGCACGCACGGTGATTTCATTTTCCGTAGGATGGATAGATGGTTAAATAGGGTTGTTTCATACTTATAATAACATATCAGTATATGAGTGATAATGGTGTTATTACTTCATAATGAAACAGCCTAAGAAGAAGAAGTGGAAGAAGAAATAAAATTGAAAGAATCGGTAACGGAGATTATCTCTTCTTTGAAGCGCCTCTTTGAGTTCTCCTCTTAGGGCACTAAAATTGGTCTTTGAAGAAGACCAGGACCTCTAGGATGTTTCTAGGGAAGTGGAGAGGAGAAATTGTCAGGGGTTGGACGAGCTTTAAGGCTCAAAGTGGTGTGAGGAAGAGGTGGAGGAGGTGCCCTTTTATAAGGGAGGAGAGGGGCTCCTTTGGGAAAACTAAAAATATTATTTTATTATAAAGTCATGTTCGATTTTAAATAGCTCCAAATTGATATATTTAGAATCTAAGTTTGGTATGGGTCTAAATCCTCTCATCCAATATAATTTATACAAGTTTAGGTTTCTATTTTAACCTTATCATTTAGATTTAACATTAAGTTAAATAATTTTACTTTTACCGTGTCTTCTTGTGTTCTTATACTATAAGGTTAATAAACTTACTATAAGCAGAGAAACGAACCCCAAGTTGTTTATTATTAATATATATAACCTTATCAAAGTCATTTGTATGAACCTTAGATTTTTTAAGAATAAAATAACAATTACTAATATAATATTTGTTTTAAAAACTATTTTATGTCAATTTTGACACTATTTAGTAATTGATTTTTGTGAAAATCATAACAGAATGATTTGTTCAAAAGAAGTCAATTAAATCAATAATAACATGCCATATTAACCTATAAAATTATTGTAATGCATAAAAAGTCTTAAATTAGATTTATTTTGGTGTTTATAACATCAATTATGTCAATATTTCATTAATAAGCTAATTACTGCATCATCTTTGTGTCATAAATAAATTAAATTATTTAATGTCTAAAAATTAAAAATAAAATACAATTATGTAGGAAATATTATTATCTTTCTAATGAATAATTATAGTCGAATTTATCTTATGCATAACCTTATATTAAAAATTATTTACTTATTAAACTTTGATTTTAACTATTTTAACCCTTCTTTAAATAAATTAATAATAAATGTCCTAATTTAATCCATGTTGGCCTAAATGGTCATATTTTATTCCTAAGTTTGTTTTTGGTCGAATTTCACTTATCCAATATAATTAGGACATGTTTTAGGGTAATAATAATATCATTTTTACCCTTAGTTACCCTATTTACTTTTAACCGTGGTAAATAAAAGTAAAAAGTTACTATTCACCAAAAATTATTTTCATCTCATTGAACCACATTTTACTTACTGACATGAACTGTGTCTCTCGGATTTTTGAAATTCCACTCACAGAAGCGGTAAAATTTAGTTTTATGAAAGATTCAGTTTTTTTAACTACCACTTAGTGGTTTCACTATTCATCAATAATGAAAGTTTCCAGAAAAATACCAAAAATTAGGCCTAAGCTATATTTGATATTATGAACTAAAAAATGATTTTATTTTACCAAATTAAAAACATATCAGTTGCATTAATTAATTTAAAAATTAATTCCCATCGTCAAAACAAATAGCGTGTTCTTAAGAGATAATAACTATCAAAAGATTGACACTTGTTTATGTCTGGTTTAAATGTGAAATTACATCCAATGAACAAAATTGTATTAAATTGTAAAAATATATTCTAAATATACTTTAAAACCACTCAAATTAATAATTTATCACTATTAATTATTTCAATTTAAAAATTTTTTTTTAATTAAAATTTAGTAATTTTCACTATTCATCAGAATATGAAAGTTATTCGAAAAGTACCAAAATTTCAACCTAAGCTAATTTCGATATTCTGAATCCAAAAATGAAGTCCATTTTGAAAAATAAATTTTACAAAATTTCAAAAAGTGGTTATTACGATTCATAACGGCTAGTTTTAGTAATAGCATATCGTTGTTTAGTGAAACTCGATATTGCGTACTACACACGCTATCGAGGAAGGTCGTGATTGCGTGCAATGTAAGCCAAGTCAGGGTTTCGCGCAGTGCAAGAATCCTTCATTGTTTCATATAACATAAACCAACCAAATTTCATTTATACATTGAATATATATATATATATATATATATATATATATACTCAATGTTGCGTAGAATAACTATTATCAAAATTGTGTGTAACACGATCCAAGAATAGTTTTGTGTATACTGCAAGATAATACGGTGTTGCGTATAGTGCAAGTTAATCTTGGTGTAGCATACAACACAAGACATTAATGAAATTAAAGGAATATTTTTCATAAAATCTCGGGGTGTTACATTCTACCCCCCTTAAAATGAATTTTGCCCTCGAAATTCGTCGGGGTTATAAATGGTATACTATTTCAAAGTTTCTTTAATAGAAACCCACATCATAAATAGGAATACCAAAACCAATCTTTAAAAAAAAAGTATGAAACGTAACAGTTACCCAAATAAACTAATCACTGGGTTTCCACATAGGTGAAAATATGGATATGGAAGAGAAATCTAACCATCATGTTCTGATGGAGAGTGGTAGAGAACATGGCTATGGAAAAGCCAGCAATCACAAAGACATAAATTTTTGACGATCTAAGGTACCATCTGATTCATCAGATATAAGAGCACTAGGACAACATTTTTGGTTTTCAAGATCATTTCCCTAAAGTTGATGAAATTGGAATTAGAAGAAATACTTTCGTGATTTTGGTATAGTCTCACCGTTTGTCATTCTTTGGACAATTTCCACGTTATCTCTTAAAGAAATGAAGTTGAATTTGTCCTTCGTGATGTGTTAGCCGATCATGTGATAGAATGATGGGTCATTCCATCTGTCTCAAACAAAAGGTTAGAAAAGTTATCAAAAAAATACATAAGTCCATCTATAGTGAGATTAATCATATATGGTTCCTAAAATGGACATATACTACATATATCATACTGCTTAATATAATAAAACTAGTTTCTACTAAATAGGGACTTCCTGTAGGCCAGTGGAAGGCAATAAAGGCCAGTCGCACTTCGGTTGTGGGTTCGATTCCCACGGCCTTGTCCGACGCGATGGGCGGTCGCCCGTCCTGCAGGTTGTCCTTTTTCTAAAACTATATTACTATAACATCCCATCAACAATATAAAAAAAAATTATCCTTAAACAATACTAACTTATGTCCAACATAATCCATTCTAATCATTAGGCTTATCTAAAATACTTCGGTCCAAGCTCATAGTATAAAGAAAATGATCACATGAATGCCATCATTTATCCCCATATATCATAAGATATATCTTGTTGGTCAAATTAAAAACATGTGAATACCTTAATCATGTATTCTCTTGAAGAATGAATATCCATTAAACCTTAGTGAAAACATGAATTCAGTTTAAAGTTAACACTTTCCACATACCAAAATCCTCAAAATTCTATATCCTCAAACCATGATATCACTTAGTCCTTATATCAATCATGAGCTCATGAATACTATCAAACATATTAGATTCTCTTTATCCCTTCATTATGTGCATATCATCTACTTTCCAAAAATATTTCAATCACTTTTCATGGTTACTGATGCCATAAAATTATTGAAAACCATAATAGACCAAAACATAAATATTCAAATATTCCACGATAATATATACAACATTATTCTGGAATCCCATTACATAAACACTTAATCATTCCACCACATCGTGGTCATATTCAACATCGCCAATGGTGATTGCATGTGAATTCCCTTTGTCCTTTGCCTTAAGTGGTTGCTCATGTCGATCATCACTAACCCTTAGATTAGGGAATTTATTAGCATAATGCCCCATTTCCTTTCACTTGAAGCATTGAAGTGCAGTAGGTTTATTCTATGTATCCCTTCCTTTGTTTGCATCATTAGGAATCTTCTTCCCATCATTGTGACATTCAAATGCCTGATGACCTTCCTTTCCACATTTGAAACATTTACTTGTCCCTTTAAGACAATCTCTACCATGCTTCTTTCCACACTTTGAGCATAAGGAAACATTCATCTTCTTTTCACCATTATTCTGAGATTTCTCCTTGAACTCCATCTTTCGTTTCTTATCAAAACTATGAGTTGGATAAGTAACACCAACTTCCATTTCTACCTTGATAGAACTACACACAATTTCTTCATAGCTACTGAATACTCTTATAGCTAATGCCCTTCGAAGATTTGGTTTTAAACCACTGAAGAATCGATCAACTTTACTTTCAGGTTGGATAATAAATCCAGATGCATACCT
The DNA here is from genome assembly GCA_963277665.1 of Viscum album. Lineage (NCBI taxonomy): Eukaryota > Viridiplantae > Streptophyta > Magnoliopsida > Santalales > Viscaceae > Viscum > Viscum album. The sequence goes on from OY728158.1 coordinate 576,272,822, forward strand.
TGCATGCCTTGAAAAATTCGCTTCGTATATACCAACAGATACATCATCCTTTTGCTTTAGTTCATGAAACTCCTTCTCCATCTTTGTCTGAAGAATACGAGGGAAGTACTTATTGAAAAATATGTTCTTGAACTCGTCCCATTCCATGGACTCAATTTCATCTCTTTGCCTCGTATTCTTGATAAGATTCCACCATTGATCAGGTTCACCTTCCAAATGATATACTGCTAAGATGACTTTATCATGTTCAGAACATTAAAGAACTGAAAATATCTTTTTAGTGGTACTAATCCATTGTTCAACAACAAGTGGATCAGAAGACCCACTGAAAGAAGGTGGACGTTGCCTCATGAAGGACTCAATAGAATATTGTTCCCTTCTCTGCTCATTTGGAAGTCTAGAATGATTCATAGCTTGTGTAAGTATAGCAATAAGATTTTTCACTCCATCTCCCATAACATTTGTTTGTTCAGGAGGACAATCATTGCATTTTCCATTGCATTGTTCAACACGGTTTCTTCGGGTTCCAGCCATCGTCTAAAACCCAAAAATAATAGTGTGAGAGGAAAAAATCATGCTAGGGAAAACAACATAATTAAAGGGGGAGTACCCTCAATATATAACGTCTTAGGTTAAATTCAATGATCTTTACCATAGTTCTAGGACTGTATCCTATATGTATACTTATCCTTAGGGACATCCCTAGACATACCTTAGAAATATCTCTAGGGATCTCTCTAACATTTTCGCATCCTAGTTTCCAAAGGTTGACTAAACCTTTCCTCTGATACCAACTATAGAGACCCGAAGCTTGACGTACATGGAAATTACATTACTTTTTCGGAATACTTAGTACACTACAAAAACACACACACAAGGACCGTAATAGTTTTAGTGTCTTTGGAAACTCGGAATATAATCTTCTAATCATGGTGAAAGATCTTCAACATCACCCATAAAGATCTTCCTTTTTTTACCTAAAACCTTTCTTTATATCTTGGGGAAAGAAAACATAGAAGGGTGAGCTCAAATGCTCAGTAAGGGTAAAAAAAAGAAATATCAATCACATCATATTCATAAGAACAGAACTTTCCGAAATCTTAACCTGCAAAAGAGATCATAATTTCATAACATGGGATAAATCATAGTAGTGAAATGTAATCCCAATAATCATAACATAAAACATAGAACTTTTTAGCATACACACATAATCATAGAGAATCATTTCTTATTAGTCAAGACTCATTTCCAAGTCTATCTTAGTGGACAAAGTCCATTTTTGAACCGAGTTCACTCCTCATTTCAGTCCTGTTTCACTGAACCGGTATAACCTACCGTTCCAGCCATGTCTATCTCATGAGATATAAAATCTAAACCAATGCATTGGAGGGAGATATAGGTCCCACCCATCTCATAATGATACTATTCTTATGTGTGCCACAAAATCATAAATCATACATCATTGCATAACCCATGTAGTAAAAATGAGATTCATAAACAACATGACATCATAAAACAATTCATATAAGATAAAGGAATTCATAAAACAATTTCCATCACAACATAATCAAATCCATGTAATAATAGGGATAGAAACAGAACCCTATATTATCTTAGATGGAAAATAATTTTGATAAAACACTTGAACTCCATTCTTGAGGAAAATATCCTTTCTACTTCAAAAAAACTTTTCCTTTCTTAACATGTCGTACAATTCTAAACTAAAAGAATTTGATTAAAAATAAACTTGAAAACATGTAAAGGAAGCTTCTTGGAAATAATGTTTTAAAAATCCATTCATGCCGTATAAGTTAAAAAAAACATTCTTCGTACTTTTGTCGGAAAAGTCAAAAAGTACCTCGTACGAAAAACGATAAAAGATTCCTTTCATATCCTTTACTAAAAACTCACCGAAGGGTAAAATTGGATTTAAAAAATTTTAGGTGGATGGAAATAATATTACATATTGAGGAAACATGGACGTGGATTATAAAATATACCCTAGTAAATGCCAAAGTATAAACAATCTCGGATAAAAATGAGATTGTGATATTTCCCTTACCTTAGGTCCGATTTGCTTCGTAAGTGTCTGAAACTCCTGTATAATGATTTAAATAATGTCATTTACTTATTCCAGAATCATAATCATTGTTATGATATCATATATGGTTCACTTATGACTTTATTTCACCCGTTCTTTTGTAAATTCCATGTTAAAGAGCATTTTGGGTAAAATCTTTTCATTTGTCATCCGTGTTTTAACTTTTAATTATTCATATGATTACTTAGATCATAATTAATTATTTACAGAATATAAAAAAATGATTTATATATAATATATATTCATAATACACATATATATAATAGATCAGTAAATGGAAAGAAATACATCGTTCATGGAGACGGTAGGTCGTACGCACGCATGAACGCTGTTTTCGTTTCCTTATTGAGTTGATTGGAATTAAGTAGATGAAATACATATATATAAACATAAATCCAGTATCATTATTATGTCATATATTTCATGATTACTTATTATATATACTTTATAATCATTAATGAATGGTTAACGTGGAGAATGAATCTCATCTCGTCATGGAGACGGTAGTCCGTACGTACGCACGAGCGATGATATCATTCTTATGATCGTGGAATTGTATTGGAGTGTATGTATACTATTTCAGAATAAATATAACTTTAAAATAATCATATATAGTTATTATGTACACCATTATACCCATCCAAGTAATGTGGTGGTGGAAAATAGATTACACCACGACATGGAGACGGTATTCCGTACGTACGCATGCGCGGTGATTTCATTTTCCGTAGGATGGATAGATGGTTAAATAGGGTTGTTTCATACTTATAATAACATATCTGTATATTAGTGATACTGATGTTATTACTTCATAATGAAACAACCTAAGAAGAATAATTGTAAGAAGAAATAAAGTTGAAAGAATCGGTAACGGACATTACCTCTTCTTTAAGCTCCTCTTTGAGTCCTCCTCTTAGGGCACTAAAATTGGTCTTTGAAGAAGACTAGGACCTCTAGGATGTTTCTAGGGAAGTGGAGAGGAGAAATTGTCGGGGGTTTGACGAGCTTGAAGGCTCAAAGTGGTGTGAGGAAGAGGGGGAGGAGGTGCCCTTTTATAAGGGAGGAGAGGGGCTCCTTTGGGAAAACTAAAAAAATTATTTTATTATAAAGTCATGTTCGGTTTTAAATAGCTCCAAATTGATATATTTAGAAGCTAAGGTGGGGATGGGTCTAAATCCTCTCATCCAATTGAATTTATACAAATTTAGGTTCCTATTTTAACCTTATCATTTAGATTTAACATTAAGTTAAATAATTTTACTTTTACCGTGTCTTCTTGTGTTCTTATACTATAAGGTTAATAAACTTACTATAAGCAGCCAAAATAACCCCAAGATGTTTATTATTAATATATATAACATTACCTAAGTAATTTGGCCGAACCTTATATTTTTAGGAATAAAATAACAATTACTAATATAATATTTGTTTTAAAACTATTTTATGTCAATTTTGACACTATTTAGTAATTGATTTTTGTGAAACTCATAACAGAATGATTATTTCTAAAAAAGTTAATTAAATCAATACTAACATGTCATATTAACCTATAAAATTAGTGTAATGCATAAAAAGTCTTAAATTAGATTTATTTTGGTGTTTATAACATCAATTATGTCAATATTTCATTAATAAGCTAATTACTGCATCATCTTTGTGTCATAAATAAATTAAATTATTTAATGTCTAAAAATTAAAAATAAAATACAATTATGTATGAAATATTATTATCTTTCTAATGAATATTTATAGTCAAATTTATCTTATGCATAACCTTATATTAAAAATTATTTACTTATTAAACTTTGATTTTAACTATTTTAACCCTTCTTTAAATAAATTAATAATAAATGTCCTAATTTAATCCATGTTGGCCTAAATGGTCATATTTTATTACTAAGTTTGTTTTTGGTCTAATTTCACTTATCCAATAGAATTAGGACATGTTTTAGGGTAATAATAATATCATTTTTACCCTTAGTTACCCTATTTACTTTTAACCGTGGTAAATAAAAGTAAAAAGTTACTATTCACCAAAAATTATTTTCATCTCATTGAACCACATTTTACTTACTGACATGAACCGTGTCTCTCGGATTTTTGAAATTCCACTCACAGAAGCGGTAAAATTTAGTTTTATGAAAGATTCAGTTTTTTTAACTACCACTTAGTGGTTTCACTATTCATCAAAAAATGAAAGTTTCCGAAAAATACCAAAAATTAGGCCTAAGCTATATTTGATATTATGAACTCAAAAATGATGTTAGTTTACCAAATTCAAAACATATCAGTTGCATTAATTAATTTAAAAATTTATTCCCGTCATCAAAACAAATAGCGTGTTCTTAAGAGATAATAACTATCAAAAGATTGACACTTGTTTATGTCTGGTTTAAATGTGAAATTACATCCAATGAAAAAAATTGTATTAAATTGTAAAAATAAATTCTAAATATACTTTAAAACCACTCAAATTAATAATTTATCACTATTAATTATTTCAATTAAAAAAGTTGTTTTTACTTAAAATTTAGTAATTTTCACTATTTATCAGAATATGAAAGTTATTCGAAAAGTACCAAAATTTCACCCTACGCTAATTTCGATATTCCGAATCCAAAAATGAAGTCCATTTTGAAAAATAAAATTTACAAAATTTCAGAAAGTGGTTATTACTATTCATAACGACTAGTTTTAATAATATCATATCGTTGTTTAGTGAAACTCGGTATTGCGTACTACACACGCTATCGAGGAAGGTCGCGATTGCGTGCAATGCAAGCCAAGTCAGGGTTGCGTGCTTTGCAAGAATCCTTCATTGTTTCGTATAACATAATCCAACCATATTTCATTTATGCATTGAAAATATATATATATATATATATATATATACTCAATTTTGCGTAGAATAACTATTATCAAAATTGTGTGTAACACGATCCAAGAATATTGTTGCGTATACTGCAAGCTAATACGGTGTTACATATAGTGCAAGGTAATCTTGGTGTAGCATAAAACACAAGACATTAATGAAATTAAAAGAATATTTTTCATAAAATCTCGGGGTGTTACAAATGAATTATCCATGAACTGGGCTGAGGATGTCAAAAAGAAATATCATTAGCATTTTTAATTTGTATTACTATTTGGGGTTGGTAGATATGTGACTATAAAGTGTCAAAAGTTGGTAATAATCCATGCATGGGAGTAGCTAGCCCACATGGAGGGGAAATATCAATGTTTTTTTTTCGGAAAAGGACATGATATTTTATATTACATATGTTATTGTTATAATATTTTCACTGTTGGGTGATGCACGTGATTTATCATGTTATGTATTTTTACTATTTATACCCTTGGGTCAATATGTAAAGGGATCATTAGATCATTCATCTTCATAGGCACATAGGGATTTATAAGATATACATATACCATGCCATGCACATCTTATTTCATTTTAAACATATTTCATATTATATGTTATTCGATTGTTGTGGTTGTAATTTCTAACATTTATCTCAAGATAAAAATGAGTTACATCAATTGTATTTATCAACCTAAATGTTTTTTTTTCCATATATTGATGATGTAACCTCATTTAAAAAATATTAATTTGTTCAAATCCATGGGATTTTGGTCAAGTGAGCTGAAACTTTTAGTTGGCTGTAGTTAAATGGATTTATAATTAAAATTTATATTATTATGACTATATAAATTTGGAATGGAAATCCATATAACCAAACCATTATATATATAATTGTTCTATTCTAATACATGGTGTTATATAGAATATTACAATTTAATTGAGAGCCAATTTCAACTTATTAGGTGTCAGCATCTATAAATCAGGAATTGAAATCTATATAATTGGACCATTATATATAGAATTTATATTCTTAAATCCATAATGATAAATAGGGATTCTAATTCCAACATAAATTGTGTTTTCCTTTATAAAATAGAATTGATACCCCATATAAATAAACATTTATAATTTATAATTTTAATCTCACCTTATAACTAGACATTAGAAACGGGAATCTTGGTAAGTGTATCTCCTATAATGAGTCATTATTTTTGGATTATTTTTTGATATGTAATACCCTCTCCCATGTGTCTTGTTTTGAGGTGTTTTCTTAACATTGTAGATATATTCCTCTATGATGGACTCATGTCGTGTACCAAGAAGGTGGAAACAACCATGATCCATAGGTGGTGGGACCTGAACCACATGTTGCTTTATATGCGATACCTCTAATTTTACCACCTATAATTCCCAGAAGATTCACTAATGCTCATATTAGATAGGATTTCCTATGTCTTGTACGTTCCATGGAGGGATCTTGATGGGCCACACTGACCATGTCAGAGTTGACCAGGGTGTTCCAACCACAACTCCCACCTCTTTCGCAGGAGAAGGATGTCCCCAAGAGGTTGAGATATGGCATGAGTCTATTTATATGATCTTTTAGAACATGGATACTACACCATATATGAGGGTTAATCTCATAACCTATATGATTCGTGGATCATCCAAGTGGTGGAGGGATGTTCTAATTTAGACTGATTAGTATTGGGGTATGGTCTAGAGGGAATTAAAGAATAGTTTCCAGGAATAATTTTTTTCTAGAGACACTAGGAGTTGATTGAGATAGGTAATTAATCCATATGTAATAGGGTACTTTTTCCATCACGGATTAATCATACCATTTCACCGATCTCTAATGGTTTCCACCCACTCATGTGTGTAACGAACTATCTAGGGAGAGGTGTTTTGGGGATTGGATCAGGTATTAAATTCCATATTAGGTGATCATATTCCTACTAAATATTGATTCTAATATATTGAATTAATCCCTTATCTCTAAGAGTAATCTAAGGTAAGATGATAGTACAATTCATTTTGTCTCAACAGCTAAACAGATAAGTGGTTAGTCCAGTGGTAGGAAGTGTCACCATGAGACTTCTTACCAGGGTAGTGGAAGTAAGAAAGTATGAACTACTAGTTCTGTGGTATACCATCAGTGTGGAAGTAAGGGTCATATAAATCCCCAGTGCGTAAAAGATACCATACAGTGTTGAGAATTTGGTATTTCTATCTCCAAATATTTAACAAGAGTTCTTATTGAGAGATGATCTGCACTATCTCTGGGTTCTGAAGTGGGATCTATGGCTCCATAAAATATTGGAACCTAGAGTACCACTATCCATTTAGGCTAAAGAGGTGGTCAATTTTAAGGGATCCATATACAAGATTCATGATTCCAATAAAGTGCATCTACTCATGGTTGATAGGTCATAGCTTAGGGATATGGATTTGGCCAGCTATATGCAGTATAGCCTTTACCTGCCAAGAAGAGCACCAGAGAGTCTATATTAAGAGGTACAATCTTAGTAGCCTCTACTGTAGTTAAACTTTGTTTGACATAGGTGATTCACACTCACTAATATCTACTACTTTAATTGGAATTCATGGTATCAATACTGAATAATTCTATGGGGTCATTTATCTTGACACTCTGTTGGGAATTTGGTCATAGATAATTCACCAATTCAAGGATCTTCCTATCAATAAATTCAACTACTACTTATTATGGAACCTTTTCATCTTAATGATGATAGGCATTGACATAATTCTCAGGATGTACTTTTTTTTACCTTTTCAAGCCTATACTAAATGTTTTCACCAGATGGTGTCATTATCATAACTCGAGGGTGGTAGAAATGTTGAAAATGGAGAATGAGATTTCCATGAATGTCAAGATATAGTTGAGTGTCACATGCTTTGTGGAGTGTCAACTGAGATATCTGTCCTTTTTTCTTGATGATAATGGAGTACAACAAGCTATCTTTCCTCAAAAAATTTATCATTTAAATGATTTATTTCCTAAAATTTTTTCTTGGATACCCCTTAAGAGGGATCTATATTTCATCATTAATCTTTTTTAAGGAGTAGAATTGGTACTTATCCCTATATAAAGGATGAATCCTATTGAGCTTTGGTAATTCAAGATGTAGTTACAAGACCTGGAAGCTAAGGGGTTTATATGACCTTGGAATTCTCATTGGGGTTGACCAATAATTTATGCCAAGAAGGTGTATGGTAGCCTAAGGACATGTGTGGATTATTGATGGTTGAATTGGATCATGGTTAATAAATGATAATGACTTATATAGACAATCTCTTCAAACATATCAAAGGAGACAAGGGCTTCTCAAAGATTGGTTTTGAGATCAGGCTATCATCAAGTGAGATTCAGACCCTCATATATACCACATATAATATTTTAATGTATGTATGACCTATATGAATATATGGTGATGCCATTCAGTCAGACCAATGACCATGAAGTTTTTATGTCCTTGATGAATTAGGGTTTTCACCAGTACTTGGATGTCTTCATGGTCAATTTTTAGATGATATCATAGTTTACTCTCGGACTTGACATGATCATGCTAAGAACCTTGAAATCATACTGAGTACACTAAGAGCTCATAAACTATATGCTAAATTCATGAAATTTTACTTTTTATTGATAAAGTTCACTAATCATATCTCAATATATCAGAAGTGGGGGTATTTATGGATCCAGAGAAGTGAAGAGCCATTGTTTCTTTAGAGTAACATGATAACATATTTGATATATGAAGATTATTTGGATTAGACTATTACTATAGATTATTTATCTAGAAACATTCACACATTTTAGATACACTTATTGTCATAACCGAGAAGTGTGTAATGTTTACATGGTCCAAATCTTAAAAAGAAAGTCCTTTATGGATTTGAAAGGAATTTTGACCTCTGTATCGATCCTGATATTTCCAGAACCTAGACGAGGTTACATTGTTTTTTATTACACATTTGATGTCAAATTTAGAGTAGTTTTGATTCAAGGGGAATGATTTATGGAATAAAATATTTTTATTCAAGGTATCTTGAGTGAAATTACCCAACATATGAACTTGAGTTAACGAATTTTATTCTTTCCTTGATTTGTTGGATATATTAATTGATGGAAGAGTAGTTTGTGGTAAAAAAATACCATAAGATCCTAAACTATATATTTTATCTATGGTATTTTAAAATATGTAAGTATATGTGGGTTGAATATGTTTAGACTTTTTATTTTGATCTTACATACATGCAGGGGAATTGAAATGTAGTTACTAATTATCTATGCTGAAAAAATCAGACTAAAGTGGTTTAAGAATCCAGTGGAGAGTGTTAGTTGATGGATTTGTTTTAAAAAATGTACCTAGAGGTTTATGAATGTCATGAAAAACCTATCCATGTGAATTTATTCATGTATTCATCACTTCTATATCTAGTGAGGGGGGTACATCTTTTATATCCCAAAGGATTAGTCTTGAGGGAAAGAGTTTCTGGTGATAAACCACCACCTAGTTGGATTGTTGATAAGGACAAGGTCCTATATATCCATTGGTGTGTTTGGGTTCCTAAATATATGTGAGTGAAACTGATACAAGAATATCATACTTCTAAATGCGACTTTTAAATGATTTCACAAATAGAGATATTTCTCTCAAAAAGTTTTACTGATCATTTTCAACTATTTCAACATCCTTTACTGGGTATTATTCTTGATTGAGGTTGATTTATTATAATACAATCTTCTATATAGTATTGAATGCTTTATGATATGTTTGACTATGAATGTTCTTTTTTTATACCATTCATGGTTTATAGTTAATGGATTGGCATTTCATATGCTAGTTTTAATAGGAATGTTTATGTTATGTTTCAACTTTTTTATATGAGGAATATAGTAGAATTAGTAAGTGATGTGTGGAGCCTGCTATAGCTCCTCAATGCATCAGTAGGTCTCATGAGACAAACTAGTGGCTTGACACAAGGCCTTGACAAAAATTATATTTGTATTCTTGGCACAAGGCCCTGACTATGTGGTAATGACGTCCATCGTTAGGCATTCCCTCAACATGAAAATAGTTATTACATGTTATTATTTGACTAGTAGAATATCCATGTGCATGTTTGTATGGTGGTGTTTGATTTATTTTTTTCATATTATGTTCATGATTATGTTTAAAAATGTTGTTGTTTTTATTACACATCTTTCCTTAAATGTGTATAGCTTATGCTAAATTATTTACCCTTACTGAGCATCTGAGCTCACCCATTTCCTAATTTTTTATCTTCCCAGGATTCCAAAAAGTGTATTATGATTGATATGCATAGTTAAGATAAAGGTAATAATGGAATTCTCAAAGAACTATCTATGATGTGTTTTATGTTTGAAATTGTAATGTAATGTTAATGTATGTAATATATTTTCCAAGAATGCTAAACTGGTCGGTCCTTTTGGACTTGATTCCTTATAATCACGCCAATTTATTAAAATAATCCACCGTCTCTAGGTAACTGTGGTTGAGGCATTATAGAAATTCTTTAAAATTCAGACATTAAATTCTCTAAAATTCAGACTCCTAATTCTCTGAAATTCATACTTAGAACTCTCTAAAATTCAGACTTCGAATTCTATGAAATTCAGTCTCCAAATTCATTGAAAATTAGAATCCAAATTTTCTAAAATACAGACTCAGAATTCCTTAGAATTCAGACTCTGAATTCCTTAGAATTCAGACTCTGAATTCCTTGGAATTTAGAATTTTAATTTCTCAGATTTTGGACTCCAAATTATTTAGAATTCAGAATCTTAATTCCTCGTAATTTAGACTTTGAATTCCTCATAATTCAAACTTGAAATTCATTGAAAAACCGAATCAGAATATCGATGTTTTTGAGAATCCGATTGTTTATATGTTTAGATTCTGAATTCAATTTTTCCTTAGATTTTAGATATTTAGATTTTATTAATCTAATTCATTTTTTTTCATACACATGATTTTTTAACAATAAAACTTTGGCATACAATTTATTTCTAACTAAACATTGGTTGAGATACATGTGTATAGGTCTCTATGAAATTCAAGGAAAATTATGACTATTGGAGGAGGCATCCAACCGATGAAGTTTGGCTTATAAATAGGGGCGCACTTGACCGAGCTCATTATCTGTTGATCGATCTAGAGATTATATGTTGTGATGTTGTGAAGTGATTTCTAGATATAAAAATATCTCATTATTTGTGTGTTTCATGAACATCTTGTTCAGCCCTAAACATCTTCTTTAGCTTACTTCGTGTGACTCTGATTTTTGCTAAGTACAATCAAGGGATTCTACGGATAGGAAGATAGAGGTGCTGACTATATTAAAGATAGAGTCCTCGCGAGGATTGCAAGACAGACTCTGATATTCCTATCGAGGGCTTACCAAAGTGTGGGTAGGATAAAATTTCTTGAAAGTTTAAATCATGGATCCTTTATCCAATGTTGTTGGATACCATAATCTTTAGGTTAAAATATTTTCTAGTTGTTACTTGTTTTTGTTTCATGTTTTATTTCTATTTTTTAAAGGTTGGGGTTGAAGCCTCATTTTATTATTAATGTAATGAAAATACCTCTTTTAATTGGGTAGAGGGAAACCCATTACATAGCCCGAAGGCCCAGTGGGAATGTATACCATTACATAGCCCGTAGGCCCAAATTTTTGGCCTAAGGCCCATTCTGTGAATAGTAACCCAGCTGTTACAGTACCGCCGCTGCTATAGTGCCCTGTCACTACTATTGTACCACCGCTGCTATAGTAGCGTTGTAGTACTGCTACAGTACCTGCGCCCCATGGGTTCTGAACCGCCATTTTTTATGTATAACTTTCTTATGAATTCTTGTTCTTTAATTACTCTGATAAATAATATTTTATATGCTTTATTGTAGAATTTTACTTTATGAAAATTGTTCTTAAGTTTCATTTCAAGAATCATATTTTCTAACCCTAAGCATGTTTATTTCATAGTTAAGGACATGAATAGGATCTATGAAATTACCTTGTTTAACTTTGTTAAACATAGTTTTCCTTAACATTATAAATGAATGTTTTTAAACATAAAATTCACCCCTCTTGTAATTGAGTATCTACATACACTATTTCAATCTTATAATTGGTATCAGAGCATGTCTCTGAAATATATATATTCACATTTAAGTTTTCCTTGCTCAATATTATCTTATTCTAAAATTTTCTTGCTCAACTTTTCTTACTCAAGTCTTTCCTAATTTTTTTTATCATTATTTATAATTTTTTTCTATTTACAAGTTTTTTGGAAAAGATATGTTCTTAATGAATGGAAGGTATAAATTTTGGTTCCATTGAAAATATTAATCTTACTAGACCACTAATTTTTTATGGTAAGGATTATGAGGAAAAGAGAGATATAATAAATAATTTTGTTATTAACACCAGAGTAGAAAATTTTTCTATGCTCACCAGTGAATAAAAAATTCTAGAAAAGGAAGTCAGAACCTTCACCAACTAAGAAAAATTAGAACATCAACTAAATTAAAAGTTACAAAATACTTTGTTCTATTCAATGATCAGGAATATATATAGTCAAGTATCATCATGTGTCGCTTCCAATTTTATATGGAAGAAACTTGAAGTCACTCACTTTGGAAATTCCAAAGTGATTGAGACCAAAAGAAAAATGTTAACAGCCAAATATCATGGATTTGTTTTTCCCTATGGAGAACCATTTTTCAATGTGAAACAAAGATTTATGACTATTTTAAATAGTCACCAATATTTATGATTCATAAATCTTATTTTTTCAAGAAATTTTGGGTGCCTAAAGTTTTACATTCCACATTTCTAGATCCAAGAAAGTATGGATTCCGAAAGTCTAACTATTTTATTTTCAGTAAAATAAAGAAAGTACCAATAATAATAAATGGTACATGGAAAGTGGATGTTCTCAGTATATTACTGGTAACAAAATTCATTGAAAATATTTTCAAGATGAAAGGAGAAAAATTAACTTTAGGAGATAATGCTTAGGGAGAAATTGTTGGTATAGGTAACATTGTTCTTTTTGAAAAAATGTTAATTTAAAATGTTTTATTTGTCAAGGGTCTTAAGAGAAATCTCATTTTTATAAGTCAATTGTGTGATGAGGGTTACCTTGTGAATTTTATAAATGATAAATTCTTAATACACAATTCTAAGGAAGAGTTTATTATTTACCCCCATAGACATCAGAATGTATACACACTAATATTAGAATGTAAAGAACCTTAAAATTCAAGGAAAATTTGTTTATTAATTTTCTTTGGGATTTTAAAAGAATGCAGTTTCGGACAACACCTGATTCTGAGGCCCGGTGTGCCCAGAATCAATTTCCAAAGTTTAGCTCGGGTACGTTCAGTGAACGAACAAGTGGGTTTTCCTAACTTTTGAAGTGATGCTCAAAATCGAAATCTGAGGGCACCAATGAAACCGTAGTGCCGGTAATTGCTTAGGAACACCATTTCTGGAGTTGTGTTTGCTCGGGTGTGGTTTCTAAAAATAGTGGATTAAGTAACGAATAAAATAAAATTTATGCACCCAATTTTATTTTTATTTAAGGTAGTTTAAACCTATGCTTGGTGGTTGGAGTGGGACCCACAAATATCTTAACTCCACTAGGTAGGATATTAGTGAGGTGGGGCCCACACAAGCCCCATCCCCCTTAATTTCCTTTTACCTCCCATGTGCAATTAATTTTATTAACTCACCCGCACCCCCTCCTAAATGCCAAGTCAACTCTCACATTTAATTGGATTATTAAACGCCTCATTAATTGGTCAACGCTCGATAATTAAATCGTGATTTAATTTTTGATTTTCAAAAACAGATGGCTTGAGTAATAAAATAAGGCAAAGCCTTATTTTATTATTGTTGTTGTGTTGTGCGAGAAGATTTGGGGAGGAAATACTCATGTCTTGAAGAACTTCCTTCCTCGTTGAAGAATGCGAAGAACGCACCATCACCGATGAAGAATGCCAGCCTCCGACGAAGGACGACGAAGAACGCCGAATCCTCGGAGATCGAGGACGCGACGCCATGTACTGCGACGCCAATGATTCTCTTCTCTGAGATGTTGACGATGCTTACATAACCTTGTTCCGCGACGCCGTCACCCACGACGATTATTTCCCGCGACGAACCTTCATTCGACGACACCTTGAGTTAGGGGGTTTGGTTTAATTTATTTTAGGTGGATTAAATCCTCGACATGTGTTTAATTATTGAAAGACGTTTGAACCACTAACGTGGTGGGTGCGGACCAAAAAACAAGTATGAACCCAGCGATTCCCTTTTCTTGGTGAACGGATCGACGGGCGATGAAGAAGCGGGCTGTAAAGTCGTTTTGAACCCTTCGTAGTAATCTATGGGTCCTCGGAGAGCCTCAGGCACAGAGGACAGAGAAAACGGACCACCGCAGTGCATTCGGTGGTCCGCGGAATGCGCTGCCAGCGCGCCACACAGGTGCGGATGAAGCCGTGGTGGCAGCAGTATGAACGGATCCCGTGGCCGCGCTGGATCCGGGGGAGACGCGACGACTAGCGCCCCATCGATGGCAAAGGAAGGGGGGGACCACGTCCCCCCATGCTCAGCCACTGGCCGAGCCAGCGTGCCACCCGGCCGGGCTGGGCCGGGCTGCGCCCACCCGGCCAGGTCGCTATTTAATGGGCTGGACCCGGACCAGGGTTGGGTCGACCCGGTTCGGGCCGACCCGGGGGGGGGGGGGGGGGTGGGCCGGGTCCAACCGGGCCCAGACCCGCCATTTTCGGACCACTTTCTGTCTTTTGCTCATAACATAGGCTACGGACCTCTGATTGACACACCGTCAGTTGCGTAGCGATCCTTGGATCGAGGTGGTCGTTCTAGTATATTTAACTCATGGTTTCAGAGAACATGGGGTACGGCCTGGTTGGTTTGAACACGAAACCAATAGGGCCCTCGGAGCAGAAACACTTATAACTTGAGCTCCGGATATTTTATTGACGTGCTGTCGACTTTGTTGGATTACTCTTAGTGAGACAGACCTTTTGGATTACTCCTCTTGAGTTTTGGGCGCATTTGGAGTTTGGTCGGGTTTGTTTTGACTTAAAAACAAACCGGGCCCCTAAAAAGAAAAAGCCAATAACTCTCAAACCAGGCGTCCGATTGACGCGCCGTCTGTCACATTGAGTTCCTCTTGTCGAAACAGAACTTTGAGATACATCAAATTCAGACTACGTGTCAGTTGATGTATTGACCCCTTGGCTCTTGGAGCGGACCCTCCCGGAATCGAGCATGCTGTGTGCGGGAACCCTAGAGCTGGCTGTGACTGCGACAACGACTGCACTGAAATCCTCTGTGGGTTCGGTAGCGATAAAACCGTACTGAAATCCTCTGTGGGTTCGACGACAATGAATACTGCACTGATATCCTACGTGGGTTTGGCAGCAATGAAGACCGCACTGAAATACTCTGTGGGTTCGACGACGATGAAGACTACACTGTAATCCTATGTGGGTTCGGCAGCGATGAAGACCGTACTAAAATCCTTCATGGGTTCGACGACGATGAAGACTGCACTGAAATCCTCCATGATTTCGGTAGCAATTAAGACCGTACTGAAATCCTCTGTGGGTTCGACGACAATGACTCTGTTCTTGCTATCCTACGTGGATCTGGCAGAGTAGCTGGTCTGTATCCTATGTGGGTCCGACAGCTTAGCTGGTTTAGTATCCTACGTGGGTCCCAGCTTAGATGAATTAGTGGCTATATATGATCATCTCTATCACCTTACGAAGAAGTATACCTGTGTGAGCTGAGTCTTGACTTTCAATCAAAATCTTCGATATGATTGACTTTCTTTCCTATGTGGATTGAGTTGTGTTATCCTATGTGGATTGGGTTGTACTCCTATGTGGACGTGATCGAACTTGGGCTTGGATGTTGGAGCCGAACTGGAATTGATGACTTAGGTATATGTATGGTCATATACCTAAGTAGTGTTGGTTTTTAATTCATCATTGTATCTTTCCTTTGTGGATTATACTTTGTGGATTCTGGGAGACCTTCGGGGGTCTCGGGGTCCCTACTGAGTAGCGTATACTCACCCATGCACAGGCTATGCCTGCACTACATTGTGTTGGATGTAGACGACGGAAAATGCTGATCGTGGTTGAGGCTAGTGGAGAAGTCGGTACCTGGAGGTGGACCACTGGGCGGGACGTACACAAAGCAGACGGTTGGACCCGAGGAGCTGAGGTGGCTATCTGTACCCACCCTTCAGGTGGGACTTCCAGTGGATGGCTCAACGTTGCTGCTTTACTTTCAGTTGTTGTACTTTCTTTCCAGATGTACTTTAATTTCAGTTTGGGTTTGTATTCTGCCCCATTTACTTTCCGCACTTACTTTTGTACCCAGTTTTACTTAGTGTTTACTTCTTCAGGCTTACTCTGTGGTGTTTGTTACTTTATAAAGGCAATGTATTCCACTTTTTGTCGGGATTTATGCCTTGGTGTTAGTCGCTAGCCCCTGGCCTATGGGAGGCGGGCTTGGGGTAGTCCTGACACGGGCCCCGAGGGCAGGTCTTGACAAATTGGTATCAGAGGCGTTCAGTTCTACCGCAGAACTCAGGACTCTGATCTTTCTTCTATGTGAAGCAATAGTGTTAAGGGTATTGAGTGTGGTTATTAGTCTAGGGAGTCCAGTGTTGGTGCGGCAGCCGACGTATATGTACACCAGGACCCTGACTTCTGATTTCCGACTCAATGCACAAAAACCTTGATTGCATGTGTGTTTCAAAAGTTTTCATTGTTATTACATTGTGTCGGCTCACCAGGTATACTATTTTGACTGTGTTGCACCTGTTTTTTTTCAAGATGGCCCCATGATGGTATCCAGCTAGGGTTCCGAGCTTTGTGCAAGATGACAGCCCACCGAGTGACGAGGCCTTCATGTAAGGCCCTTTTTCAGCGGAGGCACCGGTGGTACCTCTACCCGGCAAGCCACCAATGCCGCCAGCCCCAGCCACTGAGAGTGCACGTCGCCTTAGTGCACTGCACGAGTTCCAGCATCATAGACCGCCAAGGTTCCATGGGGAGACGAACCCTCAGGCAGCTGAGGATTGGATGGAGGCGATTGTGTGAGTTTTCATGTTAGTAGGGACACCGACGGACATCATGGTGATCCTTGCAGTGAGCCTCCTGCACGCGGTAGCAGGAAGATGGTGGAGCTTGATGCTCCAGGTGCATGACGAGGCTTCCCTCCTCTGGACAGACATTGAGAGCCTCTTTTGCTCAAAGTTCGTCCCAACCACCCTATGTGTGGTGCGCATTCAGGAGATTCTACAGCTGTGGCAGGGCAGCATGACAGTCACCCCGTACTCGGGAAGATTTGCCGATCTCTTACGCTATTCGACGGATATGGTACGAGACCCATTTTTCTGGGCACAGACCTTCGAGTAGGGACTAAGGCATGAGATCAGGGCATCAGTGATCTCCCTCAGCATTCTGACGCAGGCATGAGTACTGGAGAGATCCCTTCTCATTGAGAGCTTTCTTGCTGAGCCTAGACCAGAAGCGAGACCTACCGCAGGGCGGCATGTAGCAGAGTCATTTGGAGCTGGCAGTCGATGGATGTCACAGGGGTTCAGGCGGACCGGACCATCAGGTAGACGACCTCAGGACACTGGCTCAGAGGTGCAGGGCACCTGGTGCCGAGCCAGCCTTCCGAGGAGCAGACAGTGCTACACATGCGGCGGGCAGGGCCACATGGCTCGTGACTGCCCGAGCCGCCATGCAGAGGAGCAGCAGACGGTTGAGGGGCCACCCAGGTAGCGGAAGAGGGTCGACTGTGGCGGTCCGCCAAGAGTTGGCGGAAGATGCAGGGGGGCTGGCCGAGCAGCAGGTGGTGGGCGACGCTTTGAGGCTTTACCACCACCACCACTAAGAGGTTCACCCCGACCACAGGGAGCTAGCGGGCAAAGACAGGCTCAGCTTCAGGTAGTAGAGGCCTACGACCATGACACACCAGAGATGATTCGAGGTACTATCTGTGTCTACTCCACCATTGCTGCAGTTATTATAGACAGAGGATTGAGTCATTCTATTATTGTCGCTGCCCCTATTCGGAGCTCGGAGATTCCGACAGAGTTGTTGGCTCGATCCTTACGGCTAGAGACTCCTACGGAAGCATACTAGACGATTACGCAATGGTGTCGGCAGTGTGAGCTTACTCTAGGAGGTGAGAGCTTCAGCTGGGATCTTCTTATAGCGGCGTTGAGGCCTTACGACATCATCTTGGGAATGGATTGGTTATGTACAGTCCATGCTCAGATTGACTGTATTAGGCGCAAGGTGTGGTGTGTTCGCACTGATGGGAGCAGGTTCACCTTCACCGGCGAGAAGGGAGCCTTTACAGCATAGGATGGACTCACATAGAGGAGAGAACATCCCATCACTCATCAGTTGGCTAGCCTCATCCTAGGAGTAGTTGACGTGCGGAGTCCAAGTTTTCCTATTGTGGTGGATCGACATGCAGATGTTTTCCCTGATTACGTTCGAGGACTACCTCCTCACAGAAAGGTAGACTTTTATATTGACTTGTACCCCAGGACAACCCCGATATCCACTCCATCATATTGGATGGCTCCCGCTGAGCATCGATAGATACAGGTACAACTGGAGGACTTACAGAGAAAGGGATTCATTCGACCCAGTGTTTCACCCTAGGCTTCCCCGATATTGTTCGCCAAGAAGGCAGACGGGAGCTTGAAACTTTGTGTCGACTATCGTCTCCTGAACCAGGTGACTGTGAGGAACAAGTATCCGCTACCAAGGATTGACGACCTCTTCTATCAGCTCAAGGGAGCATGGTGGTTCTCGAAGATAGACCTCAGGTCAGGATATCATCAGCTCAGTGTTTGAGACGAGGACGTGCAGAAGACGACCTTCAGATGTCGGTATGGCCACTATGAGTTCTTGGTTATGCCATTCATCATAAACAATTCTCCGGCGGTGTTCATGAGTCTCATGGACAAGATCTTTCATCCATACCTTGATCGATTTGTCTTGGTCTTCATCGACGACATTTTGATATACTCGACCACTAAGGAGGAGCACGCCTACCACTTTCGGGTTGTACTGGACACACTCCGAGAGTACCAGCTTTATGTAAATCCCTGGAAGTGTCAGTTATGTATACGCGATGCACACTTCTTGGGACACGTTATCTCTGAGGTGGGAGTTGCGGTGGATCCTGCGAAGATTGAGGCAGTGCTAGCTTGGGAGCCTCCCAGGAGTGTGACGGAGGTGCAGAGTTTCTTGGGGCTAGCTGGGTACTACTAGAGGTTTCTGCCAGAATTCTCCAGAGTTGCGGCACCACTCTTAGCTTTGACAAAGAAGGGGAAACCCTTCGTGTGGTTAGACAAATGTCAGCAGAGCTTCCAAGAGCTGAGACAGATATTGACCAGTGTACCTATCTTGAGGCTACCAGAGGAGGGAGTAGGGTACGTAGTCTACTGCGATGCATCAAGGACCGGACTCGGATGTGTCGTTATGCAGGAGCAGGCGGTGATCACCTATGGATCATGTCAGTTGATGTAGAAGGAGTAGAACTATGCTACCCATGACCTGGAGTTAGCAGTAGTGGTCTTGGCTCTGAGGATGTGGTGACATTATCTGATAGGCGAGCACTTTACAGTCTACTCTGACCACCAGAGTCTCAGGTACATCTTCTTGTAGAAGGACCTAAATATGAGACATAGACGATGGATCAAGTTCCTCGAGGACTATGACTTTGAGATAGTCTGTACTCCTGGAAAGGGGAATGTAGTAGCCGATGCCCTCAACAGTAGGACAAGCATTCAACTACTCGGTGAGGCGATGGTGCAGCTAGCCGCTTTGCAGATATCCTTTGTGGATAGAGATGGAGAAGCCTTTCTTCAGTCACTCATAGTCACTCCTCCACTACTACAGCGGGTCAGAGATACACAGCGAGGGGACACTGACTGTGAGACACGGTGTGCACAGATATCCTCAGGACATGCACCTGATGGATTCTCTATAGGAGGAGAGAACGACGGCCTTTTTTAGAGTACATACCATGGTACCAGCTACTTTACAAGAAGCAGTGCTGAGGGAGTTTCACACTTACCCTTTAGTGGTACATCTAGGAGTGGAGAAGATGTACCAGGATCTCAGACGACAGCACTGGTGGCCAGGTATGATGAAAGTTGTAGCTGAGTTTGTTTCTTGATGCCTCACTTGTCAATAGGTGAAGGTAGAGCACAAGGTACGAGAAGGCTTGGTATAGCCCTTGGAGGTCCCAAAGTGGAAGTGGGACGACATATCTATGGATTTCGTGACTGGATTTCCACATACTTCAAGATGTCACGACTCCATTTGGTTGATTACCGACCGACTCACCAAGTTGGATCACTTCTTATCCATCAGAGAGTAGGGCTCAGTGGAGAGCTTGGGACGCCTCTACGTTCAAGAGATTGTACGACTTCATGGTGTTCCATCATCTATCGTCTCAGATCTAGATGCTCGCTTTACTTCCCGGATTTGGAAGGGGTTGCAGGAGGCATTCGGGACACAGCTACGTCTAAGAACTGCCTTTCACCCTCAGACGGACAGGCAGACGAAGAGGACCATTCAGACTCTCGAGGACATGATCTGTGCTTGTGTCCTTGACTGTGGTCACAGCTGGGAGAACCACCTACCCTTGGTGGAGTTCGCGTACAACAACAGCTACCACTCCACCATCGGGATGGCACCATACGAGGCATTGTACAACCGGCCATGCAGATCACCTCTGTGCTGGACAAACCCTGGGGAGTCAACACTTGTGGGACTAGAGATGGTCCAGGCCACGACAGAGAAGGTCTAGGTCATCCAAGAGTAGATGTGGACAGCCCAGAGCCAAAAGAAGCCTTATGCTGACAGGAGGCAGAGGCCACTAGAGTTTGAGGATGGTGACCACGTTTTCTTACAGGTCTCACCTCGACGTGGATTACGGAGATTTGGCCGGGGTGGAAAGTTGTGTCCGCGCTTCATCGGACCTTTTCAGGTACTCAGCAGGATAGGCGAGGTGGCTTATCACCTGGCTCTACCATCTCAGTTACACTGGTTGCATGACGTCTTCCACGTATCTCAGTTGAGGAGATACGTGACCGACCCGACACATATCATCGACCATGGGGAGCTAGACCTTGATGATGGGGCAACCTTTGCAGAGGTCTCGGTGGAGATCGAGGATCGACAGGAGTGGGTCCTATGTGGGCGGTCGATTCCTCTAGTGCGCATCAGATGGCAGCACGAGAACCTCCAAGAGAGCACTTGGGAGCGGGAGGCTCAGATGCATGCTCAGTACCAACATTTGTTCCCCTAGTTTATGATGTATCTTTACGAGGACGTAAAGCCATGAGTTGGGAGTAATGTAAAGACCTTTGAAATTAAATGGAATTTTTTTTCATAATTTTGTTTGGGATTTTACAAGAATGTAGTTTCTGACGACACCTGATTCTGAGGCCCGGTGTGCCCGGAATCAATTTCTGAAGTTTAGCTTGGGTACGTTCAGTGAACAGACAACCGGGTTTTCATAACTTTTGATCCGGTGCTCAGAATCGAAATCGAAGGGCTCCAATGAAACTGCAACCTCAGTAATTTCTTAGGAACACCTTTCCTAGAGTTGCGTTTTCTCGGGTATCGTTTTTAAAAATTGTGGGTTAAGTAATGAATAAAATAAAATTTGTGCAACCAATTTTATTTTTATTTAGGGTAGTTTAAACCCATGATTGGTGGTTGGAGTGGGACCCACTAATATCCTAACTCCACTAGGTAGAATATTAGTGAGGTGGGACCCACACGAGCCCCACCCCCTTTATTTCCTTTTACCTCCCATGTGAAATTAATTTGGTAACTCACCCGCACCCCCTCTTAAATGCCAAGTCAACTCTCGCATTTAATTGGATTATTAAATGCCTCATTAATTGATCAACGCTCGATAATTAAATCGTGATTTAATTTTTGATTTTCAAAAACAGATGGCATGAGAAATAATATAAGGTGAAGGCTTATTTTATTATTCTTTTTGTGTTATGTGAGAATATTTGGGGAGGAAATACTCATGTCTTAAAGAACATCCTTCCTCGTTGAAGAACGCGAAGAACGCACCATCGCCGATGAAGAACGATAGCCTCTAATGAAGGATGACGAATAATGTCGAATCCTGGGAGGTCGACAACGCGATGCTATGTACCGTGACACCAAAGATTCTCTTATCCGAGACGTCGATGATGCTTATGGAACCTTGTTTTGCGACGCCGTCTTCCGCGGAAATTATTTCCAGTGACGAACCTTCATTTGACGACACATTGAGGGAGGGGGTTTGGTTTAATTTATTTTATGTGGATTAAATCCTCGACATGTGTTTAATTGTTGAATGATGTTTGAACCACTAACGTGGTGGGTGCGGACCAACGAACAAGTCTGAACCCATCGATTCTCTGTTCTTGGTGATTGGATCGACGGTCAATGACGAAGCAGGCCGCAAAGGAATTTTAAACCCTTCAATGTATTCTACAGGCCCCGGGAGAGCCGCAGGCGCAGACAGCGGGAAAAACGGACCATTGGAGCGCGTCCGGTGGTCCGCGGAAGGTGCGGCCGGCGCGGCGGCCGGCACCGGCCGGTCGCCCGGAGGCAGCGACGCCCCGGTACGCCGCCTGCAGGATCCTCCATACATGAAGCCGCGGCAGCAGCGGGATGAATGGATCCTATGGCCACGCAGGATCCGGGGGAGACGCGACGACCAGGCCGCGTCGCTAGCAAAGGAAGGGGGGACCGCGTCCCCCCATGCTCGGCCGCTGGGCGAGCCAGCGTGCCACTCGGCCGGGCCGGGCTGGGTTGCGCAGACCGGGCTGGGTCACGCCCTAATGGGCCAAACTCATACCCCGGTCGGGTCGACCCGGTTCGGGCCGACCTGGGGGGGGGGGGGGGGGGTGGGTGTTGGGCCGGGTCGGACCGGGCCCAGACCCCCCACTTTCGGACCACTTTCGGTCTTTTGCACATAACATGGGCTACAGACCTACGATCGACACACCTTCAGTTGCGTAGCGATCCTTCGATCGAGATGGTCGTTTCAGTATATTAGATTCAAGGTTTCAGAGAACTTGGGGTATGGACATGTTGGTTCGAACCCGAAACCAACCGGGCCCTCGGAGCAGAAACACTTATAACATGAGCTCTGGATGTCTGATTGACGTGTTGTCGACTTTGTTGGATTCCTCTTAGTGAGACGGACCTTTTGGTTTACTCTGCTTAAGGGTTGGATGTATTTGGAGTGTTCTTGTATTGATTTTGACTTAAAAACCAACCGGGCCCCTGGAATGAAAAAGCCAATAACTCTCAGACCGAGCGTCCGATTGACGCGCCATATGTCACGTTGAGTTCCTCTTGTCTAAATGAAACTTTGAGATATTTCATCTCTAGACTACGTGTCAGTTGATGTATCGACCCGTTGGATCGTGGAGAGGACCCTCCCGGAATCGAGCATGTTGTGTGCGGGAACCCTAGAGCTGGCTGCGACTGCGACGACGACGACACTGAAATCCTCCGTGGGCTCAGCAGCGATGAAGACCGTACTGAAATCCTCTGTGGGTTCGTTGGCAATGAAGACTGCACTAAAATTATACATGGGTTCGGCAGCGATGATGACCGTACTGAAATCCTCTGTGGGCACGACGACGATGAAGACTGTACTGTAATCCTACGTGGGTTCGGCAGCGATGAAGACCGTACTAAAATCCTATGTGGGTTTGACGGTGATGAAGACTACACTGAAATCCACCGTGGGTTCGGCAACAATGAAGACCGTACTGAAATCCTCCGTGGTTTTGACGGAAATGACTCTGTTCTTTCTATCCTACATGGGTCTGGCCGTGTAATTGGTCTGTATCCTATGTGGGTCCGACAGCTGAGCTGGTTTAGTATCCTACGTGGGTCCCAGCTTAGATGAATCAGTGGCTATATCCGATCATCTCTATCACCTTACGAAGAAGTATACCAATGTGAGATGAGGCTTGACTTTAAATCAATATCTTCAATATGATTGAAATGCTTTTCTATGTGGATTGAGTTTTGTTATCCTGTGTGGATTGGGTTCCACTCCTATGCGGACGTGATCGAACGTGGGCTCAGATGTTGGAGGAAAATTCGAATTGATGACTTAGGTATATGTATGGGAATATACCTAAGTAGTGTTGGTTGTTAATTCGTGATTGTATATTTCTTTTATGGATTATCCTTTGAGGATTCTGGGAGACCTTCAGGGGTCTCGGGGTCCCTACTCAGTAGCGTATACTCACCCCCCCACGGGCTATGCTCGCACTACATTGTGTTGGATGCAGACGACGGACAATGCTGATCGTGGTTGAGGATAGTGGAGAAGTCAGTAACTGGAGGTGTACCATTGGGAAATACGTACACGAAGTGGACTACTGGACCCGAAGAGATGAGGTGGCTATCTGTACCCACCTATCAGGTGGGACTTCTAGTGGACAACTCGACATTGCTGCTTTACATTCAGTTTTTGAACTTTCCTTCCAATTGTACTTTACTTTCAGTTTGGGTTTGTATTCTGGCCCATTTACTTTCCGCACATACTTTTGTACCCAGTTTTACTTAGTGTTTAATTATGCTAGCTTTCTCTGTGGTGTTTGTTACTTTATAAAGGAAATGCCTTCCCCTTTTTGTCGGGATTTATGCCTTGGTGCTAGTCGCCACCCCCTGGCCTATGGGAGGCGGGCTTAGGGTAGTCACGGCACGAGCCCCGATGGCAGGTCGTGACATAGAAGACCTTAGGATCCAGGAAATACCTTTCCATAGTGTAATGGAAGATCAATATTGGTTGTGGAATATAAGTTTAGGAACTGTAACCTTAGGAACCTATGAAAATTATTAAATAAATTACTCATTAAGGATCTACAAGAGCTTAGATTCAATTCTTCAATAGTTTGTGATCCTTATCAATATGGAAAGAAACATAAATCGAGTTTTAAATCAATTGGTGAAGTCTCAACTTATGATGCAAAACAGTTAATGCATATGGATATTTTTGTTCCAACGCAAACTGAGGGTATTGGAGGTAAATATAATGTATTTGTTTTAGTTGATGATAATACTAGATTTACGTGGGTCTATTTTCTAGAAAATAAATCTGAACCCTTTTTTTATTTCAAAACATTTAGAGACAAAGTTAAAAATGAGAAAAACCTTGCATTGATAACTCTTCATAGTGATCATGGAGGAGAATTTCAAAATTCAGATTTTGATAATTTTTGTAGTAAGAAAGGCATTACTCATAACTTCTCAGGCCCATGAACTCCTCAACAGAATGTTTTTATTCAAAGAAGAAATAAGATTCTTCAAGGGATAATTAGAAACATGTTGAGTGAATTGTATTTTGCTAAACACTTTTTGGGATGAAGCTGTTAGTATTGCTTCTTAAAATATAAACCGAGTTTCAATGATAAATTTTCTTAACAAAACACCTTATGAATTGTCGACTAGCCAAAAACCTAGACTTTCTTACTTAAAAGTATTGGGTTGAAAATTATTAATCCAGAATACTGAAGATAACTTACATAAATGTTCTCCAAATCTGATAAAGGAATTTTCCTAGGCTCATCCACTACTTCTAAGGATTATAGAGTTTTTAATCAAAATAATTGTACTATTGAAGAAATAGTGAATGTTAAATTCGATCAAACTAATCCTTTTGTTTTTAAACAACCCAATCCTACATCCTCAGATTTATTTTCAAATACTAATTGTCAAGATTTTATAAAATATTCTTCTAATAATGAAAACATTTAAGAAAATATTTATGAAGTTTTTACCCCAGAATATTTTCTACCATATATTGATGAACAAGTTTTACAAAACCCAAATTAGTTGTTTCTTAAGAATCATCCCAGTGATAGTATCATTGGTGTTGTAAATGAACCTTTAAGAACTAGTAGTTCCATAATAAATTACGTAGAACAACTTGTATTCCATTTTAAATCAGAACCGTAAAGCACTGATGAAGATTTTGGTGATGATGATTAGATTGAAACTATGCAATATGAACTAAATTAATTCGAAAGGAATAAATTCTGGACCGTGGTTGAAATAAATTAGGAAACATCTATAATTGGAGTAAAATGGGTCTTCAGAAATAAGTGTGATGAAAATAGAATCATAGAAAGAAATAAAGCTGGATTAGTTATCAAAGGCTAAAATCAACAAGAAGGAATAGACTATGAAGAAACATATACTATATTAGATAGACATGAATCTATTCACATTTTACTTGCCTTTGTAGCATTATTTAATATCAAAATAATTTAAAGAGATATAAAGTGTGATTTATTTAACATATATGTTCAAGAGGATGTTCATGTTGAATAACCTCCAGGTTTTGAAGACACAAACATTCTGAACACTTTTTTAAACTTTCCAAATCATTATATGTAATTAAACAAGCCTCTAGAGCCTGGTATGATAAACTTACATGATTTTTGTTACAAAACTATTGTGTTATGTGAACTGCTGATCCAAATATTTTTATAAATAAAGATATGTAAATGTTTTTATTGTTAAAATATATGTTTATGACACTATATTTGGACCAATTTTTCAATATTTAGTTTTTTTGAAAATATCATGAAATCTGATTTTAAAATGAGAATGATGAGTGAGTTAACATTTTTCCTAAGTTTTCAAATTTATAAAAAAATGGAAGGAACTTATATACCACAATATAAGCATAATAAATATCTTTTAAAGAATTATGGATATGACAACACTAAAAGTATAATCACTCTAATCGGTTCCTCAAATTCTCTTGATCTTGATGAAGCTGAGAAACTAGCAGATTAAACATCATTTAGAGGTAGGATAGGTAGTTTACTATAATTGACATCTAGTCTTTCATACATAATGTTTTCAGTATGCTAATGTTCAAGATATCAATCCATTACAATCGAATCTCATTTAAAATTAGTGAAATTATTTTTTCACAATCAAAAGTGAACCATGGTTTTAGGACTTTTCTATACTTTTAGAAATGATTTTATTTTAAAAATATTTTCAGATGCTGTTTTTAGTGGATGTATAATGGATTGGAAAAGTACATTCGAAACATGTCATTTCTTAGTAGATTCATTAGTTTCTTGTTAATGCAATAAAAAACACTTAGTAGCACTTTCCACTGCTGAGGATGAATATAGAGCAGTTGGGAGTTGTTGTGACCATGTGTTGTGGATGCAACACACACTCACAGACTATGGCATGAGTTTTTCCAAAACACATATTTTGTGTGATAACACTAGTAACACATCCATAATAAAAAACCCTACAAATATCTCCAGTAAAAAAACATAGATATTCGGAATCACTTTCTTAGGGATCACACACTTAAATAAGATATCATTCTTCAATTTATCAGAATGAAAGATCAACTTGCAGATATTTTGACAAAATCACTATCCTCTGATAGATTTGAATACATTAAACAAAAATTAGGAATGAAAATCATAAGGTAATCTTACAAATTAAATTTTTGTTAAAACCTATTTCCTTACATTAAGTAACTACTTCTCATAGGGGGAGTACATTTTCTTGTTTTCTAATTTTTTTCCTTAATTAAATTTTTCATAACCAAATTTTATTTCATAATTAATTTTTTCATATCAATTTTTTTTATTTGTCAAATTTTTCATAACCAATTTTATTTTAATTTCCAAATTTTTAATAACTTAATCTTTTTTTCTTTACCAAATTTTTTCATTTCTAATTTTTTTTCCTTAATAAATGTTTTTGCAACCAAAATTTTCTTCAAAATTAATATTTTAGAACCCAATTATTCCTTTACCTAGTAATGTTTTTGGAAACTAAAGTTCTTTAGTACTAAAAAATTTCCTAGAAATATGGATGGTATGTTTTCTTACTCAAGTATTCATAATTGAATTTTTTAATTATTGGTATTTAAGAAAAATTTTATCAGATTCACTTTCTTTAAATCATATTCTTCCCTAAAACTTCAATAGATCAGAACCAATCAAACAGTTTTTCTACTTTCATCTCAACCGTCAGATCAGATTAGGATTATTTTAACCATTGGATTTAATTTGGAATTTGAACCATCTTTTTTATGCCTATATAAAGGCCCTCTATTACTTTTCCCACATTGGTTTTCAAGGATGTTTATGTTGAAGCCCTGGCTCTCTTCAAAAAGATTATTCCGTTTTTCTATGTTGGATTAGACTTCAAATGTCGTTGAAAGCCTCCCTACAGAAAAATATGTCTTCAGTTATGGAAACAAAGGATTGGAAAATCTATAGGGAAAATTTGGTTGACCCAAAGTTCTTATCCAAGTATAATTTTGTGACTACGAAAAATATTAAGCTGAATGGATAGGAGAGTTTTTGTGTAGCAAAGAAAAAGAGTTAGGATCTTGTTTTCCTAGAAATTCTTAAAGAATTATATGATACATTATGTTTTTATAACAAAGGTGTAAGAGAAAAAGTTCCATTCAAGAGATATGGAAAAACCTATTCCCTATCATTTAATATGGCTGCAAATATTCTTGGATTTCCATTTGAAGGTGAAGTAATTTTTTGCTTGCACAAGTTGCCAGACTAGTCAGGATATTTTGAGAAGGAAAAGGCAATTGAGTGACTTGGACTAAAAGAAGTAAAATCACCATAAATCAACCATAATTGTAAAAATATGAGGATTTTAGCCTTGTTGTTACAAGGGTTTCTCATTCTATGAAAAGGAGACGAAGACTCCTTAATGAAAAGTGACATCTTTATATTGTATTTTCTGGTTAACCTAAGGAAGATAAATCTTGTGAAGTATATCCTTATAACAATCACCAACACTAAGAATGGAACTATGAAATCCAAGAACATCATGTATCCAAAAATTTTGTCTAAGATCACAGTGCTTTTCTAATAATCGTTCAAAATTCCCAGCAACTTTCTGCCAAGAAATGTCATGATATTGCTGCTTAGTGATGATACCTTAAGGAGAATGAAAGTCTGTTTCAATACCAAGTCTGAATAATTTTAATATATTTTTGGATGTGAGGTTGAATCTTATGCTAATAAATTTAAAGTATGATAGACTTCTAAGAAAGCTCAGAGGAAGAGAAAGGAAAAAAGAACCAGAAACCAAAGAGAAGTCTACAGTTACTGAAACTCAGTCAGCTCCACCAAAGCTGAAAAAGAAATAGATTTTCCTTTATGAAGTGGTAGAAAAATTGTGGGAACAAAAGAAGAATTAGAAATAAGGAGATCCATGTTTTGGCCTCGAAACTACTAATGAAAAGGCCTTGAAAATACAAGATACTAACGATTATGAAAGGAAACAAAATTAAAAGAATACCAAAACGAATTTTTTTGAAGCTGAGTTAGTTCAAGAACATTTCATGGCTACTGAGAAAGTCTCTAAATAATTTCAGGTACCATAAATTTTCTCCATCAACTAGTACCTATAGAGACTTTGGGAAAGAAATTTACAATTCTGGAAATTGAAGTGAAATAATAGATTGTTCTAGAATAATAAATATAAGAATAATAAGAGGAAGAATAATATGAGAGTGATGATGTTATAAAGCAAGTGGAAGAATATCATGATATAGAATGTCCTTCTGAAAATATGTTGATCTAGACTTTGCAGGTTGAGTCAACCAATACTATTTTTCAAGGAAAAGAGGATGAAAGATAGGAAGAGGTTAAAAAACATACTGATGATGAAATTAGAAATCATGACTTCATCCAACCTAATGATCTTAAGGGAGATGCTGAGAAAGAAGAGATTGATAAGGATAAAATTTTCCAACTTTCATATAGTGATCATTAATTCCTGAAGGCTGAGGAGACTATTTTGAAAGTATAAAAAGGAAAACAGGTTGTTGGTGATACACCAAATATGGGTGTGGTGGTTAAGAAGGATGTTGGTGGTTCATCCATGAGGGAAGCTAAAGATCTAGACAATGAATCTTCTCCTACAAGGGAATCAGATTCCTAATCTACTTCTCTGGGTAAGGATTTTTTTTCAGTCATTGAAGAAGTTGTCAAACACCATAACCTAATTTCCAAGTATTAATTTGAGGTTCCAGTTGCTTAAACACTCATTAAATCAGAAGAAAAATTCATTAAGCATGCTCAGGGAGAAATTCTTCAAGCTCGAGCTAGACTTCCAAACTATACTTATCTGTTATAATGCTCATAGGAGATCATTTAATGAATTAAAAAATGGTCAAAAAGAACAATTGAGGACATAAAAATTCTTGATGACTTCCAATATTTAGTGAATGATGCTTTTGAAAAGTTATATGATAGGATAAAAAATATTACAACAAGTTTTTTAGAGAAACTAAACCTCGAACAAGTAGCCGAGAAGCAGGAGGATAAAGATATGAATGGGAAATTGAATTTAGTTGCCTTAAATTCTAAGAGGGAAAGGGAACCTAGGAAATAATTTCAATAAAAATTCAATCATCAAGAAAGATTCATCTATAAATATAAAAAATATTAAGTATCATGATGAAAAAATCAAGGCTTTGGAAAAGAAGAATCAAGATCAAGAACAGTTTTTAATGCAGTTTCAAGAAGATCATAAAGAGATAAAGATATTAAAGGCTATCCTAAAGAAGTTCATACCAAGTAAAAATATGGTTGAACAATTTTTCTAATCAATCTGATCCTTTTATAAAATTTCTCCTTCATTTTCTTTTTTTACAGTTATGATATTTCAGGTACCATTCTGTTCATTCTCTCTAATCATTTTGGAAAATCAAAAAAGGGGTAGAAAATAATGAAAAAAATTAAAATATGTATAAAAGAAGAGAATGCCTTAATTAAAGGAGAGATTACTTAAACAAGAATTTCTAATACAAGAAAAAGTAAAATCTCTCTATGGAATTCAAGAATAGGATACTTAGGGATTTTAAAACCTAAGGGGGAGTTAGTCATATTCATCACGTTTTATAAGTAAAGGGAGATAAGTTTTAATTTTAAATTTAATAAAGAACATTATTATTCCTTATATTATTTTTTTAAAGGTTATTTTTGATTTATAAAAAGGGATAGATTATTGAGCCAATAAGTTTTCCGTATGACTTTTCCACTCCTCTATGTTTTTAAAATCACAAACAATTTAAAATAAAGAAAATTATCATTCTCTAATGATTATTTTCTAATAGAAAATTTTCCTTCTCTAACGAAATTTTTATCCTCACCCTAGTTTTCATAGTCTCATTTTATAACATCTCAAAACCGAACTCATTTTATTACTAAGTCAATGATTCTTATTATTATGTAAAACCTTGGAATATTATAATTACTTGGATATAGAGTCTTCTGTTTTTAGACTACGAATTCTCTGAAATCCAAACTCAGAATTCTCTGTAATTCAGACTCTGAACTCTCTGAAATTCAGACTCCAAATTCTGTAAAAATTTTGATTCTAAATTCTCTAAAATACAGATACTGAATTATCTAGAATTCATACTCCAAATTCTCTAAAAACTAGACTCTGAATTATATGAAAGTCGGATTCCGAATTCCAAGGAATTCAGACTCTGAATTCCTCATAATTAAGACTTTGAATTACTTGGAATTCGTTCTCCAAATTTTTATGAACTTAGAGTTTGAATTCCTCAAAATTCAAACTCCAAATTCCTCATAATTTAGACTCTGAATTCCTCATAATTCAAACTCTAAATTACTCAGAATTCAGACTCTCAATTCATTTTTAAATAGAATCTAAATATCTATGTTTCCCAAAATCTGATTTTTTATATGTTTAGATTCTGAATTCTATTTTTCCTTAGATCTTGAATATTCAGATTTTGTTAAGATAATTTATTTTTTTCATACACATACTTTTATAACATTAAAACAATGTCATAAAATTTGTTTCTAACTAACTGTTGGTTGAGAGACACATGTACAAATCCCTCCAAAATTAGAGGAAAATTATGACTGTTAGAGGAGGGAGCCAACTGTTGATTTTTTCCCATAAATAGGATCTCATTTGAACAAGATGATTATAAATTGATTGATCTTGAGATTATATGTTTCGATGCGGTGAAGTGATTTCTAGGGATAAAAGACTCTTATGCTTTGTACATTTCATGAACATCTTGTTCAGCCCTGAAAATCTTTTTCATCTTTCTTCGTGAGACTTTGATTGCTGCTAAGTACAATTGAGGGCTTCCAAGGATAGGAATCCAGAGGTTCCTACTACCTTAAATATTGAGGGTTTTCAGGGATAACAAGATAGAATATGATATTCCAATCAAGGGCATACCCTAGCATGGGTAAGAAATAATTTATTGAAAGTATAAATCAAGGGACCTTTATCCTAGCTGGTTTGATACCCTACATTTTGGATTAAAAGATTTCGTACTTGTTACTTGTTTTTGTTTCATGTTTTATTCCCACTATGTTTTGATAAATGAAGAAACTATAACTTCATTATACTTTCTTGTACTTTACATACTCTGATAAATAAGATTCTATACACTTTTAGGTAAAATATTCCTTTAATAAAAGTGTTTCAAGATTCAATTCTGGATTCATATATCTAGACCCTAAACAAGTTTATTTCATAGTTAAGAACTTACGGGGATCCATGAATTTACAATGTTTTATTTTTTTAATCATAGTTTTCATTACGATAAAAAATGAATGTTTTTAAACATATAATTCATCCCCCACTCTTGGAATTGAGTATCTATATCAACTATTTCGATCCTACATGACTATGTGGATTCTGGAGTAGTTGAAACCTTAAAGTGATCAATGCCTGATTTTTTCACTTGTGTGCTTCTTGACTACCCCCTATGGGGTGTTGGATATTTTTAAAATACTAAAACCTCTTTTTTTGGGTCCTGATATTTTCATGTGGTTGTATTGGATTTGTTAAAAGCCTATACATTTAAGGTATTAGAGACATGATGACTTAGGAAATTATTTCGGGTGGGTTGGATGGACACTGAATTTTGATATTCTATGGTTTCATCAGGATTTAGTTTCCTAATAGTAGATTCCTAGGTTACCCCCATCTGAATTGAGGCTAAACAATGTGGTTTTGTGGAGGAATGATTCTATTTGAATCATTTCTAATCATTTCTAATAGTTATTCATCATTCTATTGCTCGAATTAGGTTTTATAGTCTTGTTTGAGGAGGTATTTTTCATGAGTCTTTCATTAGAGTGGTATGAATATGGTTTATTAGGTTTGGTTCTTTTGGGTTATCTTTGGGATATTGATGGTTGTGTTCTTAACTGATTTGGTAATTTAGGAATCATCATCTAGATAATGAGGATACCTAGTTAGAGTAATCTATATTAAGACTATGTTTATTTGATATAGTGTTATCTCTTGTTGATATTTGATAGATATGAGCTATATTGGGATAATTTGAATCATAGTTGAATCCTAATATGGTGGGGAGTAAATTATATTTGATATAAACATAATATTCTTGGTGGCCTAGCCTAAAACAAAGTAAGAAATCATATTAAGGAGATAGTTTATTATTGTTTTTTGTAGCCTTTGAGTTTATTTAGGATATGTAATGAATTTGGTTGTTCCTTTTCATCAATTTTGTTCATGGTGTTCCTTGGTTTAAAAGTGTATCATGTTTGAGGAGGTTGAATTTTACTATTTCCATTGATCAACTTTTCCTACTGAGGATTTCTACGGGAAGAAAACATTATGGGGGGGGGGGTGAGTATTGTCACACCCCAACCCGAATTATCTCAATTAATTAAATAATTAAGTAAATATTTGGTCTTTAATATTTCTATTCAGTTTCAAAAAAAAACTAATTTTTAATTCTTTAAAAGTTTATAATTTTGGGGTATTGCATAGTTAGTACATGGTTAGATCAAACCATGTGGAAACCATGTGTTTAGGGTTGGAAAATTGAAAATATTTTTTTCCGAGTTTGTTCATGGTTTATCTAATAGTTTTAACTTATTATCAAAAGTTCCTAGTGTGCTCAGTATGAAGCATATAGTTAATGTTTCATTAAGACTAACTATGCGAAAACCATGCATTTTACCCTGAATTAAAATTTTGAATTTATAAAAATGACCCGAACATAATTTAAACCCATTGGGGTTTCTCCCTATCCCCTTTCACATGTCCTACTCATTAAATTCCCCATGCATGTGACCTCCCTGTTTTATTCATTATGATTCTGGAATTTGTCCCTCCGATTTTGAGTGATTCTATCTGGGTAAGGGCCTCTCCTCCTCTTTCCCCTACTTCAAATTCTCCCCATCTCATTATTTCTTTGTCCCCTTACTGAGTATAATATTGGTCCAAAACCAAAATCGGTTTAGGATCTAATTTATTTTTGTTTTGATTCATTGGGAGTGAAGAATCTTCTTAGGACTTTCTTATTATAATAGTTTAGGGTTTTTTCATTATCTGTGCTTGGATTTAACATGTTCTTCCATGATTTAACCATTATTCTACATAAGATGAATTCATGGATTTTCTAAATTGTTTATTATAAAAATTTGGAATGTTGGTGAGTTTAAATTAATTTAAAAGTATTTATTAAACAAGTTTCCAAGTAAATATAGTTGGTTTATAATGTTTTTATGGGGTTTTCCACAACTATTGATCTAAACCTAAATAATTGTTTTATTTTTAACCTATAACTTATTTATGATAACTATTACACAGAATTTGAGTGTTCCAAAATTAGTTTTCATTGTTTATACTATTTTATTACATAAAAAACGTGTTTCAGTGGATCTACTGATTTCTATTTCATTGTTTAATAAACATTGTTATGTTTTTATATATTCCAAAATTATATTTTTATTCATTCTAAAGAATTTTATTAAGGGTTTAATTGTACCTAAAAAAGAATGAAATTATACATTAAAGAGAAATACAAAATGAAAATGTTCAAACCATATTGATGTGTAACTCTTTACGCAACTAATAGATTTTGTTACTAACCCAAATTAAAATCCAACTATATCTATACATATCCAAATGAATCTTATACATAAGATACAATTAAGACATTCAATAAATGACTTATAATTATATTAAATCAGTAATCCCCACAAGAGTATGTTTTATGTGAACGATGAATAACCCCCAATTTTTTGGAGAAGGCATAAACCTCATGGTCAGCGAGAAGTCATGTCCAAAGCCCCTCTACACAATGATACTCTAATCAACAGAGAATTAAAATTCACCGTAATTATAATTCTTAATATTTATAAAATATGTCTAACTTCTTAATCCAATATCATAACCTAGTGCATGAAAAAATGAAGGTAGAATAAAAATAAATCCATTATCATACCTAGCATGTAACGCCTTATATATATGTATGAAAATTTATATAAGTAGTTTGAAACATTATAATAAATCAAACACCCATTCAAAATATAAAAAATATGCTCATGGATAAATTATGGAATAAATTAATAAATGAATAATTAATATATTTAAACCCGATTTTATCAATTTATAAACAATTAATTAAAAAAATAAGTAAAAACAATTAATAATTTATTAATCAATTATGGGAATTCTATAATTTGATAAATTTAAACAATTTATATTTATTATCAATATCTACCCCTTCATATTATACTTTATATGATATTTTTTGAATATTTGATATTAAATAAAATATAACATTTTATATGCCAATTCTATTACATAAGCAATTTATATAATCTAAATATCAAATATGTAATATTATATAAACCCTGATCATAAAAATTATAAAACTCCATTTGATATTGTTTAAATAATATCTCAAATAAACAAATTTTAATTTGAATAATTCAAATATAATAATTATGAACAATTCATAATTAAAAATATAAACACGTTTATATTTTGCTATATTTTCTTAATTTACACACATCTTATATATTAAAGTTATTATTTCAATATAAACCATTTATATCCAAATTATAATTCATTCCATATAATTGAAACAATATTTAATATTAAAATTTAATATTGTGGATATCTATTTAATAAAGGTTTCATAAAAATTTATTAATAAATTATAAACTAATATCAACATTTTATAAAATAAATAAATATCCAAAAATAATTTATTCAATTATTTATATGAAATTTATATTCAATTATGTCACACCCTTACGATTATCATGTTAATTAATTAATTAATTGGTCTTTAATATTTCTCTCGATCTTTGGGTATTTTTGTTTTGGAATTATTTAAAAATTTAAAATTTTAGGTTCTAGAATCCATGAATTTGTGGTATAAATATTTCATAGCCATTTTTCATGGTTGGTGCATGGTGTATACAACCATGTAAACCAATCATGTGAAATTCCCTGCATTCCCAGTATAAGGTGCACAGTTGGTGCACATTTAGTGTAAGGCTCCAACGTTAAACATTACTTAATCTTGATTTATGTCATGAATTCACATTGAGGATCTTTTTTAGGTTTGGATTTTTATATAATTAGTCCATAACTATTACATTACATCTCAAATATTACAAAGTAGACACTTCTAGTCAAACCAACTATTTTTTTCAAACTATAAAACTCATTAAATAAAACAATAATTCTTTTATTGATAAATATATTCTTGAATTCTACCATTATCTTACCCTTCCTTATACCATGTGGAAACATTTGAAAAACATTGGATGAGCATAAAAATCCCAGTAAAGTATATAAAAGAAGGTAGAAAACATTAGTCCCTAAATAAATACAAATAAATAAATCTTACTTTTCTATCATAAAACATAATATCGTTAACATAACTCATGAAATCATAATATTTATAAATAACACATAGAAATCATAAATCGTAAAGGTATATTTTCACATCAATAACATACATATATTGTACATTTCACAGCTACATAGGATGTTACATATGGAATACCCATCACAATATATTCACCAAATCTTTTAGGAGAAACATTAAGGTTTACCTCTATCACGTTACCTAATACATTAGAGAGCTATGTCGGGCTCACCTTCCCTTGGTTTATCATGGAACCACCTCTATATGTAATCAATTCCCAAGAACCATAACATATTCACAACATATAAAACATGCATAAAGGGAAGATAATATTTCTACATTGCAATCAAAAAATATCATTTCAAGATATTGACATAATAATGATTTCTCAAAACCATTTTCAATACAAAAATATGTAAAAAGGGTATATGGTATTTTTCCTTTTAAAAACATTACTTCTTGTTAAGGAATCCAAATATCAAATAATGCTCGCGGCGGCAGAAATGTTGTTGTCACCGTGTACATTAAAAGGGAACATTACATTTTTCATTTAGTAAAACAAAACATTCCTTTTGAAAAACATTGAGTTAAATTAAAAGAAAAAGGTTAAAATTCTACAATGTATAAAATAAGGTCATGAATAAACAGAAATATACCTCAATGAAAGGAGATTGAGATGAAGTCCCTTACTTTGAGTCCGACTTGTCTCGTTCATTCTTTTTATTCCTGAATAATAAAAATAATTTAATTTATACATACTTTATAAACTTTTAAATTTTATTATTCCTTTTATATAACTTATTACCTTTTTATAACAATAATATTATTATTCAATATTATATCGGTCGTTTTGTCGATATTCGGTACTTGAGTCAAAAATGAACTTGTTATAATTAAAAATTGTCCACATGGTCAAAAGTCCATTATATATAGAATCATATTCATGATTTAAATATAATATTTATTCAGTATATTTGTATTTAGATCCAGTGTATATGTATTTATAATAGTCCATAACATTTGTAGATAAGAAATGAAACACACCATTAATAGAGATGGTAAGTCGTACGCACGCATGGATGCTACTTTCATTTTCTTTTCATATTTAATGAAATGAAAAATTAACAATGAATAGGTATATTATAATTAAATTACAATATATATTTTATATATTTTTAATAATTTCATTAATTCTATCTTTTATACATTCCATGTATGGCATGAACAAGTCAAATAATTTTGTGGGGGTGGTAGTCTGCACTTCCTCAAATGAAATTATCGTATTTACACATTATAAAAATAATAAAGGTATGATGTAAATGAAAAAGACATAATAATAGAAAAGATATAAATATAATATATATAATTTATATATATATTTCTTTAACAATGGCCCCTATGAGAAGTGTACGGGGAAAACTGAATAATCATCGTTTTGTGAAGCAGTAGTTCACCGTACATAGAAACAATATTTTTATACAGATTAGATGTAGGTGTGTGTAAATGTAGTTTGAATAATTATCATAAAAACATCCTAATATATTTAGGATAATATTTTTTCTATGAAATCAAAGAATAACAAGATCATAGGGAGTGGAGAAGGAAAATGAAGGAATTGAAATTGTGAGATAATGTTACCTCTATATCAGGTAACTTCTTTGGATTTGAGCCAAAAGGATTTCTTTAATTTACTTATGACAAATTTAAGGCTTCTAGAATTAAGGGAGGGATTTTGGGAGCTTATGTGAGTGGAATTTGGAAGATAAAAGAGGCTTGAGAGTCATTATTAAATCGGTAGAGTTGATGGACTTTTATAAGTGGGAGGAGGGGCACCTTAAGAATATGTTGAAGTATTATTTTGTTACAAAATGATTTTCAACCTAAAATGGTAAAAGAATAATTTTTTTAAAATATAAGATGATTTTATGTCGAAATAATATAAAAAAAATATGTTTTAGACATGTTTAGGGAACAAACACAACCATATCTTTACCTTTAACCATTAGTTAAAAACATTAACTCTTACCATGTCTTCAATCATTTTCATAATATGTGGTGACTATATTTACTATAAAATTCCAAGAGAAATATAAGAGGATAATTAATTAAAATTTTAACATTATATAAGTCAGTTGGAAAAATATTATATTTTTAGGACTATTATATCATTTAATAAAATTGTATTTGTTTTAAAAACTCATTTATGTCAATTTTGACACTATTAAGTAATTGATTTTTTTAGTCATAAAAACATGTTTACATAGAAAAAAATGGATTAACTCAAATATAATATGTAAATATCATCCATAAAATTCTTTTATTTCATAAAAATAATCAATGTACATTTATTATAGTATTTATAATTTCATTTATCTGAATCATTCATTAATGACGCAATCACTACATCATCATTGTGTCATAATAATTTTTTTTGTATTTAATGTCTAAAAATTATAAATAAATTACCATAATGAATGAAATAATTTTATATTTCTAATAAATATTTATAGTTGAATAGATCTCTTATATAACCCCTTATAAATTTTTTTTTAGTAAAAGATATATGTTTATGTTATATTTCTCTTTACTTTAAACCAATTCTTATAAAATGTCATTTTCACAACCAAGTGGCTCCATGAGGTCCCAAAATAGACCAACGGATGACCATGGTCTGAAATATATCATCTAATAGGATTAGAACATGTGTTATGGTAGTTTTATATTATTAAAATATTATCTTTTACCCATATTTACTAGATTTACCCTTTAACCATGATAAATAATATAATTACTAAAGTTACTATTCCTAATATCTAAAAAATAAAAGTTAAATATTTAAAAAATATAAACCTTATTTTTCTATGTATAGAATCTATTTTTCCAAATTCAAAAAACAGAAGTTGTAATAATTAATTTAAAATAAATTTCCGTTGTCAAAACCAAAAAGCCAGTTTTAAAGAAGTTATAACTATCAAAAGATGGACATCTGTTTATGTCCAATTTAAAAGATAAATTACTTATAATGACAAAATTTTTATTAAATGATAAAAATATAATCCAATTAAACTTTAAAACTAATTAAAATTACAATATAATTATATAAATAAATTTGAAGAAAACGTAGTTTTTACCTAAAATGTGGTATTTTCACTATTCATTAAAAATGAACTTTATCCGAAAATTTTACAAAGTAAATTTTGATGTCAAAATTCTATAGAATATGTTTTTTTCCAAATAGAACATATGAATGTGACAAAAACTATATTTAAAAATGGCTCTCCATCTAAAGGCAGTAAAATGACCTTTTAAAAATATTAGAGTATTTCATGCTTAAAATCAGATTCAATATTATTTTAAGCCTCTAAAATTTCATGGATAAATGTAAATACATTTAACCAAAATTTATAATCATATTGTAGTTAGTTTTTTTCATTCCCTCCAATACAATGGATGAGAGTTAACTACCATTTAAATTAATAATAATATTATATTATTTATCGGTATAACTGAAAGTTCTGTGCAACATAAGATTTCAAAGAAGCCTGTTGTTGTGTGATGAGGACTCTATCAGACATAGAATCACATTTAATGTGAATATAATATATTAATAATAAATATTAATATAAATTAAAAATTATTATCCTATAAATACTTGGGTTGTTACATTTAGGAATAACCCTATAGAAATCATGCATTTCACCTAGAATTAAGAATTTAAATTTATATAAATTTCCCTAACATAGATTAAAAATATTTTGGGTTTCTTCACCTCCACTATTATATGATCCAACCATGAGTATCACCATGTGTGCAGACTTCCCATTTTATTTCATATTATTTTGGTGTTCTTCTCTCTAATTTCAAGCAATTTCATCTCGGTAAGGGGATCTCATCATCTTTATCCTCCTTCCTATCCTCCATCTATTTTATTTATTTTTTATCTTACTATGTGAGTTATTTTTAAGAACCATAGCTGATTTTGGGCTCTAGTTTATTTTATTATTTATCCATAGGGTATGAAACATCTTATTGAGACTCTCCTCTCACTGTATTTGAGAGTTTCACATAGTCTACACATGGCATAGATAAGTGTTTCCATGTTCTCAATTTTATTCTATATACCACATCAACTTGGGTTTTATAAATTAGTTCATATTAAAATTAGGAATTTTAGTGAGTTCAAATTAATTTAATTTTATTTATTCATAAATATTTTAGGTGAATATAGTTTTTTTATAAATTGGTTCTCAAGGGATTTTCCTCGTATATTGGTTTTCACATAAACAATTGTTATATTATTAACCGATAACAAAGTTATCATAATTATTATATAGAATCCAAGTATTCTAAAATTACTTGAGGTATCTTATACTATATTAATACTTGAAATTATTTTAAGTGGGTCTATTGGTTTTGATTTCATTGTTTGAGATACATTATTATGGTTACATGTTTATTTATTTTGTTATACACGTAAAGATTGTGATGCTAATGTTTTTCTCCATATATCGGGTGGTTATTCACAAATACATCAGTATATATATTTATATTAAAATGTGCATATTTGAATGAGAATATGTGAATTGATAAGAGTATATATATATATATAGGTATACACGTTTAAAAGTAAATAAATATTGTGGCATGTATCATTGCTGTTTATTTTTTTTTCAAATTAGTTTTTAAAGAGAGTTTTAAAATGAATTATAAAGGCCCATTTGGAATTATTTAAATGGTTTTCTTAAACTATGACACTCTCATAGTAGAATCCATAGTGTTTTATTGTATATATAAGATTGAGGTATATTTGGATGGGAAATGGTTTACCCATTTCATGATGAAACGTGTTCTAATAATAACGGTTGATTGATATTTTCAAACCTCTTGGGAACCTTTGGTACTTGGGTAGGTGAAGCTAGATCCAGATGAGGTTTCCTACCACTATCTATACTTGTGAAGTATGTGTATGTAACCACCTCCACTAATTGATGGCACAACCCTAGTTAGTGGCCTATATGTTCTATGTGACCCTAGCCCAAGGGACATTAGGGGTTTATCCCATAAGGCCTATTTTAAATTACTATATTCCCCTTATTTTATAATAACACTAGATTAGACTACCCATGTTTATATAGTCATTTTTACCTTGAACTTTTTTGTAATTATATGGTCAAACTTATAACTTCTTTAGTTTTATTTTAGTATATTCTATATATTTCATCTTCTAATTAGTGATATCTATGTCTCTTGGTATTTAGTTTTGCGTGTTTGTTTTACTTTATAGACTTATTAATAGTAAAAAAATTATTTTGAAAAAAATATTTTTAAAAAATATTTGTTCAAACTTATTGGTTTATAAAAAGGTGTTTCAAAAGAATTACATCCATTTGTTTCCTAGAGTGTAATTTAAAAACATTATTTTAAATAAAATATTTTGTTTCCTTAGTACATTAATTCATTGTTTTATGTTTCTTATGATTTAAATAAATTTTGTGTTTTATTATTGAAATCTATTTTTGGTAAAAATATGCTAATAATCGTTAGACCACATGATTACCAATTGACCGCATGAATAAGAGGATTGACCACAACAGTGCGAGAGATCATGAAGAATCGACTGCAAGTCAATATAAGAAAAATTGAAGAAAATTTTCCAAGTCTTAGATAGAATAATAATTTTATCCAAGCTATATCATGATATATGATTGACTTTGAGGACAATATGTGAAAATTTTATAAGTGTTAGATATACCATAAGAATACAATAAATGACTGCATGTTCATTTGAAGCTACCACACTATGAAACTCCTCAACCACATGAAGGAATATAATAAATCATGGAAGATAGTTATATGTTATCCAATGTATTGACCACACATTAATAATTGAATTGTCCACACATTTTATTCAACCAAACATGGATTCTAAACTTATCATGGCTAAATGTATAGTTATTTTTGAAGCTACTACATGTTAAATACTAGATACTGCATGATTCTATTACTTTACAAAGGGATTTTTCACTAACCATGAGGTACAGAACAAAAACCAAAAGCAAAAATATCAAATATCTAGTTTTTCCATTTAATAACACCCATCATAGTGGTTATGTAATTTTAGTATGAAGATTATTATCCCCCATTTACTAATTTGAGAAAATGTCTAAGAATTATAGGATACCTCACA
Organism: Viscum album; assembly: GCA_963277665.1. Classification (NCBI taxonomy): domain Eukaryota; kingdom Viridiplantae; phylum Streptophyta; class Magnoliopsida; order Santalales; family Viscaceae; genus Viscum; species Viscum album. Next base: position 576,315,863 of record OY728158.1, read on the forward strand.
TGTAAAATTCAGTGAAAACAATTTGGGATTTCTGTGATATATGTGTTTGTTTTTTACACTATGATACTCCATTTTCTGGGTGAAATTGCAAAAACATAAAAGAAGTCCAAATTTTCTAAAATGATCACTATCAGTCCCTTAGGAAAATATGAAAATTATGAAAAACATACCAATTAACCAAACATGATTAGAGATTATTCGATATTAAAAATCTCAAAAACTCTTTTCCCACCCTATTTATTTTACATTTCAAGTTGTTCTTTTTATTGGATATTTATTAAGAACAACTCATTTATTATAAAGGATAGTACTATTATACTCTATCTTATTTCTGTTCATTAATTTTCCCCACGAATAACTATTAAAGGGGTCTCGTTGATCCTAAACTAACTTATGTGAAGCTATTTCTATAAAACCCAATATTGGTTGAAAATAAATTTATTAGATTTTAAAAAACGTTATTAGCAGTGGTTTATGATCAAGTGGAGGGGAATAAGCTCCATCCTTGACCAAACCTCTTATCAAGTTTCACTATGTTCTTTAAATTTTATTTTCATTACTTGTTCTGAATTTACTCAAAAAAAAACATTTTTGATATTAAATTTGTGGTCTTATAATAGTAAATGAATGCTATAATTTGACTTTAATCAATTATATATCATATATATACCTATTTTGGTGAGAGTAAAATTATTTCAGAAGTAAAAGTAACTTCAAATTTACTTAACTGGGTTTTGATCAAGCCTTTGAGAAAATATTTCGAAGTAAAAAATTATATATACCTACCATATTTTCAAACTGGGATAGTATTTTAAATTGAGGTGATTTGAAGTTTTATTTTCAAAACAAAAAATTATTAGAAGCTCAATTCACCCCCTCTCTTCAGAATTCCACGAAGACCAACGTTAGGAATCAAATTATTGTTTCCCTATATTTTTCTATTTTACCTCATGATCAAAGATAAATTTTTATTAAACAACAAAAAAGTACCACCATACAAAAACAAAACCTCAAAAGTTCTGGAAGAACCAAGGAAGATCTAGGGGGTCTAAAGTTATGAAGACCAAGCTCATCACCTTTAATTAGAATCACCCCTTCAGGTTTCAAAAAGAGGGATGTAGGGAAGAAATTGATATCGGGGACTTGATCTGTAACAACCAGGGATGTGAGATGATCTACACCTTTTTTCCCTTCCCCCAAGTGTGCACCACCAAAGGGTTGTTGCTAAGAATGGATTTTCATTTTCTAATGATGAAAACAATTGACCACGGAGTGAAAACATTTCTGTACATGGAGTCATGTATAATATTATAATCAATATACACCTGAAAGAGATCAATATTCTCCTGTTGGAATAGCTGAAAACCTGTGAACATCACTTTGGCTGCTGCTTGTATAGACGTCCCTTGTCTATAGAAAGCAGAAAAAGAAAGAAGGACGTTTCACTTGATATCTCGAACCAATCCTCCACCATAGATGACCCCCTCCTTGCATGAATCATCCACATTAATCATGAGATAAGAAGGAGGATGTCATCCCACCCACTATCATCTATTCCCTATATAGCCAGAATTGACCAGAGAAACACTGCTTTGCAAGCATCTTAGAGATGGCACATCTCTCCAGTTGTTGATACAATTAACTATATCCAGAAGAAGTGACCTGGTTCTCATGATGATGGATCTACTATAGGTGGAAATTCCTTCATACCTAGATCAGTTTCTGGATTTCCAGATGCACTAACATACTACATTCAAAATGGGCGCCTTCACAAGTCTTTCCACAATTGAGTTATTCTTTCCATGGAACCACCATTCGAGAAAAATTCCATCTAGACTAGTAGTATAATGAAATGACAAAAAATCACCAAAGAAGCTCCAAATCTTCTTAGCCCATTCACTGTAAAAAAGAGGTGATTCAAAAACTCGTCTTGATGCCTCATACAGGAGTGGAATTTGGAGGGGAGATTGATACCCAACTTCTTGACCTTGTCATCAGTAAAAACTACCCGATTCTTGATTCTCCAAGTCATAGAGTTATATTTGGGGGGAATCTTCCTACTCCATACAACACTATTCCAAAAATCCGACTACTCCTGAGGAAAAAGAGTCTTTTGGAAATCTTTTGAAGTAAAGAACCCTAAGGTGGAGGGTGTAATCACGCACTTGTCTTATTTAGAATTGATGCAGATGAGATCCAAAATACCCTGTTGATCCTCATCCAGAACCGCATGCATAAAACCATGATACATACTGGCCTCGTGGAATGTAATATGAGGGAAATAACACCCCAGGAAGCCAATAAAGGTTCCCACCCAATTGTGATTCCAGAAAAGTATGTTCCCCTCACCCACAATCCACCAAGAGTAACCATGGAGGGTCAGAATGAGCATGGAAATCTTCACCCAAAAAGGGGACCCATGGCCACCCCCAGAAGTGCCCGCAGCTATTGTAGACATGATTCTGCCCCAGAGAGTACTCTCATACACAACCTCTCATTCTATCCTCACATTCATATAGTGCATGGTGTCTGAAAGATTCTGAACCTTCATCCCTCCTTCGTGAATTTGTCTCATCATCCTTTTCTACGAGGAACAATGATGCTTGATTTTAGATAAACCATCCCAGATGAGTCACACTAGTATTTCATTAATTATAACAACGTCTCCCTTCAAAACGTTAATGGATGATAGAGCATGTGAAGTAATGCTGGATAGGACACTACTGATAAGGGTAATACAACCCCCAAAGGATAGATAGTGATTCTTCTTAATTTAGCACACAACTAATAATTCCTTTTAGAATTTTCTCAAAGCCTTTAATATAGGTTCTTCCCAAAGAAATTGGGTCACCTAGGTAATCCAGAGAAATAGATCCTTTCTACATGTTAAACTCATTGCACCAAGAAGAGACCTGATTAGTTCCACATTTACTAGAAATGTAAATGTTGCTATTAGATATGTTAATGATCTGACCACTCTAGGAACAATATTCATCTAGAGCCTTATTGATCCCACAGGATGACCTCCTTCTAGAATTTTTAAAAATGATGGAGTCATTTTCAAACATCAGATGAGAGATAGAGGGAAGATTCATTTCCCTGCGAAAAGGAAGAATATTTCCAAAAGAAACTCTCATGTTGATCAGCCAACTGAGTGTATCCTGCATCAAGATGAAAATTGTAGGGGAGAGTGGGTCACCTTGCCTTAGCCCATGGGTAGATTTGAAAATACCATGAGATTTCTCAATGAAAGAAACATAAAACCTGGAAGAGGTAACACATCTGAAAATTAGGTCCGTAGATGAGTCAGAGAAACCCATATTCGAATGAACCCTATTAATGAAGCTCCATTCGATCCTATCATAGGCCTTATCCATATCCAATTTGATTTCCATATTTGAGGAATGAGTTTTGAGATTAATTGTCTCTAAGAATTTCTTGTGTCAGGGCTATATCCCTTGAATCGACCGACCTCTAACAAACCCATGTTCCTCCATTAAAACCCATATAAGAGTATATTTAGAGATTCATGAGTTGATATTGCTTGAGAGAATTTTTTGGGGACGTTACACATTACCACAGGCCTATAGTGATGAATAGTGTATGTGTCTTTAATCATTGGAAACATGACAAGAGTAGTGTCACATGAAATCCTAGAAAGATGACCAACACGGAAGAAGTCATAATTGGCCACAATAATGTACCCCTTCACCACCTCCCAAGACCCCCTGTAGAATGAGCTAGGAAAACCAATAGGTCTCGGGGCATTGTATGCCTTAAGCTTTGCCATAGCCATAAACACTTCCAACTCCTCAAAAATAGACTCAAAGAAAGTATTGTTCTCAATGGAAACCTCACTGGGAAACTCCTCAAAAATCTTTGTGCCTTCCCTCAGATAGTCGTTCATCATGATGGTGTTATGACCCACCAAAAGATTTTAAAAGAAAGAAAGATACAAATTTCCAACCACATATCTATCATTCGTGTAAGATCCATCCTCCATCCTAATATTTGGTTTAACCAGATGACTCCTATCACTATTACATGCAATAAAAAAGGTTGTTTTCTTGTCACCTTCTTGCATCCATTTCACCCTTGATTTGTCCCATACCATGAAATTCTGTTTGAGAATAATATCTTTCATGATGGATTTCTTGTTTGAAAAATCCTCAAAAACAGAGTCATTCCATTCTTCCTCTAGGCTGAGGTCCAGGCATGCCACATCTTATTCAGTTTGTTAAAATCCTGGTCACTACTAGGAATTACTTTTGCCCAAATCTAAAGCCTCTATTTGACCCAATGTAATTTAGTATGTATGGAAACCCAGAAATGTCCCTGAGTGGATTTTTCACACACCTCCCGCACAAGATGGTGAATCATGAAAGTGTTGATCCACTGTTTTAAAAACCTGAATCGGTCACTCCCTGTTTGCCTTTCAACCAAGGACACTAACATGGGAGAATGATCAGAAATACCACGTACCATATGGTCTACCCTCACCTCTAAATATTTGAATATGGTATAGAATTTGGCCAAATATCGATCAATTTGACTCCATAATCACCTTTTTTCTTTCTTGTTATTACACTAGGTGAAGAAATCCCTACAGTACCCCATGTCCAAAAGCCCCTTTCCATCCATGAAATGGGTGAATTTAATGCTTGAAACCCAAGGGAAAGCACCCATTCCATGCTTCTCCTCCGGGTAAGCAATGATGTTGTAGTCGCCACAAAAAATCCATGGATAGATCTCCAGATCGATGTCATTGAGATCATGCAACAAATTCTATCTTCCTTTCGCATCGCAGCTCCCAAACACAAAATAAAAAAGAGAGATTCGATCATAGTGGTTACATTCACCATAATAAATTGGCCACATGCTTAAACCAAATCCACATAGGTCCCCTTACTCTAGAATATCCAAATGTGCTGGTTGATCAGATCAGCATGCATGGCCACTTGCATCTGAATTTTTTGAGTAAACACTTTAATTTTAGACGGATGTTGTTTATGCTCTAATACCACCACTATACTAACCTCCTGATTCATAAATTCCATGGATAAAAAATGAGTTTTCATCCAGGCTCCAATTCCATAGGCATTCCAAATTAGGATGGGTATCATTGACATGCTGAGTGCTTGTTTTGGCCCTAGACAATATTGCCTTCACACTGTGAGTATAATAACACTCATTGATAAATTTGCAATGAGCTCTCATACAGACTCCAGACCAATATGATTGAGAGGTTCTGGCCAAAGAAGACAGTGGGCAACATGACCTGACAGACATACCCTTCTTCTTACTTTGAGGAGTTAGAGAGGCAGGGGCCTGTTCGTTATAAATAGGCAAGACCTTGAGCCAGTAACCCTCTCCAACAGTCAGAAAATCATAGTTTGATTGAGCTTGGCTGGGAAGGAATCATTTGAAGACATTCAAGGACCAATCCACCTTGAAGTGATGAAAATGGGTAGGGGAGAGTATAGCCTCATTTTTGACCCATTCATTTGAATTCCTGAAAAAAATGGCCAAGTGGTTCCAAAGGCCAAGTTCTCGGCCCTAGCCAATAAGCAAGAAAATTCCAAAGATTGTCTGACCGTGAAACCATTAAGAGGAACCGGAAAGGTTTGTAAAAGATAACAGTTGAAGACGGGTATGGAGCCTAATTCAAGGACACAAAAACATTTGACAAAGACGAACCTCCTGCCCCATCGAAGGAGGTAGCCTCAGATGAACCAATAAGGGGAAGAGTAGGAACAAATAATGCCTGATCCTTCTCATGAATGTTTTCCAATTGGGATGTTGGAATGGAACTATCCGACAACACCTCTGAGAGGGAAGAAACCGGTATTTGGTTATCTTAATGACCATTTCTGCAAAGTTTCCTTGGATGACCCAGAAGAGAACATGCAGGAAAAAACCTGGGAAACATAGGGTAGACAATATCCTGGTTCCATATCAGTGAATCTTGTACCTTCAGGGTGATGTGTTCCAATAGTCGTAGTGAGAGGTCCAACTCCACACAAATACAGGCCCTAGAGGATAGAAAACTACTTCACACATGATCATCTGTAGAAAGAAATCCCCAATAGAATCCCTAACCACTTTGAGAAGATCACCATTAAAGAATGGAAGCGGTAGCCCTAGAAGACAGATCCACACCACAACACATGAGTCCTACCTCCCTCTATGAGCCTCCAGTGACCATCTCGCAAGGCTAAAACTCCAATTTCCATTGTAGCGCGGAGATTTACACCATGAATGGATGAAATCTTTTTTTGATGACAAGGACACATAGAATGAGTTCCTGTCAAAAGACAAGATTTCCACTGGACCTGCAAGACATCGGGACTCCACAAACCATTTGAAAGCCAAGAGGGGAGGCTTAGACGATCCACATCGTGCCACTAGTGTCCACTTCAAGACACTAACTGCATTCCTATAAACCTCCTAAGGGAAATCCGCTGAAGGACGAGATCCGTACTTGATTACCGTCGTGTTGAACAGATGACCCTTTGGAAAACCCGATCGCAAAGGCTTGATAGGCAGACTATATAGAACCTCCTTGAAGGACAAGACATCCCGACGAACCCCAATGGTAGTCTCAACTAGATCCGAGAAGATGATACCTCAAGAGGAATCAGGAGGGTAGGATTAGAAGGATTTTGTGCCAGACTTCTCCCTGTGAAGCATATGGAAGAAGGTGCAATGGAGGGAAAAAATATGAAAATAACCAGGCGTGTGAGGCACGTTCTCTAGAACTAAATAATGAGAAGCCATATTATTATCTCAAAACTGAGAATTCCTCCATTGAATGTTGGTTTATATGGATCTTTCTCTTTTACCTCAACCTTTATCAACTTCCAAGAATAAGATCTATTAATATTTATTTAATTAATACTCAATAATGGTGGAAGCTAAACCTAAAGGTCGTGTTGTAAACAGACTTTCATTATTAATCGGAACTAATAATTCTCAATGAAAATAAAAATAAAAATAAAAATCAATTTATAAAGATTGGTATTTGAAATATTAGGTACTATTGATTATTAATATGAAAACCCAAAGCTCATAAAAATGAAATGATGGATGAAAAAAAATCCGTGTTTGATTATAATTTTAAATCATTGAATTCATTATTTTTTTATTAGGTGAAGATGAATTTAACGTAATATCTGTTTTGTTACTACATTTCCAAACCTAGATATTTTTTCTATTTCTCATAAAGTAACTTTTAATGTTAACGAAATGTGATCAAATACATATACAACAAAGTATGGGTATTTTAATATGAATCTTTATGAGTCCATTTGTATAATTTATTTCAAATTTTGAGGAATTATCAATAACATTAATTTACTTGGATAACCAATGGAAGGGAATAAATTTCTAATACTACTGAGATGGTTATGTAATAGATAGAGAAGAAATACTGTGTCTATCACCCCCAAATTCATTTTTCAATGTAATTGTGTTTGGATATTGGTTTTTATCTTATTTTTCCATGTTTCTTGGTCTTATATGTTTCATAAGTGGTTAAAGAATGTGTCTGGGAGTGTTGAGAGAAGTAGGGAGAGCCTAGAGACTAATCAAAACCTCCCGTACACTATGGTCCCCTTGTTCTAGCCGTTTTGGCTAGCTATGAGGAGGTACATGCCTTGGATCTCATATTTGTTCCATGTTATGGTATTGTGAAAAAATAGAACCTTGAAACACACTTCCTGAGAATTTTGGAATGGTGTGGTTTCACCTTGTACAATCATGGAAAAAATAGGGACTAAACACAACATTTTTACTACCCATTGGGTATTTATGCATGAAATCATAGCTATGGGAAACAAAGTGTTTGACATGCCCTACCTTGTAATTTTACTTTGAATCTTCCATAGGTTTTTTGGCCTAGACCACAATGAGGACCACAACATAGATATAGTCATTGTGTCACCTATATAGCTCATTTAAATGAAAAAATATGGGTTTTATTTAATGTAAAATAAAAAGCTAAATTGGGTTCCCTTTTCCCTATTCGCATGAAACATGACCCATGAAACTCTCATTTGTGAAACATTCTTATCCCCTTTCACATGGATTAATTTCTAGTGGAGATATTTAACTTGTCTTTTTCTAAATCTTTAGGTATGTGTCTATTCTTCCCTCTCGTGGTTATTCTCTCTCCATTTCTATGAATTTTATTCTTCCTATTGACCAGGGTTCATTTTGAACAAACCCGAGGGTTTTTGGGTAATTTTAATTTTACTTCACTTGGAATTTAGGTCTTCTAATGGTGGTATTACGTACTATTTTAATGGGTTTTATTATCAAAGATGATTTTATGGACAATTTAAGGTAGGATTTTCCCATACTCGACTCTTTAATTTTAGAATGATAAATTAATTGGATTTTAAATTAATTTTCTTGAAAAATATAGATAATATTTTAAATTTTCATGGAATTTATACGGATGAAATCATAATTCAACTTTATTTTCATATGACATGATGGATCATTCTATTTTAGATTGTGGTTTAAATTTTCTTTTCTTAATCAATGCACACCTTACATTGGAAACATTTTCTTAATGGTATTTATGAAATAATTGCATGGTTTTAATTTTTTTTTGGTTTTAAAAATATGTTATCATTAATATATTAATTGTTTCTTGTAATTTTACTTATTAATTAAAATTACAAGCTATGTTAAAATATCACTGAATTTATTTTAAATACAAATGTTAGAGTTGCATATGATTTTTAGTGTATGTGGTTTCTATACACATATACATAGGTATATACATATGTACAAATTCACATGATAATATATGAGTTTATATATATATATAAATATATATATCTATCTATGTGTGTGTGTGTAAATGAATTTGTGTTTAATGAGGATGAAATATTTTGAATTTAAATTGGGTACATAAACTCATTTTTCAAGCATGTTTTTAAAGGGGTTTATAAAGTAACATATAAAGTCCCAATTGGAAATTTTTGATTGGTTTTCCTTATTTCATAAAGGACTTTTTAATTAATTAAATTCATTCTATGATAGTATTGAATTTAAAATTTATGTATATATGGTTTTTTTGAATGGTATCTTAGGTTATGATGAAGAAATGTTTTAAACAATCATTTAATTATTTTTATAAATGTAATGGATTTTAATGGGCTGTTGAAAGACCTATTTTTTAATAAATTATAAAATATTTGAAATTGGAAATGAATATAGGTACCCAAGTATATAATGGGGAAGACTAGTGTTTAGTATATCTTTGGTTAATTCCACTCTACGAAATAAATGAAAATTAGATGACGGTCATGGTATCATCATATAAGTGGTATCACACAACTAGGTAAATAAATGTAATCCTTAGTGGGTGAGTTAGATGTGGTGTCATTAGATGGGAAACTACAGTCCACTAGGATGTGAAATAACCTCATTAATGGTTTGTGCTCACACTTGGACCGACCATTATCTCAAAAGTTGATATGAGGATCTGCGATTCCCACTAACTGTAAATGACTTAGGTATGTCCTATAATGCATGTTAATGGAATGGTTATTTTTATGGAATATATACTTATTTATAAAATTACAAATCTTATTGTTTATTTTACCATTCCATATTCCATATTATTTTAAATATATGTTTATAAAGTGCATTATAAGTGTTTATTTATAGGGGTTTTGGAAATTATTGTTTAAGTGGTTTTAAGAGGAGGATAAAAAATGAGTATTTGGTAAAGGATGATTAGAATGTGAAATATTTTACAATTGATTGTTTTCATTTAATGAAAAAATAGAAGTTTCATAAATGGTAATTCATATAAAGTAGGTTTTTATATAAATAAAAATAAAATGATAATATTATAATTAATTTTCAAACTAGATTTGAAATGGATATTTGATTAAAGGAAAATCATGTGTCAAAGCGGGTAGTGGCCTACTAGGTATGTTTATTCTCACACCTATATCTACATTTTAAATCTAGAACCCGACTATGGTTATGATTTCTCATGGAGTGTTTTATATTTTAGGTTTGAATGGTGACTCAAGGAGTCACATGGAGGTATTCCTTCTTTATTTTAATTACATAGATTTAGTTTTATCCAAACAAGACTTTCCTTATTTTAGATATTGTTATGTTTGGAAAATTATATATTTGGAGGTTGGAGTTGAATAAGTGTTTGTTTCTGTGGTGGGTGTTCAAGGGTTATAGAGGGATAAATTTGTTTAAATTGTTTAACTGGTTTTATATTATATTATTTTGGTTCCTACTAGTGATTGGTGCTCGAATTTATGGAGTGGTCATGACCACTTTCCACTACTTTTTTAAATTAATTAATCCGAGAAATCACTCTCATTATCTCTTATTTGATTCCTCTAATACTTTCCACCATCATAGGGTTATTGAGACCATGCATCATGTAACAGCCCGAGATTTTATGAAAAAATATTATTTTTAATTTTATTAATGTCTTGTATTGTATGTTACACCAAAAGGAGCTTGCACAACATGCATCCTTTCCTTGCCTTGCATTACATGCAATCACAACCTTCCTCGATTGCGTGTGTAGTACGCAATACTGAGTTTCACGAAACAACGATATGCTATTAAAATATTATTAAAACTAGCCATTAAGATAAGTAATAACCACTTTTTAAAATTTTAGAAATTTTAGCTCTCAAAATGGACTTCATTTTTGGATTCGGAGTATCAAATTTTGCCTAAGGTGAAATTTTGGTAATTTTCGGATAACTTTCATATTTTGATGAATAGTGAAAATTACTAAATTATAATTAAAAACAACTTTTTTAATCAAAATAATTAATAGTGATAAATTATTAATTTGAGTGGTTTTAAAGTATATTTAGAATATATTTTTACAATTAAATACAATGTTGGTCATTGGATGTAATTTCACATTTACACCAGACATAAACAAGTGTTAATCTTTTGATTGTTATTATCTCTTAAAAACACGCTATTTGTTGTGACAGCGGAAATTAATTATAAAATTAATTAATGAAACTTATATTTTGGGAATTTTTTAAAATAGAAATCATTTTTGAAATCTGAATATCAATTATATCTTAGGGTGAAATTTAGGCATTTTTCTGAAAAACTTCAATTTTTGATGAATAGTGAAACTACTAAGTGGTAGTTAAAAAAATTAATTTTTTTCATAAATCTTAATTTTACCACTTCTGTGAATGGAATTTCAAAAATCCGAGAGACACGGTTGATGTCAGTAAGTAAAATTTGGTTCAATGAGATGAAAATAATTTTTGGTGAATAGTAAATTTTTACTTTTATTTACCACGGTTAAAAGTAAATAGGGTAATTAAGGGTAAAAATGGTATTAATATTACCCTAACACAAGTCCTAATCCTATTGGACAAGTGTATCTCGACCAAAAACAACCTTAAGTGTAAACTATTATCATTTAGGCCCACTTGGATTAGATTAGGATATTTATTATTATTTAATTCAAAGAAGAGTTAAAAGAGTTAAAATCAAAGTTTATTTAATAAATCCTTTTTAATATAAGGTTATACATACGATAAATTCTACTATAAATATTAATTAGAAAGCCAAAAGGATTTCCTACATAATGGTATTTTATTTGTAATTTTTAGACATTAAATAAGTTAATTTATATATGACACAACGATGATGCAGTAATTATCTTATTAATGAAATATTGACATAATTGATGTTATAAATACCTAAATAAATATAATTTGAGACTTTTTATGAAATCAAATACTTTTATAGGTTAATATGACATGTTAGTATTGATTTAATTAACTTTTTTCGAACTTATCATTCTGTTATGATTTTCACAAAAATCAATTACTAAATAGTGTCAAAATTGACATAAAATAGTTTTTAAAACAAATATTATATCATTAATTGTTATTTAATTCATAAAAATCTAAGGATAGGCCAAATGACTTAGATAAGTATAGATATATTAATAATAAACAACTTGGGGTTCGTTTGGATTCATATTGTAAGTTTATGAACCATATAGTGTAAGAAAACAAAAAGACACGGTAAAAGTTAAATTATTTAACTTAGAGTTAAATCTAATTGATAAGGTTAAAATAATAACCTATACTAGTCTAAATCCTATTGGATGAGAGGATTTTGACCCATCCCCACTTTAGTTTCAAAATAAGACCATTTGGAACCATTATAAACCGAATTTGACCTTAATATAAAATAATATTTTGAGATTTTCCAAAGATGCCCCTCTCCTCCCTTATAAAAGGGCACCTCCTCCCTCTCCTCCACACACCAATTTGAGCATTCAAGCTCGGCCAAACCCTGCCAAAATCTCTTATCCACTTCCCCAGTATCATCCTAGAGGTCCTGGTCTTCTTCAAAGACCATCCTTAGTTCTTTAAGTGGAGGTTAAGTGAAGGCGCGTCAAAAAGAGGTAATATCCATTACCGATCTTTTTCAATTTCTTTCTTCTTCAACTTCTTCTTCTTTATTTGTTTCATGGTAAAGTAATAACATCAGTATTTATTATATACTGATATGTTATTATAAATATGAAACAACTCTAATTAACCTTCTATCCATCCTACAGAAAAAGTAAATCACCGCACGTGCGTACGTACGAAATACCGTCTCCACGCCGTGGTGTAATCTACTTTCCGCCACCACCTTTATAGGATGGGTATAATGGTGTAATGAGTAACTATATATGATTATTATAAAGTGATATTGATACTGAAATGGTATACATACACTTCAACACAATTCCACGACCATGGGAACGATATCATCGCTCGTGCGTACGTACAAAATACCGTCTCCACGACACGATGAGATTCATTATCCATGTTAACCATTCCAGAATGATTATAAAGTATATATAATGAATAATAATGGAATATATGTCATGGTAAATCTACTGGATTTGTGTATATATATATATATATATATATATATATATATGTCATCTACTTACTTCCATTCAAGACAATAAGGAAAGGAAAGCAGCATTCATGCGTACATACGGACTACCGTCTCCATGAACGGTGTATTTCATTCCATTTACTGATTTATTATATATATGTATATTATGAATATATATATATATAAATCATGTTTTATATTCTGTAATTAATTAATCATGATCTAAGTAATCATATGAATAATTACAAGTCAAAACACGGATGACAAATGAAACAATTTTACCCAAAACGCTCTTTAACATCGAATTTACAAAAGAACGGGTAATATAAAGTCATAAGTGAACCATATATGATATCATAAAAATGAATATGATTCTTTAATAAGTCAATGAAATTATTTAAATCATTATACAGGAGGTTCGGACACTTACGAAGCAAATCGGACCTAAGGTAAGGGAAATATCACAGTCTCATTTTTATCCGAGATTGTTTATACTTTGGCATTTACTGGGGTGTATTTTATCATCCACATCCATGTTTTCTCAATATTTAATATTATTTCCATTCACCTACAGTTGTTTAAATCCAATTTTACCCTTAGGTTAGTTTTTAGTAAAAGATATGAAAGGAATCTTTTGTCATTTTTCGTACGAGGTACTTTTTGACTTTTCCGACAAAAGTACGAAGAATGTTTTTTTTAACTTATACAACATGAATGGATTTTTAAAACATTATTTCCAATAAGCATACTTTACAAGTTTTCAAGTTTATTTTTAATCAACTTCTTTTATTTTAAAGTGGTATGACATGTTAAGAAAGGAAAAATGTTTTTGAAGAAGAAAGGATATTTTCCTCAAGAATGGAGTTCAAGTGTTTTATCAAAATTATTTTCCATCTAAGATAATAAAGGGTTCTGTTTTTATCCCTATTATTATATTGATTTGATTATGTTGTGATGGAATTATATTTTTATGAATTCCTTTATCTTATAAGAATTGTTTTTTGATGTCATGTTGTTTATGAATCCCATTTTTATTACATGGGTTATGCAATGATGTATGATTTATGATTTTGGTGGCACACATAAGAATGGTATCATTATGAGATGGGTGGGACCTATATCTCTCTACAATGCATTGGGTAAAGATTTTATATCTCATGAGATAGACATGGCTGGAATGGTAGGTTATACCGGTTCAGTGAAACAGGACTGGAACGAGGGTGACTCGGTTCAAAAAGGGACTTTGCCCACTAAGATAGTCTTGGCAATGAGTCTTGACTAACAAGAAATGATTCTCTATGATTATGTGTGTATGACACAAAGCATAATGTTTTATGTTATGATTATTGTGATTACATTTCACTGCCATGATTTATCCCTTGTTATGAAATTATGATCTCTTTTGCAGGTTAAGATTTCCAAAAGTTATGTGCTTGTGTATACGATGTGATTGATATTTCTTTTGTTTACCCTTACTGAGCATTTGAGCTCACCCTATTATGTTTTATTTTCCCCAGGATATAAAGAAAGGTTTTAGGTATAAAGAAAAAGATGATCTTTATGGGAGATATTGAACATCGTTCACTAGGATTAGAAGATTATATTCCGAGTTTCCAAAGACACTAAACTATTACGATCCTTGTGTGTGTGTTTTTGTTATGTATTAAGTATTCCGCAAATGTAATGTAATGTCCATGTAAGTCAGGCTTCGGGTCTCTACAGTTGGTATCAGAGGAAAAGTTTAGTCAACCTTTGGAAACTAGGATGCGAAAACGTTAGTGATATCCCTAGAGATATTTCTAAGCTATGTCTAGGGATGTCCCTAAGGTTAAGTATACATATAGGTTATAGTACTAGAATTACGCTAACGATCATAGAATTAAACCTAAGATGTTAGATATTGAAGGTACTCTCCCTTTATTATGTTGTTTTCCCTCTCATAATTTTTGCCTCTCACACTATTTTTTTTGGGTTTTAGACGATGGATGGAACCCGAAGGAACCGTGTTGATCAATGCAATGGACAATGCAATGATTGTCCTCCTGAACAAACAAATGTTATGGGAGATGGAGTGAAAAATATTATTGCTATACTTACACAAGCTATGAATCATTATGGACTTCCAAATGAGCAGAAAGGGAACAATATTCTATTGAGTCCTTCATGAGGCAACGTCCACCTTCTTTCAGTGGGTCTTCTGATCCACTTGTTGCTGAACAATGGATCAGTACTACTGAAAATATATTTTCAGTTCTTCAATGTTCTGAACATGATAAAGTCATCTTATAAGTATATCGTTTGGAAGGTGAAGCTGATCAATGGTGGAATCTTATCAAGAATACAAGGCAAAGAGATGATATTGAGTCAATGGAATGGGACGAGTTTAAGAACTTATTTTTCAATAAGTACATTCCTCATATTTTTCGAACAAAGATGGAGAAGGAGTTTCTTGAACTAAAGCAAAAGGATGATGAATTTGATGGTATATACGAAGCAAATTTTACAAGGCTTGCAAGGTATGCATCTGGATTTATCATCCAACCTGAAAGTAAAGTTGATTGATTTTTTAGTGGCTTAAAACCAAGTCTTCAAAGGGAATTAGCTATAAGAGACTTCAGTAGCTATGAAGAAATTGTGCGTTGTGCTATCAAGGTAGAAATGGAAGTTGGTGTTACATATCCATCTCATGGTTTTGACAAGAAACGAAAGATGGAGTTCAAGGAGAAATTTCAGAATAATAGTGAAAAGAAGATGAATGTTTCCTTATGCACAAAGTGTGGAAAGAAGCATCGTGGAGATTGTCTTAAAGGGACTAGAAAATGTTTTAAGTGTAGAAAAGAAGGTCATCGAGCAGCTGAGTGTTGAAGTAATGGAAAAAGGGATTCTAATGATGTGAATGAAGAAAACATTGCAGAGAATGAACCACCAACACTTCAATGCTTCAAGTGTAAGGAAATAGGGCATTATGCTAATAAATTCCCTAATCCAAGGGTTAGTGATGATCAACATGAGCAACCGCTTAAGGAAAAGGAAAGAGGGAAGTCACATGCGATCACTATTGGCAATGTTGAATATGAAAAAGATGTTGTGGAATGATTAAGTGTTTATGTAATGGGATTCCAAAATAATGTGGTATCATAAAGTATTGGAATATTTATGTGTTGGTCTAATGTGGTATTCAAAGTGATTGAGATATTTTTGGAAATAAGATGATATGCGCATAATTAAGGGAAAATGAGAAAATGAAATGTTTAACAGTATTCATGAGCTCATGATTGATATAAGGACTAAGTGATATCACGGTTTGAGTATATAGAGTTTTGAGGATTTTGGTTTGTGGGAAGTGTTAACTTTTAACTGCATTCATGTTTTCACTAAGGTTCAATGGGTATTCATTCTTCAAGAGAATACATTATTAAGGCCTTTGAATGTTTGGAATGTGACCAACAAGACATATCTTATGATATATGAGGATCAACGATGGTATTAAATCTCTGGTAATCTTTTTCACTATATTATGAGAGTGGATTGCAGTATTATGGATAAGCCTAAAGACTAGAATGGATTATGTTGGACATAAATTAGTATTGTTTAAGGATAGAAGTTATTTTTTCGATATTATTGATGGGATGTTATAGTAATGTAGTTTTAGAAAAAGGACAACCTGAAGGACGGGCGACATCCCATCGCGTCGGACAAGGCTGTGGGAATCGAACCCACAACCGAAGTGCGACTGGCCTTTATCGCCTACCACTGGCCTACAGGAAGTCCTTGTTTAGTAGAAACTAGTTTTATTTTATTAAGCGGTATGATATATGAAATATAAGTTCATTTTTGGAACCATATATGATTAATCTAACTATAAGATGGACTTATAACTTTTGCTAACCTTTTGTTTGAAATAGATGGAATGACCCATCATTCTATCACATGATCTGATAATGCTTCATGAATAACAAATTCGACTTCATTTATTTATGATATGAAGTGGAAATTGTTCAATTCACGAACAACAGTGAGATTGTACCAAAATCATGTAAGTATTTCTTTTAATTCATCAAATTTATGGAAATGATCTTGAAAACCAAAAATGTTGTCCTAGTGATCTTATATTTGATGAATCAGATGGTACCTTATATTGTCACAAATTTATGGCTTTGTGATTGTTGGCTTTTCCATAGCCATGTTCTCTACCACTCTCCATCAGAACATGATGGTTAGATTTCTCTTCCATATCCATATTTTCACCTATGTGGAAACCCAGTGATTAGTTTATTTGGGTAATCGTTACATTTCATACTTTAGTTTTTAATGCCAAGTTTTGGTATTCATTTTTACGATGTGGGTTTCTTTTAAAGAAACTTTTGAATAGTAAACTATTTATAACCCCGACGAATTTCGAGGGCGAAATTCATTTTAAGGGGGGTAGAATGTAACAACCCGAGATTTTATGAAAAATATTCTTTTTAATTTTATTAATGTCTTATATTGTACGCTACACCAAAAGGAGATTGCACAACACGCATCCTTGACTTGCCTTTCATTACACGCAATCGCAACCTTCCTCGATAGCGTGTGTTGTATGCAATACTGAGTTTCACGAAACAACGATATGCTATTAAAATATTATTAAAACCAGCCGTTATGAATAGTAATAACCACTTTTTAAAATTTTATAAATTTTAGCTCTCAAAATGGACTTCATTTTTGGATTCGGAGTATCGAATTTATCCTATGGTGAAATTTTGGTAATTTTCGGATAACTTTCATATTTTGATGAATAGTGAAAATTACTAAATTATAATTAAAAACAACTTTTTTAATCGAAATAATTAATAGTGATAAATTATTAATTTGAGTGGTTTTAAAGTATATTTAGAATATATTTGTACAATTCAATACAATTTTGGTCATTGGATGTAATTTCACATTTACACCAGACATAAACAAGTGTTAATCTTTTGACAGTTATTATCTCTTAAAAACACGCTATTTGTTGTGACAACGAAAATTAATTATAAAATTAATTAATGGAACTTATATGTTGGGAATTTTTTAAAATATAATTTTTTTTTGAATTTGGAATATCAATTATAGCTTAGGGTGAAATTTTGGCATTGTTCTGAAAAACTTCAATTTTTTATGAATAGTGAAACTACTAAGTGGTAGTCAAAAAAATTAATTTTTTTCATAAATCTTAATTTTACCACTTCTGTGAATGGAATTTCAAAAATCCGAGAGACACGGTTGATGTCAGTAAGTAAAATGTGGTTCAATGAGATGAAACTAATTTTGGGTGAATAGTAACTTTTTACTTTTATTTACCACGGTTAAAAGTAAATAGGATAATTAAGGGTAAAAATGATAGAAATATTAACCTAACACATGTCCTAATCCTATTGGAAAAGTTTATCTCGACCAAAAACAACCTTAAGTGTAAAATATTATCATTTAGGGCCACTTGGATTAGATTAGGAAATTTATTATTATTTAATTCAAAGAAGAGTTAAAAGAGTTAAAATCAAAGTTTATTTAATAAAACATTTTTAATATAGGGTTATACATAAGATAAATTCGACTATAAATATTCATTAGAAAGATAAAAAGATTTCCTAAATAATGGTATTTTATTTGTAATTTTTAGACATTAAATAATATAATTTATTTATGACACAACGATGATGCAGTAATTATCTTATTAATGAAATATTGACATAGTTGATGTTATAAATACCCAAATAAATATAATTTGAGACTTTTTATGAATTACACTAATTTAATAGGTTAATATGACATGTTAGTATTGATTTAATTAACTTTTTTAGAACTTATCATTCTGTTATGATTTTCACAAAAATCAATTACTAAATAGTGTCAAAATTGACATAAAATAGTTTTTAAAACAAATATTATATTATTAATTGTTATTTAATTCCTAAAAATCTAAGGTTCTACAAAATGACTTAGATAAGGATAGATATATTAATAATAAACAACTTGGGGTTTTTTTGGCTTCATATAGTAAGTTTATTAACCATATAGTGTAAGAAAACAAAAAGACACGGTAAAAGTTAAATTATTTAACTTAGAGTTAAATCTAATTTATAAGGTTAAAATAATAACCTAAACTTGTCTAAATCCTATTGTATGAGTGGATTGCGAAGCATCCCCACTTTAGTTTCGATTTAAGACCATTTGGAACCATTATAAACCGAATTTGACCTTAATATAAAATAATATTTCGAGATTTTCCTAAGATGCCCCTCTCCTCCCTTATAAAAGGGCACCTCCTCCCTCTCCTCCACACACCAATTTGAGCATTCAAGATCGGAAAAACCCTGACAAAATCTCTTCTACACTTACCTAGTATCATCCTAGAGGTCCTGGTCTTCTTCAAATACCATCCTTAGTTCTTTAAGTGGAGGTTAAGTGAAGGCGCCTCAAAAAGAGGTAATATCCATTACCGATCTTTTTCAATTTCTTTCTTCTTCAACTTTCTCTTCTTTAGTTGTTTCATGATAAAGTAATAACATAAGTATTTATTATATACTGATATTTTATTATAAATATGAAAAAACTCTAATTAACCTTTTATCCATCCTACGGAAAAAGGAAATCACCGCGCGTGCGTACGTACGGAATACCGTCTCCATGCCGCGGTGTAATCTATTTTCCACCACCACCTTAATAGGATGGGTATAATGGTGTAATGAGTAACTATATATGATTATTATAATGTGATATTGATACTGAAATGGTATACATACACTTCAACACAATTCCACGACCACGGGAACGATATCATCGCTCGTGCGTACGTACAGAATACCGTCTCCACGACGCGATGAGATTCATTATCCATGTTAACCATTCCAGAATGATTATAAAGTATATATAATGAATAATAATTGAATATATGACAGGGTAAATATACTGTATTTGTGTATATATATATATGTCATCTACTTACTTCCATTCAAGACAATAAGGAAAGGAAAGCAGCATTCATGCGTACATACGGACTACCGTCTCCATGAACGGTGTATTTCTTTCCATTTACTGATTTATTATATATATGTATATTCTGAATATATATATATAAATCATGTTTTATATTCTGGAATTATGTAATCATTATCTAATTAATCATATGAATAATTACAAGTCAAAACACGGACGACAAATGAAACAATTTTACCCAAAACGCTCTTTAACATGGAATTTACAAAAGAACGGGTAATATAAAGTCATAAGTGAACCATATATGATATCATAACAATGAATATGATTCTGTAATAAGTCAATGAAATTATTTAAATCATTAAACAGGAGGTTCGGACACTTACGAAACAAATCGGACCTAAGGTAAGGGAAATATCACAGTCTCATTTTTATCCGAGATTGTTTATACTTTGGCATTTACTGGGGTGTATTTTATCAAACACATCCATGTTTTCTCAATATTTAATATTATTTCCATTCACCTACAATTGTTTAAATCCAATTTTACCCTTCGGTGAGTTTTTAGTAAAATATATGAAAGGAATCTTTTGTCGTTTTTCGTACGAGGTACTTTTTGACTTTTCTGACAAAAGTATGAAGAATGTTTTTTTTAACTTATAAAACATGAATGTATTTTTAAAACATTATTTCCAATAAGCATCCTTTAAAAGTTTTCAAGTTTATTTTTAATCAACTTATTTTAGTTTAAAGTGGTATGACATGTTAAGAAAGGAAAAATGTTTTTGAAGAAGAAAGGATATTTTCCTCAAGAATGGAGTTCAAGTGTTTTATCAAAATTATTTTCCATCTAAGATAATAAAGGGTTCTGTTTTTATCCCTATTATTATATTGATTTGATTATGTTGTGATGGAATTATATTTTTATGAATTCCTTTATCTTATTTCAATTGTTTTATGATGTCATGTTGTTTAAGAATCCCATTTTTATTACATGGGTTATGCAATGATGTATGATTTATGATTTTGGTGGAACCCATAAGAATGGTATCATTATGAGATGGGTGGGACCTATATCTCCCTCCAATGCATTGGGTAAAGATTTTATATCTCATGAGATAGACATGGCTGGAATGGTAGCTTATACCGGTTCAATGAAACATGACTGGAACGATGGTGACTCAGTTCAGAAAGGGACTTTGTCCACTAAGATAGTCTTGGAAATGAGTCTTGACTAACAAGAAATGATTATCTATGATTATGTGTGTATGACACAAAATTTCATGTTTTAAGTTATGATTATTGTGATTAAATTTCACTACCATGATTTATCCCATGTTATGAAATTATGATCTCTTTTGCAGGTTAAGATTTCCAAAAGTTATGTGCTTGTGTATACGATGTGATTGATATTTCTTTTGTTTTCCCTTACTGAGCATTTGAGCTCACCTTATTATGTTTTCTTTCCCCAGGATATAAAGAAAGGTTTTAGGTATAAAAAAAGGATGATCTTTATGGGAGATGTTGAAGATCTTTAACCAGGATTAGAATATTATATTTTGAGTTTCAAAGACACTAAACTATTACGATCCTTGTGTGTGTGTTTTTGTTATGTACTAAGTATTCCGCAAATGTAATGTAATTTCCATGTAAGTCATGCTTTGGGTCTTTACACATCAGGTGTCTCATGTGCCGTCTTGGGCATCCTATTGAGGGATAACCCATTTCGGTTTGTGATCGAGTCCATCTGAGAACCATGTAACTTTTTTAGGATAAAATTAAATGAACTGATTGGAAAGATGATGATATATGAAGAGTAACTAAAATCTAACAATGAAGATATTGAATATAAAAATACTTTTTCATTCAATACATATGAGCCTAAATAAAAAATAAATGATTAAATGTGATTCAATTGATAGAGAATAAAATTATTACAGTTTAAAGAAGATGGATCATCTAGCAAGAATATTCAAAAAATTCCACAAGAATTATTTTTGAAAGTCTAATTATAAAGGTATGTATTAAGAGAGAGTAAACTCAAAGAAATATTGAAAAAAGGAATGATTCAACCATGAAATTACATTATGTGAATTTAAATGGAAAGGATACATCAAGACTGATTGTCCAATTCTTTAATAAAAAAATAATTATGATGATAGGTAGAAGAAAACCAAGAAAGTTATAAAGGAAACCTTGAGTTAATATAAGGACAATTGAAGTGATTCTTACTCTGTTAGAGAGTATGCAAGTAAAAAATATAATTTGTGATTCATGGTCTGTGTACCAAAGGTAAAAATGCTAATGTTACTTCTTGATTTTTTAGTAATGACGATTCAGAAGATTCTGAAATAACGAATGTTGAACTATTTAAATAAAATTATATGATTTATAAGGTCATTAATTAACCTAAATATAAACAAAATAATGTTCAAAAGTTTCATTCTTTATCAGTTAATTCTAAAAGATATCTTACTTTAAAAAGAAGAAGACTGATAATGTATTAAAAGAGAATAATGAGTTGAAATTGGACAATGAAAAAAATAAAAATTATTTATAATAACTTATCAATGGAACCAATTCCTTGAATATAATATTAGGAAGTTAAAAAACTCCATAATGTAATACTTATACGGAGTATAAATTTGGACTCCAAAGGAATTAGTACAAGAATTACTTTTTCTAAGTTATAAATATGTTTCTTTCAACTAAAAACTAAAAAAACAAAAAGAACTAAATGTTTTGAAAATAACTCACATTTTTATAGACATAAAAATCATTTTTTATCAGATTATATTAATTATATTGATAATAAATTTGTACAATAAAGATTTGATTCTAAAATATTTATTTACTAAAATATTTTTAGCCATGAATATTTGAGTACTAAATTAATTTCTTATTTAATTGTTTAATTAAAGTGATTAATGTGCTCTAACAAATGTGTATTGTATTTGGGAATTGTATATTCTTGACACATAACTGAAGACTACTCATGATTCAAGATTTAATGAATGTAAATGGTAGAAATTTCACTTTGGGTTATAATGAAAAAGGAAATATAATTAGACTTGGTCAAATTAGTAATTATAAAACTATTATATTATTAATGTTTTATTTTTTTATGGTTTAAAATATTACCTGTTTAATATATCTAAATAGTGTGATGATTGATATAATGTCAAATTTGAGATTAATACTTGTAAAATTTATTATTCCAAGAATGATTTTGGTTTTATAGCATTAAGAAATGAAAATTTATATGATATAAATTTAGAATCCTTATTTTCACAAAACATTTCTTTTTTAAGCTCCCTTCACAAATAATCATGGATGTGGAATAAAATACTATGTTACAATAATATACACTCAATTAAAAAGAAAACCATATTATAATATTTTAAGTATATACCAAAACCTAAATTCCTAAAGGACAAAGTGTGTGAGCTCTATCAAAAGGAAAAGAAACACGAAATTTATTCTAAAAAAAGAAAGTTGTATATACTTATCAACCACTAGAATTGGTTTACATGGATTTTTTTACATTATAGAGTTCCAAGTCTATATGTAAATCATCATGATTATGTGATTATTTATGATTAATCAAGATTTACATGGGTGTATCTCCTTTATCAGAAAACTAAGTTTATAGCGATTTTACTTGATATATAGTCTATATAAAACCTTAATGGAATTACTAAAAATACCTTGAAAAGTGATCATGAACTTTAATTTGAGATTTAAGACTTTGAATTTTTTTATGTTCCCATTATGGATATAACCACAATTTATCTTCCCATTAAACACATCAGCAAAATAGGGCTATTAAAAAGAGAAAGAAATATCTAAGAAATTTCCCATACTATTATGATTGAATATGAATTACCAATAAATTTTTTGGTGGAGGATATGAATATATATTATTGTGTTATTAATAGGGTTATAATAAGACCTATCATTAAAAAGTATCCTTATAAATTAGGGAATGGTATAAAACCAAAGGTAAATTAATTTATACTCTCTCTTCACAAAGTCTTTATTCTGAACACAAAAGATAATCTATTCAAATTTACCCCAATGATTTATAAAGGAAAATTTATATTTTATTCAAACTCTAGTAATATATATAGTTTTTTTATTAAACAATAAAATATTGTTGAAGAATCTCTACATGTCATATTTTATGAGATAGATACATATGAATCTAAACCTTCTATAGAAAACCTATAGGATTTTATATCAACTTTTTACATCAATAATAGCTCTAAAACCTATGACCTTGCTGCTGAATTACTAGACAAATATACTATTAAAGAACATCTTGACTAACCTAAACTTAATGAAGACTTGCATGAACTAAATAATTCAATTTATAGAAGTGTTAGAACCCATATACACCAACCCCCATTATTTTTTTGTGTGATCTAGATAAATTAACTTAAACTTGAGTCTGTCTAAGTAACTAAGTTGAACATCAAGACTTCTTGTCCTACTTTTAACCCAAGAACATTAGTAAAGCAATCAATAATAAACAATGGGTGATTGATTTACAAGAATAATGGAACTATTTTGAATGAAATAATGTTTTAGAATTAGTTAAAAGACACAAATACCACTTGACTATTGGAACTAAATGGGTATATAGAATCAAGGCTGACGAATCTAGAACAATCATTATAAATGAATCTAAATTTATTTCATAAGACTATAGTCAAGAATTATGAATTGATTTTTAAGAGTTATTTTCACCATAAGCTAGACTTGAAGCTAGTAGAATACTGTATCCTTATAAAGCCAACCTTAATTTCAAACTATATCAAAATTCTTTTGAAGATTGAACTCTTAAATTGTTATATTATTGATTATGTTTTTTGAATAACCCCTTAAATTTTCAGATCCTCATTTACCAAATTATATTTTTAAACATTCAAAATAACTTCATGGTTTAAAACATGCACATAAAACATGGTATGATAGGCTTATCACTTCCCAAATTTATAATTTATTTTCAAAAGGAATTTATGATCCTATTATATTTATCAAAACATCTTTTAATTTTTTTTGGTTTCTCAAATCTATATTGATAAAAATAATATCAATTTATATAAAAATCTTCGTGTATTTCATTTCTAAAACTGATTCAAAATGAACTTGAAATGAGTTCAATGGGTGAGTTAAAATTCATTCTAATATTTTAGAATTTTCAAAACAAAGATGAAATTGTTTTAAATAAAATAATGTATATAAAAGATATTTTTAAACATTTTGGATTGGATAATACTAAATTAAGTGATAATCAATTCAGTACAAGCTGTAAAATAGATTTGGATGAAACTGGGAAACCATTTGACCAAACTATTTATTGAGGTTTGATTGGGAGTTTTCTATACATAATAGGTAGTCATTATGATATTATGTTTAGTGTATATATGTGTGAATATTTTCAAGAAAACTACCTCACACATGAATGTTGTTAAAAATAATTTTTAAGTACCTTATGAATATAATAAATTTTGGGTTGTTTTACTCTAGAGGAAATGATTTAGAACTAGTTAGATATTTTTATACTAATTTTGGTGGTTGTAAGTTAGATATAAAAATAAACTTTAGAATGTGTCACTTTTTAGGGAAGTCTCTAGCTTCATTGGGTAATAAAAAATGTTTTTCGGTTACATTGTCCACTGAATAAGTTGAGTACATATCTGTAGGTAGTAATTGTGCATACATTTTGTGTTAAAATTTACCTTAATAGACTATAGACATTAATATCAACATTACCTGTTAAAATATGATAATATAAGTGCGATTGGTATTTCTAACAATCATGTATATCATTCTAGGACTATGCATATTGATATAATTCTTCAATTTTGATTTTTTTTTTCAAAATTTCTCTATCACACTTGAAATCAATGTCATTTAACAATAAATCACTAATATTTTTAAAATGAATTTGAATATATAGAGATTAAATGATATCATACATGAATGAAGAAATTTTAATTACTCTCAATTTTTATTTCATGGGTAATCGTATATCTAGTGGTTGTCTTGTTTGAAAGTTTATAAGTGACTGTAAAGTAAAAGTGGATACATGCTTATTCATTAGGTTGGTTAAGATACAATGATTCATCAAGTTACTATAAAGGTTAGTTATGTGGTAATTCAACCTACTGTTACCCTCTGGATAAACTGTAAGGAAAACCATTCCATATGTCAACATGCCATGGATCCCTTTCTCCATTTTGAAACCTATCAGTACATTTAGAAAACTTTAAACCTCTGTAATACGGTGCATACAAGGTATCCAAAGGTTTAAAATCTTATTGATCCTCAACCTCATTTAAAGAAGAGAAAATAAATATGAAATTCGATTATTGAGTAGTGCAATACTCATCCATTAAATTATTTGGTTACACTATAGAAATAGGATGAAAATTAATGGTTGAGTTTGAGAAGATATTTAGTATAGAAATTGATTCTATAGTAGGGTTTGACAAGCAAGATAAATGAAAATTGAATTCCTTTCTACCCTTTTTTAGTAAATGAATTATATGTGAATGTTGGGTTAAAAGTTAGAGAGAAAAAAGAAAGCATTCAAACCCTAATTAAAAGATAAGAGGTAATGATTACATCTAATCAATTGGAAAATTAATTTAAGGTTCCACATGATGGTGATTTAAAGGATTTACATAGTTAATATCTATCTGGTCATGTGTCCTTTTAATATGATAAAACATTACTGAAGCTTACTAGAGATAGAAATTGAAGGAGGAAAATATCAATAGACTAAGATAGGGAGTTTTGGCTGTTATTTAAGTTCATAAAACACTTTATTTGTCCCAGAAAAGGGTACTTTAGTATACTGAGGAATGAAGACATATTATTTCTCTATTTAATTAAGAATGGTGTCTATATCAGTTTAGATAGTTATCTCATGTGGCATATAGAGGAATAATGTGAGATATCCTCTAGGATTATATCTTTACCCTGTCTTAATTTTATTTCAATATCATTGTAGTTTAAAGGAATTATTACTCTTAGAGAGGATGGGGTGGATATTTCTATTACTTATGGTGGTATATGTTTGAATCAAACAATTTACAAGTGGTTCAAGGTGAATTAGAACCCATAGAGGCAAGTATGGGTGGATTATAAGGAGTATTTATAGGAAAAGTTCAATCCAAATGATCACCCTTTTAGGGAAAGAGATAATGTTGAAGTAGGTTTATAACATAATGAATATTTGAATATTATATAAGGTACTAGTTCTTCATCCAGATACAAACCATTTAAAAAAAATTTCAACCCATTTATTTTACCATAATGGATGTTTCCAATGGAGTAGATATGGTTTCAAAAGAACTCAATTATGGTTCGGGGCGTGGAATTTTTGTTTTTGGAGAATATACATGGGGAGACTAATTAGCAAATGGTTTGAGATAATCGTGCACCTCAATCCTGCACCCCAGTAAGGGAAGAAGAATGGTGTGGTAAACATGAAATGGGTTCTACTTAATGTAAATGGGCCGGTTGTTTTCTACAAACCTTGCACATGTTTGGATCATGGTTTTTCCAACCATGTGGCCAAACAGTACAACCTATTTTAAAATGGATAAAATGACCATTTTATCCATTTTACTTTAGAACATAATTTTATTTTCCTCCCTCTTCATTTTCACAGAATCTCCACTATGGGGTTTATTTCTTTATCTCCTAAAGTATTGAGTGGAAATCCCATATATGGACCCTATTTCTATCACCATTAGACATGCTAAAACACCCTGATGATGGAAAACACTTTGTTAGATTCTTTTCTCACCATTTTTTTCCATACAATCATCTCTCAACATATTTATTGTAATTACTATATCTTCAAAAAAAATTGGTTTTATGATTTCTCTCATTGTAGTCCAAATATGAGGATTGTTCTAGATGAGAAGTCTTCTATGAGGCCTAGGTATGTGGCTACTTAGTTTTACTTAAGAATAATTATTTATAAATTATACCATTGTGATGCACACTTGAATTTCCATTTATTTCCCAAGATTTCATTTCCTTCAATTATCCACCTAAATATTAACCTAGACATGTCCCAATACTTTGAGACACTATTAGTGGTTGACGACCTCAAACCGAACCACCCATTAGGGTGTGTTTGATCTAATTCCCCTGAAAACTATACATTAATATTAACAAAAAAACAACTTAATGTGTGTTTGTTTTGGAATTTTAGAATACCCATTTTACTATAGAACTAAACAACCCCTTAAGGTGTGTTTTCCTGACCACTTATAGGTGAAATTTAGAAATTGAATTAGTTAAATTTTAAAATGGCATGATTACCTTGTTGGATTATGATTAGATACTTCTAATAATTAAATTAATAAACAACATGGATACTTTTAACTTTTTATTAATTACCATTCATTCCATGGTTTATTTTTGGTTACGGAACATAGAAACATCATTGATGGGGTGGAATGCCGTGAGAAATCCTTAAATCACCTCATTGGAATTCCATTAGAAAACTCATCGGATAACACCCGATTCAATGATGTGAAAACCAAGTGGAATGTCCACCTTGGGTTTTATTTTTATCTTAATTGATAAATTTCTCAACATGAAGTCGAATATTTCTTTAGGTCTCCATAAAATTTTTTAATGATTAGAATGATCTCCGAGATTCAACTCTATATCCTAAGACAATGAACACAACATTTCATACCCTTATATTCAATATGAGACCTACCTTAAATGTAAGGATAGGTCTCTTTATATTGGTTAAAAAATCTCAATACTAAATTGGTAAGGTTTTATCTCTAAAGTTTCACTAGAAAATATCCAAACATCACAAGTTGATCACCCAGGGTTCAATCGACTTCTAAAAGTCAAGAATTCCATTGGAAATCCATGGATTGAAAATGGGTGTGTTGTGGGGGAATTCCAAGAACTATTCTGTGGGTTACTTGGGGTTACTATTACTATGATTCCATAGCTTTAAGCCTCATATAGCTTGACCAATAAAATTTTACAGATTCAGATACATTCATTTTAGGCCTAAGTAGGTAGGGTAGGATGGGTATCCCCTGAAGAACCGTAACTCAACATGGATTCTATTTATTTACCAATAAAATTTATTACTCCTTCACAGAATTATATTTTTTACTCACAGAATGAATTTTCATTATAAACCATTGGTGGTGTCCAGTCGAGTTGCAATAACACCCTATTCAAACCACTATTTTTTACATAGACTGATTTCATGGATGCATTTAAGGATAAAAAAATTCCCTACTATGACTAGTTAGATTATTTTAGGTTGGGATAATGGGATAAGAGGAGTTATATGAGTCTTAGAATTCTCATTTATCAAGTTATTTTTGATTTATTTTATCCTTTTTTAACCTATAATTATTTATATGATTGCTTCTGTGTTATGTTTTCCATGCTTTTGTACTGTCATGACATCATATGTATATAGTTTCTTTTACTGTTTGTGTTTGGTTATTTCTTAATAGGTATGGATTATGTGTTAGAGTTAATTAATATTGTGTTTAACTATGATGTAGAGGGTATAATGTCCCTATCATACCACTATATAAAATCACTGGAAGTCGGTATCCTCTGGCATACAACGAGGCATGCTTGAGGCCTTTTGGCCCTTTGAACCAATCAACTATCGGTGAACTGGGCTTAGGATGTCAAAAAGAAATATCATTGGGATTTTTAATTTTTATTACTATTTGGTGTCTGTAGATATGTGACTAAGAAGTGTAAAAATTTGGTAATAATCCATTCATGGGAGTAGCTATCCCACATGGAAGGGAAATATAATTTTTTTTTTCAAAAAGGACTCGTTATTTTGTATTAAATATGTTATAGTTATAATATTTTCACTATTGGGTGATTCACATGCTTTATCATGTTATGTATTTTTACTATTTATATCCTTGGGTCAATATGTAAAGGGATCATTAGCTCATTCATCATCATAGCCACATAGGTATTTATATGAAATACATATACCATGCTATGAGTATCTTATTTCATATTATACATATTTCATATTATATGTTATTTGATTATTATGGTTGTAATTTCAGAGATTTCTCTCAGAAAAAAACTAGTTACATAAATTTTATCTTTGAACCAAAAAGTTTTTTCCATATAATGATGAGGTAACCTCATTTAAAAAATATAAATTTGTTCAAATCCACGAGATTTTGGTCACGTGAGCTGAAACTTTTATCTAGCTGTAGTTAAATGGATTTATAATTACAATTTATATTATTATGACTATATAAATTGGGAATGATAATCCATATAACTAAACCATTATACATATAATTGTTTTATTCTAATACATGGTGTTATATAAAAGATTACAATTAAATAGATATCCAATTTCAACAAATTAGGTGTTAGCCTCTATAAATCAGGAATTCAAATCCGTATAACTGGGCCATTTTGTATAGAATTTATATTCTTAAATCTATAATGATAAAAAAACAATTTCCATTAAATGGGATTCCAATTCCAACATAATTTTTTTTCCTTTATAAAATAGAATTGATACCCCATGTAAATAAATATTTATGATTAAGAATTTTAATCTCACCATACAACTAGACATTAGAAACGAGAATCATGGTTAGTGTATCTCTTGTAACGAGTCATTATTTTTGGATTAATTTATAATATGTAATACCCTATCCCATGTGTATTGTTTTGAGGTGTTTTCTTAACATTTTAGATATATTCCACTATGATGAACTCATGTCGAGTTCCAAGAAGGTGGCAACAACCATGATCCATAGGTGGTGGGACCTGAACCACATGTTGTTCTATATACGATACCTCCAATTGTACCACCTATAATTCCCAGAATATACACTAATTATGATATTAGAGAGGGTATCCTACATCTTTTACATTCCATAGAGGGATCCTGATGGGCTACACTGACATGTCAGAGTTGACCAGGGTGTTCCAACAACAACTCCCACCTCTTTCTCAGGAGAAGGACATCCCCAAGAGGTTGAGATGTGGAAAGAGTCTATTCATATGATCTTTTATAACATGGATACTACACCATATATGAGGGTGAATCTCATAACATATATACTTTGTGGATCATCCAAATGGTGGAGGAATGTTCTAATTTAGACTGATTATTATTTGGGTATGGTCTAGAGGGAATTAAAGAATAATTTCCTTGAATATTTTTTCTAGAGATACTAGGTGTTGATTGAGCTAGGTAATTCATCCATATGTATTTTGCTAATTTTTTATCATGGATTAATCATACCATTTCACTGATCTCTAATGGTTTCCACCCACTCGTGTGATTGATGAACTATTTGGGGAGAGGTGTTTTGAGGATTGGATTTGGTATTCAATTCCATATTAGGTAAACATATTCCTATTAAAGACAGATTATAATATATTGAATTAAGCCCCTATATCTAAGCATAATCTCTGGTGAGCTGATAGTACAAGTCATTTGGTCTCAACAGCTAAACAGATAAGTTGTTTTTTCAGTGGTAGGAAGTGTCACCTTGAGACTTCTTACTAGGGTAGTGGCAGTAAGAGTGTATGAACTAGTAGTTCATTGGAATTCCATCAGTGTGGAAGGAAGGGTCACAAAAATCCCCAGTGCATAAAAGATACCATAGGGTGTTGAGAATTTGGTATTTCTATCTCCAAATATTCAACATGAACTTTCCACCAGTTCTTATTGAGAGATGATCTGCACCAGCTCTAGGTTCTGAAGTGGGATCTATGGTTCCATGCTATATTGGAACCTAGACTAACACGATCCATTCAGGATAAGTAGGTGGTCGATTTTTAGGGATCCATATACAAGATTCACGATGCATGTACAGTGCATCCACTCATGGTTGATAGGTCATAGCTTAGGGATATGGATTTGGCCAGCTACATGCAGTGCATCCTTCACCTCCCAAGTAGAGAACCAGAGACTCTATAGTAAGAGGTGCAATCTTAGTAGCCTTGAATTTAGTTCAACTTTGACATAGGTGATTCACACTCACTAATATCTACTAATTTAATTGGAATTCATGCTATCAATACTAAATAATTCTATGGGTTCATTTATCATGACTCTATGATGGGAATTTGGTTATAGAGATTTCACCAATTCATGGATTTTCCTATCAATACATTCAACCACTACTTATTATGGATCCTTTTCAACCTAATGATTATAGGCATCGACATAATTCTTAGGATGGACTTTTTTACCTTTTCAAGCCTATATTAAATTTTTTCATCACATGGTGTCTTTATCATCACTCGAAGGTGGTAGCAATGTTGAAAAGGGAGAATGGGATTTCCAGGAATGTCAAGCTAGACCTGATTATTACAAGCTAGGTGGAGTGTCAACCTAGATTTTTTTCCTTTTTCTTGACGATAATGGAGTAAGAAAAGCTATCTTTCCTCCAACTATGTATCATTTCAATGATTTATTTCGAAAATAATTTTCTAGGATAACCCCTAAAAGGGAGCTATATTTCATAATCAACCTTTTTTTAGGAGTAAAACTGGTATCTATCCCTCGATAAAGGATGAATCCTATTGAGAATTGGTAATTCAAGAGGTAGTTACAAGAACTGGAAGCTAATGGTTTTATATGACCTTATAAATCTCATTGGGATTCACCAATACTTTATAACAAGAAGGTGGATAGAACCTCAGGACATGTGTGGATTACCGATGGTTGAATTAGATCGTGGTTAATTAATGATAATAACTTCTTCATATAGACAATCTCTTCAACCATATCAAAAGAGATAAGGTCTTCTCAATGTTTGGTTATGAGATTAGACTATCATCAGGTGAGATTCAGACTCTCAGATATACCACATATAATATTTTAAAGTATGTATGACCTATATGAATATATGGTGATGTCATTAAGTCTGACCAATGACCTTGATGTTTTTATGGCCTTGATGAATTAGGGTTTTCACTACTACTTGGATGTCTTCATGGTAAAATTTTAGATGATATCGTAGTTTCCTCTCGGACTTTACATGATCATGCTAATAACCTTGACATCATACTGAGTACACTAAGAGAGCATAAACTATATGATAAATTCATGAAATGTCACTTTTGGATTGATAAAGTTCACTTATCAGATCACATTATATCAGAAGCGGGGGTATCTATGGATCCAGAGAAGTCAAGAGCCATTGTTTCTTTAGAGTAGTCCGATAAAATCTTTGATATATGAAACTTATTCAGATTATCCTATCACTATATATGATTTATCAATAACCTTTCACACATTTTAGAACCACTTATTGTCATAACCAAGATGTCTATAAGGTTTACATGGTCCTAATTTTTAAAGGAATTCCTTTCTTGATTTGAAATGAATTTTGTCCTCTGTGTCGATCCTGATATTTCCAGAACCTGGAAGAGGTTACATTGTTTATTATGACACATTAGATGTCAAATTGAGAGTAGTTTTGATTCAAGGGGAATTATTTATGGAATAAAATATTTTCAGTCAAGGTATCTTGAGTTAAATTTCCCAACATATGACCTTGAGTTAACAACTTTTATTCTTTCCTTGTTTTGTTGGATATATTAATTGATGGGGGAGAAGTTTGGGGTATAAACTTACCATAATATCCTAAATTATATATTTTATCTGTGGGATTTTAACCTATGCATGTATATGTGGGTTGAATATCTTTAGCCTTTTATTTTGAGCTTACATACATGCAGGGGAATTTAAATGTAGTTACTAATTATCTATGCTAAAAAAATAATACTAAAGTGGTTTATGAATCCAGTGGAGAGTTTCAGTTGAAGTATTTGTTTTAAAAAATTTACCTTGAGGTTTATGAATGTCATGATAAACCTATCCTTGTGAATTTATTCATGTATTCATCAGTTCTAGATCTGGTGAGGGGGGTGCATCTTTCATATACCAAAGGATTGGTCTTGGCGGAATGTGTTTCTAGTGATAACCCAACACCTAGTTGGATTGTTGATTAGGATGAGGTCCGGTATATCCATAGGTGTGTTTGGGTTCCTAATGATATGTGAGTGAAACAGACACAAGAATATCATACTTCTAAATGGGTCGTACATCCTAGAATCACAATGATTTATTATGATTTACGCTGCTAGTATTAGGGTCCTAGGATGAAAATGGAGATTGTAGGGTTTGTTACATAGTTCTCCACCTACAAGTAGGTGAATGAGGAATAACAAGGCCTACTATAATTTTAATGTAACTACCCATCCTAGAATTTAATGGGATGATGTCACATTTATTTCATGATGGGGTTACCGAGATCACCCTAAGTCTATGATTCTATATCGGTGATTTTGGACAGAATGATGAAGGTGACCCACTTTTTGCCTATTATAGATACCTTCTAAATAGATGATATTGCGAGAATAAATATTTGATATGTCATATTCCTTTATGTGATTTTTTGTTCTATTATATCATATAGGGTTTATTTGCTTATATCTTGGTTCTGGAAGGGGTTAAAAAATGATATTGATTCACAGGTACTTCAATGTACAACATACCACCCTTAGACTGATGGCCAGTCCAAACATACTATATATTTATTATAGGACATACCTTTTCATGTAACCTTGATTTTGGAGGCAGTTGGGGGAATAAATTTATTATTTATGAGTTTTCCTATAATAACCATTTCCATGTTACTATTTAGATGGATCCTAACAAGGAACTATATGATAGATTGTGATATTCACATATAAGTCGGTTAGAGGTAGAAGAGGGAGCTCTACTAGGACCATTTATTATTCAAGAAACATCGGAATAAGTATAGTTTTTTACGAAACATATATCTATGAATCGGTCTAGGAATAATTCATATAATGATCACCATCGTTAGACTTTAGATATTGAGGTGGGTCTTGCAAGTCTCAAGTATATTAGTTCATTGATGGATTCAAAAGTAAGGAATGTTAGCACCTAGATATACTGGGCCTTTTGGGATCCGGATAAGGGTCTGATCTGTATCATATGAGTCATCTCTTCATATATGATATATGGATATAAATGATGGATTCCATGTTTCTATGATATACTGTTATTATTCTGATGTATCTCGTGTCTTTGATCCATAGGAAGTTAATTTAGAAGTTGATGCTTCTTTTTTGGAGTATCTAGTTCATATCATTGATCATATGATGAATAATATATAAGGTAATATATTTCCTCTAGTTTAAGTGATATGGAATCATGACTATGTATAGGAGGATACATGGAAATGGGAGTCTGATATATGTTCTTAGTGTCCAAAAATGTTCTTAGATGAATCTCAACCACACTTGGAAGGGAAACTTTGGGACATGTTGTCTTAATTAGGTGAGGTTGTATGATCCTGGTTTTCAATCCAGATACAAAACCATTTTAAATTCTATCAATACCTTAGTTTTACCTTAATGGAAGTATCCAATGATGTAGATGAGTTTTTGAGTGTGTTCAGGTTTGGTTCAAGGATAAGATTTCTAGTTTTTAGAGAAGCTTTATGGGGTGTATGGTTAACATATGGTCTTCACTAACCATGCACCTAAACTATTTAACCCCCAAAGGGGTGTATCATGGTTTGATAAACCGTTCAAGGGGTCCTACTAACCATGTGGGAGAATGAAATGTACAATAGACTTGGCACACAGTTTGGACATGGGTTTTAGAGAAGACGTATGGTGTGTATGGTTAGCATATGATTTTCACTAACTATTAACCTTTACCATGTGACCACAAAAGGGGAGTATCATGGTTCTATAAATGATTATATGGGTCCTGCTAACTATTTGGGAGCCTAAAATTTACTATAGACCATGCACAGAGTCTGGAAAACCATGCATAAAAATCATGCACCTTGTTTTAAATTATTGTAAATAACATTTCCCCCTTTTACATTAAATATAATTCCATTCACCCACTATATTTTTACAAAAAATCAACTATTGGGGTTTATTATTTTTCTTCTAAGGGATTGAGTGGATCTACCATATACGAACTTCAATTCTATTTTTCTAGGTCACATGGGAATACACTCTATAAGGTTAACACTCCATTATATTCCCTTCTCACTTTTTATTTTTTCCAAACCTCTCTCACCATATTTAAAATAAATACCCCATTTTAGAGATTTTATCTGGTTTTCAAATTTCGGTTATTCTAGCCCAAATCGGAGGCTGATACCAGACAATGATTCTTTTATAAGCCCAATGTAGGTGGTCTCTTGGTTTTCCCTAAGTCTAATTATTTATAAATATTACCATCATACAACATGCTAGACATTCCATATGTTTCTCTAAAAAATTATTTCTTTCAATTATTCACCTAAAATTTGACTTAAACATGCTCTAAGATTTCTTGATACTATTGGTTGTTGATGAAATCAACCCAAACCACCCCTTAGGGTGAATTTGATTAAATTACCACAAAAACCATGCATTAAAAATAACAAAAACACCCCTTAGGGTGTGTTTGGTTTGGAATTTAGGAAAACCACTTTTAATATAGAAGTAAACCACCCTTTAGGGTGTGTTTGGCTTGAAAGTTACAAGTTAAATGTCCAAATTAATTTAATTTAAGTTTAACGATGGAATAAATACCTTACATAGATTGTAATGTTTTATTATTACTAATTAAATTATTAAACAATAAGGAAATTTGGACCTTGTGATTAATTACCATTTATGAATTATTTTATTTTTTGTTATGGATCTTGGTCACACCATTGAAGGAGTGGCATGCATTAAGAAATCCTTGGATCCCACTAGTTGGATTACTGTAACTGAACTTTTAGGATACATTTCTATTTTATGATTTGAACACTATGTGGTACAAACAACATGGTTTTGGTCATTGAATGAATTTGATAAATGGGTCATCTTAAAGTCATAGATTCATCTAGGTCTAAGGAAAAATTAAACACATTCAAGTGGATCTCCCAGGTTAGGTTTGATGTCCTCAGAAAAGGAATTCCTTAGGCTATCCCCTTGGATTCCATTCAAGACCTACCTAAAATGAAAGTATAATATTATTTGGTTTAATTAGAAACTACTAGGAGTATAATTCCAAGGGTTCATCCCTAACATTCCACTCAAAACCAAATATCCAAAAATCACTGGTTGATCATCAAGTTGACTTGAATTCCAGAAGTAAAGAATGTCTTGAGTCTTCTATGGATTATAAATATGTGTGTTTTTTAGAATTCCTTTAAATATTCATTATATTCTTTTTTATTAATATTACTATGATTCCTTCGATATAATCCTTGGGCACCTTTACCAACAAAAGGTTACATGTTTAGAGACATTCAACTTAGGCCAAAGTAGATGGGGTTCGCTGGTTATCCCATAAGGAGCCTGATATGGACATGGTTTCTATTTATTTACTAATTTAATTTAATATACATGCACAATGTTACATTTTTCACTCTTAGAATATATTTCAATTATAAACCATTGGTGTTGGTATAATGAGTTGTAGTCACATAATGTTCTTGATGACTATTGGTACCTGTACAGACTTTGTGGACACAGGTAAGGATAAATGAAAGTTCGCTGCTATAGATGCTTGAATTTTTTTGGATGGGAGCATGGGGAAATAGGAATGAGATAAGGATTAATACGGTCAGGGATATATATGTTTTTTTATTTATTGTATCTTTTATATCCTAGTATTCTTTATGATTTATTTTATGAGATTCTTTCCTTATTTTATACTATCATGACATCATCTATATATAGTTTCATTTTCTTCTTGTGTTTGGTGATTTATTAATCTGGATGGATTATATGTTTAATTTATTTACTTATGCATTTGACTCTAATAAAGATGGAATAATATCCCAACCATACCAACATACACACTTTATTTTAGTCAGAATCCTTTTGCATATGGGGATTCATGTTTGAGGCATTTTTCCCTCTAGATTGGTCACTCATTTATGAACAGAGCCAGGGATGTCACATATTTTTTTTGAGGAATAATTGTATGTTGAAAGGGATTGAGATATAAATGTTTTTAAAGAATCAATGAATACTACTAATGTATATTATAATAGAATTTCCAAGAAATAATAAATGTTTGATTGAAATGAGCTTCTGAATTTGAAAGGATCCACTCACCTAAGGATATGATAGGAGTAAGTCCTAAAGCTAAAAATGTATCTTATAGATCATATAAAACTCCTTAGTATATTCTTAAAGATTAAAAACAACTTGATTCCTTTTTTATGAAATATATACTTCCTATATTCCATATAAATAACATTTTCCTAACTTTGACAATGGATGAGGATGAATTTAGTGAGAAATTTTTTCCCTCGGTTGAATGAAAACTAAGAGGAAAGGGGGATTAATCCAATGAAATGAGAAATTATCTGGTGAATGAAAAAAGGGGAAATTCATATATCTCTAAGAATCCATTTTCTATTGGGGATAATTCCTAAGGATCCTTTATTGACAAAGAGTACTCAGACTCTGAGGATGATGGTGATGAACATAATGTTGGAGGCATTCCACCTCTATAAAGTGGACATGTCATTCAAGTTTCACTAGTAATTTCTATTTCCCCAGTTGTAGCTGAAGGATACTTGGTGGATCATATTGATGTTGAGGAAATAATTATAAAATTTTATCATATAGATTATAATGATGTGGAAGAAGTGTTTAAATAATCAATGGAATATTTTTTAGATATTATGTTTGGCTATAAAACTTTCAAATATCTTAAAGTAACTATTGCTACAAGTCAGGTAGAACTATTTGGATCTGGTGTGACAGATTAGATTGAATCTAATGATACAAGGGATGTTTTAAAGGAAACCATTATTGAGACAATATAGGTTAGAGAAGCTGTAATTTTATATTTTTTTAGAAATATAACACTTCTTTTGGAAGAAGAAGAAGTGGAATGATAAAAATCACCTATTATACTAGTTTAACACCCTAATTATATTCCTATTTCTTCTTATATCATAATTTATGATCTTAATTAATTTATGATTGAACTATTTAATATTATAAAGGACTTGTTTTTTGAATAAGGATAAACCTTTTAGGCTTCCAAATAAGAATGAATTTCTTTGGGTATTTTATCCATTACATATCACATTTAACCTACAATTTTTGAAATATATTATAATATTGAAAAGCAGATTCATAATATTCAATTTCATGTTGAAATTATCCATGTATATCTTGATGATATAATGTTTTATATAGATCAAAGAGAACTCACTCTATTTTTTCATAGGTTAGAACCCACTTCTTCTGTATCCTCTTATACTGCACCTCCTCCTTTTGTAACTTCCCATAGTCATTTTTGTATTACTTTCAATAGGAATATTCTTGTATAATAGATGAGGTATATTTTGGATGGTTCCTTGGTTGAATGTTAGTTAACGTTATTATTTTATAAGGTTCATCCTAAAAGGACTTATGACTTAATTAGAATTGATTCCTTGTAACATGGAAGGGGAATGAAGATAATCAAGAGATCCATTAACTAAAAATTATCTAAGATCACTACCATGGTTCATTAATATAAATTGTTTAGGTATTTGGTTACAGGCCTAACAGTTCATAATGCAACCCGATCCTTTAAGGATCATGTGCATCAGAGGAAGGTTTTAACATCTATGTTGAATATTTTTATAGAGGAAATGAGTTAATTATTTGTGACTATGGATCATGGTTCCTATGTTATATATGAGTTCACCAAGATAATGTAACCATATATATATATATTGAAAATATTTCTATTGTGGGTCCTTTTATTTTTTCTATCTGAGCTATTGGATAGTCATGATCATCAACTACTCTAGTGTCTTTATCACATAAATCTTCTCATTTTGAATTCTCATCCATTATAGTTGTGAAACGACTCAAAATATTTTATAGGAGGGTTATGATTGGAAAAACTTCTAGTCTTTCTCCTCAGTCAAC
The DNA here is from genome assembly GCA_963277665.1 of Viscum album. Taxonomy (NCBI): domain Eukaryota; kingdom Viridiplantae; phylum Streptophyta; class Magnoliopsida; order Santalales; family Viscaceae; genus Viscum; species Viscum album. Next base: position 576,355,748 of record OY728158.1, read on the forward strand.
TCATGAATCTTTTATAATAAAGGAAAAACATAATGTAGGTCTTAGTGAATTGAAAGACAAGGCTTATAATTTACACTCTTATGTAATAAATCTAATATTGCACCAATATTTTTTGTTTTTATTGAAGTTGTTTTCAATAAATATATTTTTTTCTTATCTTTGTTATATTTTTTCTTATCTTGATTATATTAAGTTCTTTTACTTATTTTATTTTTTTTCAATATATTTTCAAATCTAAGTTATTTGATTTTTTGATTAACCGAAAAGGTGGGGAAATCAAAAATTATAAGACTATTTTTAATTGAAAATTTATCTTACAATGATTTGTGATCAATAAAAATGGGGATATTTTTAGATTAGTATAGAATGTTCCTAGTCTTAATGATAAGAAAAAATATTTCTTAAAACTCTAATTAATTGAGTGGTTTTTTATAGAAATATATTTTTTGGTAAAAACATTCTATGAAAGGATTGATTAAAAGACCAAAAATCAACCATATGAACAAGTGGATCAACCATAGTAGAGAAAGATACATGGATGATCAAACACAAGTAAATACAATCAAATATGAATTAATATATCCAAGTATCATATGGACTGCATAGTGTATCTAATCTATCATGTGATATATGATTAACTGTGAAGAAATAAGGAGAAATTTTTCTATGTGTTGGATTTACTGTAAGAAAAAAATAAGCGACATCATGTTTATTTGAATCTATGGAGCTAAGTTATCTGTAGAACACACAAATAAAGTAAATAGACCATGGAATACAATGATATTTTCTCCAATGGATTGACAACACATTGTTCCTTGAATTGACTACACATTGTATTCACCTATATATGGACACTAAAATGACTTTGGTTGGAAATTTGATTATGTTTGAAGATACCTCACATTGAATCATATCAATTTTATGATTATTCTATCACATGAAGATATTATTCACTAACCATGGGTGATGGTCTTACCATTCCTAAGGTGTATATTTCCAATGGGTAGTTTTTTTATATAATGAGAACTATAAGAGTGGTTATGAATTATTATTCCAAGGATGAATATCTTTCAATGGATACTTTCAAGAAACTTATAAAAATATAAAGAAGCCACTAACATGAAAATTTGTGGAAAATGTGTAGATTTTCTATGATCTTAGTGTTTTTTATACACTACAACACTCTTTTTTTTGAGAAATTACAAAAAAAATATATAAGAAGGTCAAATTTTCTATAATAGCCACCCTATATATCTCTATGAAATCTTACAAGGATGAGAACATTAATGATAAATCTAACTTGATCAGAGATTGAGATACATCAAGATTATCATAAATTATTTTCTATCCCTTTTTATTTTATATTTTTAATTCTACTTGTTTTATAATGTATTTTTTGAAGACTCCTCCTATATTGAAAAGGAGAGTACGAGGATACTTTATACTCTTATTTATTATCATTAATATTTTCAATAAATAACTATGGATGAGGAAAAATTCACCCTATACTACCATGTGTGTAGTTGTTTTTATAAAACCAAATATATATTGTGTATCTATTTTTTAGGTTTTAATAAACTCTCTGGGAATTGGATTACTATCAAGTGGAGAGAACTAAGTTCCATCTTTGAGCTAACAACTTGTTTAGTTCCACTATGTTTTCATTTTTATTTTCACTACATATTTTAAATTTACTTTATCAAACATTTTTATTTTTTGAAATTATTTTTCAAATTGTTAATACATGACATACTATGATAGTTAACAATTATAAGTGACATATATACATTGTTTTGTCTAAGTAAAATCATTTTAATAGTTTACGTAATTTAATTTTTTTTAATTTTATTTTTTAATGTTTTTGAGAAAACATTTAAATGTACCAAATTATATACACCTACTATATTTTATATAAGGGGGAATATTTTAAATTTAAGTGAATTTATGTTTTACTTTTCAAAGAAGAATTTTTTATCTTGGAAGCTCAATTCACCCCCTCTTGAGCAGTCCAATAGAACCATCATGCTATAAAAAATTATTATTTTAGTGTTCTATAGAATCAAATGCATATAACTATTTGTGTAACCCAACATGTATTTTCAGATCACACCATACTTACATCGCTCAGTGTCGACAGGCCGAGTGGATCTTGCATGTTTTTGTTATGAGAAGGGCCATCTACGAAAATTTTAATAGACATTTCTTGTAGAATATTCCTGATATATGGGATAGTGAGTATCCATGGTTTATATGGGATCGTGATATAAGTATTTCAGTATTTATTTTTAATTATTTAGATGTCTTATCCAAATAGTAAATCCCTATTGTTTTTCCTTCTTAAATGGATGGTGTAATATATATGTATACTGGGTGATGGATCATGGGGGTTGTCTCCGTGGTAGGCATTAGAGATGAACCGAGGAATTTATTTTATATTGAAATATTGTAATATTCTAATATTCTAATATTTATATTATTTGGCATGAACATCAAACATATAGAGGTGTTTTGCTGTAATTTCATTAAGATTATAATACTTGTTTAATATTATTTTATTTGATTGAAATCATTCCCACTGAGTAATATCTGATTTCCTAGGGATTTTCTCCAACTTCGGGGGATTGGGAATGAAATTTGGGATGCATCATGAGTTTGATTGGGAATATGATGGATAAATTACTCAGGTTGGTTCATGAGAAAATGGTACCAGTATCTAGGTTCTTAATAGGGACTACATTATTGAAGTTCCTTTATTATTTCAAATTTCTGGTAGATGAGAGATAATATTTTTGGAGCTCAATATGTTAGTCATGGGTAAAATCTTGATAATCACCACTCATATAGAAACCTATGTTTCCATGTAAATTCAGGATTTGATTTTTGGAGTTTTTTTCTCCTTGCTGAATTTAAATTTAAATTGACGTTGTATCAATCCTTGTGTGTGTTTTTGTTTTCTTGATGCTTCAGGCAGAAAATTATAGTGGAATTAGAGGATAATAATGATAATAGTCATCCTAAAAATCCACATGGAGCATGTATACATGTTTCTAAGAAACTTTCAGTGGTGGTTTCATGATTTTACCGCATTTCATCAAACCATGTGGTCCAACCACACACGACCACAATCCCTTAATAATTTTCATTCTTGATTTCCAATGGATCTCAAACTTCTCTACATAGTACATTTATATGATTTATTTTTTTTTTCAATGGGGAATTGAAAAGGGAATTTGGTTTCAAATCATAAAAATACTCTTCTAAATGAAGAATAATGGTTTTATTATAAATTAATGGAAATGTACTTTTTGTATTAAGACTCATTAAATGATTTAAAAAGAACTTGAAATGTTTTAAAATTAATTTTAATGGTAATTTTAGGATTTGATTTTTCTTGTGTATAGTTTTTAAATATATTTCTAATAGTATTTTAATATATAAAACTCATTGTGGGGTTTCAATTTTAGTTTTATAATAAAGAGGATAGTTTTTAAAAGGGTAATTATTTTTTGGATTTTAAAATTATAAGAAGATTTTTTGAAATGAAATCAATTTAAATTTAATATTTTATTTTGTAAAAGAAGTTTTATAAATGTAATTTAAAATATTGTGATTTTTATCTCAATAAGTGTTATATAAAAAAATTTGATTCTTTATATAATTCAAAAAATGTTTTCAAAATGGGCAGTTTTTTTGGTTTTCTAAATGAGATTTGGTATTTTAAAAGGGGTTGCAGTGTCAAAAATGTTTATATTATATCATGAAAATGGATTTAATCTTTTTTATTTGATGTTGAGGGGTTTTAAAGATGAGTGGATTAATTTTAATGCATATTTTTATGGATTTATTATTTTTAGTTCCATTATAATTCATATACTAGGATTTATTTGCTTTGTTTTTATGAAACATGAATCATTAGGTTTATGTGTTCTGTTATTTCATGTATCTCGCTATGATTGCCTCAATAGAAGGATAAAATTCTATTCATATGAGGGAAAAATTGTGTAAGACTCTATTGGGTTTAGTATTAGTTATTTTAGGGATTGAATTGTCAAGTCTATAAGGTTTCCTTATAAATTTTCCATTTCATTATGTTTTAAAAATCAAAAAATATTTATCTTAAAGAAAATTATCTTTCTCTATGGATTATTTTATTAAGGAAATATTCCCTTACCTAAAGAAATTTTTATCCTCACCCGGGTTTTCATTTTCTCATTTTAAAACCTCTAAAAACGAAAATTATTTTATTACTATGTCAAAGAATCAGATTCTTATCTAAAACCACATAATATTATAGTTCCTTGGATATAGAGTCTTCTGTTTTCAGGCAAAAAATTCTCTAAAATTCAGACTCTGAATTCTCTAAAATTTAGACTTTGAATTCCCTGAAATTTAGAATATCAATTTTATGAAATTAAAACTCTGAAATTTTAATACCACAAGATTTCATAGTACGTTATCTCATTAATGTAATTCAATAGCTTGTTCTACACGCAACACAATGTTCGAGCTATGACAACCGGGTCCTGGTGACAGCATAGACACCATGACATAACATGACCGTCGGGTCCTGGCCTACCAGGTAACCCCTGTTGCCTCGCAGACACATGGGGCCCACCCAAGGGTCCACCCACATGTCTGAACGGGTCATCTGACTAATGGAAGTCCTCATAGGCCAACACTTGTCCTTTCCAGTGTGCTTTTTCCTCACTCACACACACCCTGTGAAACTTTCCATAAGGTCACCCATCCTGATCACTACTCCAGGCCAAGCATGCTTAACTGTGGAGTTCTAACTAGGTTGGCTCCCGAAAAGGAAGGTGCACCTTGTTGACATGAGTCATATCATTTAGACATTTAACCCTTTTTCATTTGGAGATGTTACAATCACTCCCCCTTTAGATCATAACACGCTCGTTGTGGGCCCTACATCTCAACCCAGGCAATGCACCGCACTTAAGGCTGGGTTCCTCCTCTGATACCAAATGTGACAACCGGGTCCCGGTGACAGCACATACACCATGCCTTAACATGACCATCGGGTCTTGGCCTACCAGGTACCCCCAGTTTCCCCACCGACACATGGGGCCCACCCAGGGGTCGACCCACATGCCCGAACGGGTCATCTGACTAATGACAGTCCTCATAGGCCAACACTTGTCCATTCCAATGTGCTTTGTCCTCACTCACACACACCCTGGGAAACTTCCCAGAAGGTCACCCATCCTGATCACTACTCCAGGTCAATCACGCTTAACTGTGGAGTTATTACCTGGTAGGCTCTTGAAAAGAAAGGTGCACCTTGTTGACATGAGTCATATCATTTAGCCATTTAACCCTTTATCATTTGGGGATGTTACACGAGAACACAACAACTTACCAAACAAGCCGTTCAAAAAGTAGTGATGAATAATATAAACTTCATTTTGAATCTTATATACACTTTATAATTTTAATATCCATATTATGTGTTTCTTAGACATAATATAAGAACAAATTACTTTTTTTAGATAAAAGAAGTTTTTTTTAAAAAAATGCAATTTTACCGCCTTTTAATGGAGAACCCTTTTTAAAACCAATACTTGATACTTTTATATATTCAATTGAATGAAATTAAATTCTTATTTGGAATAACGAAAAAAATTTAGTTTGGATAAATTTTTGGTACTTTTCTGATAACTTCCATATTTTGATAAATAGTGAGAACGACTATATTTTAATTGAAAATAAAGTTTTTAATTGAAATTATTGATAGTGATAAATTATAAATTTTAATGGGTTTTAAGTATAATTAGATCATATTTTTATCATTTAATACAATGAAGGTCATTATAAGAAATTTCAAATTTAAATTTGACAAAAACACTTGTCAAGATTTTCCTAGTTTTTACTTTTTTAAAACCCACTTTTTGGTTTTGACAATGAGAATTAATTTTAAATTAATAAATTCAACATCTAGGTTTCAAATTTGGTAAAATAGTCTTCAGTTTTGAATTTAGAAAATCAAAATTATCTTAGGATGATGTTTTGGTATTTTTTGGAAAACATTCAATTTTTGACGAATAGTGAAAAACACTAATTTATTATTTAAAAACGAATTTTTATTTAAATAATTATTTATTTTATTTATATCTATTTTAACTCAAAATAGATATATAATACCTATATATGTTTGATGTAATTAATTGAATTTATTTTATAAAAAAATTAGATGTATAAATTTTTATTGAACTGTTTACCGTCTTTTACCCACCTTCTAGGAGCATATGTAAATTTGTATAAAACATAATTTTACCACTTCCATGATTTGAATTTCAAAAATCAGAGAGGCACGGTTTCCATTAGTAAGTAAAATGTGGTTCAATAAGATGAAAATAATTTTTGGTGAATAATAACTTTTGACTTTTATTTACCACGGTTAAAAGTAAATAGGGAAATTAAAGTTAAAAATGATATTATAATTAACCTAACACATATACTAATTCTATTGGACAAGTTTATTTCGTCCAAAACCAACCTTAGGAAAAAAATATGATCCTTTTGGTCCAATTGGATTAGATTAGGACATTTATTATTATTTTATTTAATGACGAGTTAAAAGTGTTAAATTCAATTTTTATTAACTAAACCATTTTTAATATAGGTTTATAAATATAATAAATTAGACTATAAATATTAATTAGAAATAAAAAAATTTCCTACATCAGGGTATTTTATTTATAATATTTAAATATTGAATAATTATATATATTTATGACACAATGATGATGCAATAATTACCTTCTTAATGAAATATTAAAATAGGTTAAATTAAAAATAATAAAATAAATATAATTTAAATGTTTTGAGACCATACAAGAATTTTATATGATAATTTGATATGTTAGGGTTGATTAGATATTTTTTTTTCTAAGTGATAAGGTTATTATGACTTTCACAAAAACAAATTACCAAATAGTGTCAAAATGGACAGAAATTATTTTTTAAAATAAATACTATATTATTAGTTGATATAATATTCGTAAAAACATAAGGATAGAGAAAAGGGATTAAATAATATTATATATTTCATTAATGAACCACTTTAGGTTCTATTGTAAGTTTATAATAAGTTTCTTAACCATATAGTGTAAGAATACCAGAAGACACAGTAAAAGATAAACTATTTAACAAAGTGTTAAATCTAAACAATAAGATTAAAATGGTAACCTAAACTTGTCTAAAACCTATTGGTTTAGAGGGTTTAGACCCATAACCACTTAAGGATCGAAATAAATTTATTTAGAGCCATTATAAACCGAATATGATTGTATAATAAATTAATATTTTAATCTTTTCCTAAAGTGACCCTCACCCCTATTATAAAAGGGCACTTCCCCTTCTCTCAAAATCAAACCTCCAAAGCCATTTGTTTTAGAAAAAACCTCTCTAAATATCCTCCCAAAATCCCTAAATTAAACCTAGAGGCATTAATTTCATCAGAAATCCATCCTATGGATCCCATTTTATCAACTGAAACAGAAACACCCGAAGAAGAGGTAATAATTTCACCACCCTCTTTCAAGTTATTTTATTCTTCCACTTCCTCTTTATTTGTTGTTTCCATTCCAAAATAATAAATCCTGTACCTTATACATACTGTGATGTTATTATAAATATGGTACAAACATATTTTTTATTATATCCATTCTATAAATGAAAAAGTCATCATAGGTGCTTATGTACGACTTATCGTCTCTACGTCATGGTGTAGTTTGTTATTCAAACACTTCATTATTAGAATGAGTATAATAATTAGTATAACTAATTTAAATAATAATTATAACATGTTAATTATTATTTATATATGATATAACATCCAATTACATATGATTTCACCATCAATATAATGATATTGTCACTCGTACGTACGTACGGATTATAGTCTCGACGACGGAATGAGATTCATTACCACATTCACCATTCAACAATGATTATAAAAATATATATTATGAATAAGTATTTAATATATTACATAATAATTCTACTAGATATATATATAGATGTACTTACATATATCTTATTCACTTAATTTCGTTCAATACGATATGAAAAACGGAAACAACGTTTATGCGTACGTACGGCCTACCATCTCTATAAACGATGTTTTCCATTTCATATATATATATATATATATTATACAAATTTATGTTCTAAATATATATGATATATAAATCACGTGTTATATTGTAGAAATATTTAAATCATGATCTAAATGATATGATCAATAATAACATGTTAAAACACATGCGATAAAGAGAGCGATTATTACCCGAAATGTAAATTTAACATGGAATTCATTATTAAATGGGTATTATAAAGTCATAAATGAATCTTGTATGATATAATAAATATGAATTTGGTTTTTTTATAATTTCATAACATACTATTGTCATTATACATGAGGTTAGACGTACCATCAACCAAAGTAAAGTGTATGTTAAGGGTTACTTCCTCAATCTCATTATTATCCAAGATTGTTTATGTGTAAGTATTTACTGGGACATATTTATCATAAATACCCATTTTTCATAAAAAAATTTCAAAAGGAATATTTTAATGTTTTATGGGAGGTTATATTTAACTAGATCATCATTTTAAATGTTTTAAAGATGAATCTTTCTAAATCCTTATAATTAATGTCCATATTTTTAAAATGATTTTAAAGATTTATTTATATAGGTATGAATGTTTTGAAATGATAATTCTTTTCAAAAGTTTCAAATTGGTATGGGACACTTTGATTCAAAAATATCTTTTAAATTATTTCCTCTATAAATGTGTGACTTTTAAATGTTTTCCCAAAAGGGATATTTCTCTCAAAAAGTTTTACTGATCATTTTCAACTATGTCAACATCCCTTACTGGATATTATTATTGATTGAGGTTGATTTATTGTAATACAATCTTCCATATAGTATTGAATGAGTTCTGATATTTTTGACTGTGAATGTTCTATTTTTATACCATTCCTGGTTTATGGTTAATGTATTGACATTTCGTAAGTTAGTTTTAATACAAATATTTATGTTATATATAAACTTTTTCATATGAGGAATGCAGTGGGATTAGTAATTGATGGGTGGACCCCACTATAGCTCCACAATGCATCTGTAGGTCTCAGGAGACAAACTAGTGTCTTGAAATAAGGCCTTGATGAAAAATTTATTTTTATTCTTGGCACAAGGCCTTGACTATGTGGTAATGATGTTCATTGTTAGGCATTCCCGCATTATGAAATTAGTTATTACATGTGATTATTTGATAAGTAGAATATCCATGTGCATGTTTATATGGTGATGTTTGATTTATTTTTACCATATTATGTTAATGATTATGTTTAAAAAGGTTGTTGTTTTTATTACACATCTTTCCTTAAATGTTTATAACTTCCACTAATTTATTTACCCTTAGTGAGCATTTGAGCTCACCCCTTTCTTATGTTTTATTTTCCCAGGATTCCAAGAAGTGTATTATGATTGATATACAGGGTTATGATAAAGGTAATAATAAAATTATCAAAGAACTTTCTAAGATGTGTTTTATGTTTGAAATTGTAATGGAAAGTTAATTTATGTAATATATTTTCCAAGAATGCTAAACTGATCGGTCCTTTGGGACTTGATTCCTTGTAATCACGCTAATGTATTAAAATAATGAATTGGCTCTGGGTAACTGGGATTGGGGCATTATAGAAATTCATTAAAATATAAACATTGTATTCTCTGAAATTCAGACTCCGAATTCTTAGAAATTCAGACTTTGAATTCTCTAAAATTCAGACTCTAAATTCTATGAAATTCACACTCCAAATTAATTAAAAATGAGACTCCAAATTATTTGAAATATAGACTCCAAATTCAATAGAATTCAGACTCTGAAATCCTCTAAATTCAGACTCTGAATTCCTTAGAATTCAGACTTTGAATTTCTCAAATTTCGGAATCCAAATTCTATAGAATTCAGACTCTTAATTCCTCATAATTTAGACTCTGAATTCCTTAGAATTCAGACTCGGAATTCTTTGTAAAATGGAATTCAAATATCTATGTTTTCCAGAATCTGATTGTTTATATGTTTAAATTATGAATTCTATTTTCCTTAGATTTTATATATTCATATTTTGTTAATATAACTCATTTTTTTCTTACGCATGATTTTGTAACAATAAAACAATGTCATAAAATTTGTTTCTAACTAACCTTTGGTTGAGAGACATGTGTACAAGTATCTCTAAAATTCAAGGAAAATTTTGACTGTTGGAGGAGGGAGCAGACCGATGAAGTTTGGCCTATAAATAAGGGCTAATTTGAACAAGATAATTATCTATTGATCAATCTAGAGATTATATGTTGCGATATTGTGAAGTGATTTCTAGAGATAAAAATATCTCATTATTTGTGTGTTTCATGAACATCTTGTCCAACCCTGAACATCTTCTTTAGATTGCTTCGTGTGACTCTGATTATTGCTGAGTAAAATCAAGGGCTTATGGGGATAGGAAGATAGAGGTGCTGACAATATTAAAGATAGAGGGCTTGTGAGGATAGCAAGACAAACTCTAATATTCCTATCGAGGGATTACCCTGGTGTGGGTAAGAAAGAATTTCTTGAATGTATAAATCAAGGGTCATTTATCCAATGTTTTTTGGATACCCTACTCTTTAGGTTAAAATATTTTCTACTTCTTACTTGTTTTTGTTTCATGTTTTATTTCTTTTGTTTTTTTGATAAAGAAGGAAATTACAACTTTCTTATACAATCTTGTACTTTAATTACTCTGATAAATAATATTTTATATGCTTTAAGGTATAATATTTATTTATAAAAATTTGTTCTTATGTTTAATTTCAAGAATCATATTTTCAGACCCTAAGCATGTTTATTTATAGTTAAGAACATAAATAGGATCTATGAAATTACCTTGAATAACTTTGTTAAACATAGTTTTCCTTAACGTTAAAAATGAATGTTTTTAAACATAAAATTCACCCCCTCTTGTAATTGAGTATCTACATACACTATTTAGATCTTATAATTGGTATCGAAGAAGGTTTCTGAAACACATATAGTCACATATATGTTTTCCTTTCTCAATTTTCTCTTGTTATAAAATTTTATTTCTCACATTCTTTTGTTCAAGTTTTTCTTAATTTTTTTTATTTTTATTTATACTTTTTTTCTCTTTACAAGTTTTGTGGAAAAGATATGTTCTTGTAGAATGGAAGGTATAAATGTTGGTTCCATTGAAAATATTTATCTTACTAGACCAACATTTTTTTATGGTAATGATTATGAGTAATAGAGAGATATAATAAAGACTTTTGTTATTAACACCAGAGTAGAAATGTTTTTTTGCTCACTGGTGAATAAAAAATTCCAGACAAGGAAGTCAGAACCTTCACCAACCAAGAAAAATCAGAACATCAACTAAATTACAAGGTACACAATACTTTGTTATGTTCTATGACAAAGAATATATATAGTCAAATATCTTTATGTGACGTTTCCAATTGTAGATGGAATAAAATTGAAGTCAGTCACTTTGGAAATTCCAATGTGATATAGACCAGAAGAGAAATGTTAAGAGCCAAATATCCTAGATTTGTTTTTCCCTATAGAGAACTAGTTTGCAAAGTGCAACAAAGATTCATGACTATTGTAAATATTTTCCAATATTTATGTTTTCATAAAGCTTATTTTTCCATTAAAGTATGGGTGCCTAATGTTTTACATTCCACATTTTCAGATTCCAGAATGTTTGGATTCCGAAAGTCTAACTATTTTATTTTCTGGAAAATAACAAAAGTTCTAATAACAATACATGGTATATAAATAGTGGATTTTCTCAGTATATTACTGGTAACAAAAAATTATTTGAAAATATTTTCAAGATTAAATGGAAAAAAGTAACTTTATGGGATAATGCTCAGGGAGAAATTGTTGTTATAGGTAAACTTGTTCTTCTTGAAAAAACATTAATTTAAAATGTTTTATTTGTTAAGGGTCTTAAGCACAACCTCATCTGTATATGTCAATTATCTGATGAGGTTTAACTTGTGAAATTTAGAAATTATAAATGCTTAATACACAATTCCATGGAAGAGTTTATTCTTTCCACCCATAGCCATCAGAATGTAAACACACAAAACTTAGATGACCTTAGGAGCTAAGATCTACCTTTCCTTAGTGTAATGGAAGATCAATATTGGTTGTGAAATATATATTTAGGACATTGTAACCTTTGGAAACTATGAAAATTGTTGAAGAATATATTCATTAAGGATCTACCAGAGCTTAGATTTGATTCTTCAAAAGATTGTGATCCTTATCAATACGACAAGAAACATAAATCTATCCTTAAATCAATTGGTAAAGTATCAACTTATGATGAAATATAGTTAGGGAATATGGATCTTTTTGGTCCAACACAAGCTGAATGTATTGGAGGAAAATATAATTTATTTTTGTAGTTGGTGATAACACTAGATTTACGTGGGTCTATTTTTTAGAAAATAAATCTGAAACCTTTTCTTATTTCAAAACATTTAGAGCCAATGTTAAAAATGAGAAAAACCTTCCATTGATAACTATTCATAGTGATCATGGATGAGAATTTCAAAATTCAGATTTTGAATCTTTTTGTAGTAAAAAAGGCATTACTCATAACTTCTCATCCCCAAGAAATCCTCAATAGAATGTTGTTATTGAAAGAAGAAATCAGGTTCTTCAAGAGATAACTGGAACCATGTTGGTTGAATATTCTTTTGCTAAAATTTTTTGGGATGAAGTTGTCAGTACTTATTGTTATACTATAAATCAAGTTTTAATCAGAATTTTTCATAACAAAACACCTTATGAATTGTGGAATAGCCAAAACCTAGACTTTCTTTCTTAAAAGTATTTGGTTGAAAATCATTAATCTAGAATACTAAAGATAAATTATATAAATTTTTACCCAAATTTGATGAAGGAATTTTCCTAGGCTACTCCACTACTTCTAAGGCTTATAGAGTTTCTAATAAAAATACTTGTACTGCTGAAGAAACAGTGAATGTTAAATTCAATCAAACTGATCCTTTTGTTTTTAAACAACCCAATCCTTCATCCTCAAATGTATTTTCAAAAACTAATTTTCAAGATTTTATTAAATATTCTTTTAATAATGGAAATGTTTAAAAAAATATTTCTGAAGCTTTTACCCTAGAATATTTTCTACCATATTTTGATGAACAGCTTTTATAAAACCCAAATCAATTGTTTCATAAGAATCATCCATGTGATAGTATCATTAGTGATGTAATAAACCTATAAGGACCAAAAGTTCCTTAAGAAATGAAGTAGAACATCATGCATTCTATTCTCAATTATAACCAAAAATCACTGATGAAGATTTAGGTGATGATGATTGGATTAAAACTATGCAATATAAGCTAAATGAATTTGAAAGGAAACAATTCATGAACTTGGTTGAAAGACCATAGGAAACATCTATAATTAAAGTAAAATAGGTCTCCAGAAATAAGTGTGATGAAAATGGAATCATAGTAAGAAATGAAGCTAGATTAGTTATTAAAGGCTATAATCAACAAGAAGGAATAGACTTTGAAGAAACCTATACTCCATTATCTAGACTTGAATCTATTCACATTTCACCTGTCATTGCAGCATTACTTAATTTCAAACTCTTTTAAAGGGATATAAAGTGGGATTTACCTAACATATATGTTCAAGAGGATGGTTTTGTGGAATAACCTCTTGGTTTTCATGACACAGACATCCTGAACATTTTCTTAAACTTTCCATATCTTTATATGTACTTAAACAAGCCTCTAGATCCTAGTATGATATACTTACATGATTTTTGTTACAAAACCATTATGTTAAGTGAAATGTTGATCCAAATATTTTTATAAATAAATGTAATGAAATTGTTTTTATTGTTAAAATATATGGTGATGACATTATATTTGGATCAACTCAGCAATATTTAATTTATTTGTTTGAAAATATCATGAAATCTGAGTTTGAAATGAGTATGATGAGTGAGTTAACATTTTTCCCAGGTTTTTAAATTTCTAAAAAGATGGAAGGAAATTATATACTACAACATAAAAATATTAAATATATTTTCAAAAATTACGGATATGAAAACAATAAAAGTATAATCACTCCAATCAGTACCTCAAATTCTCTTGATCATGATGAATCTAGAAAACTAGCAAATTAAACATAGTTTAGAGGTATGATAGGGAGTTTACTATACTTGATAGCTAGTCTTCCATACTTAATGTTTTTAGTATGCTTGTGTGAAAGATATAAATATTATCCAAATGAATCTCATTTAAAATTAGTGAAATGATTTTTTCGCTATCTAAAGTGAACCATGGTTTTAGGACATTGTTATACTATTGGATATGATTTTTTTTAAAAATATTTTCAGATGCTGATTTTAGTGGATACATAATGGATAGAAAAAGTATATCTGAAACTTTATATTTCTTAGTAGATTCATTAGTTTCTTTATAATAGAATAAAAAACACTCAGTGGAACTTTCCACTACTTAGGATGAATATAGAGCTGTTTGTAGTTGTTGTGCCCATGTGTTGTGGATGCAACAAACACTCACAGACTATGGCATGAGTTTTACGAAAACACATATTTTGTATGGTAACACTAGTGAAACTTCCATAAGAAAAACCCTGAAAATATCTCCAGTAAAAACACATAGATATTAGGAATAACTTTCTTAAGGATCACACACTTAAAGGAGATATCATTCTTCAATTTATCGAAACACAAGATCAACTTGCAGATAATTTGACAAAATTTTTATATTATGATAGATTTGAATACATTAAACAAAAATTAGGAATGAAAATCATAATATAATATTCCATATTAACTTTTTTTGAATCCTATTTCCTTACATTAAGTAACTCCTTCTCATAGGGGGAGTATATTTTATTTTTTTTTCAAAATTTTTTCTTAATTAAATTTTTCGTAACCAAATTTTTTTTCTTAATTAATTTTTTCATAACATTTTTCTTATTTATCAAATTTTTCATAACCAATTTTATTTTAATTACCAAATTTTTTATAGCCAAATATATTTTTCTCTACCAAGTTTTTTATTTCTAAATTTTTTTCATTAATCAAATTTTTTACAACCAAATTTTACTTCAGAACTCAATATTCTAGAACCCCAATATTCATTTACCTAATAAATTTTTTTGGAAACTAAAGTTCTTCAATACTAAATATTTTCCATGAAATCAAGAAACTATGTTTTCTTACTCAAATTTTCATAATTGAATTGTTTAATTGTTGGTATTTAAGAAAAATTTTATCAGATTCACTTTCTTTAAATTAGATTCTTCCCTAAAACATCAAAAGATCGGAACCCATCAAACCATTTTTCTACTTTCATCTCAACCATCAGATCATATTAGGCTTGTTTTAACCATTATATTAAATTGGTAATTCAAACCATTGCTTTTATGCCCATATAAAATCCCTTTATTACTTGTCCCACATCGGTTTTCAAGGATTTTTATGTTGAATACCTCCCTCTCTTCAAAAATATCATTCCATTTTTCAATGTTTTATTACACATCGAATTTTATGGAAAGCCTCCCTATAGAAGAATATGTCTTTAGTTAAGGAAATCAAGGATTAGAATATCTATAGGGAAAATTTGATTGACCTAAAGATCTTATCCAAGTATAATTCCTTGACAACGGAAAATATTAAGCTGAACGGATAGGAGAGTTTTTGTGTAGCCAAGACAAAGAGTTAGGATCCAGTTTACCAAAACATTCTTATAGAATTTTATGATACAATATGTTTTTATAAAAACAGTGGAAGAGAAAAATTTACATTCAAGAGCTATGGAAAGACCTATTCCCTATCCTTTAATATGGGAGAAAATATTCTTGGATTTCCATATGAAGGCGACGTAATTTCTTACATGCACAAGTTTTTAGACCAGCCATTATTTTGTGAGAAGGAAAAGGAAATTGAGTGATTTGGAAAAAAGAAGTAAAATAACCATAGATCAACCATCTTTCAAAAAATTTGAGGATGTCAGCCTTGTTGTTACAAGGGTTTCTCATTCTAAGAAAATGAGACAGACCCTCCTTAAAGAAAAGTGACATTTTTATATTGGATTTTCTGGTTAACCTTAGGAAGATAAATCATATGAAGAATATCCTTCTGACAATCACCCCCATTAAGAATGGAACTATAAAATCCAAGAACATCTTGTATCCGACAATTTTGTCTAAGATCACAGTGCTTTGCATAGAATCATTCAAAATTAACAACTTATTTTAGCCATGAAATTTCGAGATCTTGCTGCTAAGTGACGATACATTAACGAGAATAAAAGTCAGTTTCAATACCAAGTCCAAATAATTTTATGATCTTTTTGGAAGTGAGGTTGAATCTTTAGCTAATAAAGTGAAAGTAGGATAGACTTCTATGAATGATCAGAGGAAGATAAAGGAAAAAGAACTAGAAACTAAAGAGAATTCTACAGTTCCACCAAAGCTGAAAAAGAAAAATACTTTCCTTGATTAAGTGGTAGAAAAATGGAGGGAACAAAAGAAGAATAATAAATAAAGAGATCCATGTTTCGGCTAAGACACAACTGAGGAAAATTCCTTGAAAAGACAGGATAATGAAGATTATGAAAGGAAAGAAAATGAAAAGAATCTCAAAAAGAAAATTTCTGAAGCTGAGTTAGTTAATACACTTTTCAAGGATACTGAGAAAGCCTCTAAACAGTTGCAGGTACCTGAAAAATTTCTATAACAACCAGTACCTATAGATACTTTGGGAAAGAAATTTACAATTCTATAAGTTGAAGTGAAAGAATATATAGTTCTGGAAGAAGAAATATTAGAATAAGAAGAGGAAGAATAATATGACAATGATTTTATTATAAAGCAGTGGATGAATGTCATGATCTTAAGGTAGATGCTGAGAAAGAAGAGATTAAAAAAGATAAAATTTTCCCACATTCATATAGTGATCATGAATCCCTAAAGGCTGAGGAGACTATTTCCAAAGTAGAAAAAGGAAAACATGTGGTTGGTGATACACCAAAGAAGGGTGTGGTGGTTAAGAAGGATGTTGGTGGTTCATCCAAGAGGGAAGATAAAGATCTAGACAAAGAATATTTTCCAGCAAGGGAGTCAAATTCATAATCAGCATCTCTGGGTTATGATTTTATTTCAATCATTAAAGAAGTTAGTAAACACCATAACATTATTTAAATGTATTAATTCGAGGTTCCAGTTTCTTCATCACTCTTTAAATCAAAAGAAAAATTCAATGAGCATTCTCATGTAAAAACTCTTCAAGCTTGAGCTATACTTCCATACTTTACTTATGTGTTATAATTATTATAATCGATCATGTAATGAAATTAAAAAATTGTCTAAAAGAACAATTGAGGACTTAAAAATTCTTTATGACTTCCAATATTCAATGAATGATTCTTTTTATAAGTCAGATGATAGGATCAAAAATATTACAAAAAGTTTTTCAGAGAAACTAAACCTGGAACAAGTAGGCCAGAAGAAGGAGGATAAAGATCTAAATAGGAATTTGAATTTAGTTTCCTTAAATTCTAAGATGGAAAGGGAATATAGTAAATAATTTCAATAAAAATTAAATCATAATTAAGAGACAATGAAGTATTATGAAAAAAAAATTAAGTATCAGGATGAAAAATTCATGGATCTAGAAAAGAAAAATCTAGATCAGGAACAGTTTCTCATGCAGTTTGAAGAAGATCATAAAGAGATAAAGAAATTAAAGGCTACCCTAAAAAATATCATGCTGAGGGAAAAATTTTTGAATATTTTTTCTTATAAATCTAATCTTTTTTTTTATTTTTACCTTGTATAAATTTTTCCAATAATAACAAAAAAATTATCCTTCTTTTGTTTTTTGTGTATTTCTAATATTTCAGGTACCATTTTTGCATTCTATCTAATCATTTTTGAAAATCACAAAGGGGGAGAAAAGAATGATAAAAATAAAAATAAGTATAATAGAAGATAATGGCTTAATTAATGGGGAGTTTACTTAAAAAAAACTTTCTTATGAAAGAAAAAGTAAAATCTCTATTAGGAATTCAAGAATAAGATACTTAGGGATTTCATAACCTAAGGGGGAGTTAGTCGTATTCATCATGATTTATAATTAAAGGGAGGTAAGTTTTAATTTTAAAGTTAATGAAGAAAATTATTATTCCTTATATTATTTTTCTAAAGGTTATTTGGCATTTCTAAAAAGGGCAAGATTATTGAGTCAATAAGGATTCTTTGTGACTTTTCCATTCCTCTATGTTTTTAAAATCACAAACAATTTCACATAAGAAAAATTATCTTTCTCTAAAGATTATTTTCATACGAAAAATTTTCCTTCCCTAAATAAATTTTTACCCTCACCCTAGTTTTCATAGTCTCATTTTATAAAATATCAAAACCAAACTCATTTTATTACTAATTCAAAGATTCATATTCTTATCTAAAACCCTGGAATATTATAATTACTTAGATATAAAGTCTTCTGTTTTCATACCATGAATTCTCTAAAATCAAGACTCAGAATTATTTGAAATTCAGACTCTGAACTCTCTAAAATTAAGTCTCCAAATTCTCTAAAAATTTAGACAATAAATTCCATGATATCTAGACACCGAATTTTCTGAAATTTATAATCTGAATTCTCTGAAAAATAGACTCTTTATTATCTGAAATTCAGATTCTGAATTGAAAATAATTCAGACTCCAAATTCCTCATAATTAAGACTCTGAATTACTCAGAACTCATTCTCCAAATTTCTATGAATTCAGACTCTGAATTCCTCAAAATTCAAACTCCGAATTTCTCAGAATTTAGACTCGAAATTCCTCAGAATACAGAATCTCAATTCCTCATAATTCTGACTCTAAATTCTTTTTAAAATAGAATCTGAATATCTATGTTTTCCATAATACAATTTTTTATATGTTTAGATTCTGAATTCTATTTTTTCTTTAGATTCCAAATATTCAGAGTTGGTAAAGGTATTTTTTTCATACACATGATTTTTTAACATATAAACAATGTCATACAATTTTTTCAAACTAATAGTTGGTTGAGAGACATGTGTACAAGTACCTCCAAAATTCGAGGAAAATTATGATTTCTAGAGGCGGGAGCCGACCGTTGATGCTTTTCCCATAAATATGAGATCATTTGAACAAGCTCATTATATGTTGATTGATCTGGAGATTATATTTTGTGATTATGTGATGTGATTTATAGAGATAATGATACTCTAATGCTTTGCCCGTTACATGAACATCTTGTTCATCCCTGAACATCTTGTTCATCTTTCTTAATGAGACTTTGATTGTTTCTAAGTACAATGGAGGGATTCCAAGGATAGGAAGCCAGAGGTTCCGACTACCTTAAATATCGAGGTCTTGTATGGATAGCAATACAGACTCTGATATTCTTATCGAGGGATTACCTTGGAATGGGTAAGACAGACTTTCTTGAAAGTATAATTCAAAGCACCTTTATCCAAGGTTGTTGGATACCCAAATTTTTGGATTAAAAGATTTATTAATTGTTACTTGTTTTTGTTTTACATTTTATTTCCTCTTTATTTTGATAAATGAAGAAAATATAACTTTATTATATTTATTGTACTTTACATACTCTGATAAATAAGATTCCGTACACTTTAAGGTAGAATATTAATTTAATAAAAGTGTTCTTAAGTTTCATTTTTGGATTCATATTTCAGGACCCTAAGCAAGCTTATTTCATAGTTAAGAACTTAAATAGGATCCATGAATTTACCATGTTTAATTTTGTTAAAAATAGTTTTCATTAATGTTAGAAATGAATTTTTTTAAACATACAATTCTCCCCCTCTTGGAATTGATTATCTATATAAACTATTTCAATCATATATGACATTGTGGATTCTAGAGTTATTGAAACCTTAAAGTGATCAATGTTTGATTTTTTTCTTTTTGTGCCTTCTTGACTTCCCCCTATGGGGTTTTGGATGTCATTAAAATACTCACACCTCTTTTTTGGTCCTGATCTTTTCATGTGGTGGTATTGTCTTTGTTACATGCCATTACATTTAGGGTATTAGATACATGAAGACTCGGGAAATTAATTCGGGTGATTGGGATGGACATTGAATTTTGATATTATATGGTTTCATTAGGATCTAGTTTCCTAACAGTATATTACTAGGTTACCCCCAGCTCAATTGAGGCAAAACTATGTGGTTTTGTGGAGGAATGATTTTATTTGAATCATTTCTAATCATTTCTGATAGTTCTTTATCACTATATTGCTCAAATTTGGTTTTCTAGTCTTGATTGAGGAGGTATTTTTCATGAGTCTTTCATTAGAGTGGTATGAATAAGGTTTATTAGGTTTGGTTCTTTTGGGTTATCTTTGGGATATTTATGGTTATGTTCTTCACTGATTTGGTAATTTAGGAATTATCATCTAGATAATAAGGATACCTAGTTAGAGTAATCAATATTAAGACTATGTTTATTTGTTATTGTCTTATGTCATTGGTATTTGATAGATATGATCTATATTGGGATAATTTTAATCTTAGTTGAATCTTAATATGGTGGGGAGTAAATTATATTTGATATCAACATAATATTCATAGTGGCCTAGCCTAAAACCACTTAAGAAATCATATTAAGGAGATAGTTTTTTATTGTTTGTTGTATCCTTACAGTTTATTTAGGAGATGAAATGAATTTTCGTGTTCCTTTTATTCAATTTTTTTAACAATGTTCCTTGGTTTAAAAGTGTATCATGTTTGAGGAGGTTGAATTTAACCATTTCCATTGATCAACTTTTACTACCGAGGATTTCGAGGGGAAGAAAACATTATGGTGGGGAGTACGGTCACACCCCAACACTAATTATCTCAATTAATTAAATAATTAAGTAATTATTTTGTCTTTAATTTTTCTATTCATTTTCAAAAAAATCATTTTTTAATTCTTTAAAAGTTTAAAATTTTGGGGTATTGCACGATTAGTGCATGGTTAGTTCAAACCATGTGGAAACCATGTGTTTAGAGTTTTAAAATTGAAAATAATTTTTTCTTAGTTTGTTTATGGTTTATCTAATAGTTTTAATAGATTATCAAATGTGCCTAGTGTACCCAGTAGGATGTATATGGTTGGCGCTTCATTAGGACTAACTGTGCGAAAACCATGCATTTTACCCCAAATTAAAATTTTGAATTTATAAAAATGACCCTAACATAGTTTAAACCCACCGGGATTTCTCCCTATCCCCTTTCACATATCCCACTCATGTAATTTCCCATGCATGTAACCTCCCCATTTTATTCAATATGATTCTAGAATTTATCCCTCTGATTTTGAGTGATTCAATCTCAGTATGGAAATATCCTCCTTTTTCCCCTACTACTTATTCTCCCCATCTCATTCTTTTTTTCTTCCCTTACTGAATATAATATTGGTCCAAAAAAAATTGGGTTTAGGATCTAATTTATTTATTTTTTGATTCATAGGGAGTGAAGACTCTTCTTGGGACTTTCTTATTACAATATTTTAGGATTTTTTCATTATCTGTTCTTAGATTCAACATGTGAATCCATGATTTCACCTTTATTCTACATAACATAAATTCATGGATTTTTTAAAATATTTATTATATAAATTTGGAATTTTAGTGAGTTTAAATAAATTTAAAAGTATTTTTTAATATAGTTTCCAAGTAAATAAATTTGGTTTCTAAATTGGTTTTTATGGGGTTTTCCACAACTATTAATCTACACATAAATAATTTTTTTTTTAATTTTTTACCTATAACTTATTAATGATAAGAATTATATAGAATTTGAGTGTTCAAAATTTATTTTTCATTGTTTATACTATTTTATTACATGAAAAAATGTGTTTTAGTGGCTTTACTGATTGTGTTTTCATTGTTATATAAACTTTGTTATGTTTTTATATATTCCAAAATAATATTTATATTCATTCTAATGAATTGTTTTAAGGGTTTAATGGTACCTAAAAAAGAATTAAATTACACTTTAAAGATAAATACCAAACCATTCCAATACAACCTTATTATGTTACTCACTTAAAGATTATGCTGTGAATGCCATTCTCTATATGTTATTTTGTTATTCATATATACATTAGTATATATATAGGTATATATTTACAAGAGAATATATTATAATTTGAATTGAGAGGCATGTAAATATATATGTAAATCTATATGTGTTTAATATTAAATATAAGTATTGGAATTTATATTTGATATTTAAAATTCGGGTTTACTTTAGTTTTTAAAGGAATATTTGAAATGAATTACAAATACATTTTTTAAATTATTCAAATGGGTTTTTAAGACCTTTCTACTCCCAGAGTGAAAGACCTAGTATGTAACGCCCCGACCCCAGCTACCCAGAGTCGGTGCGTTACTTCGTAACATTGGCATGATCACAAAAGATCAAGTCTCGAAAGACCGATTAGTTTAGTAGACTTGGAAACACTAGATACATTCATAAATGTTACATTACATCACAAAGTGAAAAACTATAAACAAAGTCTTCATAGTCCACACTCATTTCCTCTTCTGACTATCCCTGCAGGTCATTCATAAAATACTTCTTCACATCCTGGAAAATATTAAAACATCGAAAGGGGTGAGCTCAGATGCTCAGTAAGGATAACAATAATGCGGAAGCTTTCATAAATAAACATTAACATTTAAGACAATGTATAACTAGAACAAAAGCCTCTTAAACATGAACTTCAACATAATATGGCAAAAGTAAAATGAGATAATGCCATTTACTTCTTCACATGGATATTCTACTGGTCGAATAATCACATGTAATATCAATAACCACTTTCATAATGAGGGAATGTATAATGCCGGACATTCTGAAACGTTTTGTCAAGGCCTCGGCCAAGACGTCTAAAATGATTAAGGCCTCGGCCAAAACCATAAATCAAATTGGGAAAGGGCCTCGGCCAATTCCACGTCTAGTTGTCTCATGAGACCTACCGATGCATCGAGGAGCTATAGCGGGCTCCACCCGTCACTTATTAAGTCCAATACATTCCTCATGTGAATAGGTTTAAACATATCATAAACCATAACAAAATCGTATCTCATAAAACATGCGTAAAGGAAACATAACATTTCTACATTTCAATCACAAAATATCAATACAACACATTGATATAATAAAAACGCTTTCAAAACCATTTTCAATACCAAAATAAGAGAAAGTTTAAACTTTGAATTTATTTTTCATTAAAAAAAATGATGGCTTGTAGGGGAAGCCGAAACTCAAATAATGGTCACGGCGGCGGAGAAGTCGTTGTCGCCGCATAAGTACGGAAATAAAAACATTCCCTTTTGTCGTTTAGCAAAACACTTTGTATAAAAAGATTCCTTTTGAATAACCGTAAAAGTCAAAGGGGTTTATACACCGTATAAAATAAAGTTGTGTATAAAACCAAATATGCCTCAATGAATGGAGATTGAGACGAAGTCCTTAAAAAGATCATTTTTAAAATAAAATAGATCTATTATGTGTATTCACTATAGGTACACATAAATAAATTAAAAATACAGAATAAGACATAATAATATCATGACATAATTTGAAAGTAGGAGATTAACCCAAAGAATGGAAATTGGGTTAAGAAATTCCCTTACAAATATCATTTAAATAAAATATATCTATTATGTGTATTCACTATAATTACACATAAAGAAAGTACAAATACAAGATATGACATAACAATATCATGACATAATTTGAAAGTAGGAGATTAACCCAAAGAATGGAAATTGGGTTAAGAAGTTCCCTTACCTCGTGTCTGACTTGACTCAACCGTTCTTTAACCTCCTGAATAATAAACTAGAGTTAATATATACCTTATTAAGAACCATTTTCAATTTCATTATCCTTATTATATCACTTATTACAATGATATGAACATTATGTAATTATTTAAGTTAATAACGGTCGTTTTGTCGATCTTTGGTACTTGAGTCAACAATAAGCTTCTTATAATTACAAGTTGTTTATGTGGTGAAATATCCATTATATCCAGAATTATATTCATGATTTAGATGTCATATATATATTATATATCCAGTATATACATTCATTTATATTATTACGTAACATTTAGAGGTGAGAAATGAAATGCACCGTTCATGGAGACGGTAAGCCGTACGTACGCATGAACGCTACTTTCATTTCAATTTCATATTTAATGGAACTAAATCATAATGATATAAATGTATAATATAATTCCAGTATAATATAGTGTATAATACCATTTACTCCATCCTTTATACATCCCACATATGGCATTAACGATTCAAATCACTTTGAGGGGGCGGTAGTCCGCACTTCCTAAAATGAAATTATCACGTTTTACCCATAATGGAAATCATAAAGTAAGCCATAAATGAGAAATACAGAAGCATAAGTAAAACATAAACACATTATATATCATATATAAATATAGTGACATCTTAATGGCCACCTTTGAAGGTGTTATATGAGTGTTGAACAATCATCGTTTCGTGAGGCAGAAATTCGCCATCCACAGAAACCGTATGTTCTTTAACCATTAGATGTAGGTGTGTGTAAGTGTAGCTCGAATCCTTCTTATAACAACATCCTAGTATATTGAGGATACTGGTGTTGTCACAAAATAAATGAATAAAAAGAGTTTAGGGGGTTGGAGAAGAAAAATAAAACAAAACAACATTAGAAAAGACATTACCTCAAAATCGGGTAACTCTTTTTGATTTGAGCCAAAGGCTTCCTTGGGAAGAGTTCTGCCCAATGTGAGGCTTCTATGAGTAAGGGAGGAATGTTGGGAGAGTATTTGGGCAGAGGTTGGCCGAGCCAAATGGCTTGAAAGTGTAAATGAAGTGGGAGAGGTGGGGGCCTTTTATAAGTGGAGAGGAGGGGCACTTTTGGAAAGATTGAAATGTTACATTATTTCAAAATGCTTTTCGGATTCTAAAGGTCCCACACTTATATATTTCGAGGCTAAGGTGATAAGGTTTCGAAATCCACTCATCCAATTGGTTTTGGCCATGTGTAGTTCATAGATTTTATATTATCTTTCCATTTTATTTAAATCGTCAAATAATGATGTCATCGCTGCATCATTATTATGTCATAAATAATTAAATTTATTTAATGTCTAAAAATTATAAAAAAAATACTATGATATAGGAAATCTTTTTATCTTTCCAATGACTATTTATAATCAAAATTTGGACTTGTGTAACCCTACTTAAAAATTGTTTTAGTAAAACACTTTATGTTAGTGTCATTTTCACTTTAACATTAAATAAAAAGTAATTTATGTTATTTCCCAACAAAAGTGGATCCATGGGGTCCCCAAGTTAGGCCATGGCTTGTCTTGGTCGGCCATGACACAACCAATGAGGTTGGGACATGTGTCTAGGTCATTTAATATTATTAAAGTATTATTTATACCTTAAACTACCCTAATTACCACTAATCGCGATTAAGAACTTAATAAGTTACTATTCACCAAAAAATTATTTTTATCCCATTGAACCACATTTTACTTCTTAATGACAACCATGTATGTCGGATTTTTGAAAATCAAATCACAGAAGTGGTAATATTTCATTTAAACGAAAAATCAGTTATTTAACAACCACTTAGTGGTTTCACTATTCATCAAAAATTGAAGTTTTTCAGAATAAGGCCAAAATTTCACCCTAAGCTATAATTGATATTCTGAATTCAAAAATGATGTCTATTTTACAAAATTCCAAACATATTAGTTGCATTAATTAATTATATAATTAATTCCCGCTGTCACAACAAATAGCGTGTTTTTTAGAAACAATTTATATCAAAAGATTGGCAATTGTTTATGTCCAATTTCAATGTTAAATTAATTCTAATGACCACCATTGGATAAAATGGTAAAAATATATTCTAATTATACTTTAAAACCACCAAATATTATAATTTATCACTATAAATTATTTTTATTAAAAAATTTGTTTTAAGTATTTTTCACTATTCATAAAAATTTTGAAGTTCTCAGAAAATTACAAAAAATTCAACATAGGCTAATTTCAATATTAGGAATACAAAAATGAAGTCCATTTTGAAATATAAAATCTCTATAATTTTAAAAAGTGGTTATTACTATTCATAACGGCTACTTTGATTTGTCGCGATGTTTTAGAACTCGAAGTTGCGTACAATGCAAGCTATTGCATTATTGAATGAGAAGCGTATCGTGGAAGCTCGGGGTGTTACATTCTCCCCTCCTTCAATAAATTGCGTCCTCGCAATTTGAAATTTTTCTTGGAAAATAAAAGGTTGAAAATAGAAAATACCTTTGTGGAAAACCCACATCGGAAATAAGGTTAATAGAATTTAGTCTTAATAAGAGGGAAATGGAAATAAGAAAGTCACCACCAAATCATGATCTCGATAAAGAGAACATTGGTGGCAATTAGAGACATATAATTTGAGGAAAAACGTAAATATTTGTAGGGATTGATTGAGGTCATCAATCACAATCAACTGTCAAATTGAGGGCCTCAAAGCCTTCAATCTATGTTGATTTAAAATATCATCAGTTCAACAAAACATAAGTTATTAGGATAACACATTTTTTTTTGTTTTAATATCCCTTTACTAAAGTTTAAGAATTAATTTATTCATTGAATAAGAGATAGGTATATATATATATATATGTGTTTGACATTAGAGTTTCAACCTTCAACTCATCTTTCACTCAAAAGATAATAGAACTCAAAAATATTATACTTATCCTAATTGTATAAGGTTCCAAATGTTAACACATACCATTTAGATTAGTAAAATTATTTTGTAATAACCGGGGACTTCCTGTAGGCTAGTGGTAGGAAATAAAGGCCTGTCGCACTATGATTGTGGGTTCGATTCCTGCAGCTTTGTCCGACGCGACGGGTTATGCCCCACCCTGCAGGTTGTCCTTTTCCTAAAACTATAGTATCATAATATTCCAAAAATAATCTTCATAAATTTTTTAACCTTAAACAATACTATCCATGGTTCAACTTAATCCACTCCAACCTTAATAGTTATCCAAAATACATCTGTCCAACTCACAGTCCAAATTTTATAAGGAAGGTAAACATAATGAAGATCCTTTATCCCACGTAACAACATGTGAGCACCTTCATCATGTATTCTTTTTAAACATACTGAATTACCATGATCCCTTATTCCTTATAGAATACTAGATATACTCCTTCTATCCAAAAATGTATACAAAACATCAATCAGTTTCAAGGAAGTTAAGTATATCCAATATAATTTATCCAAATCAATCACGTCTTATTCCAAAATCACAATCTCAGTATCAAAACCATATTATGGTTTATCTTTCTCTCAACCATATATTTTCCAAAAATTTAACCTACTGTGGAGTCACTTTTCTTGGTTCCACACAATCTCAAGTCCTTGATGAAATAGTACTGCAGTACAATCCTTATATACTCCATAATTATTATAAGCAGTACATCATTGATACAACACTCAAATTAAAAAAAATCTTTAATAACAACATAAGAACTCTAATCATTACTCCTCATCTGTGGTAGTATCATAACTTGATTATTATCCAATAACATCATTTGGGGCATGCTCTGATGATTTGGACATTGGTTTGCGTAGTGTCCCCAATCCTTGCAGAAGAAGCATTGTACATTTGAAACCATTTTCTTACCCTTGCAGTCACGCACTTTGTGTCCTTTTTCTCTACACTTATAACAAACTCCCATTCCCTTTAGGCAAGTTCCATGATGTTTCTTCCCACAATTACCACATATTGGAAAATTCTTCTTTCCCCTCATCCCTTTATCCATCATTCTCTCTTCCATCCCTTTCATCTCTTGCTTCGCTTCAAAGCCATAGGACTCAGAGAATTCTTTACTTATCCTATTAACACATGATACTATTTCTTCATATGTTGAGAACACATGGGAGACTATTTCCCTTCGAAATGTTGGCTTAATACCGTGAAAGATACTATCCTTCTTACTCTTTGGATCATACGTACCGCTGGAGTTCACATTCCTTCTACTGGGCGCCATTTCTATACAACGGCATAAACTAGGTTAGTTTATGAATCAAAATACATAATTCCATACTTGTATAATATTTAACATAAATTGAACTATTTATGGATATAATCCATAATCATAAAAAGAAATGTTTTCTTTGAGGAAGTATGTACTCATAACCCTTCATAGTGGTTTGTAAATAAAATGAGAATTATCCTAAGCATATCCCCCGGGAGTGTCGTAACCAAGAGTGCAGCAAGGCCCGTTGTCGTGCACCAGTTCCCGTTCGAGTCTAGCTCAAAGCGGTGTTTTCGGGTTTTACCCCTAGGTACATCTGTGCCAGAGCCGCCTCTACCTGCTCGTATCCAGATAGGGATGTATTGCTCGGAAAATTCATAACATCTCTATAATACCAAAATTATAGGAAGTTCTTCTATACTAATCC
Source organism: Viscum album (assembly GCA_963277665.1). Classification (NCBI taxonomy): domain Eukaryota; kingdom Viridiplantae; phylum Streptophyta; class Magnoliopsida; order Santalales; family Viscaceae; genus Viscum; species Viscum album. Next base: position 576,384,409 of record OY728158.1, read on the forward strand.
TCAAAGTCTATCTTTGGGCTATGTGCTCTAATCAGAGTTTATCTAAATCTAGCTTCCAAGGTTAGTACTAAACTGCCTCTGATACCAACTGTAACGCCCCGACCCCAGCTACCCAGAGTCGGTGCGTTACTTCGTAACATTGGCATGATCACAAAAGATCAAGTCTCGAAAGACCGATTAGTTTAGTAGCCTTGGAAACACTAGATACATTCATAAATGTTACATTACATCACAAAGTGAAAAACTATAAACAAAGTCTTCATAGTCCACACTCATTTCCTCTTCTGACTATCCATGCAGGTCATTCATAAAATACTTCTTCACATCCTGGAAAATATTAAAACATCGAAAGGGGTGAGCTCAGATGCTCAGTAAGGATAACAATAATGCGGAAGCTTTCATAAATAAACATTAACATTTAAGACAATGTATAACTAGAACAAAAGCCTCTTAAACATGAACTTCAACATAATATGGCAAAAGTAAAATGAGATAATGCCATTTACTTCTTCACATGGATATTCTACTGGTCGAATAATCACATGTAATATCAATAACCACTTTCATAATGAGGGAATGTATAATGCCGGACATTCTGAAACGTTTTGTCAAGGCCTCGGCCAAGACGTCTAAAATGATTAAGGCCTCGGCCAAAACCATAAATCAAATTGGGAAAGGGCCTCGGCCAATTCCACGTCTAGTTGTCTCATGAGACCTACCGATGCATCGAGGAGCTATAGCGGGCTCCACCCGTCACTTATTAAGTCCAATACATTCCTCATGTGAATAGGTTTAAACATATCATAAACCATAACAAAATCGTATCTCATAAAACATGCGTAAAGGAAACATAACATTTCTACATTTCAATCACAAAATATCAATACAACACATTGATATAATAAAAACGCTTTCAAAACCATTTTCAATACCAAAATAAGAGAAAGTTTAAACTTTGAATTTATTTTTCATTAAAAAAAATGATGGCTTGTAGGGGAAGCCGAAACTCAAATAATGGTCACGGCGGCGGAGAAGTCGTTGTCGCCGCATAAGTACGGAAATAAAAACATTCCCTTTTGTCGTTTAGCAAAACACTTTGTATAAAAAGATTCCTTTTGAATAACCGTAAAAGTCAAAGGGGTTTATACACCGTATAAAATAAAGTTGTGTATAAAACCAAATATGCCTCAATGAATGGAGATTGAGACGAAGTCCTTAAAAAGATCATTTTTAAAATAAAATAGATCTATTATGTGTATTCACTATAGGTACACATAAATAAATTAAAAATACAGAATAAGACATAATAATATCATGACATAATTTGAAAGTAGGAGATTAACCCAAAGAATGGAAATTGGGTTAAGAAATTCCCTTACAAATATCATTTAAATAAAATATATCTATTATGTGTATTCACTATAATTACACATAAAGAAAGTACAAATACAAGATATGACATAAAAATATCATGACATAATTTGAAAGTAGGAGATTAACCCAAAGAATGGAAATTGGGTTAAGAAGTTCCCTTACCTCGTGTCTGACTTGACTCAACCGTTCTTTAACCTCCTGAATAATAAACTAGAGTTAATATATACCTTATTAAGAACCATTTTCAATTTCATTATCCTTATTATATCACTTATTACAATGATATGAACATTATGTAATTATTTAAGTTAATAACGGTCGTTTTGTCGATCTTTGGTACTTGAGTCAACAATAAGCTTCTTATAATTACAAGTTGTTTATGTGGTGAAATATCCATTATATCCAGAATTATATTCATGATTTAGATGTCATATATATATTATATATCCAGTATATACATTCATTTATATTATTACGTAACATTTAGAGGTGAGAAATGAAATGCACCGTTCATGGAGACGGTAAGCCGTACGTACGCATGAACGCTACTTTCATTTCAATTTCATATTTAATGGAACTAAATCATAATGATATAAATGTATAATATAATTCCAGTATAATATAGTGTATAATACCATTTACTCCATCCTTTATACATCCCACATATGGCATTAACGATTCAAATCACTTTGAGGGGGCGGTAGTCCGCACTTCCTAAAATGAAATTATCACGTTTTACCCATAATGGAAATCATAAAGTAAGCCATAAATGAGAAATACAGAAGCATAAGTAAAACATAAACACATTATATATCATATATAAATATAGTGACATCTTAATGGCCACCTTTGAAGGTGTTATATGAGTGTTGAACAATCATCGTTTCGTGAGGCAGAAATTCGCCATCCACAGAAACCGTATGTTCTTTAACCATTAGATGTAGGTGTGTGTAAGTGTAGCTCGAATCCTTCTTATAACAACATCCTAGTATATTGAGGATACTGGTGTTGTCACAAAATAAATGAATAAAAAGAGTTTAGGGGGTTGGAGAAGAAAAATAAAACAAAACAACATTAGAAAAGACATTACCTCAAAATCGGGTAACTCTTTTTGATTTGAGCCAAAGGCTTCCTTGGGAAGAGTTCTGCCCAATGTGAGGCTTCTATGAGTAAGGGAGGAATGTTGGGAGAGTATTTGGGCAGAGGTTGGCCGAGCCAAATGGCTTGAAAGTGTAAATGAAGTGGGAGAGGTGGGGGCCTTTTATAAGTGGAGAGGAGGGGCACTTTTGGAAAGATTGAAATGTTACATTATTTCAAAATGCTTTTCGGATTCTAAAGGTCCCACACTTATATAATTCGAGGCTAAGGTGATAAGGTTTCGAAATCCACTCATCCAATTGGTTTTGGCCATGTGTAGTTCATAGATTTTATATTATCTTTCCATTTTATTTAAATCGTCAAATAATGATGTCATCGCTGCATCATTATTATGTCATATATAATTAAATTTATTTAATGTCTAAAAATTATAAAACAAATACTATGATATAGGAAATCTTTTTATCTTTCCAATGACTATTTATAATCAAAATTTGGACTTGTGTAACCCTACTTAAAAATTGTTTTAGTAAAACACTTTATGTTAGTGTCATTTTCACTTTAACATTAAATAAAAAGTAATTTATGTTATTTCCCAACAAAAGTGGATCCATGGGGTCCCCAAGTTAGGCCATGGCTTGTCTTGGTCGGCCATGACACAACCAATGAGGTTGGGACATGTGTCTAGGTCATTTAATATTATTAAAGTATTATTTATACCTTAAACTACCCTAATTACCACTAATCGCGATTAAGAACTTAATAAGTTACTATTCACCAAAAAATTATTTTTATCCCATTGAACCACATTTTACTTCTTAATGACAACCATGTATGTCGGATTTTTGAAAATCAAATCACAGAAGTGGTAATATTTCATTTAAACGAAAAATCAGTTATTTAACAACCACTTAGTGGTTTCACTATTCATCAAAAATTGAAGTTTTTCAGAATAAGGCCAAAATTTCACCCTAAGCTATAATTGATATTCCGAATTCAAAAATGATGTCTATTTTACAAAATTCCAAACATATTAGTTTCATTAATTAATTTTATAATTAATTCCCGCTGTCACAACAAATAGCGTGTTTTTTAGAAACAATTTATATCAAAAGATTGGCAATTGTTTATGTCCAATTTCAATGTTAAATTAATTCTAATGACCACCATTGGATAAAATGGTAAAAATATATTCTAATTATACTTTAAAACCACCAAATATTATAATTTATCACTATAAATTATTTTTATTAAAAAAGTTGTTTTAAGTATTTTTCACTATTCATAAAAATTTTGAAGTTCTCAGAAAATTACAAAGAATTCAACATAAGCTAATTTCAATATTAGGAATACAAAAATGAAGTCCATTTTGAAATATAAAATCTCTATAATTTTAAAAAGTGGTTATTACTATTCATAACGGCTACTTTGATTTATCGCGATGTTTTAGAACTCGAAGTTGCGTACAATGCAAGCTATTGCATTATTGAATGAGAAGCGTATCGTGGAAGCTCGGGGTGTTACATAGTATTTTTTTGTATATATGGGCATTATTTATTTTTTGGAAAGGAAATATTCTACATATTTCATGATGAAAAATCTTCTACTATTGGTTAATTGATGTTATAAAACCTAATGTGAACCGTGGAAACTTTGGTAGGTGAACTTAGAGTAGGATTAAGTTCCCCCACCACTAGGTATAATAGTTAGTATATATATACAACACCCCTCACCTGTCCACTAATGGGTTACTATAAACTCTCCACTAATTGATAAACAACCAATGTTAGAGATTTATATGTTCTATGTTTCCCTAGATCTAGTGTTCTTTGGGTGTTTATACCATGATGGCTATTTTAAATTAATAAGTTTTGTTAATTATTTAACTCTTAGTTTAATTTTGACCTCCCATGTTTATATTGTTCTTTCTACCTTCACCTTTTTCGTATTTAATTGTTCTTTATTATAACCTATTGATATTTGTTTTATTAGATTCCATTTATCTCATTTTCTACCTAGTGTGATTTATTTGTTTTGTGATTTATTTAGATGTTCTCAGTTTCGTTTTGGACTTATTAAAACATAAATAAATAGTGATTTAGAAATTTTTCCTTTTCTAAAAATATTTTTTTAATCTATCTCATTTATAAATATGATTTTTTAAAATAAAATCATAAATTTTATTTCAAAATTTTAATTTAAAAACATTTTTTAAAATAATGTATTATATTATATTAGATTAGTAATTCCTATTTTTAATATCCGGTTATTTTCTATTATGATTCTATTGTATTGTGTGTTTTATGATCGGAATCTATATTTTTGTTAAAATATGTTAAGTATGGATTAACCGAATGGATACCAATCAACAACATGAAAGGATATTGACCATAATATAGAAATATAAAATGGATTATTGAAGAAAATGAAATCTAAGAAACTGTGAAGAAATCCATAAAAGTGTTAGATCAACCATACAATGTATCCAAACCACCACTTGTAAAATGATCAACTCTGAGGATAGAAAGAGAAAATTATAAAATTATTGGATATAAAATAAGAAATAAAATCATTGGATTCATTTTCATATGAAGCTACAACTCTAGAAACTCATTAAACTTATAAAGAAAGTCAATTTACCATGGTAGGAATTCAAATTTAACAAATGGATCAACCTCACATTGATCCTTGAATTGACCACATGTTGTTTTTATCCAACTATAGACACTCAAAAGAATGTTTCTTAAAATTTGGTTATGTTTTGAAGCTACCACACATTCAATCCTAACAAATACATGATTGTGGTATCCTATGAAAGAAGTTTCCATTAACTGTGTGTGATAGGCCTACATAACCTAAAGAAAATATCTCTAATTTATAGTTTAAAATTTAATCAGTCCTACCATAGTGGTTATGATTTTTAGTCTAAGGATTATTATCTTATAATGGCTACTTTGAGGAAACTTTTACAAATTAGATGAATATTTTCACATGAAATGTAGTGAATTTTTATTATACATTTTTGAGTTATATATACCTTTTTCATGTACAATTATACTCAATTTTTTGGGAGAAATTTAAAAAAATACAAGAAGGCATATTTTGCTACAACACTCAATCTTATGCCCTCTAGACAATATGAATAAGAGGATAATCTTTTTAATCAACTAAACCTGATCATTAATTGACATAAATCAAAAATCTTAAAAATTAATTATTCTCTCATTTTATTTTACATTTAGAGATGATCTTGTTTAATAGTTTATTTTTTGATAAATACTCATATACTATAATGTAGGATACTAGGAAACATTCTCTTCTTATTTATTCTCAATATTTTTTCCTCAAAATAATTTTAAAAGAGGCTCGATTGACCCTCGACTGCCTTGTGTTCAATTGGTTTTATAAAACATAAAATAGTTTTTTTAATATATTTATTAGGATATAATAAAAATTCTTGTTAGTGGATTAATTTCAAGTAGAGAGTAAGCATCTCCATCTTGAAGATAAAATCTCTTTTAATTCTATTGTGTGTTATTAATTTCTACTGTTTCTTTTATATCTACATGAAAAACCATTATTATTTTTAATAAGTGATTTTAAAATAGTGAATGAAAGATATAATTTAGTATTTTACATTTAAAAAAAATATATATCAACCTTTTTGGGATGATTAATATTTTATAAAAGTTAATATAATTTCAAATTGTTTAAAATTGTTTTTGATCATGGATTTGAGAAACTATTTCAATGTACCAAATAATATATAACTACTATAATTAATAACTAGGAAAATATTTTGAATTGAGTTTATTTAATGTTTTAATTTTCAAAATATTGATTTGTATTTAGGAATCTCAATTCACCCACCTCTTTGGTATTCAAGCAGGACTAATATTTGTTATCCTAACTTGGTTTGTCAATATTTTTTTATGTTCCTTCAATATTGAACATGTTTTGATAATAAGAATCATAATTTATATTTAGTTATTACATTATATTTATGGACTCTAAACTATAATTACATGATACTAATCGACCTCCCTTATTCAATGGAACTAATTAATATCAATATAAAATTAAAGTTAAAATCTATTTGAAAACCATGTTATTTTTTGGGGGTGCTATTGAGGATAAATATGAAACTATAAAAGCTCATCGAAAAGATAGGAGTGATAAAAAATCCATATATGATTGTGATTTCAAAGATATAAATCAATTATTTTTTACATTGAGATATGATGAATTTAATAGAATATATTTTTTATGTTACTATATTTAAAATCCGGGATACTTTAGTTGATTTTCATAAAATAGCTTTTAATTTTAAAGAAAGGTGATTGAAAACATATACAATGAAGTATGAATATTTTAAGATGAAACATATTGAGTCTATTTATTAAATGAATTGTATATTTAATGAGATCTTAAATACAAATATGTCACATAAATAGACTATGGAAGAAAAAAATCAATGGTAAGACTACTAGGATTCTTTCCTAATATATGATGAAGAAAAATTGTGTCTATATGAGAATCTTATCCCATTAGCAATCTGAAAGTCAAAGAAAATATTGGTAAGATCATGATGTATTAAAAGGAATAGAAATTAAAAAATAAGGTTTTTAAAAATAAAAATAAAATAGTTACATTCAATATATGTGATTCTAAATAAAAATAATCCAATAAAGATGATTTTAATGGTAGTGAATCAGATTCTTAGAGTGTAGAAAAGATAACTCATTTAAACTGAATATTAAAATAATAATAAACAAATAATATTTTTTCTTAAAAGTCAAACAAAAAAAGAAATGTGAAAAGGGAATAAACTAAAAGAAATACTAGAAAAATGATAACTTCAATGAGGACATTACATGCTATGAATTTAAAAGTAAAGTACACATCATATATGATTATACAAATATCAAATTCAAAAAATAAGTATAAAAATATAGTTAATGACCCCAAGAAATAAATATTGGAAAACTATAGTTTGTCTAAGGGTAGTTCCCTTGATTTTGAATATAATAGGGAGGATTCAAGTGAGAAATAAAATTAGTGATTCATGTCCAGAAAACCTGAGGTAAAAATATTTTTTCAAATTCTAGTTTTTATGGTCATGATATTTTAGAATTATATTGAAAGAAAAATGAATAACTATTTTAATATTTTACTATGATTAAGGATACCATGAAAATTATTAAATATAAATAAAATAAAATAAAAAGGCTGCATGCTTTAGTTACTAATACTAAAACTGATCTTACTATTGAAAAATAGAATATTGATAATTTATTAATGTACAATAATGGGATGAAATTAGCCAAAGAAAAACATAAAAAGATATATAACATGTGAAATATAGAAATAATACCATTAATATGATATTTTGACGTCAGAAACCTCCCAATCATAATACATGTACTGGATATACATCTGGACATCAAAGGAATTTGTATAATAATTACATTGCTCTAAGTTCAAAAAATAATAATTTAATATGTAAAACTAAAATAAGTCTATGTTATGGAAATATTTTAATTTTTTTAGACCAAAAAATATATATCTATTAAAACCTATTAATTATTCTTCAACCAAACCTATACAATATATTGGCATTCAAAAATAATTATTTTATAACTTCTCTCAACCCAATAAAATTTGGGTACCAAAATCAATTCTTGTTTGATTGTGTAGGTAAATTTTTGGAAGAGCTATAAAAAAGTTTATGGTATTAAGATTGTGGATGTTCCGAAAATATTATTGGAGACTAATTAATCTTTATAATTTTGTGGAATATGGATGGTGGACATGTGAATTTTGGTGACATTGATAATGGAAAATAATTTCACTTGTTCAAACTGGCAATTATGAAACCATCTTAATTAATAAAGTTTTATTTATTCTTAGTTTAAAATATAACATAATTATTATATATCAATTATGTAATGATTGTTATATTATTAAAGTTATGTATAAATCTTGTGAAGTTTATGACTCCAAGAATTATTTAGTTTTTAATACCATAATAAATGATCATATATATATGTTGTACATTTTGATTACATATTTTCTAAAATATTTCATGATTAATTTCATTTCATATAAAATCATTGTTGTTCCATAGGTGACTAGAAAACAACTATATAAACTCACTTGTGAATCTAACTAGAAATTTAATATTCAAGGATCCACCAAAACTTTAATTCTTAGATAACAAAGTGTGTAATCACTATCAAAATTGAAGGAAATACAAAATTTAATTCAAACCAAAGAAAGATTAAGCTACCTATCAACCACTATAAATAGATAACATGGATTTTTGTACCTTTTTTATTTTATATTCTTGTTGGAATTCATTATTCTTATGTGATTTTTATGATTGTTCAATATTTACATGGGTATATTTCCATTCTCAAAAAATTACCGCATGTACCTGTAGAGACCCGAAGCCTGACGTACATGGACATTACATTACATTTGTGGAATACTTAGTACATAACAAAAACACACACACAAGGATCGTAATAGTTTAGTGTCTTTGGAAACTCGGAATATAATCTTCTAATCCTGGTAAAAGATCTTCAACATCTCCCATAAAGATCTTCCTTTTTTTATACCTAAAACCTTTCTTTATATCCTGGGGAAAAGAAAACATAAAAGGGTGATCTCAAATGCTCAGTAAGGGTAAACAAAAGAAATATCATTCACATCATATTCATAAGAACATAACTTTTTGTAAATCTTATCCTGCAAAAGAGAGCATAATTTCATAACATGGGATAAATCATAGTAGTGAAATGTAATCACAATAATCATAACATAAAACATTAAACTTTGTGGCATACACACATAATCATAGAGAATCATTTCTTGTTAGTCAAGACTCATTGCCAAGACTATCTTAGTGGACAAACTCCCTTTCTCAACCGAGTCACCCTCGTTTCAGTCCTGTTTCACTGAACCGGTATAACCTACCATTCCAGCCATGTCTATCTCATGAGATATAAAATCTTTACCCAATTCATTGGAGGGAGATATAGGTCCCACCCATATCATAATGATACCATTCTTATGTGTGCCACAAAATCATAAATCATTTCATAAACCATGTCATAAAAATGGGAATCTTAAACATCGTGACATCATAAAACAATTCATATAAGATAAAGGAATTTTAAAAATAATTCCATCACAACATGATCACATCAATGTAATAATAGGGATAAAAACAAAAACCCTTTATTATCTTAGATGGAAAATAATTTTGATAATACACTTGAACTCCATTCTTGAGGAAAATATCCTTTCTGCTTCAAAAACACTTTTCCTTTCTTAATATGTCGTACAATTATAAACTAAAAGAAGTTAAAAATAAACTTGAAAACTTGTAAAGGAAGCTTCTTGGAAATAATGTTTTAAAAATCCATTCATTCCGTATAATTTAAAAAAACATTCTTCTCGTACTTTTGTTGGAAAAGTCAAAAAGTACCTCGTATGAAAAACGACAAAAGATTCCTTTCTTATCCTTTACTAAAAACTTACCGAAGGGTAAAAATGGATTTAAAAAATTGTAGGTGGATTGAAATAATATAACATATTTATGAAACATGGATGTGGATGATAAAATACACCCCAGTAAATACCAAAGTATAAACAATCTCGTATAAAAATGAGATTGTGATATTTTCCCCTACCTTAGGTCCGATTTGCTTCGTAAGTGTCCGAACCTCCTGTATAATGATTTAAATAATGTCATCGACTTATTACAGAATCATATTCATTGTTATGATATCATATATGGTTCACTTATGACTTTATATTACCCGTTCTTTTGTAAATTCCATGTTAAAGAAGCGTTTTGGGTAAAATCGTTTCATTTATCGTAGGTGATTGGACTTGTTGTTCTTGACATTATTATTACTTATATCATGATTTAATTACTTCCAGAATATAAAGTATGATTTATATATCATATATATTCAGTATAAATATATATATATATATAATAGATAGATAAATGAAATGAAACACACCGTTCATGGAGATGGTAGTCCGTACGTACGCATGAACGCTGCTTTCCTTTACTTATTGTCTTGAATGGAAGTAAGTAGATGACATATATATATATACATAAATACAGTAGATTTACCATGTCATATATTCCATTATTATTCATTATATATACTTTATAATCATTCATGAATGGTTAAAGTGGAGAATGAATCTCATCGCGTCGTGGAGACGGTAGTCCGTACGTACGCACGAGCGATGATATCGTTCTCGAGATCGTGGGACTGTATTGGAGTGTATGTATACTATTTCAGAATCAATATCACTTTAAAATAATAATATATAGTTATTATTTACACCATTATACCCATCCAAGTAAGGTGGTGGTGGAAAATAGATTTCACCACGACGTGGAGACGGTATTCCGTACGTACGCACGCGCGGTGATTTCATTTTCTGTAGGATGGATAGATGGTGAAATAGGATTGTTTAATACTTATAATAACATATCAGTATATGAGTGATACTTATGTTATTACTTAATAATGAAACAACCTAATAATAAGAAGTGGAAGAAGAAATAAAGGTGAAAGAATTGGTAAAGGAAATTACCTCTTCTTTGAAGCGCCTCTTTGAGACCTCCTCTTAGGGAACTAAAATTGGTCTTTGAGGAAGACCAGAACCTCTAAGATGTTGCTAGTGAAGTGGAGAAGAGAATTTGGCAGGGTTGTTATGAGCTTGAAGGCTCAAAGATGTGTGAGGAAGAGAGGGAGGAGGTGCCCTTTTATAAGGGAGGAGAGGGGCACCTTTGGAATAACTAAAAAGATTTTTTTATTATAAAGTCAAGTTCGGTTTTAAATAGCTCCAAATAGATTCATTTCGAGGCTAAGGAGGGGATGGGTCTAAATCCTCTCATACAATAGAATTTAGTCAAGTTTAGGTTCCTATTTTAACCTTATCATTTAGATTTAACATTAAGTTAAATAATTTTACTTTTACCATGTCTTCTTGTGTTCTTATACTATAAGGTTAATAAACTTACTATAACAAGCCAAACGAACCCCAAATTGTTAATTAGTAATATATATAACCTTATATAAGTCATTTTTCCGAACCTTAGATTTTTAGGAATAAAATAACAATTAATAATATAATATTTGTTTTAAAAACTATTTTATGTCAATTTTGACACTATTTAGTAAATGATTTTTGTGAAAACCATAACAGAATGATACGTTCGAATAAAGTTAATTAAATAAATACTAACATATAATATTAACCTAGAAAATTAGTGGAATTCATAAAAAGTCTCAAATTATATTTATTTGGGTATTTATAACACCAATTATGTCAATATTTCATTAATAAGATAATTACTGCATCATCGTTGTGTCATAAATAAATTAAATTATTTAATGTCTAAAAATTACAAATAAAATACCATTATGTAGGAAATCTTTTTATCTTTCTAATGAATATTTATAGTCTAATTTATCTTATGTATAACCCTATATTAAAAATGTTTTATTAAATAAACATTGATTTTAACTCTTTTAACTCTTCTTGGAATGAAATAATAATAAATGTCCTAATCTAATTCAAGTGGGCCTAAATGGTCATATTTTATTCCTAAGTTTTTTTTGGTCGAATTACACTTGTCCAATAGAATTAGGACATGTGTTAGGGTAATAATAATATCATTTCTACCCTTAATTACCCTATTTACTTTTAACCGTGGTAAAAAAGTAAAAGTTACTATTCACCAAAAAATTATTTTCATCTCATTGAACCACATTTTACTTACTGACATCAACCGTGTCTCTCATATTTTTGAAATTCCACTCACAGAAGCGGTAAAATTAATTTTTATGAAAAATTCGGTTTTTTTACTACCACTTAGTGGTTTCACTATTCATCAAAAATTGAATGTTTTCAGAAAAATACCAAAAATTAGGCCTAAGCTATATTTGATATTATGAACTAAAAAATGATGCCTATTTTATCAAATTCAAAACATATCTATTGCATTAACTAATTTAACAATTAATTCCCGTCGTCAAAACAATTAGCGTGTTTTTAAGAGATAATAACTATCAAAAGATTGACACTTGTTTATAACTGGTTTAAATGTGAAATTACATCCAATGACCAACATTGTATTAAATTGTAAAAATATATTCTAAATATAATTTAAAACCACTCAAATTAATAATTTATCACTATTAATTATTTCGATTGAAAAAGTTGTTTTTAATTAAAATTTAGTAATTTTCACTATTCATAAAAATATGAAAGTTATCCGAAAATCACCAAAATTTCACCCTAAGCTAATTTCGATATTCCGAATCCAAAAATGAATTCCATTTTGAAAAAAATAAAATTTACAAAATTTCAAAAAGTGGTTTTTACTATTCATAACGGCTAGTTTTAATAATATTTTAATAGCATATCGTTGTTTAGTGAAACTCGGTATTGCGTACTACACATGCTATCAAGGAAGGCCGCGATTGCGTGTAATGAAAGGCAAGTCAAGGATTCGTGTTGTGCAAGCTCCTTTTGGTGTAGCGTACAACACAAGACATTAATGAAATTAAAAAGAATATTTTTCATAAAATCTCGGGGTGTTACAGTACCCATTTTTTTAAATATTAAAATTATTTAGATAAGATTTGCAGAATTAATATAAAAATCTTGATAAGTGATCTTGTCCATGAATTTGAGAATCAAGATTTTAAATTTTTATGTTTATAACATAGATATAACCATAACTTCTATGCCCCTCTAACACCTCAATAAAATGAGATTATTGGAAGTATAACCAGAAATCTCAAAGAACTTACCCATACAATGCTTGGTGAATATGAATTACCTATCTAATTTTAGGTTGAAGATGTTAATAACAATATTTATGTAATTAATTGGTTTTTGATAATACATTTCTTTAAAAATAGTCATTATGAATTATTAGAATTGTATAAAACCAAAGAGGAATTTATTTAGAGTATTTAGCTATAAAGTTATTATTTTGAATTTAAAAGAGAATCTAGAAAACGTTCTACCAAAGTGTTTTAGAGGAATTTTTCAATGTTATTCGACCTCCATTAAAGCATATGGAGTCTTTAATAAACAAAAAAATAATTTGGAAGAATCTATACATGTCAAATTTTATGGGTCATATCCACATGAATCTAAAAGCACTATTTAAAATTTTGGTGACGATACAACAAATTTAGATATTAACAATACCTATAAAACCTATGAAAATGCTTCTGAATTACATGATAAATATTATAATAAAAACCATCCATACCAACCTAACATTGAATAAGACTTGTAATAACTAAGAAGTTTAATTCCTAAAACATTTAGGATTCATATATACCACCCCTTAGATGTTATTTTAGGTAATACTGACAAAGAAACTCAATCAGAAGCCTCTCTAAGAAAATAGGCTGAAAATTATGCCATATTGTATCAGTTTGAGACCAAAAAAATTAATAATAACGTAATAAATTATGTACACCATGTGAAAAAATTATAATAATAAATGAAGTAGTTTGAATTTTTTTTGGGAATAAGTTGAAATGCCCAAATAATACCCAACTATTGAAAGTAAATTAATATATAATATTTTTTTGAAGAATTTTGTTGAATATTTTGAATAAAATTAATATATTTGTTGTAAAAGGATATAGTAATGGAATTGATTATAAATAGGACTTTTCACCTGTATTTATAAACAAATAAACTAGAATACTACTTGTTTATATAACAAATCTTAATTTCAAACTATATCAAATGGATGTTAATAGTGGTTTTCTAGATGGTTATATTATTGGGGTTTTTTTATAACCTAATATTTTCAAAACCCCATATACCAAATCATTTTATTAATATTTTAAAATCACTTTAGACTTTAAAATGGGATCATGTAGTTTGGTATAACTGGATTCACTCTTTCCTAATTTCAAATATATTTTGGAAAGGGATAACCAATCCTACTCTATTTATTAAAATAACATTAAAATATGTTTTGTTGAACATTTTTTTACAGATGATTTTATTTTCAGTTCATCCAATAATTCTCTACGTATTGATTTTTTTAAATTGATAAAAAATGATTTTAATGTGTGACATAAAACTCATTATTATATTTAATATATTTTAAGACAAATACTAATTTGAAATCAAATAAATTATATAAAATATATTTTAAAATATTTTGTCTTGGAAAACAGTAATGGAAGTGATACTCCAATGTTTACAAGATGTAAACTAGATTTGGATGAAATTGGGAAACCTGTTGAATGAAATATTTACAGAGGTATTATTGAGAGTTTACTATAATTAACTTCTAGAAGTATTGATATTATGTTTAGTGTTTTTATGCATGTACATATTCAAGAAAACACATGTAATCACTCTGGAATTATATTAATTTAATTTTCAAATACCTATTGAATATAAAAAATTGGATTTTTTTACACTATAGGACATGATTTTAAACTAGTTTTCTATTATAATAATGATTTTGACGGCTGTAATCTATATAGAAAAAGAAACTCTGGAATATGTAACTTTTTACGAATGTATCTTGTTTTTTGGTGTAGTAAAAATATATTTTTTCAATGTCCACTACAGAAGTTAAGTAAACAGTCATAGATGGGTTTTTGAACTTTTTTTGACGAAAAAATCCTTAATAGACTATAGATATCAATTTCTAAAGGTCGTTATAACCCATGAAAATAAAATTTCAATAAATATTTCTATGAATATTGAATCTCAATCTAGGAATTAAAATACTGATATAAGGAATCAGTTTTTGAGATCTCATTTTTAAAATGGCGATACTCTTAATTTCAATGGAAATGTACAACAACTCATTACTATTTTCATAAAGACTTTGGATAAAGAGAGATTAAATTATTTCAAACATGAATTAGTCATAAAAAATTAAAATTAGTTTATATTTCATTTTTAAGCTTAAATCTATTAGTAGTTCTATTTAAAATGTAACAAGTGACTATAAAGCTCAGGTTGCCACAAGGTTGTTCATATGGTTGGTCAAGATACTGTGATCCTTCAAGATATTATGGATATTGGTTATATGGTATGGAAACCAAAAGTCGCCCTTAAAACCGACTTTATTAAATTACATGTGATAGGTAAACTTGTCATTGACCCTAGAAGATACCATAAGACATGACACATGGTTAGTTGAGATACTATGACTATGTGAAATTTTCCATGGTTTTATTTATTATTATTTTATTATAGTTTTTTTCATTTCCCATGTTTCATCACATCGTTCCCTAAATGGATTAAAATATGTCCAATCCAAAATATGAATTGTTTTCTCTCCAAGCCACGAACTCTCTTAAACCCTTTCTCCCTCTCAAAACATAACCCTACTTTCTGGACCTCTTGATCCTCTATAACGTGGTGCAGGAAAAATGATCAATTATTTCCAATCCTATTGATTCTAAAATTACTTTAATTAAAACAAAAGAAATATCAAGTTCCTAATTTCAATAGTGAAATTCTCTCATATCGAATTGGCCAGTGACATAAGAGAAAGATGTTGATATTGAACGGTTATCTTCAAGAAGGTATTTAGTTTGAAAATTAGTTCGATAATAAGGATAAGTTGGTGCAATGAGAATGGAATAATTTTAAACACCATTTTAGAAAATGAATTTAATTTGAATGATGTGTCAATGATTGGAGAGAACACAGAATTCATTTTATTCCTAAAAAATAGAAAAGATATACTATTTACATTGATGTTGTGGATAAAGTTCATAATGTTTAATCATGATGGTGATTCCGAGGACTTACGAAGTCACTATACAGTGGGTCATATGACCATTTAATGTGAGAAATATCTTCTAATGTTTACCTAATATTGATACTTAAGAAGGCCAATCACTATGGGGTCAGAAAGAGAGTACATGTTTCTGTTCAAGTCCATACAAAACATAAGTTTTCCTAGGAAAGTGGAATTTATCATATTGAAACACCAAGACCTATGATTTATCTAATTAATGAATAATGGTGTGCATATCATTTCTCATAGGTATATAATGATTTTTATATATGAATGCATTTGAAATCATCTAGGTTTAACTCGTTACCCTATTCTAGTATTATATCAACTTTGTTGGAGTTTAATGGGATTGTTCCTCAGGGGGATGGTAAGTTTACAAATTTTTGTGGGATTTGTTTGGCTAAGACTATATTCAAGAGTAGAAAGGTGAATTTTAACACATAGAGTAATTTATGAATTGATGATAATGAATATTTTTATGAACATATTATTCCATTTGATCATACTTTGAGCCTATATGATAAATATATTGTAGGTTTGGAATCCAATGAAATGGTGGAATTTTATTCTAAGGAGGAATTGGCTGTGGAAATTTATGAGTCTATCATTGTTTATAAAAGGGGTGGATATTTCCAGTGATAAATTTCAGAATTGTTTGGTGGAATAATAAATAGTAAATTTTAATGAAGAGGTTATGATAGCTTGTGAATATAAAATGATCCCCTCTCTTGAGGATTTGGTAGGAGTATATTTTGGAGATCAAAATGTATCCTATTAATCACATGGCACTCTGGAGTATCTTCCTCTCGATGAAGAATAAGTTTATTCCAATTATAAATTATCTAAACCTTTCGCTATTTCAGATGATATATTTTTTCTTATTCTGATGAAGATAAGGATGAATCCGATTATAATTGTGTTACCTTACTTAGAAGAAAAGTAGATAGTGAAAATATGTATGAATTCACTGAGAAGTAGATAGTGAAAATAGGGATGAATCTAGTGAGATTTGACCACACCAGTGGAAGAAAAATTAGGATAATTATCTATCTCCAAGACTTCATTGTTTAAAAGGTATAATTCCGTTGGATCCTTTGTTGAAAAAGGGTACCAAAAGTGTGAGGATGGTGGTGATGATCTAGATAATTGAGTAAATATAACTCACCATGGTATTCATTCCATTTTAGTTTCACATATCTTTCATGTTTACCCTTTTATAATAAAATTATCCTTGGTGCATCATATTGATGTTAAGGAAATACTTTAGGTACTTTCTCCTATAGTTGGGAAACATGAGGAAGATGTATTGAAAAAAATAGTGGAATAATTTATGAATAATATGTTTCAACCTAATCCAATAAAGTATTTTGAATAACCTATTTCTAATATTGAGTAAAAAATAATTGGATATTATGAGACATAGTTGATTTAATCGGATGATATAAGTGATCTTTCAAAGTAAACCAATCCTAAGACTAAATAAGAAATAAAATATAGTATGGTTTCTCATTTTTAAAATACAACACCTCTATTAGATGAAGAAGTGGCTGGGAGGACTTATCCTATTAATATAGCTACACCTCCTTATATTTTTATTAATTATTCCTATATCATATGTGATTATATTAATGAATTTAAGATTTACATATTTAATATGATTAAGGCTGTACTTTTTTGAGTTTGAAACAAGAATTTTCATTTACAAAGAAGATGCGATTTCTATGGCTATTTCATCCATTTTACATTATATATTAATTTTTTTGTAAGATTGATCCTAATAGAAATTATATTTATAATCTTCAAGGGAATGTTAGAATTATCCATGAAAATATTGATTATATGAAGTTTCATCTAGATTAATGAAATCTTAGTTTCTTTTCTGAGAAGTCCTAACCTATCATTACTTCATTTTTTTTCTAGGGAACCACATCCTGTTGGAATTTCCCAAATATATTTTGATTAAATTTTGATAAGGAATATTATGAGAGTAGAATTGAAAATTATTTTTATAGTTATTACGAAAAAAAACAGTTTTCTTTCTTATATTTTAAGACTCATCCTAAGAGGACTTATGATTTAATTAGAACTGATTCCATGAAATGTGATTTGATAGGAAGATAATTAAGAGAACCACTGACTACTACCTAGCTAAGATCATTATCATAGTTGATTTATAGAATTGTTTTGGGTCTTTTGATATAGGAATAAAAAAAATCCTCCTATGACCCAATCCTTTAAGGACTAGGTGGATTTTCTAAAGGTGTTGGAACCTCTATTGAATATTTTTATAATATAAAAGAGGATTTTTTGTTACTATGGTGAATGGTTACTTTGTTGTTAGTGTTTTCACTATGATAATGGAACCCTTTATATATTTTGCACATACAGTTGTGGTGTATCCTTATGCAGTTCTAATCAGACCTCTTAAAGAGTCATCTTCTTCATCTACTCCTTTATATTAAATTTTTTTCCTATAATTCTTTTGGATTCTCAATCATTCAGGCTATACAATACCCGAGTACAATTTCAAGGAGTTATATTATTAAAGAAGATTTCACTCCTACTCCCCTTCAAACTCCAACTCCTTTTACAAAAAGGAAGATTATCCTATAAAACCTAATTCCTCCAAATAAAATTATTCTAATTTAGATTATGATTAAGTAATCTGATGGGGCACATGTATTTTTTAATTTGTACTGATCTTTTTTTCAATAAATAAATTTTTTTCTTATCTGGATTCTATTAGATTAAATTACTTATGATAAATTATTTCAACATATTTTATACGCTTTGTTCTTTTATTTTTGATAATCACAAAATGGGGAGAAATAAACCAAAATATGTCATGGAAGAAACTAGAAAATGGACTTAATGGATTCTTTTTAAACACCAAAGGAAATTGTTTTTATGATTTTTTAAATTTAAAAGTCATCCTACAATGATTTATGATCACCGAAATGGTGGATATTGTTCTCTTAATCCACCAATTCTTGGTTTTAATAATCCCATATCATGTTTCTTATTATTCTGAGGAATTTTCTGTTTTATGATTGAAATATGGTTTTCAAAAAAAAAATGTTATGTATAGATTGATCAAATGACTACCAATTAACAGTATAAATAAGCATATTGACCATAACAAAGTATATGATTATGCCTGATTGGCCAAAATTTAATCTAAGAAACTGTGAAGAAATTTGATAGTGTGTGAGATTGAACACATGGAACATTCAGTTTACCACATGATAGAAAATTAACCATGAGAATAATGAGTGAAAATTTTATTTGTTTTAGATATACTATATGAAAAAAATAACAGGTTTCATGTTCATTAAAATATACCACCCAAAGGATCTCATCGATGAAATAAAAGAACTTAATCAACCAAGGTAGACTATTATACGTTCTCTAATGGATCAATCACACATTGCTATGTAAATCATCCATACATTATATTCAATCTACCTTGGACACTCAAATGTCAATGGATAAAAGATTAGTTGAGTTCTGAAGTTAATAAATGTTGAATTCTAAAAACCACATGATTATTCTACCACATAAATGGATTTTGAATTAATCATAAGTGGATAACTGACCATTCCTAAAGAATAGACCTCCAATGGATTGTTTTTAATTTAATTAAAGCTATTAAAGAGGATAATACTTACCATTATAATAATGTTTATCTTATAATGAATACATTGAAAAAGATTTTATAAATTACAGGAAGACTATCATGTGAAAAGTAGTGAAAATAAGTGATTTTTTCTATGATCTATGAGATTATTTTTTCATCACTATGATACTCTATTTTCTAGGAGATATTTCACAAAATTAAAATAAGGAAGAATGTTATACAAGGATCACTATCAATCTCTTCAGTCAACCTGAAAAGCTGTATAACCTATCTAATAAACCAAATTTGATAAAATATAGAGTTACATTAAACTTCCCACAAATTATTTTCTCTCTCTATTTATTTTACATTTCAATTTATACTTGTTTAATTTGATATATTTTAGAAACTATCTTGTACAATAAAGGATGGTACTGTGATACTTTCTCCTCTTATTTGTTCTCATTATGATTTCATATGAATAACAATATAAGGGTCATGGTTGATCCTATACTACCATATGTGTAGTTTTTATTTTGTAAAATATGATACAGTTTATGGATATTTTTATTAGGTTTTAGTAAATTTGTTTAGAAATGGATTACTATAGAGTAGATAGGGATAATCTTCATCTTGGAGATAAAGCCATGTTTAATTTTTCTAGGATCTTTAGTTTTTTTTTATTTTTTGTTTTAAATTTTCTTGAGGCCCCATTTTTATTATCATAAAGTATTTTTAAAATAGCGAATGCATGATATAATTTTACAATAATAATTTAAAAGTAATATATTTTTATTTTTCTAGTTTGAGTGAAATCATTTCAAAAGTTAAAGTAATTTCAAATTATTTTAATTGGATTTTGATTAATCCTTTGAGAAACTATTTCAAAGTACCAAATTTTAAATACCTACTACATTCCCTATCCAAGAATTTATTTTAAATTTGGGGGATTAGAAGTTTTAATTTTAAATTTTCTTTATCTTGGAAGATCAACTCACCCCCCTCATAATCTTTACATTGGGACCAATATATTTAAAATGGTAATTTGTTGAGTTTTTCTTATAAAAGTGAATTCATGTAACCATTGGAAAACCCTAGTAGATTATTTATATCACACCTTACTTATAAAACTCATCATCTATAAAAAGAGAGGATCTTTCAAGCTTCAATTATAAGGAGTTCTATATGTGGAACTTTTTCTAACCGCACATTCCGAAGCTTCCAGAGATGTGTGATGGAGAGAGACCTTGGCTCACATGGGATATCGATTCTGGTATGTTAGTTATAAATTCAAATTCCTTAGTTGTCTTAACCAAATAATTTATCCCTATTTTGATAATTTAATTAATGGGCGTGACTATATATTTGGAGATTCGGTGAATAATCACAAGGGCTATTTCTATGAAAAGGATTGGAGGTGAACAGATGGATTTATTTTTATATTAAATAATTTTATTTTTTTTGGTTTATCTAATTTTTCAAGGGAATCCAATGTCTGAATTTTTTATTTACATCTTGAGTGGTTTGTGAACACATCTTAGTCCTTATCATTGGACAACTCAGAAAACCGATGGATATACATCTTAGGTTGTTTCATGAAAAAAGCATACAAGAGCCTTGTTTTTTTAGAGGTATAGGTTCTTGAATTTCCCTTATTATTTGGTATGTACAATAAATGGGAGATAATATCATCAGATCTCAAGAGGTATTTCATGGGTGGGTGCCTAATCCCCACTACTCATGTAGAAACTTGAGTTGTACCGAAATGTCGGGATATGATTTTTCATTTTTAGATTTATTTTATTTTTATTTTTCTTGGTGAATTTTAATTAAAAATGATTTTTTATCGATCCTTATAGGTTATTTGTTGATTTTCATGTTTTATGTGAAAAATAGAGTGGAATAATCCATACACAATGAGATCACTCTTCTTAGAAACCTATATGATTCCATCACAAATGGTTTTAGTACACTCTCAGTGATGGTTGCATGATTGGCCTATTGTTTACCAAACTATGTGGTATAGACATGAACAAAAATTATCCCCTCAAGAATTTTTATTCTTTCGTTACATTAAAATTTTAATTTATTTAGGTAATATGTTGATATGATTTAATTTATTTTAAATGAGGTCTTGAAAAAGGAATGCAAATTTAAATGATAAAAGTAATATTTGAAATTAATAATGATAATTTACCTAAAAAAGAATTTAAATTGATTTTTTGTTTTAAGACTCATGAAATGATTTAAAAAATAACTTATAATGGTTTAAAATGACATTAAATTGTGTGTGAGAATTTAATATTCATATTTAGAGTTTTAATGTGATTTTCTATGATTATTTAAGATTTTAAAATTCATAATTGTGTTTTTATTATTGTTATATAATAAAGATATTTCTTTTGAAAATATTAATGATTTTGGGTTTTTAAATTTATAAAGGTATTTTTTGACATGAAATGAGTTTAAATTGATGATTTAATATTTAAAAGCAGGCTTTTTAAAGGAATTTAAATGGGAGGGGGGGTTCTCCCATTAAGTGTTTTTAAAACAAATTATTTCTATACAGAATTTTGTAATTTCTTTCAAAAGGGGTTGTCTCTTGTCTGGTTTTCTAAATTATATAAGGTGTTTTCAATGGGGTTGGAGTGTTTACAAAGTGTATATTATTTCATTAAAACATTTTTATACTTTTTTATATGCTGATGGGTTTTGAATAAGAATGGAGTCTTTGAAATGGATCTATTTTAATGTGTCTATATATTTTGAGTTGTCCTATGGTTCATGTTAAAGGTTATTTGGTTTATGTTTTGAAACATTAATTATTGGGTTAATATTCTATGGTATTTTGTGTATTCCCCTCGGTAGGTCTCAATGGATGGTTGGAAGTACATCTATATGATAAAACCCTAGTGTGTATCTTTCTTGGGTTTGGTCAGGGTTCTTTGGGAGGATTTAATTTTTAGAGTTTTGAGTATTAAAAACCATGAAGTGATCCATGTTTTATTTTTTATCTTTCATGCCTTCTTAAGAAATCCATATGGTGTGTTGAATGTTTTATAATTTATCATGCCTCAGTTTTTGGTCATGATTTTTTTCAAGAGGTAGTGTTAGCGTTGGGGAGAGCTTTTGATTTTCTAGGATGGAACATAAGAAAACTAAGGCAAGTAGTTAAAGTTACTAGGATGGGAATTGAATTATGATATACAATGTGTTCACTTGTAAAATCACATACCTAGTTCACTCAATAGTAACTGAACCCAGTTGAACACATGGCCTCAATCACACCTACCCCTATTCTAGAGGATACTGATTAGTAGTGATGGCCCATGGTGGAATAGAGGGTAGACTATATCCTTAGGGAAAAAGTGTATCACAATGGTATAATAATATAATTCATAGAGGAATCATATAAAATAAATGAATAGGTAAATAATATAATCTATCATATAAATAACCAAGTATCTCATCCAATAATTTCATATATAAATGGTGATCATGGAATGAAATACAAAATATAGGTAAATACATGGTAATAAGCATCCAGTGTCGTACTTGTCTCAAAATTTTAAAAATACCAAAAGAAAATATCCCCATATATCATCACAATCCATAGATTAATCCTATACTCTCATACTTCAATGAAATTTCTAATCAACCATTAGAAATATGAAGCTTTCCCCTATACCTATATGAATCTATGATATCGGTCTGGGTACCCAATGACAACCCAACATGGTGTGAGATAACACTCAATAGGACACCACCAATGGTGTCTATAAAATGTTATGTTTATTAATATAATATAAATAAATGTTTTGATACAATATAAAAAAGTAATAATAATAAAACAACATTGTCTTGTCTATCAATTTTTACTATGAACATGAAACTAAATCAAAAGATACATGTAAAGCATAGAAATCAATATCAACAACCTATGCCATGTAATCCTGTTTCGGACCTATATAGTCTAGGTTCCAAGGAGTATTAATTTCCTAAGAAACCAACAGAACTAAGTAAAATAAGGAGTAGAAATATCCAAGGCATCATAATGGGTCAGATCCAAGGTGTGTCCATGGAATCCTAGTAAGCCGATTAAACAAGTAAACCATTTCCAATGTGTATAAATGTTCAAGCAATCCTATTTGGTCAAATCCAAGGATTAAACTCTTCCAAGGAAACGTAATGTGTTTTTAGGTATATGGAGTAGAAATTTACATAGCATTCTTGAAAGTCATTTAAATTAGATATACAAATTAGAAATGTCCAAGGCGTCATTATATGGCAAGTAAACTAGATAATCTGGATCCATGGAGTAAAAATGTCAAAGGTATATAAATAATTTGAATCCTTAGAGTATAAATTTCAAATTCATACAATCCATCCAAATTAACAGGATCTAAGGAGTAGAAATGTCCTAGTCATCCGAGTGGATTGTCAGTTCCATACCACAAAACGCATTATGAATATTTCAAATTCATAAACTATTTTAACAATACCCTCCTATTAATATATGATCCAATGGACATTCCATCCAATTAATACCTTTCTTAAGTAATGAAAATATTTTATAATTTGGTTACAACCTTAATAATTAACATTAATACCACATTCAATTTTCAATTATTCAAAGCAAGCACAATTCACACCAAGGGAGGTATAACATGGTATAAAGGAAGAAATCACTACATGGGAGGTTTGGGTTTAGGTTGAAAACGTCCTTCCATGATGAATGGTTTCATGGAATTTGTCAAGCATGATTGTATCATTTATTTCACAGTTCAATTAATTTAGGAAGAATCACCTTGATTTTCCAGAATGTGGAATAATTAAAAAATGATATAACCAACTAAACATTATATGAAAAGGTATAGACCACCTATATTAATCCCACAGAGGATTAATCATCCAGTATCAGCCTCTAATTAATCATAGATCACAAGAAATCTTAAGAAAGGAAGAACACCCAGAAAAAAGGGCATAAGAGCCTACATCAACATAGTTACACTGATAATAGGAAAAATAATGAATGGTGCAAGAGGAATATAGTCCTCATCAGCATGCATCCAATGATACCTAAATAAAAATAATCAGAGTCTATTTCATGGAGTTATTTAAAATCCAATTCTATGATTCCATTGAATATATCAATGAGAGAATAAGGTTTCCACCATGAGATAAATAAGGGAAATAATAGTTGGTTTAAACACATGGGGAATTAAGGGAAAATTGGTCATTTTGAATATAAATGTGGGTTCAAATGATTTTAATGCATGGTTGAAAAAACTATTTCACAAAAAATATTCCTTATTTAACCAAGAAACCCACACACATGGTCATGGAACACGGTTAGACAAACCATGTGCCAACCATGTGTTTTCCCCCTATTAGAAAACCTACAACACATGCATGGGTGTGGAACCTAGTTTACATGATTTCTTCAAACCGTATAGACCATCCAAGTGGGACAAACCACCCCGCATGGTTTAGTCAAACTATGTGTCTTGGGATGCATAGTTTCTTTTAACTGTGAGAACTAGCTTACTTTTCTAAAAACTCAGGCTTTGGGCTCTATACAATCCACAGACACCCCATATCTTACATGATCCCACTAAGAACACCCATAAGGATTAATTTAAAGAAAATCAAGGAAGTTAAAAGGTTATATACCAAAAATAATGTCCAAGATCTTACATTATCCCCCCTTAAATAAAATTATCCATGAATTTTCCTTTCAATGGTGTTCAATCATTGTCTAGAATAACTCCGACCACTAGGCATGTATGTTGACCTCCCACTTCCAAGTTTCATCTTGTACACAACTGTGTTTCCATAACACCCATACCAAAGGAACTGAATAAGCTCAAAGAACCATTATTCCATGATCAACATGGATTGGGTGATCCTCAATGGATGTATCTACCTCCAACACAACCTCCTCTAGCTGAAGAATGGGGAACATATTAGAATGATATCAGTGACAATGAGATATATGGAAGATATTGTGAATATCCTAGCACCTATGAGGTAACCGTAACCAATAGGATACCTGGATTACTCTCTCTAGAATAAAAAAGACACTGATATAATTATATGATATCTTCCATTATTTACAAATCCGTCTATTCCCTAGATATAGAGAAACTCACAAGAAAACCGGACTCCCTAACTCAAACTCTAGTGGTCAATGTTGAAGAGTAGTGTATAATTATTTATAGACTGAGTTGTATACATCTGATTCATGAAAATATAAACCTACTCTAAAGTCTTCTAAAATAGAAAAATACTAAGTACCATTGCCTCTTCTACCACTCCTACCTCTAACTAGTACAGAGGTAGATGGCACGACCAACCATATAGGGTCTCATAAGGAGCCATCTTTATGGTTTAAAATAATATATTAATATAAGAGAACTCATTGAAAGGTAATGGTTTCTACAAATATCCTTAAAAATCAAGGATTCTTTCTCAGATAATTTCTTCTAAAACATTTATCGTGCACTTGGACTGTTCGTCGGTCTATGGGTGATGTGATATACTCAATAGTACCTATGGACCTAGTATCTTTACAAACTCTTCCAGAATCATGATGTGAAAAAAGAATATCTATAAAATATTATAGAATGTGGAATACCATATAGGAGTAAAATATCATGAATTTAGAGCCTCCTTACCTCATACACCAAACGAGAGTACCAAATAGACATAAAATAAGAAGCCTTTGTCAACCTGCCTATGATCAACTATATGACGTCACTGCCCCATCATGATCTAGGAAGTCTGATCTCCAATTACATGGTGACATCATCCCACTTACAGTCAAGAATAATTAATGGATATAAAATATTTTCTGGTCACCGTTTCTTCACCTTCACCTGCTGACAGGTGGCACACCGAGTAAAGATCCTAGTTAACTCCCGCTTCAACCAGAATGACCAGTGTGGATGGCTCAAGTCATGAAAAATATTGGTAATAAAAGGGTTCAAAAATCATGTAAATTATTAAGACTCTTGAATAAACTCCTATCAGATGTCTTTAGGAACCCATATGCCTCCATTAATTTGCAAGATCTAATTCTCTTCAATAATCAAACAAGGAGGTTGGTTATCATCTATAATGCTCTCCCATAGGACCAAGAACTCATATTATGATAAGAATCTCAATACACTCTATCCAGAAGAGTGGAATTCACTACCATGTATGAGATACAAGTCTTCTCATAATTATCTTGAACCTCCATGAGTGTCTCTGGAAATCATGGATATATGCTGCCACTCACTCCTAGCCTCCTAAACTGCCTATGTATGAGTCCTCCAGCTTAGAGCATCAACAAATGCATTTCATTTTTTTTGAGAATATAGGTGAGATAAAAGCTAAAGGATTGAATATATTAAACCCGCTCTCATGACATAAGATTCAAGTCACATTGTATAAATATGTACATGAGGATTTTTTGGTTTATAAACACCACAAAATTACCTCTGAATAATTAGTTACTCCAATAGTGCAAGGCATGATCAACAATGACTAACTCGATATCATGCGTTGGGAAATTCTGGTTGTGTAGTATCAACTTACGGTACCCATATTCCACAAATCTCTCCTCCTACATCAGAATAACTCCTAACCCAATACATGATGTATCATAATACAGTATATATCTTCTTCCCGGCTCTGGAAAAATTAGGACCGACATTGATGTCAGTATCCCTTTCATCTCCTCAAAGACTATATCATAAGTTTATGACCTTAAAAACTTAACAAACTTCATATTCAAGCCTATAAAAGGTTCTTCTATGCATGATAAGTCCTGTATAAATCCCTTTTAATATCCATCTCGATCTAATAAACTCTGTATATCAAATATTTTTTTGGGATTCACTGAGGAAACTACATCTATGAAATTCTCTGTGTTAGCTGATACTTATATCTTTGAGATAATATGACATAAGATGTGAATCTAATCAATCCAAAAGTAGCACATTGATAGATTTTTACCTGATTGCATCCCATATGATGTCAATATGTTTATTATGGACATGTCGAGTATCTGAATAAACACTGATTTCATCCATAAATACCACCACAAATGAACCTCAATATGGATGGAAACCTCAGTTCATCAGTTCCATTAAAAACGTCGATGTATTCATGATACTAAATAGTATAAGCAGATACTCATATAGATTATACCTTCTATGGAACATTTTATGTGGTATGTTTGAAGGTTGAACATGTATCTAATGATAACCCAATATCATAACAATCTTTAAGAACACCTGAGAGCCTTAGAGATGGTTGAAGAGACCATCTGTACATGTTAAGGGAAACTAGTTCTTAACCATCAACTAGTTTGATTTTTGATATTATACACATAAATGATTTATTTAATATGAATTCTTGGTGAAATGGATTACTGAAACCCCTAGAGAAGTACTGGGTCATTAAAACCCCTTTGATTCAAAGTCTTATATACAATTCTTGGTTCCATATAACTCAGTAGTGTCGATCATTTATGGAGGGAGAGATACTGCTCCAGTTCCTGGAACCTTCTCGATGAAAAATCTATCTCTATCATACGAAGTAGTCCTAAAAATTAATCTTGAAAAACAACCCCAAAATGATCAACCACAGGAGGGATGTCTTCCTGACACATTCCCCAATCATCTAGATATATGCAAGAAATATAGACTATCATCCTCCCTCGCCCATGATACTCAGGTCTATATCAACTCGCATGGACATCCCATTTACCCTGGTTAATAGAAAACCTACCCTCAGGTGATGTAAAGGCAACCCTTCGGTGATAGAAGTCAAAAAAACCATGATAGGGAACCAACCATTACAACCCATGAAGGACATCAAACCCTTTCATCTCAAGGAAAAATAGGTCTCATATGAAGAGAAACCCAGCAATATCATGGGGGAATACCCTGTGTTATCATATAATCTCTGATCAAATCCCCGACAGAGTTGCAAGATTCATTGTACCACTGAAAAATTGAACATTGAGCCCAAAGATATCTATAATAGGAATATATCTAAATCTATGAGAATAACCTATATCAAAAAGGGAAAATAATATTGTTGATGCTACTAGAATAGTACCTATAATAATAAAAGGTCACATACTCTACTCCCCAGGTCTTAGCTGAACTTTATACTTCTCTCCCGAACCACGACTTGAAGAGATATTTTGACTAACCTAAGCAATTCCACTACCATAGCAATAATAATCTAGTTTCTTGTTTCCATGGTCATGAAAAACACCTCATATTGTTTAGACAAATGCACTCAAGCTACCTTCCTGACAAGAAGCTACTGACCCTACTCTTGAACATGTAATCAGTGCAGACCCTCTCCCACTATATACTAGTGGAAAATTACTTCAAAAATGCTATAGATGGAATTTCCTACAACAAGATCATAACTCAACCAATCTCCTATCACGTTGGATCTTCATGTCCCTAAATCCCACATTTATGGTAGAAAAAAAGATATACTAGAACTCATGTTATGCTTGATAATCCCCTCATAAGATACCTCAAAACATATCTTTCAATAACTTGAAACATATCCACTTGGTCAAGAAGATATTATACTATTCTCTATGACTGAATCTTCCCTCCGGATGCGTTCAATTATCATTGCCTAATTTACTATTCCAGATATGGTGGTAAGATAGAAGAAATTTACCTAAGATCAGATTTCATACATGAGATGATCCTCAAATAACATAGCTTTCAATAGCTCTAAACATAACAGAATAGGTTTGAATCACTGGAGATCTATAAAAAAAGATGAATAGTCCCTAACTATCTAGGAGCCCTGCTCCAGATACATAAATTATTCAGTTATACCAAACATAAATGTCTCGATATTAAAATAGTCATTGATGGTTGTCAAGAAATCCCTCCAAGCCATATCCTGATGATTATATGTTTGATTAATCACACCCCAACATCTCTTGGTAGAATCTATATGCATATACATAGAGAGATTCACTCTCCTCTCAGTAGGTGTCTTGAGAATATCAATGATTGATAGCATGGACTATATCCATGACTTTGAAGCCTATGACATGCCATCCCCTAAAAATGTGGTTGGATTCCACTTTTGGAATTCACATATCAAGTCTTCCAAAGCTGAGATAGGTCATGTTCCTCCCTGAATGGTCATCATAGATCATAATAATCCCTATAAAAAGGGCCTCAAAAACTATATTTGGAATAATAGGAGGCTCCATGGTATGCACTAAAGCAGGTTCTACTAGTGGTCCAGATCCCATCACCTTCGGATAAGGATCATCGCTAACCTCCTAGTAAAAAACTAGAGGATACCACAGTAGCATATCTCTATATATTCCAAGAGCATGCATCAATCAAATTTTGAGAATATCAGTATCACAAATATAAAAGTAGGACATGAAGAAGCCATCCTATACCCAAGTCACACCCATATTCCTACTCTTAGAGTTAGGTTTGGGTGACATACAAGTCATGTGGGACCCCATTACCATTTTAGCAGGTAAGACCTTAACTTGATCATGTTTTTCCACTCCCTTGAGATTGAGAAGGTACCAATAATGGTGAATTCATATATTTTTTGGACTTTAAACTTTAACTGTCCTTTTCTGTTGGATGCAGAAGGATTCCATGCTGTGTAACTAGGTTACACAATGTGTAATTGTTGATGAGTACAATCTGTGAAAGGGGATTCACACGGTTAAATATTACACATTGTGATGAGTGGTTTCACATCAATTTTTTTAAGTAATGGTTTTTAATATGATAAGATAGATTTTTCAGCATACTTGTACGCCATTGATTTCATGGAGTGTAACTATGTTACACATCCTAAAATGGTCTGCATAATTTTTTTAAAATAAGAAAGATATTGTTTAGGATTTGGTTCTTTTCTCTTGGCCCTTGGATCGCAAGCTAAAGTCCATTTCAATAATTTTTGAGAGACTCTTCCCCATCTAGATCAATCTGTTCAGCATTGGATCTCTATTGTAGTTGCGATGAATCTCTTTGGATAAGTGATATTTATGCTTCTTCATTGCAAGTGATCATGTTAGAACCATATTATTTCAGTATTAGATTCGTTGATCTAATTTGGATGTTCCTTCTTGTATGATTCTAGATCCTTTGTGATATCTTATTCTGGAGGTAATTTCATGTTTCGTTATGGTGAAGAGGACATTCGTTCATGAGGTACGTGATGTTTTCCTTTTCCACTAACCCCATGTTTTCTATATTAGATCAATCCAAATATGTGGGTATTAGATTATAGGTACATCCTTGATGTTTTTGTATTTTTTATTTTTTATTTTGTTGTGGTCACGTGAGACCTGAGTTTTGAGGTTGGTGGTTCCATCTCTATCATATGATAATGGCTCTTTTTGTTTTTATTTACAAACCAATTCATAATGAAAGATTGGAATGATTGTTTTGTGTGTGTTGGCAAGCGTTTTCAATGAAAAATGGGTTTTCCCTATTGATAAAGGGAATTAAAAAGGGGTATTTTTAAATCATTGAAATTAAATTTGAATTGGTTTTCAAAAATTGAAATTAATTGTGAAATAGATCATAATGGTTACCTTGGGTACTTAGGTGGAAGGTATATCTAGAGGCCATTATCCCTTATTTTGTGATTATCAAGGTGGTTTATCATATGACATTCCTCTATATCCCTGGAAATTTGTTGTAGTGGACTAATATTGACCTTGTTGCGGGGGGGGGGGGGGGGGGTTACTCATGTGTTATTCCTATGATTACTAAGACCATTTTTCTAGGAAATGGTTTGCACACATGATTATTGTGGTATGAATAGTCTTTGGCCTAAATGTGTAGTATTCCTAGTTGTTGTGATACATGTGCTTCTATTTTTCAATTTTTGGATTTTTGATTTAGACGTGATATGCATGTTTATGCTTTTAAGAAAAATGATATGGAAAATGTTCTTTGAAATTGCTATAACTTCATTTGTTTAGAACCATGGAAAAATGGAAATGTCTACTATGTTTTCTATAAAACTGATTTACTTCATATCAGGCCTTGTATTTTCTTAAAATTGGTATAGAATATTTTTTAAACATATTCTTATTATGGAACACCTAGGTTGGGTCCTATGTAACCTATTAGCTCACACACTTCACACCCCTTCATTAATTTGTAGTCATTTATTTTTATTCCAATTCAAAAAAAGCCAAGGTTCCATAGTTAGGTAGTGAGGTTCAGGCTAAATGGTTGGGTAGATTGTGGTGATTTGGTTAGAGTTTGTCCATTCCATCATTTGGAGTATTTTTTTTTTGTTTTGGGTCCTTTATAGTTGGGCTTTTCCTTCAGTATTTTAGCTAATTTTTTTGTATTCTTTTACTATTTTCTTATGAGCTTAGAATATATATCTTTTCATCCTCTAATATTTTTTTAGTATATATATGTTATTTGGTTGTTTAGGTTGGGTGCAATTATTCTCTCTGTTCATTTTTCAGTTCCTGGGTGATTTTCGCCAGCCCATGTGGATTGGGAATGCCCTTTAGGTATGTGATAGATCGGGTCGGGTTCCAGGTTTGAGTGTACCCTTGGTAGGTTCCTTTCAATTTTGTATCAAAGGAGGTCTATCCACAAGAGTCCTTGTCTTGGGATGTCTATTAGATTAGATATAGTATTTTTGGTACTTGAGAGGTATATTACTGTAAGTGTCGGGCCATATCTTGTTGTAATGGGACTAAAGATTCCATGGGATGTTGGAATATCTGTCTCTATTGTTGGGTTTGATTTTAAATATCAGTTTTTTGTTTTGGGGTTTCTTGTTTGAATTGATATTTGTTATTTTTTTAGATTTTTCTCATGTTTTAGTTTGTTGTAGTATGCATCCAAGACGTCTTCCATGAGTTCATCAGGAGGGTGAAGTTAATTCTCCTCATGGGAATCCACCTATAGATTAGAATATTATCAGTAATATCATATGATAATTTATTTTTGTCGATCAGGATGTACCATGAGTTCAGAACACTTTTGTTGAGGTATAACCTGAAACTAGATGAGAGAGTCATTGATTTCAAGAATTCTTTCATGAGAATCCACTACCCTTTAAATGGATTACTAATCCATAAGAGGTGGGAAAATGGATGTAATGGATCGATCAAATCATTGAATTTCTAGAAACACAAGAGAATATCAATGTAATGTGTGAAATTTTTGGGTCCGAGGGTTTTGGTAAGGGATGGTGGGATTCTATGGTCTATGCAGAAAAACACACGGTCTTGGATTGGAAGGGTTTGAAAACCCTATTCTTTCACCAACTTTTCCTTGATACTATAAAAGTACCCGAAGATCATATATTTACAATAGGTATAGAATTTGGTGTCAGAATACACCAAACATTTGGCTGAGCTTTTCCATTTTCCTCCAAATGTGGAAATTAATGACTAGTTGAAGGCAGATAAGTTCCTAAAGGGTTTGCAACAGTATATCAGATCATAGGTGTTCGTGTTGAAAATTTCAACCTATGAAAAAACACTATTTAGATCTATGATGGAAAATATGAATATGGCAAGAAAGGTTGTATTTAACACCTCTTATCTCAATCTAGTGGCAGCTGTAGTGGAGTGCATGGGATGAAAAGGGAGTGGTAGGATCATCGTAGAAGTGGTGGAAGTAATTCTAAGAAGCGAGCCTCCTCTTCACTATTTTTTTAATTTGGAAATGCGACTCTTCATTAATATGAACGGAAAAGATGAGGACACAAAATTTGTACTTGTATGATGCCTGAAAAGACATGGAATAACTATGGATGTGTTGGTCACTCTCCATGCTTATGTCAGGATATGACTACACCTCATTATGCTCATTGTTTTCCGGCTCCAAAGGCTACTACGGTGCAGTTAGAAGCTTCAAAAACTACAGGGATCTATCCACATGCCTTAGAAATGAAGCATTTTTTCATAGTAGATGAGTGTCCAATAGAGTATGATGTAGGTCTAGTAACAATAAATGTACTATCCATATTGTATATTTAGTGGAAATTTATTTATTTGATACCGGTGCCTCCCACACATTTATATTTACCTACTTTGTTAATATTATTAAACATAAAATGGAACTTATGTTCTTCAAAATAGAGTTTGATACACCTCTTGGTAATAGGAAAGAGTATGGGTTCGTGTTTCGTTCTTATTCATTAAAGATAGCTGATACAAAGTTAGTCTCGAATATTCTCATTCTTAATCTTGATTGGTTGGACATCATCATCGGTATAGATTATATTATATCCTATTGAGATGAGGTTGATTGTTATCATCATCGTGTTTTGTTTATTACTATTGATAAGATATTTGGTATTTTTTAAGGGGAGTGGGACTCGAGGTCTAGTCATATAGAACCTCCCCGTCTAGAGCTCTAGAGTTTGTTGGTTGCTATTGCATTTCATTATGATGACATATCTTTCTATTACTAATCTACCTATTTTTGTTTGAGAATTTCATGATGTATTCCCATAGAATTTATTCAATATTTCTCTAGAGAGAGGGGTAGAGGTTAGGATTGATCTGGTTCTCGGTACAAAACTAATATCAATACCATCCTATCATATGGCACTAGTAGTGCTCAAATAGCTCAAGATTCAGTTGGATAACCTTTTGGAAAAAGGTTTTGTTTTCCATCGAATTTTTGATATGGTATCCCCTATACAATTTTCTAACAAAGAAGATAGTCCACTTTGGTTATGTGTGGACAATAATAAGTTGAACTGGGTGATAGTTAAGAACAAATATTCTTTTCCTTGTGTGGATGATTAGTTTGTTCAGTTAAAGTGGGGGAAGTGTTATTCTAATATTGATCTTCAGTTACATTATCATTATCTCAATGTCTGGGATTCTAATATACCTAATACAACCTTAAGGTGTAGGTCTTTCCATTATGAATATCTTGTGATTACTTTTGGTCTAACTAATGCTACTACAGTTTTTATGGATTTGATGAATTGGATATTCCATCATTATCCTGAAACTTTTTTAGTAGTGTTCTTGGATGATATTCTAGTTTATTTGAAATCCAATCGTGAGAACAAGCATTATATGAGTTTGGTTATGGAAATTTTGAGAAGTTATCATTTGTATGGAAATATTTATAAATTTATTTTTGGATTCAACAATTGAAGTTCATGGGGAATTTTTTTTCTGAGCATCGCTTATTAGTTGATCCAGAAAAGGAAGATCATGTTTTTCCATAGAGAGAACCACATAATGTATTTGAGATATATATCTTCCTTAGTCTTGCTGAATACTATCAATGTGTTTTCAAGGGAATCTCTAAGATGGAATCACCTTTGACTTCTCTTAATAAAAATTAGTGAAATTCACATGGAATACGAAGTGTCATTATTATTTCGATGAAATGAAATGAATTCAGACATTGGATCTAATTATGATATTACCTGATCCTAGTAAGGGATATGTAGTGTTTTGTAAAGATTCAGTTGTTGGTTTGGGATGTGTTCTTATACAGGATGACCATGTGGTGGCTTATGGATCTCGTTAGCTTCGACCACATGGAAATAATTACCCCACTCATGATTTAGATCTTGTCGCAATCATGCATGCACTTAGATGTTTGTATCACTATCATTTTGGGGAATGGTTGATCATATTTTTGGTTCATAAGAGTATGAGATATCTCTTTTCATAGAAATACATGAATCTCAGAAAGATACAATTGGTAGAGTATATTTAGACATTTGAATTTGATATCACCTACACCATAGGAAAGGGAAATGTCATTGCAGATTCTCTTAGTCGGAAAGTACCATTACAGGCTAGTTTAGAATCAAAGGAAGAGTGGAACCTTATGTGGATTTTCAGTTAGTTTAATTTGGATGATTATGGTGATTTTTTCAATATGCTCCTGGCCAGTGTTCAATTATAATAATCTCTCCTGGATTCTATTTTTCATATTCAATAGTTGGATGATTAGTTTTATAAGACTCGATCGATCCTTTTTGGTGGGGAGACTATTTTCGGTTGGTATCTTTATTCAAATGGTATGTTCCACTTTTTTAAGTGGGTTGTCACCCATGAATCTATGAGAAGTCTAGTATTGTTTGATTTTCATATCTCTTTGTGGTCCATTCATACATGAACTAAAAAGAAGTATTATGAAATGAAACAAAAATTTTGGTGGCTGAGTATGAAGCATGAAATTAAGGATTATGTGTCTCACTGTTACACCAACTGA
The DNA here is from genome assembly GCA_963277665.1 of Viscum album. Classification (NCBI taxonomy): domain Eukaryota; kingdom Viridiplantae; phylum Streptophyta; class Magnoliopsida; order Santalales; family Viscaceae; genus Viscum; species Viscum album. The sequence goes on from OY728158.1 coordinate 576,420,578, forward strand.
CGGATAGAGGAAAAGCACATAAAACCTTTTGGTTTGCTTCAACCTAATCCTGTGACGATTTGGAAATGGTATGAGGTATCCATGGATTGGGTTGTCAGATTTCCAGAGAATCCATGAGAGAGGAATTATATTTGGGTGGTCTTTTATCAGTTGATAAAGTATGATAATTTTATTTAGATCAAGTATACCATGAAATATGAAGATTTGGGTTAGCTGTATGTGCAATAGATTGTGATGTTACATGGTTGTCCTTATTTCATTGTTTTTCATAGGGATACTAGGTTTACCTCGAGGTTCTGGAAGAGACTACAAGAGATGATGGGATCTCATGTCAAGTTGATCGCAACATTCCATCCAGAGATAGATGGTCAAACAGAGTGGGTAATTCAAATCCTAGAGGATATGCTTTGCGCCAATATCTTAGATTTCATAGGATCAGTGGATAACTATCTGGGACTGGTTGATTTTGTTTACAACAACAATTTTTAGACACCGATAATAATGGATAATTTTGAGGCCATGTACGGTCGCCTATGTAGATCACCTCTTTATTAGGATGAGGTAGGATACGTATCTTTAGTTTGGCCGAATTTGGTTTAGGAGGAATCAGTTGAGAGTCTAGATGAGCATCAATATCTAGACATAGCTTGGAGTCCATAAAAATTGTATATAGATTAAGGAAATCACCTTATGAAGTTTTCTATTGGTGATTGGGTTTTCCTGAAAGTTCTGCCTCGGTTGGGTCATTGTCAACATTGAAAATGGGGAAAGTTTCCTATGAGATATGTTGGATTGTATTAGGTCACTAAGTGGCTGAGATAGGTTTCTTATTGGTTAGACTTTATAGTTCAGTCCATAGGTATTCATGATTTATTCCACATGGATCATCATAGGAAATACCATCCTGATCCTTCTTACATTCTAAGTTAAGAAGAAATAGAGTTAGAGATAGATGTTTCTGTTTTTAATAAACTTATTGAGATCGTTGACTATCAATTGAAATTCTTACATGGGAATTCAATTGTATTGGTCATAGTTTTATGGAAACAAGGATTATATTTTAATGAGACTTGAAAAAATGAGTCATTTATGAGGGAGAAGTGGCATAATCTCTTTCTATGGATTATATTTTCCACATGACTTCCCAGGGATGGAAGGTCTTTATGGAGGGGAGTCTATACCATCTCGTTACCATTTTATCAGGTATTTGATTGACCACATCATGCTTTTCTCCTCCTTTGATATTGGGAGGATACCTATAATGGTGAAGTCAAATATTTTTTGTACATTCAACTTTATCCAACATTTTTTTCAGGATGTAGAAGGATTTCATTCCGCGTAACCAGGTTACATATTGTGTAACTGTTTTGAGGTACAATCCATGAAAGGGGATTCAAGATGTGAAATTTTATACGTCGTGACAAGTGGTTTCACATTGTGAATTTTTTAAATAATTATTTTTTATCCAAGGTGATGGATTTTTTAGTGTAATTGTACACTGTGGATTTTACAGAGTGTAACTATATTACATTTTCTAAAACAAGCATCGTACAATTTTTAAAAAAGCTGATCAGCTATTATTTATTTTGTTATTTTCTCTAAGACCTTGTCTCTTGACTTAGAGTTGTTTCCAAATTTTTTTGAGAGACTCTTCCCTATCTCGATCAATCTGTTTAGTTGTTGGATATCCATTACAATTGCGGTGCATCTATCTGGGAAAGTAATATTTGTTTATCTTCATTGAAAGTCATCACAGTGGCACCGTAGTATTTCAGTATCTAATATTTTGATCAATGTTTAATGTTCCTTCTTTTATTATTCTAGATTTATTGTGTGTACTTGTTTTATAGGCTGTTGGATGGTTAGTTGTGGTGCAACAGACATCCATTCTTGAGGTATGCGATTTTTTCCCTTTTTTGTTGACCCTTTGATTTCTAAATTTGATCAATCCTAAGATAAAGGGATTATATTATAGGGCCTTCATTGAAATTTTTGGGTTTTTTGGATTTTGGATTCTATTTTGGGAATGTGCGTCTTGAGTTTTGATGTAGCTGGTTTCACCTCTAGACTATGACAATGGATGTCATTGTTTTTCTTTACCAACTGATTTATAATGAAATATTGGCATGATTGTTTTTTATGTGTTGAGAAGAGTTTTCATAAAAAAGGTTTATTAATGGTGATAAATGGAATGAAAAAGGTGTATTTTTGAATTGTTGAAAGGAAATTTTAAATGGGGTTCAAAGCATTGAAATGAATTTTGAAAAAAAGCACATTGGTTACCTTTGTTACTTAGGTGGAAGGTTTCGCTTGATGTCATCATCAATTATTTTGTGATTATCAAGGAGGTTTGTCTAGGGGATACCATTTTTTTCCTAGTAACATTATTCTAGGGATCCAATATTGACATTGTTGGGGGGGTTTACTCATGGGGTATTCCTCTTCTTCCTAGGTATTTTGTTTGAGGAACTTGTTTTTGAACTTGATTATTGTGGTAGGAGTAGTTTATGACCATGACCTGCAGTATTCCTCGGTATCATGATACATATGCTTCTATTCTATATTTCATGGTTTTCTAAGTTTTCCTTGATATGTATTTTTATTCTTGTGAGAAAAATGATATAGAAAATATGCTTTGAAATTGATATAACTTATTTTGTATAGAACTGTAGAAAAGGGAAACATTTACCATGTTTTCTATAGAAATTATTTACATCTTATCATGCCATGATTTTACATAAAATTAGAATACATGAGTTTTTATAAAGAGGATTGTTGTGGAACACCTGGGTGGGATCCTACAGAGCCTGTTAGCCCACACCTTATGAACCTATTCGGTGGTGCGTGGACCTTTGTTTGTCTTATAGTGTAGGGAAAATAAAGGCATCATAATGAAGAGGTGAGTTTCAGGTCAGCTTGTTGGGTAACTGGAGGTGAGAAGGTTGGTGTTTTCCCATGACATAGTTCAGAGTAGCTATTTTGTTTGTGTCCTTTACAGTTGGTTTTGCCTTTTGATTTTTTAGATACTTTTTTTGTTCTCTATTTCCATTGTTTTCTTACAGTTATGGAATATATATATCTTTTTCATCTTCCACTGCATCTTTTTTTTATAGTATATATATGCCATGTGGTTGTTCAGGTTAGGTGAAATTGTTCCATCAAATTAATTTTTTGATGACCGAGTGTTTATCGCTAGCCAGTGGGAATCCGGAATGCCGATCATGTATTTTATGGATCAAGTCGGGTGGCAGGTTTGAGGGTACCCTGGGATGGTTCATTACAAGTCATAAGTATTCATGAGATACAACTGACTTTCCACTACTATAGTCATATCAAGGTCATGTTCTCTGCTATAAAATAAGGGTTTCGGTATATAAAGTTTCAATTTCAATTTATAGAGGAAAACACACTTTAAATTTCAATTGACATCCACATTTATTAAAAAAAATTGAATTCATAATTCAATTTATTTTAAGTTCATTCTCATTTATTTATAAATTATTTTAAATCATTGAACCAAATCTATCATCACTTCCAATTTATAAGGTACCATACATATTATAAGCTTAAGTGTGTCATACATTTAATACCAACTAGTTATTTATCATGTCCTTGGTTGAAATTTTAGAAATAATTCATGGATATGAAAAAAAAGTTACCAAAACATGCTGTATGAAATGCACTTAGTATGTAAACATGGAATAACATAATTCATGACAAATAAATACTGAAGTGCCTATAATAATCCATGATGAAACACTTCTTTTCCATAGTAGAAAAAAATAAAAATCTGTAATCATAAGGAACATCAAACATCATGTGCATCACCCAAAGGTGAAATCAAATCAACAGTAATATTTATAAACTAGAACATCATATAAAATCCCTAGAAAATTGGATTTTTCTAACATATGGGTTAGCTATTACAAATAATGACTCATTAGAAAAATCTAACTCATTACTAATCACATGTCTTGTATTACCAAATAATATGAAAAAAATAAAAGAAACAACTTTGATACCACTTTGTGGCATCCTAGACTCAGTTCACTCAACCGTAACTGAACCTAGTTTACTATATGGTCACAAGCGTGCCTCCCCAGATTCTAGAGGTTGTTGACTAATAGTGAGGGTCTATGGTGGAATAGTGGGGTGACTATATCCTCATGGTCAGAGTATAGAAGAGTGTTAAAATAAGATAATAAATAGAAAAGACATATAAAATAACTGAACAACTAAATATTAATATCCATCATAGAAATAACTGTCTATCACATCCAACATTTTCATATACAAATGATAATCACGTCATTATATATAAAATATAGGTAAATAGATGGAAACAGGAATCCAGTATAATACATGTATCAAAAGTAGAAAAATACCAAAAGAAACTGTCCCCATATAGAATAATAATCCATTGATCAGCCCAATTATCCCCTACTTCTATACAACAATCAATCAATCATTAGTAAGCAAGTGCTTTCCTCTCCCCTACCTATATCCATGACATCTGTCCAGGTAACCAATGACAACTCGAATAGAGTGTGATATGACAATTAGTAGGATACCACCAATGTTTTCTATAAAATTCAAGTCTCTTCATATAATCTAAAGCAATGTGCATATATAATATTATTATAAGTAATAATAACAATAAAAGAAAAACTATCCAGTCTATCAAGTATCACTATGATCAAGAAACCAAATCAGAAGGCTACTTGTAAATCACATCAATCCACATAAATGACCTACACCATGTAATCATGTATCATGGTTACGTAGGCCAGGTTCTAGAGAATACTACTGTCCTAATAAACCATGTATTCTATGTAAAATAAGTAAATAATATCTAAGGAGTATAAATGTACTAGGAATACTAATGGGTTGGATCTAAGGAGTGGAAATGTCTAATGCATCTGAGTAAGGTCATTAAACAGGTGAACCAGATCCAAGGAGTACAAATGTTCAAGGAAACCTAGTGAGTCAGATCAAAGGAGAATAAATATACAATGCATCCTAATGGGTCATTAGATCCTAGCATGTCGAGTAAATTGGATCCAAGGATTAGAAATTTATAACGAATTATAACTTGTCCAGTAAACTAGTTAAACTAGATATTTAGAGTAGAAATTTCTAAGGAAATCAAATAATCTAGATCCTTGTATTATAAATGTTCAAGGAAACTAATTCATCCAAATTAATAGGATCAAAGTAGTAGAAATGTCTAAGAATTTTCAGTGCCATATCACAAACCCCATTATCAACACTCTAATTCATTAAGCAATTCACTAAAACAGTCCTATTCATATATGAGCTAAGATATTACCTATCCAATTCATACCTTTAATATACAATGAAAAGGTAATCTAAGTTTCTTAATACCTTTTAAATTCAACTTAATACCACATTCAATTTTCAATTATTCCATGTAAGCACAATGCACTCCAAGGGTGTTAGAATCATGGTATAAAGAAATAACTCTTCCCATGGGTGGATTGGGTCAAATTTGAAAAAACAAAAACTTGAAGAAATTGTGTTATGGAATTTATAAAGCTATTAATTATCATATATTTCATAGTTTAATTATTTTTTGAAGCATTTCTTGAAAATTTGAGTGTATGAGACATCGATAAAATTCAATAAACAACTCAATGTTACCGAAAAAGGTATAGATCAGCTACCTTAATCCCATAAAAGAGTAATAATTTATTCTTAACCTCGAATTCCATCTAGAATAGAAAAAATAATAATAATAGTCAAATTTCATTAGAATAGGATATAAGTGTCTATACTAAAATAACATAACTGATAACAAGTCAAACAACAAATGTAGCAAGAAGAATAGTGAACTCAATAGTGTTCATACAATGATACCAATAGATAAATATTTAGATTTTGGATTGGGGGTTATGAAAATTCCGATGATAAGCTTCCATAGAATATCTCAATAGGATAATAAGGTGTCCACTGCAAGAGAAATAAGGTAAATAAGAGGCATGTTAAACACCAACTACAATAAGGTAGAAATGGTCATTTTTCCTCCAAATAATGGGTCACATGGTTATGGAACATAGTGGAAAAAACTATGTTCCAAACATGCTTCCCTCAATGTTCAAGACCCCCCATAGTCACGGGGCATTGTTAATGAAATCGTGTAACAACAATGTCTTTTCCCTGTATTACAAAGCTTACTACATATGCATAGGCGTGAATCCTAGTTTTCTTGATCTCCTTAAAATGTTTGGCCCCTTATAGTGGGATAAACCACCCCACATGGTTTAGTCAAGCCATGCAACCTAGGCAATATGGGTTCTACTAACCGTGTGATCCATCTTCCTTTTAAAAAATCCAAGGCTATGAGATTCACAAAATCACCATAAAATCCCCAATTCCTTAGTAACCCCACCAAGTACTCCCATAAGGATGAATTTAAAGAAAAACCCCAAAAATAAAAGTTTCCTTACCTAAAATAAATTCTGGGATCTTACATCAGTAGGAGTAGGTTTCCTTGGAGCATGGTCTCAGGTTACATTCACATTAAATTAGAATATCATAAGTAGTGTTTTTTCACCTGGTTCCATTTGAATAATTTATAATCAGTTATAATTATTCTATATGGTTATCATTCTTGATTTAAACTTGTAGTTATTACATGAGTAGTATTACTTATGACACTTTCATTCTAATGGGGAATCAATGGTTTATTAGGTAAGATTCTTTTGGGGTATCTTTGAGTTATTTATGGTTGTGTTCTTTACTGATTCAGTAATTAAGGAATCTTCATCATTATAATGATGAGACCTAGTTAATGAAATATATTTTAAGACTTTATTAATTTTTTGAGTTCTTATATATTTTTTCTCATTGATATAAATTTATATTTTTTGGATAATTAGTGCCTTAATTGAATCTTAATATGATGTGGAGTCTACTAAATTTGATCCAACCATAATTCACTTGGTGTTCGACCTTAATCCCACACAAGCACCCATATTGATGAAAGGGTTTTTTCTTATTATTTTCAGCCTTATATGATCTTTTATATATGAAATGAGTTTAGTGGTTCACCCATATCATTTTATATCATGGTTTTACTTGGTTTAATATCATTTCTTGTTTTATTGGGACGAAGTTTACCATTTTCATTGATCAACTTCACATACAAAGGCTTTATGGGGGTAAATATCATTATTATGGGAAGTATTTTAATACCCTAACCCTCATTATATTAATTAATTTATTGATTGATTGAAAATTAAAAATTCTCTTTATGTTTGGATATTTTGATTTTTAAATTTTTTAAAAAAATTAAATATTTTGTTGTGTCACATGGTTATAACATAGTTAGTGAAAACCGTGCTACAGCCATGTATTTGAGGTTTTAAAATTATCGTGTCATTTTCCATAGTTGGTGTAGGTTATTCCCAATCATGTGAACTAACCATGTGAAGTGCCTAGTGTTCCTAGTATGAGGCACATAGTTGACAAACAATTAAGATTGACCTTGTGATAATTCTGTGTTTCACCCAGAAATAAACATTTTTATTTTAAAAAATAACCAAAAACTAATTTAAACACATTATAGGTTCCTACCTCTCCCCTATTATAGAAGAAATCCATGAGATACCCCATGTTCATGACCTTCCAATATTATTACTTGGTATTCCAATATTCTTCCCTCTGATTTCAAGTGACTCTGTCTTGGAAAGGGAATACCCTATACTTTCCTCTTGTACCTATATCTTTGTTGCTTTCTCCTCTTCCACATGAAAAATTGGTCTAAACTATATTTATTATTGGGATATTATTTTTTGTGGTATTGATTCATATGGATTTAATAATCCTCTTAGAATGTAATTTTCTCCAAATTTGAGGTTTTTTCATTCTCTATGCTTGGTGTAAGTAGGTGTTTCCATGCTATCACTTTTATTCTATATACCATGTATAGTTGGGTTTTATAAATTATTTCGCATTCCAATTAGTCATGTTAGTGAGATCAAATTAATTTAAATGTATTTATTAATCAAGGTTCTAGATATAATTGGTTTCCAAATGGGTTCCTATATTATTTAACCCTATTATTGTTCCACACCTAAATAATTGTTATATTTTTAACATATAACATATTTATGATAATTATTATATAAAATATGGGTTCTATAAATTAATTTGAGATTTATTATACTATTTTGTGACATGAAAAATATGTTTATGTGGGTCTATTATATGTGATTTCATTGTTTGAGAAACATTGTTTTGTTTACATGTATTATAATTATGTTACTCACTTAAAGCTTGTGGTGCTAATGTTTTTTTCTATATAAAGGGTGGTTATTCACATATACATAGTTGTATATATTTATTTATATATTAAAAATATAATATATTAATTAAAAACTATCGTTTAGCATTATTCAAATGGATTTATTAAACTGTGCTTCTCCCATAGTGGTATCTCTATGGTTTTGTAGTATATGTGGGATTAATATATGCTTTAGGAAGGATTTTTTAACCATTTATTGAAGAAACATCTACTACTAATGGTTTACATGTGTTTTTGAACCTCATGGGAACCCCTGATACTTGGGTAGGTGAACATATAGTGGGACAAGGTTCCACCACCACCAGAAATTCTATTGATGTATGTATATGGAACATGCTCCACCGTAAAATAATGCATTACTAGGAACCATCCCCAAATTAATGTAATAAACATAGTTAGTGACGTATATGTTCTAAGTTTCCCTACCCATAAGGACCATAGTGTGTTTCTCCCATGATGAATATTTTAAATTAGTGACTATTGGTTTTACTTTTACTCACACATTACTTTAGATTGTTTATGTTTATATAGTCCTTTTTACCTTGACCTTTTGGGTACTTTCATGATCTTGTTTTAAACTGTTTCAGTTTTATTTTATTATATTCCATTAATTCCATGTTCTACTCAGTGAAATATATGTATCTTCTTATAGGATTTGGTTATGAGTAGTGCTCTCTGGGACAATTATTGAAGACTACTCTTGGAGTGGTTTTCTATGTTTTGAGATGGAGAGTGACCATTGGTCACAAGTGATGTTAATCTTGGAATGTTAGTATTTATTTTTCATTACCTAGTAATCTTAGAAAAATATGACATCATTTTTTTATCTATTTCTTTAATGGGTTGTGCTATATATATAGGGATCAAGTTATAGATCTAGAGAACTGTTGGCGAGTGGGGGATTTCTTTTATATTGTAATATTGTAATATTTTCAATTATTATAATTTTTCATGGAAATATAACTATGGATGCATCATTTTGGAATTTGATTAGAATTTTACTACTTGTTAAATATTATTTATTTAGGTGAAATCAATCCAACTAATTATTATCTAATTCCTAAGTGATTTTCTCTAGCCTCAGGGGATTAGGAACACCCATTGGGCCCTATCACTAGTCAGTTTGGATTCCCTATGGATGGATGACTCAGGTTGGTTCATGACATATTAAATCCAATACATATATCAAAGATAGGGAAACACATTTTTTTATTTCTCTATCTCTCTCTATATTTCTCTCTCTATATGTATATATCATATTTTATTATATATGGACATTTTAACCTATTACTGTACTGATTATCTATCATAATATATGATAGATAATTCATGATTTTTATAACCATTGATACTTTCAGATATCATTCTTTACGATATAAAATATATATTATTTTTAGTACGGTACTTTATTTTGTTTGTGTGTATCTGTGTTATCACACTTAACAAAATACAATTATATATTCTATGATATAAAAAAATGAAATTCTTCTTACTAAGTCATTTAATAGGAAATAAAATATCATATTATATGACTCTATCATAACTTATTACATCTCATATCATAATTCATTCCACAAAAAGAGTAATTTCATATTTGATGACATGGATTTCAATATATATTTTGCAATAGAAAATATAAATCATATATTATGATAGATTATATGACATTCATTATGATATCAAAACTATTCACTTCAAACATGACTTAAATAATATTTCAAATAATGTCTAGGTATGATTCTATTTATGGGTTTATAAGGACCAATTAAAAATTAATCAATTTGGTGGAAGTAATAAGAAATCATTAAACCCAAGAATGACTATCCTTGAAACCTTAAAATAAATATAAATAAAAATTAATGACACCATGTACCTTATAGAAATTTTATCCACTACTAATAAATTTTCAATCCTCATAGTTGATAAATATCACTAAGGATAAATCCAAAGAATCCTCTCTACGTCGCGTATTTATTGGTTGATGTTGAATCATCCATCGAATGGGAAATAATCGCTCATCTTCCATGAAATGATAGTGCCTTTATAGGTATAAGGGGGATGAAGGGAGATATATTTGAAAGAGAATATATTATGTTTAATCTAAGAATACACTTATCAATTATTATATTTTTGGGTTTTGATGTGAGAACTTTTTTTAATTTAACTGTTAGAATTTAATGAATTTATGTGACTAGAAGTTATACTCAGTAGAACAAGATAGATATATGTTCACACTTACAATGGATGTAATGATTTAGGTTAGAGGAATCATCTTAGAGGAAGAAGATGAGTGCAAGCGTATTGGTGGGATCATTTGATCATAAGAATCTCAATGAAAGTAATAGAATGGAAGAAATGGTGTTCAATTATTTGGATGTGGAATAAGGATTATTTTGATGAATTAAATAATAGATAAAGAATATTCCATTGGACATAGTGACTCATATATAAGGTGGGTTTTATATTTATCAAATACGTTTATAAAGAAATTGAGTTACCAACAACAACATTGTCTTATTAAGGAGAATGTACAGAAATATAAATGTCATGGTAAACTCTTTGAAATGTAAGGGTGAATGTGAGGAGTCTTTGGATATTACCACTATTCAACAAAAGAAACTTTTTAGGAAGATTTTTTCCTTTTATTTAGTTGATGATTGATTATAATGATTATATCAAAAAGTACATACTCTCTAGGGATATTAGAAGGAGGAGAAATAAGAAGTTATCATCAAGAAGATAAAAATGCCCTCTTATTTAAATGGTCCATGTATATAAGTTATAGTGTACTAAAAGGGAAATAATATAGTTGATTGGGAAGTAATTTTATTGGTTGGCATTCATCCCTATGGGGGGGGGGTACTTCCCTATAGAGTTCTTGTAGTGGGAGTTCATCATGTGAAAGTGTTTCCACGGTACTTTAAATACCGTGTTTGGAATGATTCATCTAGATAGAGTCCCTAATAACTTAGTTTAGTTATGGTTATCAAATACAATTTTCACTTGTAACAAAATTTCTCCCTTAAGGAAATTTACAATGAATTCCCCCATGGAGAAGGAATAACTATTGAACAATGTTTCTTCATATGTTATTATTTTTTGGTTTATATCATCTGTTTGTTCTTTATTTTTGGTTGTCCAAGTTCTTATCATGTTTGTTCTTAAAGAGATGTGATGTAGTGACTTTGGTTTGGATTTTCCATTAAGATATGGTACATTTTATTTTGGGTTTATCCTAATTTGGTATGTTATTGACTTATTTTTGATGTGAAAGTCTTAAAGTTTAACTTATGGGTCGAGAGGTTCATTAGACCCAACAAGTATTACAATTTCTTAATTGTAGAGTTAAAATGACCAGTACCAAAACATGGTATTTTAGATATCATCTTAGTGGAATCATTTCATCCTCGAACATGTATGATAATTTCATAATATAATCAAGACCCCTTATGAATATTTCATTTAGTGGGGTCTCTTTGTTTTTGTAGAATGGTGTTTCGAAGGGTAAAGTATGGATTTATGTTCAATAATGATATATATAGACTTTAGGGGATATTGGTTCTGATAATATTGGAGAGTTTTGAAGTTCCATTATTTGTGAATCAACTGAATATGGGGTTATTATAAGAATAATAAAACATGAAAGAAATTAATAAGGAAATGATATGGAAGATGTAGCAAGGATAATTTGTACATGAACCCTAAGGAGTAGTTCATTGGTAAATTTATTGACAACAAAATGTTATTAAGGTGGAGAAATAATGAGTAAATGTAATTTGGTTGTCTCCTGGTTATGAGTTTAGAATTTTTGGATTGAATGGGATTTGGTAGAAATATACTAGGAGAATAAGGTTTCTTACCTACGGTAACTATAACATCCCCAACCCAGAAGCCACTAAACTGATTCCCCGAGCCGATTCATCGCAGGACCTCAAATGTGCTTCCCCATACGCCAGAGGTTTTTGAATAGTGGCGAGGGTCTAGTAAGTCAGGTGGGGAGAATATACCATCTTTACTAGATTAACACACAATATAACACAAAATAAATAACTAAAGTAATATGAAAAACCCAAAAAACATGCATAGCCCAACATCTCCCAAAATTAGTTACAAACCACAATTCAACATTAACCATGTCCGGACATGATAATAGTGACAACGTGAATAAAATACAAAGTACAGAAACATAGCTAAAAACCAAGGATGGGTTCTGATTCCATGTCTCGATCCTCATCCATTCATATCCCATTCCCAAATCAACATCATAGAATAGGGCTGCCAGTCTTTGCCTGACCTACAACCATGAAATCTGCTTGGGTACCCAATGGTGGCCCGAGCATGGTGTGAGTATAAAAATCAGTAGACCACCACCAACAATGTCTACAAAATATATTATATAATATATAGTGCATGAAAGTATTAAATACAAGAAAAAGTAAAGAAAAATGAACAACCAGATAGCCAATAGTTAACAATGTGTATCTTAAGAATTTCTATCATTATTACTATATTCACCACAAATCCATCTTCTTTACTTAATCCACTATCTTAATGTTTCTCATTGTTTAAGAAAATACGTCATCTTTACATGAGTCCAAGGAAATATATCACTATACAGAAAGGAGTAATTCAATCCCCCATACCACTAGGGATCAAGACATCACATTAAAGTTATATCCTCCCCTCAAAACTTTGGTCTAGGTGGAATGCAACTCTTAGGGTAATAAATCCTATTTCACCTTTATATAACCTAGGCATTTGGTGGGTGGAGTTTAGATCCTCAGTCTAACTCGACCCATGGGTGTAGAACCTCAAGTTAATAACCCATTCTACCAAGCCATGTTCACGTGCTTATCTAACAATTCAGCACATACATACCATTTCACAACTAACACAAAAAAATATCAAATTCCACATACATAAACATGGGAATTAATACTATTACATAACCCATTATGTATATTCAACAATTCCTTACATTATCCATTATTCACCCATTATCATACATTATACCATATATCCCATTTATGATTTGACAAGTACACTTATTATATCACATATCACAACCACTTTGTTACATTCAACCCATTAGGTGTACCCCATAATTCCCATGTATTAATCCATTCAACATATTTATCAATTCCCTTACCCAAACTCATTTACATGTTCTTCAATTCACAAGCCATTTTCAATTAAACATGTTCATCATTTCATATAAACTAATCATTTTATACTTTTTAACATAATTCATAAGACATTATCACTATATTAATTAACTTAATTAACTAATTTATCATTCATAAGCCTTAGACCATCAACACATTACCCTTTTCCATTTTACAGTACATATAGACCATTGGTATTAAACCCAAAAAACCATTATTCCATTAATAACCCTAGTAAAAACTATCATTTTTCTATTTTAACTCAACCAACCATATTTACAGAGTCTTCATGGGATATATTTCACTACACATAAACTATACACTTATCCTTAAAAATTTCTAGATTTAGGTATACCAACACACCACATGGGTGTCCTTAAATCATTCAAATCATCCCCAATGCATCCCACAGGAATCATGAATGGTATAAATCATTATTTATCCAACCATTATACTGAATATTACTGAAGGTGACAAATTTACTACAATTGGGAAGCAATATCTCAATACACTTTCACAAATCTATAACAAAACTATGGGATCTATCTTGTAGACCACCTACATCGAATTCGATGATTAATGGACTTCAAATCATAGACTTAGATCCACATTAAAGCATCCATTGATGCTTTAACCTATGATCCAATATAAGGAGAGTGTTTTAGGGCTTCCAAATAAGTTAACCCAAGATACAAGCCCTAATTTGGAAAAGAGAGATAAAAGTGGGATTAGACTCACCTAGATATTCAATCAACAACCAACGATGGTCCAATGGGACATGAATTGAAGGATAACCACACATGGGGAGATTGGGTTTATTTTATTCCTACATAGGTAATAGTATATCACAATCTGAACCCCAAAACCTTGATATTGCTATCTAGATTTTCCCAAAACAAGAACACAAATGTCACCCAGAGCCTATTCTCGACTTTTGTGAATGACACCCACAACATTTTTTACACCTGATCCACCCCAAGAAAATCACCTGGAAACCATTGATGGTGTACATACCACCATAAAACTTCACATATACCACCCCCATGAGCATAAATTCCATGATTCCCCCCATCAAACAAGAACACTGTCAGGTTTCTAGGCTTAAATCCAGAGCTTTTCAATGCACCTAGAATGATGTCAAGATATTGGTCATCATCATATCCAGATGAGGTATGCTAAAATTTATTTGAAGAAAAATTAATCCAACTTATCTCTAAATAATTTCACCTCCCACTATAGTACATTATGATATTCCAAGGATATTAGGATTCCCTACTGCACACATCTCACTAGCACTTAACCACTACCATTAAGGCACAATATCTAACCAAGACTCACCACCACTCCATGACCATCCCCCAAGTAGCCATGAACCAACTTTCCCAGTGGAACTACACATAATAAATCACTCAATATTTTAATGAATTGCCTTGATAGTTGAAAACCAAAACATTATAGTATACCCCGCCAATCAAACAAACAATATCTTGCATTACTACGATTCCCACCTTGGTTTCATCGAGATATACAAACATGTATCCAGATTGAAATTGTGCCTTACCAATGCATTCCCATACCAGGACCTCATTAGGGAACTCAAGGTTTCACAATCTCCTAAAAAAACTATTACACTGACTTTAGTTCCCACAATCCAACCATCACCTGAGCCTAGCCCAATGCCTGCTTATTCACTTAACTATGCTTCTTGGTCAATTACTGTCATCAGACCCAAGGAATTATCAATATCACACTCAGCAACCAAACCATTTATACAAAACTTTTAACCACATCCCCACTCTCACCTCAGGTGTCACCTTCAAAACAAAAGCATCTATCCACATTTCATTCAGGCTTGCCTCTTCTTCTCAAAAAAAATATCGAGACATCCATTAATCATCATACAAATAGATGGGTCAGGCATCCACATGATAAAACTGGTAAAAAACATTATAACCTACTACCAACAATAAAGGTCCCCTATGAAGGACTTGGGCACAAACATTAAATTAAATAAAGAATGATGGTACTTATTATGCCTTTATTCCACCTATGAAGCTTTCCACATGAATCATATTCCAAGTCACCTTCATCACTGGGTAAGCCCTCTACAAAATCACCGTTGACTTCTCCATAACTATCAACATGTAACCAAAACATGAGTCACATCACCAACCATAACTACTCTACATAGACCTCTAATCCAAATCCACAGTTGGAAATATCTTCTACATCCCACTATTAAATTCCAAACACCCACATGTAGGACACACATCAAAAATTACTTGGAATCATGTTCGACCTCTCTCATAGGTCACTTTGGAGGTCAATGATATCCGCTTCCCAACTAGAGTCATGAAAAGAAAAATACATTGGTCCTATCTCCAATCCATACACATCTATATAAAAAAAACAATTCCCAGTAAGGACACTCTCACCCCCATTCTAATACACACTATGCCTAGCTCACCAAACAATCATTTATTCTAGGTTACACACAAAAGGAAACTGAACACATACACCGAAACTACGATCTAAACAACCTCTTTGGAATCCAAAAAAACACATAATTTCCCTACTCACAAGGTCACCAAATCACTAGAACCATCTTTAAGGTCCAATATGCACTCCGTATGGCCATGAACAATGAGAGTTCCCACACTCACATTACCCAACAACACCTCATGACGAAAAGACCACAACCTACTGAGGGTTCCATAAGCACAAATCCTATTCCATATTGTAACAAACAAGGCCTCAAAACTAATATACAAGGTCTTAAAACAAGGAAATATCACTGCCCCAAACCACCCATTCAAAGGGTAAAATCAAAAATACATGGAAACCAACTATCCGATTTTCCCAAAATTTCCACCATTCAACATACTTTTTTAATCAACTTCACTATTTTTGAACTCAACATTTACATTTTAAACTATAAATTCCTAAAAAAAATTCAATCATTGTTTTAACTCATTTAAACCTTTCAATAGAAAAAATAATAACCATTTTAGTAACACTATGTAGAAATTTCTCTTTTAGACACCAATCAATCTTTACAACTTATCACAACCAAAAATTTTAACCAAGTAACAATGTTTATTTAAAAAAATATTCTATAACTATTCATTTATATTATTTTCATTTAACTAATTCAATTACCACTATTTGACACAATTTTTGTAAAAAAATTCAAGGAAATAAAATGAATTCTACTCTCTATGTCTCACACACCAATCTCGTGTGTTCCTATTATGATGCATGCCGCCTATATCCCTAGAGGTCTAAAATGATGCATGAATGAACAACCCAATTTCATTATGTACATGAGAAAGCTATCATAAATCATTCAAATTGCACAACATGTGCATCACCCTGTGGTGAAATATCATTAAACTATAACAAGACACATCATGAATAATAATTTCCACCCTAGGTGACTTAGGTTTTCCCCTCTATAAAGGTTAGATACTCCCAAGAATGAGCTCATTACCAAGTGCCAACACATAATGAACTCATATGTACCACCCCAAGTAACCAAACCACATAAATGACCTACAATGATACCACTTTTTAAAGTCCCCAACTCAAAATCCACTAAACCGGTTCCCCAAGCCGATTCATCACATGACCACAAGTGTGCCTCCCCGTATGCCAATGGTTTTGGACTAGTAGTGAGGGTCTAATAAGTCATGTGGGGAGACAATGAAATATATTCCATAGTAATTTATAGTAGAACAAGAAATAAATAGGGAAAATAATATTTAACAGCCAATAAACCCGCATATCCCAAGATGTCCCAAAAATGGGTACAAAGAACAATTCAACATTAACCATGTCATGGCATGCTAATAGTTCCAAAGTGAATAAATCCAAAAATAATGAAAAATGGATAAATCCACAAAACATGTCTTGATTCCAAGTCTGGATCCTCATCCATGCATATCCAAACCCCAAATCAACATCCTATCATATGGGCTTTTCTCTTGTCCTTACCTGCAACCATGAAATGTCCTCAGGTACCCAATGATGGCATGAGTGGGGTCCGAGTACAAAACTCAGTAGGCCACCACCAAAAACGTCTAAAAAATGATCGATCTAATAGATAGTGCATGAAAGTATGAAATAAATGACAATGTATGCCAAAAATAACAACCTGGTAGCCATTAGATAACAATGTGTGTCCTAACTATTTCAATAATTTTTACTATATTCACCACATTTAAATCTTCATTACTTAATCCATTATCTTCATGTGTTCCATGGGTTAGTGATATGAATCATCTACGCATGACTTTATGGAAATAACTCACTATGCATAAGGGAATAAGTCAAGTCTTTATCCTACTAGGGATAAACACTTAAAATGAACACATTATCCTCACATAGAAACCTCAGTTCCAGAGGAATGAAACCATTAAGGAAATAGATCCTCCATCCCCTTCACAAACCCATTCATTTTGGGGTGGACTTTAGAGCCACGGTTTAACTCGAACCATGGGAAAGGAACCTCATGTAAATACCCCACTCTACCAAGCCATGTAATCATGATTATTTAAACATTCAACACACACATATCATATCACATCTAATGTAAATAACAATAAAATCCCACATCCATCAACATGGGAATTAATACTATGACATAAACCATTAAGTATATTCAAAAATACCCTTACATTAATCAATATTCACCCATTACCATACATTATCCCATATATACCATTTATCATTTCACAAGTAAACTTATTATATCACATATCGCAACCACTTTATTAAATTAAACCCCTTATGTATACTCCATAATTACAATGCATTAGCCTATTCAACATATTTGTCAATTCCCTTGCGTAAAATCATTTACATGTTCTTCAATTCAAAATCCATTGTCAATTCAACATGATCATCATTTCATATAAACTAGTATTTTTAGACATTTCCGCATGATTCATAATCCATTAACGTCATATCAATTAACTTATTTAACTCATTTATCATTCAAAAGCCTTAGACCATCAAGACATTTCCCTTTTCCACTTTATAGTTCATATAACACAATGTTATTCAACCCAATGAACCTTTATTACATTTATGATGCTAGGAAAAACTATCATTATTCTATTTCAACTTATAAAACCATATTCACATGTTCTTCATGGGCTCTACATCATCACATATCAACTCTACACTTTACCTTAATAATTTCTAGGTTTGGGAATGTCAACACACACAATGGGTGGCCATAAAATTCTCTAATAATCCTCAACACATCCCACGAGAATAGAGAGCTCTCAAAATCATTATTTTCCCAAACATTATATAGAATCTTACTCAAGATAAAAAATGTAAAATAATATAGAGGCAATATCTCAATTCACATGCAAAATTTTTTAATAAAACTATGTGACGTAACTTGTAGACCACCTACCCCAAATCTGACGATGAACACACACCTAATCATAGCCTTAGATCTATATTCAATCACCCCTTGAATTATTAACTTATGATCCATCATAAATAAAGGGTTTAATGGATTCAAAATAAGATAATATGAGATACAATCCCTAATATAGGAATGATTGATAAAAGAAGTATTAGACTCACCCAGATCTTTGATCCACAACCAACAATGCTCCAAATGACCAAGAATTATAGGAGAAACACCATTGGGGATATTGGGTCTATTTGGTTCGTTCTTAGAGTAGAGAGGGATATAAATGGGGGAGAAACAGGGGGTCTAAATATATCATAACGACAATTTTGTAATTTTTCCTAATTTTACTAGACCGCATGGTTTACCCATAGTCATTTCCAAACCGTGCAAAAACTATGCATATGCCACTTTCCAAGGGAAGATGGGTCACACTGTTACCTATTCAGGTGACATGGTTCACTCACCATGCTCCAACAGTGTGGAAGGCCTCTATCTAAGGGTGAACGATTGGCATTATAATGACGCACGACATGATAAACTATACACCAACCGTGTGCATTGCACAATTTAGCCCATATTTCCTTCCTTTAATGCCCCTAACCACATGAACACCCCCAATGCCCCCCATACTCCCAGGAAAAATTTCATAACCCAAAAAAATATATTGAAAGAAAATTTTTAAACAATGAAATACCTCCACAATATATGGGATCTTACAGTAAAATCCATATGATTCAAAAACCCCGTTGCTTTGAGGGAGTGATTGTTATGATAAAAAGGGTCCTACATCACTTTTTATGTTAGGTTTGTTGGTAATGGGGTTATAATCACTCTTAGTGTCTAATAAAATATCTATGGCTCAATTATAAAATCTTGAGTTGGAAATTTCTTGAGATTTTTGGAGAAGTTGTGGTTTTGTATAGATAAGGAATAGAATAAAGGGTTGTAGTATGGTCCCAGTCAATTGGAAGGTGACTTAAAAGATCAACTAGAGAAATTGATGAATATTTTTGGATGGTGTCTAATTAATGTATGGTATCATGGTCATGTAAAATATTTAAAGGCAACTCTTTTTTTGGATAATTATTTTTTAAAGGATCATTTCATGTTGATGAAGGCGACTTCTAGGATATGGAGGTTGTTTCATGTGTATCTAATTCACACTAAGTTGAGAAGGTAGAGTTGTTATTTTTCTAGAAGAAGATGCACTAGATGAATTTAAACTTGTCTAGTTGTGGTTTTTATTAGAATTCCATTTTTCTCTATACACTATTAAATAGGGTCAAACAAACATGATTACGTTATTTCCTCCAAAACATGTTCTAGGCATTTAAAAATGTTTATCTAGAAGAACCTTGTTGTTCTAAATTTTGAAAAAAAATATTCTTTAAGATGAGTATCTAGGAGGAGGAGAGTTTCATAAGTAATGGAGTTTCATATGTTATAATGATGAAGATGCCACTATATTTAGAATAATGAACCTAGAACCATAGAATGTTTTGTATAGTGGATGATGTCTTTTTTTGGGAAATATCTTCTAGTACTACAATAAATCTTGAACAGTATCGTTTTTTAATAATAGACCAACCGAGGTAAATCCATAATGTCGCCCATATTGGCCCCCCATAAGGCATAAATCATGTTCTTTATCTCCACGGGCTTGCGATAAGAACCATGGTATCTTACAGAGAACATGGGACTGATTTTACCCTTATTAGACATATAATTGGAAAGAAAAAATATATTATAAAAATAGAAATCCAATATACATCATACGTAGAAAACAACCAAACCATAAAAGGATACATCCAAAAGCTAGATATTGATTTATAAATGAAAAAACTAAAAGAAAATCTATATAGAACACAATGAAACCCATGGGTTCATCCTTATCTGAAAATATATCACAACTATCCCAACCCACTATAAGGTAACATGATCTAAACGAGTTTTCCTCTACATGATGCTACTCTCTTTATCTATATCTTATATTACCAAGGCTACAAGTTCCCAAAGGAAAAAATTCAGATATGAGCACTAAATATTAGTAAAATATCACAAACGTTTCTATAAAATGTCCATACATGTGCATATATTAGTTACTATTTAAATCTATTTCAATAAATTGTAAAATAAATCATTATTAATATAAAATCATGGATTGGATTTGTTTTCTAAAACATTACCTATTTAAATAAAAAAAGTAATAGGACATATATTTTATCCATAAGGCTTAAGTAGATTAAATAAATAGGTTACAAGAATAAATATCTATAACAAGTGGGAAAAAAAGAATATCAAATGAAGAGTACAAAAATATAGATGAAGAAAACCACTAGTTGACATAAGAAACACTATATTTTTCGGAAACATGGTTCCTTGAAAAGGCTACTAGAATCATGTGAATCTCTTCAAGTGATATCTAACTCCACCAAGCCTTACATGTGTCTTGTTTCCCCTTATTCACCAAGGTATTCCCAATGTTATAATACATTTTAATTCAGTTAAAGAAACCAATAAAACAATATATAAAACATTTTATATGGAAAAACCATTTCATTTCATGCCCACATTTTCCTAAAACATTTTATTGTGTGATTCTACACCACTTACATGCTTGAAAACCCATTTCATTTTAAAAATAAAATTTTAAGAAATTTATCAAACAGATTATGTATATAAAAATAGTTTCTACCAAAAACCTCCTTTATAGAAAAAATTTCCATTGCCATAAAATATCAATTTCTCCTCTCATGGTTTCAAATAATCAAATTCATATATCAAATATAGATAGGAACCACAAGAACATAAGGCATGGTAAGGTATAAACCATAGAATAGTGACAACTATATAAAGAATGATGAGAATATCATTGACTTCAAAATAGGTGATGGGGAATGAATAGTTCAAATAGTCATGGGACTAGATCTAAAAAGAACATCATTAATAATCCATCTACAACCTTAGATATAATAACCACATCTAAATTTGGTTCAAATAGATTATGGGGAAGAGGGATTGAGGATAGATCCAAGAAAAAGACTAGAAATTGAGAGAAAATCCCCACATACCTTGATGTGATCCACATAAAAAGATCACGGTTCTCTAAGGAATCAAGTGGAGAGTCATCCATTGAATCATAATCAAGTGGAGATTAATCCATAGAATCCTCTAGGGATTGTTTGAGTTAATGATGATTTAATAAGAGATTAGAGATAAAAATGACCAAAGGAATTAGCGTAATTTCTTATTTTTAGAATTTAAAATATATTCCAATGGTTAGGATGCATAGTTAATTTTTTTTTTCACAAACCATTTAGTATCCAATATCCTTTGAAAACCATTTCACACTGTTTCCCAGGGATAACTTCTCATTTAAAAAACCACAATCATGATATGCGACTACCGTGGGAAAAAATTTCAAACATCCTCATAGTTTTTTTAGAGACTTGACCAGTAACAAAAAACATGCACAATGTTTTTAAAATTCCAATAAAATCCATATAACCATATCTCAGGGTTACCACATGGTTAACACTAAATAGGTTGCAAAACTTTGTGCATTATCCATTTTCTCCAAAACAGAAAAATTTCAACCCATGAAAACAAATAATCCTCTAAAACCTAAAAATATATTGTCCAATCTCAAAGTTAAACATAATTTTGACTTATAGGGTATTATAATTATCTCCCATATAAAATCATTTTCCCTAGAAATAAATAGGTTCCTGAAACCAAAAAAAGATAATGTCATTGATGCATCATCAAGGCATCACAATCCTACGCCGCATGGTTATCCCTATCACATTTCTATATCACTTAAACCAATGGTATTACCTTGACATGTTGAACCATATAATTTCATTCAATTATCTGAGCATTTATTTTAATCACTGAGGTGTTGGGTTCAATATCAAAATCCTCCCATTCAATCACATGGGTTGGATCTAGATGATTCTTCTTCAGTTAGGAAACATAAACCACATCATGGAAATAATTTAAAACGTTGGTAAGTATAATCAATATGCCACCTTCCTAATTCACTCCACTATCTCAAACTGGCCAACATAATAAGGAGATAACTTACCATGCCTCCCAACATTTCTATTTCCCAACTATGGTGAAACTATGAGGAAATCCTGATCACAAACCCAAACTCATATAGTAAATTATGTTGATGAAGAAAATATTTATAGAGACTATGAGTTGTCTCTAAATTATTCCTAATAAATTACATGATACCCATTGTCTCCTACAAAATGATTAGTCCAACCAAGGAACATTATCCAACCTATTAACAACAAAAATTCAATTTTCAAGGCCTCTGATACGATGCCTAAAATTGTTCCATCCAAATTGAATCCTGATAAATATTGTTATAATAAAATTCCACTAAGGGAATATTTTTCTCTTATGATCCACTATAGTTAAACATCCATGAATTAATAATTCATTCAATCATTTGGATGATTTTCTCAGTCTGGTCATCTGTCAATCGATGATATACCAAGATTAACTTAAACTGGGAACCAATTACTACTTGTAATTCACTTCACTAATAGGATGTGATGTGAGGTCCACTATCTAAAATAATATTTGATGCCACATCGTGAATTCTAATATTATCTCACATATACTAGTTTCAATTATTGTCCATATACATATAGTCCCTAATAAGTTTTAAAATCATTTATTTCATTAGTCGATCAATAATAACCCAAATCAATTCATTACCACTAAGAGTCTAAGATAGCCCAATAAAAAAAATATAAGGCTATCTCATACCAATTCCACATTAGAATGGGTAATGGTTTCAAGAAATAAGTAGGACTATTATGTTTCACTTTAATTATTTGAAACATATTGAACCAAGAAAAAAAAATCTCCAATAGATCTTATCATTCCTAGGAACCAGTAATGAATCGTCAAGTCATGATATATGTTGATAGATATTGGGTAAAAGAGCCAATTCTATTGGTGTCCAAAATATATCAATTCATGTCTCAAATTCATCTTAATAACCATCCTTCCATGAAATCATAAAACTCTATCAGGAGATCAAGACCACTCAATTGAGGTCTCCCCTTCATAAATATTCATGATAAAGCATTGGAACAATACATTCTACACCTATCCTAGTCAAATCTGATCACCCATAAGTGATATAGTCTGAGAAAAATCTAGTAATATGTATCCTTAAGATCTCTACTTATCTAAGTGTATCTCATTAAATAATCCCATTTGACACTACTCTTCCACTAATTTCCTCACTACGGATGTTAGAAAAAAAATTCTCAAAGAGTTTGCGACCATATTTTCTTTTATGGGGTGTACGTGATATCAAAATCAAAGGCCTTAAGGTACTCCACCTAGTGTATTTATCTTAAGTTTAGATATATATGGGTAAAGATATACTTCATAATATCATGCTATAAATAAACTATAAACCACATTTGAAGAGGAAGTTGTGTTATGTTTTATAAACATGAAACACTACTGCTAACTCATGATCATTAATGGGATAGTTCTTATCATGTGGGTATAACTGATGAAAGATATAAGATACTACTTGAATCCCCTACAACATTGCATATCCAATACCTATACCAAGGTATTATAGTACCGAACCCAGCTCCAGAAGAATCAAGACTGGTGCTGAAGTCAATCTAACCTTTACGTCTTCCACAATAATAGATTAATTAATAGTGATGAAGTGATATGATACACAGTCACCCATATAGAACCATATTTTTGTACCATTTTTTGTATACTTTAAACAATGTCTATAGTTATGCTCTCCCATTTCCAAACAATCATACGAGCTAGTTTTCTATTCTAGGCCTTGACATACTGGAAAGTGGGGCATCTCAAGACACATTGTACCAGTTTCCTTTTCAATACATCCCCCCATAAGTGAGTTCATAATGCCATATACATCTTTTGACTTCCAGGATGAGAAACCCATTTCATGTTCTGGTATAAAAAATATGGTTCTTCCTAAAAATACTACAGGATAAAAATATGATTCAGAAAAAGAAACATAGAATTACCCTCTTATTTCTATCTATAAATGGTATCCCAATAATTGATTGTTTAATTTGTATAATGGAAAAATAGATCTCATATTTGAGAATCCTTGAATTGTTCAACAAATTTAGGAATAAGAGTTACCAGTTAAAAGTATATACTTCATTATTCTCAATATAATCCAAGTGAATATCCATAGTCATTATCATCAACTACCATTGATTATAAGCTTCTTCGGATAATTTTCTACATACCATTTAGTTAAAATAATCTTCCACAAAATTCCTTTTTTAATTCTATAAAAAAATTCAATGTCTAATACTTGGGAGATTGCATCAATCCTCTTTATTTCGAGTTCAAATATCTTTGAAAAAAGACGTCTTTCAAGATGTTATGGTATGTGAAAACTATGAATTTGTAACCAAAGTGAAAATGATTCCACCTATTACAATAATGAACTACTACAATAGATTAAAAATCATTGGTTTGATAATTTTTCTCATGAATTCGGAACAGTATTAATCTATAAGCTACCACATGATCTCCCTGTATGAGAACACAACTGAGTCAAGATCCAAATTATTCACAAAAGACCATAAAGCCATTATTAGATCTTGGAATGACAAGGATAAATGCATAATTTAGCCTTTATTAAATCTATAAAAGGATCATTTACAATCCCCACTCTAATGTAATAGATTACCGTTTCACGTTAGAACTATCAAAGGAGATGCGAGTCATAAGAAGTCCCAAAAAAGTGAATATAGTAAGCCTCAAATCATTAATATCTACATGTCTCAAATAATTTATTTCTTGGTTTTCAAGAGTAGATTAAATATATCTTTTTTAGGGTCTACTGATACATCTTTCTCATAAATGACATCGCCAAGGAAATGACCATCTTATATCCAAAAATCGCATTAATATATTTTTTCATATAACTGGTGCTCTTGTAGAATGATGAACACAATGTTCTTTATATGTATGAAAATACACTAGGATGTAATCCAAAAATATAAAAATTAAATATTCTAGGTAGAAATAAAATAAATGATTCATTAATGTCATGAAAACCACCAGTTTATTTGTAATATCTAAGGGAATAAGTAGACACTCATAATGAGCATAATGAATCCTCAAATCTAGTTTTGGAATATTGTCTTCTTAAACCCAGATTTGGTGATACCTAGAGAATATATCAATTTTGGAAAACCATTGGGATCCCTTAAACATATCAAATTTTTTTGTCAATATGTGGTAGTTTATATATATTCTTTATCATATCCAAATTCATCTTACATTAATCAAGACAAACATATAAATAATTGTATACCTTTTTAACAAAAAGATCTAGAGAATCCAAAGGTGATTTAATAGGGATTAAAAACCATTTTATTTGTAATTATTTAAATTTAATCATCAAATACTTTTAAATTATTGGTTTTATTCTATATGATGAAAGTTAATAGTATTTCCCCCGAAAGGATATCCATTAAAAAATTCCACTTCACTTTCAGGTGGAAAACTAGTAAAATATTAAGGAAATATGTTTGGATATTGTTCCACTATAGTAGGAATAGTTATTTTATAAATTATTTCATTGGTCCCCAAAGTTAAAACTAATAATTTATATGAAATGTTTCTAACCATTGGTATTAAAGGACATGTTTTTTTAGAATTATCATCTTTATCTCCTTTAAAGAGATTCACCATACCATCAAGATATTTAAACATTACTTGTAATTATTAAAAGTAAATATAGTATTTGAAAAAAATAGTCAATACATTTAAATTATCATGTCAAAAATACAACCATGTCCAAAATAGAAAATCCCTAATTAAACAGAACTCCATCAATTTTTATCAAACAAGTTGCACATTTAAATCCAATGTACTCTCACAAACTGATAGTGTATGGAGACATATCTTGTATGTAATCATCTTGATACTCAACCCAATTTGATCAATGAAACATAGAGAAATAAAATAGTGGGATGCACTAGTATCAAACAAAACATTCATAAGATAATTGTTAATAATAATGGAACTCTTATAGATAAGGACATGATTGGTCTTCAATGGTCATCTACTCAACAGCATAAAACTACTAACTCACTCAATCTTGTTCCATTATTCTTTGTTGTAGTTTTATTTTTTAATGAGTCAAGGAATTCTTTGAATCAAAAAGATTCTCTCTATTCTGAGGATGATATATTTTATTATGAGATCACCCAGTTGAATAATAACATGTATTAGATACATGTGATACATACCTAGAACCTAAATTGGTAACTTCATAGAAATAATACTAAATATTTCCTATATAATAACAATTGTGATATGATCTATGTGGTTTCACACAATTTGTATTTATATGATCCATTAAACCACATTGAAAATATCGAAGATTGGTTCTAGTTAATGGAGAAAATTTAACTAATCCAGTGGTTTGATTATTAGATACTCCACCACCATGGAAATATGTATCCCTCTTATATTTTTCCTACAACTAGAGATACCAACTATTCCCATGGTGATAAACATACTTCATCTAACTAGATTTATTGAGATATCACTTTCTACCACTATATCCATTTTATCCATATCCACATAATTCGTAATATAGAGGAAAACTATCATAGATTGAATCTATGATCAATGTACATACCCAAATATACATTCCATCAAGGATGAACTCGAAAGAAATTCTATTGAAAATTGAACTACGTTTATAAAAATAGCTACATATTCCTTAACTAACATGTTTTTTATTTCTATGGACGAAGAAATATATTATTCTATCTATATTAAAACTTAAATGATAGAAATATTTGTTCAAAATTATTCAATATCCACCCAAACAAGTCCTTGGTCATCTTTTTCATGGATAACCACATCCTAATATGGGTGTGAAAGATACTCTAGCATGTAGACTGCTAGATTTCCCTTCATATTAGGACGTTTTCCATGGAAATAAAAAATAAAACTCATTTTGTTAATCCAAAATTCTACGTTTTATGGTTCTAAATCACCGAAAAAATTAATGGAATCTATTTTTGAAATTACAAAAAAAAAAGATCCACTTCTCTCTATCCGTCATTTGGATTTCACATATCAAAATCTATAATAACTTTAAAAATTCTCTAAATATTAACTTAGTTAACCTATGTATTAGGTGAAACCATATTTTCTATGTTATCTTCTTATGTATCTACGTCATCTACATAGTTTTATTTCTCTATGACTAGAACAAAACATCACTTAGTTATTACTCGTTATCAACAGAAGGTTTGGAATATTCCAAATCATTATAAAATATCATTAGAAATTTTTAAAAAAATAATTAAACAAATTATAAAATATTTGGTTTTTTAGAGGGTTTATGGACGGTTTTAAGGTGATTGGGAGTGGTTTCTAATGGTGAAAATTTTTATAACTCTTAGGGTTAACTATAAAAGTTTTCTAGGTATCATTTAAAAATATTATGAGAGTCATTGGGTAGGCACATGGATGCAATAATGTTTTCTGAAACTGGGTTAGTGCCAATTGAATCCTTTAATTGGAGATACAGGTAAAAAGAATATTTGGTGCATCGTTTTTCAATATGTGTTAACTAACCAGTCATGGGGTGTTTAAAGATTGTATCATGCACACATTTAGCCCATGGTATTCTAAACTGAAGGATGTGCATTTATTGTTTAAGAAATTAGTGTTTAAATCATGTTTTTGACTGAAACCCTCATTTTCTTCTCCAATACAATGATATAAAACTCATATCCTTACTTAAGCATTATTGGGGATTCCTTTTTATTTAGAATCTAGTTTTGATAGATCAAAGTTATTTGGATATCTAGAATCATTGGTAAGAGTCCATTTTCTCTCTTTCTCTTTAGATCTTCTCATATTCTCTCACTAAAAAACATTAGATCCAATCCACTATGAATAGATATATAATCTAAGATTACTTTTTATGTGATATTGATTAGATATATTTAAGAAAATGTATTTCCATATTGGATCTAGATGTTTATTTGTTCATTTATTTTGAGTTATCATTTTTTGAGAACTATTTGTATTCCCTTACACTCTATTATTCTAGATGTTGATGGCTTGGGTTTTTCAAAAAAAATTGTTATGTTATTCATGGAAATTACATTAGACTTATATGATAAAAATAATTTTTTTATATATTTCAAAATGGTTTATTTATATTGTTTTCGTTTCTAATATGATGTTGGTTTTATTTTTAGTTTTATAACAAAAAGTTTTTATTATCATATATCATTTGGATTTTTTCTTTATTTTCATTTTGTTTTCTGATTTTTTTCTTTTAAAATAAAAAATCTTCCCTCCAATGTTTAAGTGAGCTCTTGGTATTTGTTGTTAGCCTTTTGTGTCATGTGGAAGTCACCTAAAGTGATTGTAGACTCCATCACAACCTAAGACAATGGGTTGGGAAGGTATGTTTAAAATGTTATCATAGCCAATACCCAATTATAAGTACAATTTCACTACCTATGTTTGAGGCATAGGGTCCGAAATGATGATGTTGTTATTTAAATGTGGTGGAGAGTGTATCACCCATTCAAAAGGGATACTTAGTATAATAAATGATACTAACCATGTAAATATGGTGCACCTTTTTTTCAAGGAGCCTTCCTAATTAAAACTCCATAGTAAGGAAATCATAGACTGGAGTAGTGTAAGGATGGGTGGCCTCTTTAGAAGTTTCCCATGGAATGTGTGAGTGAGAAAAACTCACACTTAAAGAACATTTGTTGGATTTTGGGAATAATCATTAGTATGAAAATATACTCCAATGGCTAATAGCATATGGTGATATGGTAAGGTAACCAAAGTATTACTGGATACCCATGGGTTAAAATAACAAGGTTCATGGCTCTAAGAGTTCATGTCATGAAACTGTTGGTGTCATCAGTTAGCTCTAATATAGGTCAAACTAAGAGAGTTGTGGTTTGGTGTATAGTTTGGGCTACAAGTGGTTGGCCCAACTTCTTCCAAAGGGATCATGTTACACCATTGCAACATATGCATGTCCTAAACCAATTGTTAGTGGTAAGGTTGTGTCCCTACATGAGGTATATGTGTTGGTTAATCCATCTTGATATGAATATGATATTAGATCCTTGAAACACTTAATATATGTATAGATATTATTATCTTCATTATCAACATATGACATCAATTTATTAGAACTCCAAAAAAATGATAATTGAACGGCTATAAAAAGTATTTAGAGATACTTGAAAGTGAAATATAAATTAGGGTTACACTACTTTCCTATTTAGGTGATTTGAAATATTTTATGTACACGAATCAATTTTCATTCACTATTGTAGCTGATTTATCAACATATAACTAAATCATCCCAATTAGAAAATGAGGAACTAATTTTAAAAGTTACAACAACAAAACATGATTTTTTTGTTAATAAAAAATTCAACTAGTTTTTTGGACACAATAAATACCATAAATAACCCAATACATAAGACATGTACAATAAATAAAACTAAAATAAAAATTAAAAAATATATCTTCAAGTCATCAACTTAAAACATCAACCGATGAATTTCTTATACCCAACCGGTCTCTAGATTCACCAATAAGGACTAAAACTCACCTACCACGTTGCTTTTAACATCCACATCTATAGGAATGGTAAAATATGACCCCTGAAGTGCTCTAAAAAGCAGTTTTATTCACATGAATAACTTTCATATTTTTAATTATTTAGTTTCAAATTGCGGGTTTGGATTTTGTTATATGATAGAAAATTGATATAACCATTCACTAATTCCACATAACATGGTGTGTTTCCACGATTCCATACCCCAAAATCTCATAAATACTTAACATTATCATTTTTAAAGTAATTCTAAATGTTTAAAAAACGGACTATAATTTTATTATATACTAAAACATTAACCATACATATATAATTTTAGATATTTCAAGGAACAATGATAAGAAACTATCTGAATCATCAATGCTTTAATATTTTCAAAAAAAATAATGTTTAAAAATATAATCAATTCATCAATAAAATCAATAGTTAAATATAATCATACCATTATAACTAAAGAAAACAAATAAAAAAAAATTCATAGACATTATATGATCAA
Organism: Viscum album; assembly: GCA_963277665.1. Classification (NCBI taxonomy): domain Eukaryota; kingdom Viridiplantae; phylum Streptophyta; class Magnoliopsida; order Santalales; family Viscaceae; genus Viscum; species Viscum album. The sequence goes on from OY728158.1 coordinate 576,451,670, forward strand.
TCCTAGTTGAACCCCAACATTTAAGGACAAAAAATTATTAAACCACGTCTATTAAACAATAAAGAACATAATATGGACTATTCTATAATAGAAAAATAAATCCATAATGGAAGAAATGTGTATTTAATACAACCATAATAAGTTTAAATGAAATTAAAAAAATATATAAATTATATTTCTATCATAGACCAAATACAAAAAATCAATTCATCACCAATGTTTTTGAATATTTTCAACATATTTACTTAAATCAATGAAAAACAATAGTTGAACATAACATGACAACAATAAGGATTAATAAATTCAAAATATCTTAAATATGAGGCACTAATAAAGACCTAATACAAAGTATCTATTTTGAAAACACTTGGTTGAATTGAATCAAAACCAACTAAAAATCACCAATTTAAAAAATAGTACAATACTAGAAATGATAGTCGTATATGATACTATAGATGTGATAAGAAATATGAAAGTCATCACATATAAACTAGGGAATAATGGTAACCTATAACCAGATAAACCATACACTAAAACATAGGTCTATATATAATGAAATAAAATCTTCAGAAAAAACCATAACATTGAAAAACATTAACACTATTCGGAAACCTTGAAGAAAACTAGATTTTTATAATAAATTCCTTTAAATATTTGTATAAATATTAATGATAGAGGTCATGAAGTTCGAAAATCTTTAAGAGTGACAATGTTTTTTTAAAAGTATAATATATTAATTATATATATGTGTGTGATAAATATTAATAATTCTTAAAAAGAACTTGAATGGAAATTTTGAAACAACAGTCGTGAATAAGAGATGGATCTTTCCCTATGAGAGGTATGATTTTCATGGTCAATTATTGGACCCTAAAACCATTAATTAGTGGGGTTTTATTTAAAGACTCATAATAATCAAATTATTAACATAGAAATATTGGGTATTTGGATTTGGAATTATGTTAAATATTTGTCTCCAGTGAGGTCATATAAAAGGGTTAAATGGAAATTGATTTTTCGATAATGTTGAATACCCATTTATAGAAATAAAAAGTAAATTTATTAGGGGGTGTCCTATGAGACATTATGGGTGATGTTTTTGAATTATAGGTGGTGAAAAGTATGTGGTGGATCCTTGGGAAATAGTTTTCCCACCAAACAAAACATTTAAATAATTTTTCATCTAAACTATCCTTTTTCCTAGAATAAAGGATTATTATTATTATATCCAAACATGGTGTATGGTGATAAAAATGAATGAGGAATGGGACTATCAATGTGAAAATGATTCATCATCAAAGTAGGAAATTTTATTTTTCTTGTTTACATAATTGTTCCTATATTATAATGACTCTATGATAATTATCATTTGAATATTTGGGAAAAAATATTCATTTAAAATTTTAGCACAAATTAATTTCATGTTACATGGAATAAATAAAATTTTATTCTTAAAATAATTTTTAATTATAATTTATGATTAATTTTTAATTATTTTTGACATGGGAATAATTTGAAATTAAAATCTACATATTTATTATATTTCCTGATTTTAGATAATTACATAGATTATTTTTTTAGTGGTGTCTTTTCTATTTTAGGGGTGATTGTTCATTGTTATTAAAATAATTTGTGATCAAAAAAATATTTTTCATGATTATTTCTACAGTTCCTTATTCCACATCAATGTGACATTTTCCCATACCATTGTCTATGTTATTTTTTGAAATTAATCATGAATAAAATTTTGGTTTCAAAACATCTCATATAATACCTTTCATTGATTCATACTTCCTTATGCTTTTCACTAAGGATTGTTCATGATAATGAAGTGAAACAATGAATGATGGATGATGCTTCAAGGTTACATGAAACCATGGGTGTGATATTTAGTTCATTAGTGAGGTATTAGACATGAAATTGACTAAGAGAAGGGATGATTATGGCTATATAGGGATGCTTCTGTGAGGTGTGATGGGGAATTCAAGGGCTTCAGGCTTAGTTGGTGATAATGGTGTGGCTAGAGGAGGTGGTGATGATGATGATCATAGTGAAAAACATATAGAGATGAATGTTATAGATCTAAAAAATGTGGTCATGATTAATTTATTCCTCTATTTCTGACATCATATTTTCCACTACTTTTGGTTCTTGGGTATATGTGATTTTATAAATATAACACAGTATGTGAACTTAGGTCATACACAATGTATCTAATATCTATGTTCCATGACATGTACTATAGTATATTATAGGATATATATGAAGTATCTACACACCATGGGGACAATGTATATGATGTTTAATTTGGTTACACTAAACATACTCTCATTGAAATACATGCCTAATGGTTTTGTGGGTTCTGCACACCATGTACCCCACTGAGACACAATTTTTTGGTTGACTCTACCAAAATTGGACCACAATGTCTTATGCACATCTACTATAGAGAACTATCTGTTATATGGTTTTATTAAACAATTTCTAATATTCTTTAAATTTTCTCCCTGGTGTGTCAGAATTAGATTTATCAATAGTTTATTTTGATTGATTATTTTCATAAAACGTGACGGTTCAAATCAATTACTAAAAATATTTTTATTATAAGAAATTTTTAGAAGATATGGTTATTTATCTTTGTAGATACAATGATGAAGGGTGGGTAAAATAGGTAGAGTTGACATGGGGTCGGTAACCCCCGTTGTAGTATACTAGCTCTAGGGCATAAAGCCCTCTATATACTTAGTGAAGTATGTAATCCCCTTGTGATGTGGTGTGGGTCCGCCACTTATGGATTATGTATGCCCTTAAATAAATGCATATAGAACATGATGTGAACTGGATCCCCTGTAGGGGTTGGTTTCACTCTTCATGATGGTTTGGGTCACCCGCTACTTTTGTAGAGGGTTATTATGGAAGTTATAGAATATTATTGGTTTGATTAATTTAGGTCTGTTATTAGTCTGGATAATCAAAGTTCCATTGGATTTGCATCTCTGATGTAGCTTTTCTATGAATATTGTGTTCCATTTTTTTCTTAGTTAGGATAATTCTTAAATCATATTTGTATGAACAATATTTTGAGATGACTTACTAACTCATTACCCATTTGTGTTTTCAAGGAATCCTACTAGGTATATTTATACTCAACCATGTGTAGGTCTCATTTCCACACAATTTGTTTCTCTGTTGATTGAAGAAGATATGACCTAATTCCTATATATATGATATATTTTTCTTTATATTATAGTGCATGATATATATTACACATTTTGTAAAATTTATATTGAAATAAAGTTTATCATATTCTTTATAAAGGTATATAGTATATTGATATCATGAAACTGCCTATAATTAATAAGGTAGTCAATTGTTAAATGGTCAAAAATTATATTCTCTTGCATATAATTTTTCATTATTACATATATAATCAATGTACTTAATAATTAAGTATTGAGAAAGTGTTGTTTTCAATAGTACATAATGTTTTTATTTAAAGGGGGAGATTGTTGAGAACAATACTCTATCTCTTTATGATGATTTTGACGCTCACAAATACTATTAATAATTTTAAAATTATTTTACTTTAATTATATTTCAGGATTTATATTTTATATATCGTTATTTTTTGAAGAGAATTCACGATTTTTTGTAGAGCGTGGAACAAGTGTTAAAGAGTTCGGGAATTTTATTTAAAATATTCTGGAAGCACTGTTCATACCCTACGTGTGAAAATGTAGCGTAAAAAAAGAAACCAAATGTTTACTTTATAAGTTATCAGAAAATTATGGATAATCAACCATATGTTATCAGCAAAGTATGAAAAAGAACCCTACGTAAGGAAAGAACCCTACATTTGTGATATTAGAAAAGTATGGAAGGAGAACCGTACGTAAGTGTTAAATGTTACATTTGTTTCTCAAAATTATGGTTCATCAACCTTACTTTTGTAAACAACCTTACGTTTCATAGATGAGTATGGATCATGTACCATTCATTTGGAAGCTTATAAAAGTTTGGATCATTTATCATTCGTTTGAAAGTTGAAATGAAAAGTATGGATGGCCAACTCTACGTTTGTGATCAACCATACGTTGAAAACCTTACGTTTTAAGGCTACGTCATCAACCTTACGTTTATGATCTACATTACGTTCAGAGGATGTATACAGTACTACTCAACCTTACATTTGGCATCAGAGAGTTTAAAGTTGATATTATTATTCAACGATCTGCAAGATAATTATCAGGCTAATTTTAAGCCAGATTAAAATCTGTTTTAAAGCACGTCTTTGATGAGTTCAGAGATGTTTAAGGATCAAATGAAAAGGATATTTTAATGGATAATTACAAGGAGAGTTACAACTACTATGTAAATTCAAATGTTTGAATTACACAAGTAAAAAGGTGAATATTGTGGATATGATTTTTGTAGAGGAAGTATTTGTTATATTTTTTTATGGTGTGTGTGATTAAAAACTGCATATAGTGATCAAGAACACAAGAGTAGATACATCTATCAAAATATGAGATCAGTTTTACATCATTTTAGATGAGAAAAAATAGAGTCAATCATGGTCTACATTTCTATTGATTTTTAAGAGAGATAAAATCTATGTTTGTTTAAGAAGAAAATACATGACAGAGGATTCAATTATTCAACATTGAAGATCAACCGTGAGTCTGCTACTGCTAAAGTTTCATTTTATATTTCTATATCTTCTACAATGGGATCGACTCAGAACTACTCTTATTTGAATATTATTATTTCCGACGATGACGATACATTTACTATCAATTTCATTCTATTGCAATTATGAAGAACAATCGGGAGAGTATTTTCAAAGAACAAATACTTTTTACCATGAGTGACCAGCTTCTCGTTCTAAGCTATGTAGGTTTAGTGATTGAACCAAAAGGATGTATTTGGCCTCAGACTATAAAGGTGTCAACTACCTGCACTCATTTGTTGAAAGTTCTATTGAGATGAGGACCTGATAGTGAAAATTTCCAAGCTCGTGGAGTAGAGAGTTGGTGGAGTGGACTAGGGGACTTCTATTACCTGAATCGCTATATATAGAGTATCCCTACATTTCATATTTCTGCTGCATTAATCTATCTGATTAAAGATAAAGGACAGAACATGATATCGCGATGATTTTTGAAAAGACACAATTCACCCCCTCTTATGTATATTTGATATAATCTTGATCCAAAAATTGGTATCAGAGGTTGGGATTTTGATAAAGCTCTAACAAGCTAAAATCGATTATGGATTATATGTAGAGCAAGATGACTGATACAAGAGAGGTAATGTCTATGGTTAGATCCTCATACTTCAATGGAGTAAACTATGGATGCTGGAAGTCGCGAATGATTATCTATCTAAAAAACCTTGGATACAAAGTATATTCTAAGATACTAACTCCATATCAAATACCTGAAAAACCTGATACATGGAGTACATCTAATGAAGCAGAATATGATATAAACTCAAAGGAAATGAATGAAATTATATTTGGTCTATGACCTGATGAATTTAACAGAGTATCTTAATGCCCAACATCATATGAGATGTGGAAAACTATTTCTGTTTCTTATGAAGGAACTAAAAATATCAGAGAAATGAGATATGCTACTGCTAAGCTTAAATTTGATACATTTAGAATGGTTGAAGGTGAAAGCATTACTCAAATTAATGGAAGGTTGAATGATATTTTCAACAATATAATAGATTTGGGAGATCCCATTAAACAAGATGACCAAGCTTTAAATGTACTGAGAGTACTGCCGACTAAATGCAATGGAGTCGTTGCTGCAATCAGACAATTGAAACCTATCAAAGACTTAACCATGTGAGAATTGATTGGAACACTAATGATGTATGAAGCTGAGATTAAAGATGAATAAAATGAGCATAAATTTTTTATCAAGAGAGATGACACTACCTTGAAAGTGTTATCATATAGAAAAAATATAAAGAATAAGAAATGTGTTAAAGTGAAATCAGAAAGTTCTGATTTATCAAATTCTGACGTGGAACTGGATCAACTAGCTAAAAAATTCACTAAATTCTATTGAAAGAAAAATGGATTCAGAAAATCCTTCAAAAAGGATGAAAAAGAAGTTAGATGTTATGAGTGAAAGAAAATGGGGCACATGAGACCTGCCTGCCCTCAGCTAAAAGAAGACAAGAAAAAGAAATTTTTCAAAAGACATGATTATCAGCATGAGGACAAGAAAGCTATGAAAGCCACATGGAGTGTATCTGAAGACTCCTATAGCCCTTCTGAATCATACTCAGAAAAGGAATAAGTAAATATGAAATCCAACATGTGTTTTATGGTAGAAATAGATGAGGTACAATCTTACTACTTTTCTAACTCTAGTTTTGAATCTAGTTACTCAAAAGAAAAACATGCAGCCTAAAGCAATATACTTGAAGAAAAATATGATTCTCTATTTAAGAATCATAAGTCTTTAAAGAAAATCCATAAGGCTATTTCTGATGAATGAGATACAAATCGAAAAATCATAAGGAGTTACCTGAAAAGTTTAACTCAATTAACACAAACAATACAGATTATAAATCAAAGATAAAAACACTGAAAACTGAAGTGGAATCATATAAAAATTTAGACCTTGTTTTTACTAAATGAGAAAATACTTTAAATTAAATTCTTAGGAAAAATGTTATTAAGAAGGAGAGATTTAGAATTGGAAATAAAGGTGAAAAACCTAAGCTGTACAAGAATTATTTTATTCCAAGTACAAAAATATTAAATTGTAATTACTATGGAACAATGGGATATATTTCTAAAAACTATTTCTTAAGACAACCCCAAATATGTGGTATTAAGAATGCTTTTGTAACAAATGATTGATTTTACTCTTCTGTAATTATAAAATCAAAGAAAGTATGGATTCCTAGATCTTCGCTGGCTAACACCCCTGGACCCAACAGAATATGGGCACCAAAGAAAACTGTGTAAATGCCTTTGCAGGTAGTAGATTAGAAAAGAAAAAAAAGACATATGGTATATGGATAGTGGCTTCTCAAGGATTATGAGTGGAAACTCATAGAATTTCTATAAACTCACTCAAAAAGATGGTGGACTTGTCACTTTTGGTGACAATTCCAAAGGGAAAATCATTGGTATTGGAACAGTTGGAGATCCAGAAGTTGTCTTAATCAATAAATTAGTTTATGTACACGGATTCAAACATAATCTGATATGTATCTCTCAACTCTGTGATGATGGTTATACTATTGATTTTTCTAATAACTTTTGTATTGTTTTATAAAATAAACTACTTAAATTTAGAGCACCATAAATAGGTAATGTATACACCCTAGATTTAAATTCCCTATGTAAACAATAAGTTAATAGTTTAACTGCTAAAGTGAATGAATCATGGATCTGGCATAGGATACTTGGACATTTTAATGTATATGTTTTATATAAATTATCTAAGAAACAATTTTTTTCTGATTTTCCAAGTCTCATGTTGGAAATTTATAGATTATGTGATTCATGTCAACTTAGAAAGCATCACAAATCATCCTTCAAATCTTTTAACAAAATTGCTACATCTAATCCTCTAGAACTTATCCATATGGATTTTTTTGGACCTTAAAGGGTACCAAGCTTGGATGGTAAATTATATTTATATGTTTTAGTTGATGATTTTTCTATATTTTTATGGATTTTCTTTTTGAAATTTAAAAATGATGGTTTTACTTTATTTAAAAGTTTTTGTAAATCTACTCAAAATGAAAAAAGTTTTAATATAATTTCATTAAAAATTCAACATGATGGAGAATTTGAGAATTAAGAATTTAATTCTTTTTTCCCAAACATGGGTATTAAACATAATTTCTCTACACCTAGAACACCTCAACAAAATGGAATTTTTGAAAGAAGAAATAGAACTATTTAGGAAATAACTAGGACTATGCTAAATAAATAAAGTCTTCCTACATATTTTTGGGTAGAAGCTATAAGCATAGACTATTATATAATGAATAGAGTTTTAATTAGACTAATTTTGAAAAAGACACCCTATGAACTTTGGAATAAAATAAAATATATAGTAAATTACTTTAATTTTTTGGGTGTAAGGTTTACACCTTGAACACCAAGTACAGTCTTGGTAAGTTCAATCCAAAATCTGATGAAGGCATTTTATTAGTATATTCATCTACCTCCAAAGCTTACAGAGTATATAATAAGAAGTCAGGGATTATTGAAGAATCAGTTCATGTGAAATTTGATGAATCTGATCCTTTTGAGAAAAGGGCAGATCAAATGGATGAATCTGACTCTAGTGATAACATGAGACTTGAGAACTTGAAAAATGATTTAGAAAAAGATATAAATAAAATTCAGTCTAGTTTAGAAGAAAATCATACTGAAGAACCTATAAGTGTACTACATAGACAAACTATAACCCTAAAAAATCAACCTCTAGAAAGTATAATAGGTACCTTAGACACAAGAATAAAAACTAGAATAAATATAATAAATATTATAGAATTATCTTCCATTCAATCATAACTAGAACCTTATACTATAGAAGAATATTTAGATGATGAAAGCTGGATGATAGAAATGCAAGAATAATTAAACCAGTTCAAGAAAAATGAAGTCTGGTAATTAGTTGAAAGACCACAGAATTATCCAGTGATAGGAACAAAATGGGTCTTTAGGAATAAACAAGATGAACAAGGAATAATAACTAGAAATAAATCAAGAATTGTAGTAAAAGTATATAATCAGGAAGAAGGTACAGTCTATAATGAAACCATTGCACTGGTAGCTTGGTTAGAAGCTATTGGAATCCTTTTATCCAATGCATCTCATATGAATTTTAAATTATTTCAGATGGATTTTAAGCGTGACTTTTTAATTTTTTATTTAATGAAGGATGTTTATGTTGAGAAAACAGCTGGTTTTGAAAATTCACAAAAACTAGATTCTATTTTTAAACTTACTAAAGCTCTTTATGGTCTTAAATAAGAACCTAGAGCTTGGTATGAAAGATTAAGCTGTTTTATTTGGAAAAATAATTTTATTGTTGGAATGATAGATACAACACTATTTAAGAACACTGAAAATTCTAATATTTTATTGGTTCAAATTTATGTTGATGATGTAATTTTTGGATCAACTAATAAATCCCTTTTTCATGAGGTTTCAAATATAAAGCAAAAAAAATTTGAAATGAACATGATGGGAGAATTAAATTTCTATTTAGGACTTCAAATTTATCAAAAATATTTTGGATATGTTTTGAATAAAAGAAAATACATTAATAATTTACTTAAGAAATTTGGACTTGAAAACAAAAGTACATATACAACTCTTATGTGTACTAATATAAAACATGATTTGGATGAAACTGGAAAAATCTGTTGACAAATAGTTATGTAGAGGAATGATTGGTAGTTTATTATATCTTACTTCTAGCAAGCGAGATATAATGTATCTAGTATGTGTTTGAGCAAGATTTTAATCAAATTCCAAATAATCCCATTTAACTGTAGTTAAAATAATTTTCAAATATTTAACAGGAACTATTTTTCTATCTCTACTTTATGTCCAAACTTCTGATTTTAATTTTATTTCATATTCAGATGATGAAATTGGAAGTTTTCGATTATAAAGAAAAAGAAATTCAGGAACTTGTTACTTTTTAGGAAAATTATTAGTGTCATGGTCAGGTAATAAACAACACTCAGTTTCCCTATCAACAAATGAGGCAGAATATGTATCTGCTGGCAGCTTCTATGCACAAGTGTTGAGGATAAAAAACACTCTTATGGACGTTGGAATATGTTTTAATAATACACCTATTTTATGTGATAATACTAGTGCAATTAATATTTCTAAAACTCCTACTAATCACTGAAGAACAAAACTTATTGATATTAGACATCACTTTTTAAGATATCATGTTATTAAAAAGGATATATTTTTGGAATTTGTTAATACAGAAATACAATTTGAAGATATTTTTACAAAACCACTTCCCACTGCAAGGTCTGACTTTCTTAAGGATGAGTTAGGTTTTTTATTTTTAAATAAAATTTTAATTTTATTCATTTATTTTATTTTATTAAGATATATTTTTATATATGGAGCGAACAATTTTTATTTGTTTTTGAAATCTCCATAATGATTATTGATAACACCGAAATCAAGGATCTCAGATCCTTTCAAATTATGAACCATTTCATTTCAACCAAAACCCTTTCAAACCCGTGAAACCGCACCACTCGTTTTCAACCCTAATATTAGATCCTCTAAAACCCTAACCTTGAAACCTTCACATATTTTAACAGAAATGAAAAAGACTAAGAGAGCTGATGAGGCTGAGTCCAACGATGCCAAGAAACAATGCTCCACATGAAGGAAAATCCTAAAGGGAAAGGTTATTGATTTAGAATAGCTATTTCAGACAAACATGTTGTTAAAACAAGCCCTGTTGTTTTAGAATCTTGAACAGACCATAAATAGTGAGAATATTGAATTCTTGTAAGAAGTAGAGTTTTTATATTTATTTAAATCTGTTTAATTTAGTTTGGGATATGATTATGACACCATGATTGATACGATAGAGGATAAGGATTTTTCAATCTCTTCAGTTGACATTAGTGAGATATTGAACTGCCCTCAGGAGGGAGTGTTTCATTTCGATTTAAAAAGTATAGGAGATTCTGTGCATAAATCTGAAGACATTATTTCCTTTATGCTTGTCTCTACTAACATAAGGAAAATTTTAGTTAAAGATTTGGAACCAGATCAGAAGATCCTTGTGAAATTTGTACAAACAGTGATAGTTCCTAGAATTTCAGATCTGGAGAAGATACTGTATCCCGACATGTACATAAGTTATCTTCGGCTCAGTGATGTAGAATTAAATTTTACTAGGTACAAGGTGAGGTACCTAAGTTACTGTTATCAAAGTGAAGCTAGAATGAATTTATACCATTTTGTAGATTCATTTCAAGACTCTTATTCAAGAAAGACATGGTGATACCGGTTGAAGCTTGAACTCGTTGTCACCAATGTAATGTTTTTAATTATGGTACTTTAAGAAAAAATGGTTATTTCTGGAGTACAGTAAAAGGAAAAATCTGGCCAGTATGAGATGATGAAGAAGTAGAATAAGAGCAAGCTCAAGCTCAACCTAAAATGTCAAAGGAAAATCAAGTTACACCCAGAGTTAGCTCTGTTTCCAGAAGATTATGTTTTGAAGTTGAGACTGTTCCAGAGGAAGAAAGTCAAGAAGGAAATCAAGTAAAAAGAAATTGAGATGCTATTTCTCATGAAGAGAAAGTTTCAACTGTTTTAACCACAAAAGATTTATTTAATTATATATTTTTATGAGAAGATGTTGTTGAAAAATCATTAGAAGATGTTATTGAGAGGTCAGAAGCAGTAGAAGAACATCAGATTCAATCTGGAATTCAAGGAGAAGCTGAAGGAGAGACTCAAGAACAAGATGTGGCTATTACAGAAGTTGAACCTAAAAGAATTGAAGTTGAAAGAACAAAACTAGAAACTCAAGTTGAAATTGAAAAAGAGGCAGTTCCTGGAGTAGATGCGACCAGTCCTCAATTAGATGAATATGAAATTATTCAGGATAATCAAATAGATGAAGTGATTGCTTATGTACAGGATGACACCCCTTTAGATATACAAACAAAAGTTCTTCAAGAGGATTTTTCTGTGGAAGAGTCTAGAAAAGACATAGAGGAAAAATCTGTGGACCAACTAGTTAGAGGAGATAAGAAGAAAGAAGATGTTGAATCCTTACCCCTGGTGTTAGTACATCATTTTCATGCTGAAATGAAGAATCAAGCAAAAAGTACCTCTGAATCTGAAAATGAGTAAGATGATGAAATATATATAGGGAGTTCTACAGATTGGAGGAAGAGAATGCTGCTCTGGGGAGATCATTAGAAAAAGAAAAATTAAAATTCCATAGGCTAAATAATACTACAGTTTCGAAGTAAGAAGTTGAAATTTTTAAGAAGGATATGTTGATTGAGTTTGTAAAATTAAAGGTCGAAATGTTTATGAAGTCAGATTTATCAGATCTAAAATAATTTATGGAGAAAATGTTGGCATCTGTCAGGATCGATGAGGCCAGTGGTTCAGGTACTTCACCTGATTTGATTAGCAGATTTAAGGCAATAACCACTATCTTAGTTGATATGAATGACAAGTTGCATGATTTTCAATGAAATTGTGCTCCTCATTCAGTGCTGTTGGACAATCAAAAGTATTTAGTTAAATAGTAGACCTCAAATGAATCAGGAATCAGATCTATCATGGATAAGTTAACAGAGAAGTTGTCTTCATTTTTGGAGAATGTAGAAAGACTACATGAGTTTTTCAGAGTTAACATAATTGAAGATATTTGTATGACTCAAAATAATAAGGATATTATTGTTATGCTTTGAGATGGAATGATTATAAGACTAAGGGAGAAGCTATCAGAAATCAAGAAAGTAGTTCAAACAAGATAGAACCTATCTAAACCATGACCAACCCTTGATTCCTGTATTTATCAAATTTTTACTATTAAATATTTTCAATGAAAATCAATTTCATAATATAATAGTGTGTTTGTTTTTTTACTGTATTTGATTAGATATGAAATTAATCTAGATTCACTAATTGATAAATAGTTAGATATTTCAATTACTTATGTTCCGTACTACATTAATATGTGTTATATTGCATATTTTTCATTCTTTTTTAAATCACAAAAATGGGGAGAAATTTGGATAAACACAACATTTTATTTTAACTCATTTTTAAAATTTTATTTTAGGGAGAATTTTGAAGAAAGTTTTTCTTTAAAAACAAAACTCTTTTTCTTGAAGGATAAATACAAATTTTTTACTTTAAAATATTTTATTTGGTAGAAGTTTGGATAAATATTATCTATTTACAAAAAGATTTTTTTTTCTCTTTACTTTTATTTTTCACTTTTGAAAAAGGGGGAGAAATTTATTTTTATTATTATAGGGGGCACAATTTTTATTTATTTTTGAAATAATCTAGTTGAAATTAAATATTTCTTTATCTAATCAAGATACTAAACTATATGTAATTAATTTTAAAAATTTATTTCATTTATTATATTATGGGTTTTGTGATCATCAAAAAGGGGGAGATTGTTGAGAATGTGTTGTTTTCAACAATACATAATGTTTTTATTTAAAGAGGGAGATTGTTGTGAAAAATACTCTATCTATTTATGATGATTTTGATGCTCACAAATACCCTTAATTATTTTCTAATTATTTTACATTATATATATTTCAGGATTTATATTTTATATATTCTTATTTTTGGAAGAGTATTCAAGATTTTTTGTATAGCGTGGAAGAAGTGTTAAAGAGTTTGTGAATTTTATTCAAAGTATCCTGGAAACACTATTCATGCCCTATGTGTGGAAACATAGCGAAAAAAATGGATCCTGATATTTACTTTACATTTTATTAGAAAAGTATGGATAATCAACCATACATTATCATCAAAGAATGAAAAAGAATCCTATGTTAGGAAAGAACCCTACATTTGGGATATTAGAAAAGTATGGAACAAGAACCGTGCATAAGTATTAAATGTTATGTTTGTTTCTCAAAAGTATGGTTTATCAACCTTACTTTTGTAAACAACCGTACGTTTCTTAGAAATGTATGGATCATGTACCTTTCATTTGGATGATTATAAATGTTTGGATCAATTATAATTCATTTGAATGTTAATGTGAAAAGTATGGATGACCAACCCTACGTTTGTGATCAACCATACGTTGAAAACCTTACATTTGAAGGCTACGTCATAAACCATAAGTTTATGATCTACGTTACATTCAGAGGACGCATACTATACAAATCAACCTTATGTTTGGCATCAGATAGTTTACAGTTGATATTAATATTCAACGATCTGCAAGAAAATTATCAGGCTGATTTTAAGCCAAATTAAAAGTTGTTTTTAAAGCGCATCTTTGATGAGTTCAAAGCTGTTTAAGGATAGAATCACAAAGATATTTTTTTGGTGAATTACAAGGAGAGTTATGAATACTATATAAATAAAAATATTTGAATTACGTGAGTAAAAAGGTGAAGATTATGGATCTGATTTTTGAAGAGGAAGTATTTGTTATATTTTTTTAAGGTGTGTGTGAGTACAAACTGAATACAATGATCAAGAACACTAGAGTATATAAATCTATCAAAATATGAGATCTGTTGTACATCATTTTAGAAGAGAAAAAACATAGTCAATCATGATCTAAATTTCTATTGATTATGAAGAGCGATAAAACATCTCTTTGTTAAAGAACAACATACATGACAGAAGATTCACTTATTCGACATTGAATATCAACTGTGAGTCTCCTATTGGCAATGTTGTGTTTTATATTTCCATATCTACTGCAATGAGATCAACTCAGAATGAATATTATTTGAAGATTATTATTTTTGAAGAGGAAGATCCTTTTACTGTCAATTGCATTTTGTTGTAATTGTGATGAACAATTGGGAGAGTATTTTCAAAGAACAAATACTTTTAATCTTGAGTGACCAGATTCTCGTTTAAGCTGTGTACGTTCTGTGATTGAACCAGAAGGATGTGTTTTGCCTTATATTGTAAAGGTGTCAACTGCTTGTACTCAGTTGTTGAAAGGTATTTTGAGATGAGGACTAGATAGTGAAAATCACCAAGCTCATGGAGTAGAGAGTTGGTGGAGTGGACTAGGGGCCTTCTGTTCCCCAAACCATTATATATCATTTGTCCCTACATTTCATATTTCTGCTGAATTAATCTATCAGATTAAATATATTAGACAGAACAAGATCTCGTGAAGATTTTTGAAAAGACACAATTCACCCACCCTCTTGTGTATATTTGATATATTCTCAATCCAACATTAAGTGCATGGATAAAGGGTTATAAATTGTTGTAACCACATGATAGTTACTCATGCATTGAGTATTGCATTAGTAAATTCACGAGGAATGGAGAATTTCCTAGAATACTATATATTTTTGCCAAATATCATGTAATGTGTGACATTATATTGTTTTTTTTGGTCTAATTCACCTCTAAATCTAGAATCTAGACCCATAGAACATACACAGTTTAATATAGTTTGCAACTTACAAAATAGAAATGAACCTGTGAATCTGTTGTACCAAAGCATAAAAGATAATCCACACCTAAGTCACCACCTTGAATCAATTCTAGAGAAAAAAACATCCATGGATAATGAACCATAAATAATGAGAATAAAATGTAAATAAAAGAGTCACAATATATTGAAATAACACGGTCATGATGTTAATCCTACTCTATGGGGGAACCCCTTGAATCAATCATTAAGGGTTAAACTTAGTAACAATGGAAATCAATCATTTGGTAACCATTCCCATTATGAATTATATGGAAATCGATCAAATGAATGATTGTGGAAACCTTACTTAAATAACCACATTAGTACCTCCCCATGATGAACTCTTTCCATTAGTACCCAGTGGGGAGTCCCCCATGGGGATAAATTATAAACAATACACTTCTTTTCCAATCAACTGTCTTATAATCGTTTCATTATAGTAGATCTTATTTCCTAATCCCATATGAAATAAATGAGCTCCACATTATTGGTTGGTGAGTTATATTTGATCCAACATTTGATATCTATAGAGAATACACTGTTTGGTTTTGATATTAATGGAAAAAATTCCAATTAGTTAAAAGAAATCACTACCTCCCAAGTTCACTCTTGTGAAATGTTATAAATCCCCAAACATCATAATTCCACCCTTAAATATCAAATAGTTTACTCTCACTCAAGTATAATGTTTCTATGTACATTCTCCTCACATGAACATTGTTTTTACAGACAGTTATACATATTCAAAAATAAATATTCTAAATCAGAAAATACCCATCCATTTACATCACTAAATCATTAAAAATGAGGTTTCTCTTAAAGTTCATGAATCTAGATATTCATCCTTCCATATTTACAGACCTAAAAATTTCTTCTTTAACCACTACTTCCCCTAAGCTTGTTCCACTCAGCTACATCTATTGATCTACTTCCGCTGGCCTAAATATTCACATCCATGGAAAAGGTGAACCAATTTCAATCTAGTTCATCCAAGTGTATCTTTTTAGTAATTAAATTTCATAAATCAAAATACTTAATCAAAAAATACAAAAACCTAATAATATACCACATGAGAATTTTTTTCAAATGATAAACGAAAAATTATCCAACTCAAATTATATTCACAACATATTCACTAAAGTCCACATTATTATCCATCTTTCATTATTCCCCCATCTATAGAGTCACCATGGTTCTCAACTAAGTTTGTAATCATATATGAACCTGTGACAACCCCCTCCCCACAAAGTGTACCCCTCCTGGGCCGGCAATGTGAGAAGAGAGATAATGACCCCCGAGTCCCGCCTCCAGTAGGCCCTGGGTTGGCGACTAGCACCGAGGGTATAATACACACACAAATGGGAGGCATTACCCTCTAAGGGAACACATGAATAACAGAGAGATAGAATAGACTCCAACCAACTCCAACTCATAACTGAAATATAAAAGAAACCCATGTACATATATGAAATGTCATGAAAAAGTACTACAACTAAAAGGGGAAACTAAAAGTACCCAAAAGAATGTAAAACGACAGCGACCACAAGCCCGAACAGCTCCTCCTCCAACTGCAAGCTAGTAGTAACCAGCTTGATCTCCAACCTACTCCAAGTGACCTGGAAAAACAGTTTATGTATACATAGGGTGAGTATAACAGTATACTCAGTAGGATCCTCCCCAAGTCTCTCGTGAAAAAAGTAAAGAAATCATGTTAAAGCCCATTGAACAACAATTGAAACTAACTCGTCACCTAAACAGGTATACTATGTTCCCAACCTCACCATGGCTACTCTCACCAAGTAATGCATACAAGAATATAGAATATAGTAAAGAATATCAAGGGTACCCCGCTACTACTTCCCCACTAGTTTTCCGCTTTGCCCCAACGACATACGTCTTGTGCATCTGTCTCCAATGCTTTCCCGCATACACCTGGGCTAAGCTCCACCATCTGCACCTCGTGCACCACATAGGCTTTCCCGTAGACACCTGGGTGAAGCACCACACCGTCCTCACAACCAAAAGTAACCAGGTAGTTTCCGGGATCCACCACATGACGAATAACGAGTATCATATGTCGGGTATAATACCTCAAGCCATTACAGCCCATACTTCGAGTAAGGATCCTCAAGCCATCATAGCCTATACATGTTACACCTATAGTAGTCCATAGGATACTATATCCAGAATATATGTGTGTGAATAACCACAAGCCATTACAGGCCTCTACACACATATATGAGGTAACTAACCGCTGTGCCTCATTGCACAAGTATCTACCAATAGAAGAGAGCGGGGCCAAAGGGGGTAGTCATCCATTCAACCTCCCATCAGAATGTTGTGGAAAACACCCCCCCAGGGCTCAGAATCCCCGGGGTGTCAGTTGCCCTTACCGACAGGGTGGAGTAGCGTATAGAAACACAAAAGAACAGAATATATATGTAACTCACATCCACAATATGGGCATTACCTAGTCTTAGATACAACTGTAGCTAACGTCTCTCAGACTCCAGGCTGCTACTTCAAGGACTAGGTATCCTATAAGCACACAAACATTTGAAGAGCTTTATTAGATTACTCTGTTATCATTTTATCAGTTCCACTGTATGTTAATTGATTCTTTAAACATTAATCAAGCATTAAAAATTCCACATTAAACTAAATTGGCATCACATTCAAAAACAACTTCTCCTCTTACGATTCACGTCACCTTTAAATTCCAGTATCTCCATTCCCGTGGATTTTCACCATTTAATCAAACATTCATTATAGAATTACTTTTCCATATTCCCAGGCATTCTAGAAAAGAATCCTATGCTTCTAAACATAAAGGAGGCTCAACACGGTGAGTAGATATACTACCCATCGAGTCTTTGCCGCCTATAGAAAGAGCATAGACCCATTCTCCCTCGAGAGGCTAAACACGGAAAGCAAGTGGCATACCCCGCGTGCCTTTTCCTCCTTCGGAAGAAGGGTAGCAAGACCAGCTACCTTAAGTAGTGGGGAAAAGAAAAGCAGATTAACATTCATAGAAAACCACATGCATCCAGAAACCACATCCATCCCATTCCATCACCCCTGGTGTCCTCCCCGACACCCACATGCATAAACTGATGCATCTCGCCACTCTAGGCATCATCTACTGCCATAACCACAAGGCCTCCATGCCTCCACATATCACAACACCCCTCCAAGGTCACATCATAGCACAAGTAGCAGAAAATAACAATCACAACCATGGGCTCTTGACCCTTTAACAAACAAGAGGGTAACTCAGAGCCCTTTTAGAAATTCCCACATAATCTGTTCTTTAATCCATATTGAATTAGCAGATTTTATTCTTAGGTTCCAATTACGGGATACCTAATCAGTATGATATCACACTAAAACAACCATGCTTACATCCCTAATTTGATTATCCTCAAATTAGAACAACTACAACAACTGCAATAACCAGATTAATTTACATGCCTCTTTATCTTTAGCCAATTAATTAACAATTCATTTTGGCTTTACGTTCATTATCAATTTATATCATGAAAGAACAACAAGTTAAAGAAAATCATAGATATCGCTCTATCTAGAAAAAAACATGAGGCAAACCATTATCACAGTATAAAGCAACAACATGCGATCAACCAATTCATTTATTCTGGTTCAAGTATTTAATTAGGTCAATTTCATTGTGATCCAAAGGACTAAAACATGATAATTCTACGATTGCACATATAAAATTAGAGAAGCCATGAATCCCCTACCTGGAAGAGTTCTTGACGTCCTTTATCCACACAAAGGGTCACAATCCTCCTCTCGTGACAACTTATTGGGAAGATTGACCGACACAGTTCGGTTTCATCCAAAACGGAGCTGAACCAATCCTAGGAGTAAAGATTGATTTTGCAACTCCTACGGAAAGGATAGAAAGGTTCTAGCGCCTCTTAGTTGAGAACAAAGGGAAAGAACAAGGGAGAATGATATCTCATCCCTTTTTGAAGATTTAATGGGGCGACGATTTAAGATCCTGTTAATTCTCCATTAAAAATGGATCGCATTAACCCACGCGGTTTGACCAGGATAAACATTCCAAGCCTTAGGAATAATTAATATAGGATTTATGGCATTTTAATCAGCCTTAAGAGTCCTTAAAATAAGGCTTTAAATGTATTTTACGTCAAAGGAAACGTCAAAAGGGGCCAAACTGTAGGATTCTGGAAACACTGTTCACCCACCGTTGTTGTACATGAAACCGATCTGTGAAACCGATCTGTGAAACCAATATGTGAAACCGATATGTGAAACCTATCTGTGAAACCGATCTATGAAACCGATCTGTGAAACCGATCTGTGAAACCGATCTGTGAAACCGATCTGTGAAACCGATCTATCTGACCGATATGTGAAACCGATCTATCAGACCGATCTGTGAAACCGATCTGTCAGACCGATCTGTGAAACTGATCTATCAGACGGATCTATGAAACTGATCTGTCAGACCGATCTGTGAAACCGATCTGTCAGTCCGATCTGTGAAACCGATCTCTTAGACCGATCTGTGAAACCGATCTGTCAGACCGATCTGTGAAACTGATCTTCTACTGTTCATAAAACTGGAAACATTGTTCACAGAACTGGTAAAAATTAGAAAAGTGTTGGGGATAAGTCCCCTTGACCTCCCAGAACACCTCCAACACCAAAATTTCACAAAGTAATGGACCAAAGAGGTCCGGGCCATTACATTAGATACCACTCAAAACATTCTCATCCTAGAGAATTAAAAACCAACCCCGAAGAAAAGAGGGGTCCGAACAACCACCCCATAAGATACCACTCAGGGGAAAACTACCATGAGTTGTTTGAAGGCTGGAAAAAAACTACGACATCCAAGAGAAAGGGAACAAACAATCCATCTCCATACCATTCAAACATAACATCACATGAAAAGTACATAAATAAAACATGAAAGGTCCAACCACAAAGAAAACATCATTACATGAAAGGAGTTAAACATTAAACAACTCTGGGTACTGAGCACATATCTGTGACTCACGCTCCTAGGTACTCTCTTCCATGCCACCGTGTCGCCACAAGACATGAACTAAGGGGATAGAATGCCCACGCAACACCTTCTCCTTGTGGTCTTGGATTTCCACAGGTCGTTCCTCGAAGGTTGCATCATCATCAATATCGATCTCTCCCCAATCAATAACATGAGAGTCATCATGAAGATAACGACGGAGCTGTGATACATGGAAAACATCATGTATCAGACTCATATGAGGAGGAAGTGCTACTCGATATGCCACAGCTCCAACATGAGCTAACACCTCGAAAGGCCAAACAAACCGGGGAGAATGCTTACTTCCACGACCAAACCTTCACTGCCCACGACGGGGAGTCACCTTCAGAAACACATGATCCCCAACATTAAACTCTAAGGGTCTCCTTCTCTGATCAGAATATGATTTCTGACGATCCTGTGCTATCTATATCCTCTCACGAATCACCTGAACCATCTCTGTTGTATTCTGCACTAGTTCTGGTCCGAGAATTGATGACTCTCTGACCCCAGTCCAGCACAACAGAGAACGGCATGGCCGGCCATACAAGGATTCAAAGGGCACCATACCAATGGTAGAGTGAAAACTATTATTGTAAGCGATGTCTACCAAGGGTAAGTGCTTCATCCATGAACCTCCAAAATCAAGAACACAAGAGAACATCATGTCTTCAAGAGTCTGGATGGTTCGCTCTGTCTGACCATCGGTTTGGGGATGAAAAGCAGTGCTAAGGCACAGTTCAGATCCAAAATCATGCTGGAGACCTCTCCACACCCTAGAGGTAAAATGAGCATCTCGATCAGAAATGATCGTCCTAGGTACTCCATGAAGTCTCACCACCTCCTCTAGATACTACCTCGTCAAAACTTCCACTGAGCTCGACTCCTTGATCGCTATGAAGTGGGCCAAATTTGTTAAACAATCCACTACCACCCATATACCATCATGTCCTCCCGGAGATCGAGGTAAACCTATAACAAAGTCCATCGAGATGTCCTCCCACTTCCACTAAGGAATCTCTAATTTCTGGAGAAGACCACCAGGAACGCGGTGTTCGGCCTTCACTTTCTAGAAGACTAAACATCGAGACACACACTCTGCAACCGTACGTTTCAGCCCAGGCCACCAAAACTGACTCCTCAAGGATTTGTACATCTTCGTCACACCAGGATGTACTGCCAAGGGTGAACTATGGAACTCTCGGAGAACCGTATCGTACATCGCCAAGGGAACAAAAAGTCTACCATGATACAACACTCGGTGTTGTTCATCCTCCGGCAAACCATCAGGGGCCTCACCACAAACAACTCTGTCTCTCCAGACTTCCACCTCTAGATCACCCAACTGAGACTCTTCCACCTTCTGCATTAGGGATGACTGCACCGTCATCTGGAAAAGACAGCCTCTATCCTAAACTTCTCCCATATCAAGATGAAAAGCTGATAGCTCTTCCATTACTCTCCAGGAATCACCAGATTCACGGACAACATCATTACGTGACTTTCGGCTCAGTGCATCAGCTACAACATTCCATTTTCCAGGTGTATACAATATTTCAAATTCGTATTCCTGCAAGAACTCCATCCACTGACGCTACCTTAATTTCAAGTCATGTTGGGAGAAAACATACGTCAAACTCGTATGATCGGTGAAAACCACAAAGTTCTCACCAATGAGGTAATTCCTCCACAACATCAGAGAAAACACCACGGCTGCCAACTCAAGATCATGGGTGGCATAGTTGCATTCATGGGGACGCAATTTCTGAGACCCATAAGAAACAACTGACCTCTTCTGCATGAGAACACAGCCTAGCCCCAGATGGGAAGCATCACAGAAAACATCAAACTGGACTCCCTCCGCTGGAAGAAAAAGGACTGGAGAACTTACCAACTTCTCCTTTAGATACTCGAAAGCTTCCTGACACTGATCAGTCCATATGAACGCTTGATCCTTCCGGGTCAAAGCTATCAAAGGAGTCACAACTCGGGAGAAATTTGCTACAAACCTCCTATAATAGCCTGTGAGACCAAGGAAACTTCATACCTCTGACACGGTCATGGGGGATACCCAAGACACCACTGCTTCTATCTTCAACGGATCCATAGCTAGTCCTTGTTGGGACACAACATGCCCCAAGAAACGAACTTCTCGAGCACAAAACTCACACTTGGACAACTTACCAAACAGCTGATGTTGGCGAAGAACTCCCAAAACTGCTCGTAGATGCTTTGCATACTCCACTTCAGATGTGGAGTACACAAGGATGTCATCGATGGAAACCATAACAAACATGTCCAGGAATTCACGAAACACAGCATTCATCAACCCCATGAAAACAGTTGGAGCATTCGTCACGCCGAATGGCATTACAACAAACTCATAATGCCCATGACGACAACAGAAAGCAGTCTTCGGGATATCCTCATCCTTTACACGCATCTGATGATATTCTGACCATAAGTCGATCTTTGAAAACCAACTTGCACCCTTCAATTGATCGAATAGGTCACCAATCCGTGGAATATGACAGCGGTTCTTTATTGTCACTTTGTTTAATCGACGATAATCAATGCACAACTGCAAACTCCCATCAGCATTTTTCACAAACAAAAATGGTGCACCCCACGGTGGCACACTTGGCCGATCAAAACCGCACTGCAACAAACCATCAAGCTGTATACGTAGCTCTCGTAACTCAGAAGGGGCCATCCTATACGGAGACAAAGAGATAGGAGACGCTCCTGGCTGTAGCTCGATCCCAAACTCGATCTCTCGTTGAGGGGGTAAGGATACAACCTCTTTTGGAAAGACGTCAGGGTACTCCTCTACAACCCTAGGAAACGCCAACTGTTGAACCTCTGAACAACTCAGCATCATCCCATCCATCATGTATGATAAGGATAGAACTTGTCTATGACTCATTCGAGGATCTATCTCACCAACAAACACCACTTTCTCTCCATCTACATCAAAGGAAATGAATTTCTTCCTGTAGCAATCCACAATAGCCTGCACCAAATACAACCAATCCATGACGAGTATGACATAATATGGTTGTTTTCGTAAACATAGGGAATCTCCCCAAGAGTGGTGTTTCCCCAACACTAGCTCACATTCTCTACATACATCAAACAAGTCATCTTGACCTCCAACTGGCGTAGTCAACGCCAAGGGCACTGGAAGTCTCTCAACCTCAAGTCCCAAAGAATGGACAAGGGTAGGTGATATGAAGGAATGTGTTGCTCCTGAATCAAACAAGGCATACACAAAGGTAGAAAACAAGCAAAGGGTACCTCGAACGACATCTGGCTCACCTGAGGCTGGCAACGTTAGAGCATGAAGCAGACCACGACCTCCTCCATGGCCTCTCTGACCCTGATGACGACCACCACCACGGCCGCACTTTGCTCTCTGAGGATGGGGAGCATCATGGGGCTGCCCTATGCCTGCTCCATCTAACCTCGGGTGATCTAAATCTGGTGCAACCTGTTGCTGCTACCTCGGCTGGAACTGACTCAATGGAGGAACCTGGATCGGAGCGCCTAGTGCACGATGACTGCTCTGAAAAGTCGTGCACTCCCGCTGCTGATGACCATGACCACCACAAGAAAAACAAGCACCTGATCCCTTGGCATAGGCCTGAGGGTTGCTGCCTCCGGAGAAACGAGATGGGAAGGGCTGGGACCTACCCCCAGGTGAACGGAAACTCTTCTACCCTGAAAACCGGGAACCCCGGACCACAGCTCTGCTTCGTGAGGAATCATGACGATTCCCATATCATGACGATCCAGTCCTAGCCAAAGTCCTCTCAACAACCTCTGCCCTCGCCAGCACCTCAAGATATGTCTTTAGCATAAATGGGGTGATCTGGAGCTGGATCTCTGGACGCAAAGCCTCCTAGAAATGCCTCGCTCTGACCTCCTCATCTGGTAACAGGTATGAAGCATATCGTAGAAGGTTCCTGAAACGGATTCCAAACTCCCGAACACTGGAGCTCCCCTATCAAAGGGTATGAAGCTCCTGGCGACTAGAAGCCTTCGCAGTCTATGAAAGAAACTCGACTCTAAACATGTCTCGAAACTCCTCCCATGAGATCGCTAACTCCTCACGATCCCCGAGGAACAAGAACCACCACTACCTCGCTGCTCCACACAGCATCGTCACAACCAAGGACACCCAGTGTTCCTTCCGATCACAAATCAAACTGAAGCCTATCTCAACCTCCTCCAACCAGTCTTCTGTGACTGCATCTGAAACAGATCCCTCATACTTCTGTAGACTCTGGCACTGAAAATATAGGAGTGTCTTCCTCCAAGTGTCATCGTCGTTAACCTCTACCCAGCGGCGATCTGCTGGAACAGCCTGCTGGGCATCTTCTGCGCAATCCTGATGAGGACGTCGACCTAGATCCATACCTGTAAAATAAAAACTGTTAGAGCTACTAAGCCTGGAATATGGAAGACTCAACATTAATTAATTAATTAGTTTGTTTTATTAATTTTAGGTTACCTATCCCAAGGACTACCCATTCAAACACATGCGTAAAGAATAATGATGTATGATCCTTTCCTAGGTCTCTACCCTATAACAAGTGTCGCTTTGTTTAGTAGCCATCGTAAACTTAAAGGTCCATGAAACAGATCATAGGGGGCCCTAAATTCCTATGTCTCTACCGGTCTCCAGTGTTTACCCCACTTGCTAAACATGAATGACATTGTTGCCCTACCATCCCATGCATCCTCACCTGTGCCTAACTCCGAACTCCATCCTATCCTTCAACCAAACCTCTGATACCACTCTGTCACGACCCCCTCCCCACAAAGTGTACCCCTCTTGGGTCGGCAATGTGAGAAGAAAGATAATGACCCCTGAGTCCCACATCCAGTAGTCCCCGGGTTGGTGACTAGCACCGAGGGTATAATACACATACAAATGGGAGGCATTACCCTCTAAGAGAACACAGGCAGAACAAAGAGATAGAATAGACTCCAACCAACTCCAACTCATAACTGAAATATAAAATAAATCCAAGTACATATATGAAATGTCATGAAAAAGTACGACAACTGAAAGGGGAAACAAAAAGTACCCAAAAGAATGTAAAACGGCAGCGACCACAAGCCCGAACAGCTCCTCCTCCAACCGCAAGCTAGTAGTAACCAGCTTGATCTCCAACCTGCTCCAAGTGACCTGGAAAAATAGTTTATATATACATAGGGTGAGTATAACAGTATACTCAGTAGGATCCTCCCCAAGCCTCTCGTGCAAAAGTAAAGAAAGCATGCTAAAGTCCATTGAACAACAAGTGAAACTAACTCGTCCCCTAAACAGGTATACTATGTTCCTAACCTCACCATGGCTACTCTCACCAAGTAACACATACAAGAATATAGAATATAGTAAAGAATATCAAGGGTAACTCGCTACTACTTCCCCACTGGTTTTCCTTTTTGCCCCAACGACATATGTCCTATGCATCTCTCTCCAATGCTTGCCCGCATACACCTGGGCTAAGCTCCACCATCTGCACCTCAGACACCACATAGGCTTTCCCGTAGACACCTGGGCGAAGCACCACACCATCCTCACAACCAAAAGTAACCAGGTAGTTTCCGGGAGCCACCACAGCTCGCATAACGTGTATCATATGTCGGGTATAATACCTCAAGCCATTACAGCCCATAATCCGAGTAAGGATCCTCAAGCCATCATAGCCTAGACACGTTACACCTATAGTAGTCCATAGGATACTATATCCAGAATATATGTGTGTGAATAACCACAAGCCATTATAGCCCTCTAAACACATATATGGGGTAACTAACGGTTGTGCCTCATGGCACAAGTATCTACCAAGAGAAGAGATCGGGGCCAAAGGGGGTAGTCAGTCATTCAACCTCCCATCAGAATGTTGGGGAAAACAACCCCCCCCCCAGGGCTCAGAATCCCCGGGGTGTCAGTTGCCCTTACCGATAGGGTGGAGTAGCGTATAGAAACACAAAAGTACAGAATATATATGTAACTCACATCCACACTATGGGCATTACCTAGTCTTAGATACAACTGCAGCTAACGTCTCTCAGACTCCAGGCTACTACTTCAAAGACTAGGTATCCTATAAGCACACAAACATTTGAAGAGCTTTATTAGATTACTCTGTTATCATTTTATCAGTTCCACTGTACGTTAATTAATTCTTTAAACATTAATTAAGAATGAACAATTCCACATTAAACTGAATTGGAATCACATTCAAAAACAACTGCTCCTTTTATGATTCACGTCACCTTTAAATTCCAGTATCTCCACCCCTGTGGATTTTCACCATTTAATCAAACATTCATTACAGAATTACTTTTCCATATTCCCAGGAATTCTAGAAAATAATCCTATGCTTCTAAACACAAAGGAGGCTCAACACAGTGAGTAGATATACTACCCATCGAGTCTTTGCCTCCTATAGAAAGATAATAGACCCATTCTCCCTCGAGAGTCTAAACACGGAAAGAACGTGGCATACCCTGCGCGTCTCCACCTCCTTCGGAAGAAGGGTAGCAAGACCAGCTGCCTTGAGCAGTGGGGAGAAGCAAAGCAGATTAACATTCAATAAAAACCACAAGCATCCAGCAACCACATCCATCCCATTCCATCACCCCTGGTGTCCTCCCCGACACCCACATGCATAAACTGATGCATCTCGCCACTCTAGGCGTCATCTGCTTCCATAACCACAAGACCTCCATGCCTCCACATATCACAACACCCCTCTAGGGTCAAATCATAGCACAAGCAGCATAAAATAACAATCACAACCATGGGATCTTGACCCTTTAATAAACAAGAGGGTAACTCAGAACCCTTTTAGAAATTCCCACATAATCTGTTCTTTAATCCATATTGAATTAGCAGATTTTATTCGTAGGTTCCAATTACGGGATACCTAATCAGTAAGCTATCACACTAAAACGACCATGCTTACATCCCTAATTTTATTATCCTCAAATTAGAACAACTACAGAAACTGTAATAACTAGATTAATTTACATGCCTCTTTATCTTTAGCCAATTAATTAACAATTAATTTCGGCTTTACATTCATTATCAATTTCTATCATGAACAAACAAAAAATCAAAGAAAATCATAGATATCACTCTATCTAGAAATAAAACATGAGGCAAACTGTTATCACAGTATAAAGCAACAACATGCGATCAACCAATTCTTTTAATCTGGTTCAAGTATTTAATTAGGTCAATTTAATTGTGATCCAAAGGACTAAAACATGCTAATTCTACGATTGCGCATATACAATTAGAGAAGCCATGAATCCCCTACCTGGAAGAGTTCTTGACATCCTTTATCCACACAACGGGTCACAATCCTCCTCTCGTGACAACTTATTGGGAAGATTGACCGACACAGTTCGGTTGCATCTAAAATGGAGCAGAACCAATCCTAGGAGTAAAGATTGATTGTGCAACTCCTATGGAATGGATTGAAATGTTCTAGCGCCTCTTAGTTGAGAACAAATGGAAAGAATATGGGAGAATGATATCTCATCCCTTTTAAAAGATTTAATGGGGTGATAGTTTATGATCCGGTTAATTCTCCATTAAAAACGGATCGCATTAGCCCATGCGGTTTGAACAAGTAAAACATTACAAGCCTTAGGAATAATTAATATTGGATTTATGGCATTTGAATCGGCCTTAAGAGTCCTTAAAATAAGGCTTTAAATGTATTTTACGTCAAAGGAAACGTCAAAGGCGGCAAAACTGTAGGAGTCTGGAAACACTGTTCACCCACCGTTACTGTACATGAAACCGATCTGTGAATCCGATCTGTGAAACCGATCTGTAAAATCGATCTCTGAAACCGATCTGTGAAACCGATCTGTGAAACCGATCTGTGAAACTAACCTATGAAACCGATCTGTGAAACCGATCTGTGAAACCGATCTGTGATACCGATCTGTGAAACCGATCTGTGAAACCGATCTGTGAAACCGATCTGTGAAACCGATCTGTGAAACCGATCTGTGAAACCGATCTGTGAAACCGATCTGTCAGACCGATCTGTGAAACCGATCTGTCAGACCGATTGGTGAAACCGATCTTCAGACTGATCTGTGAAACCGATCTTCTACTATTCAAAAAACTGGAAACACTGTTCACAGAACTGTAAAAAATTAGCAAAGTGTTGGGGATAAGTCCCCTTGACCTCCCGGAACACCTCCAACACCACAATTTCACAATGTAATGCACCAAAAAGGTCCGGGCCATTACAGAACCTCTGAGAAAAACCTGACCTAGTCTTCCAAAAATTGATCACACATTCCATTGAAATCACAAAACCTTTTGACTATCTCTGTTTAATTTCCATTAAATAAAATAGTTTTGAATTTCATCCGAATTTTTAAAGATCACATAAATAATTTGTGTCATATATAATGTCCATGGCCTTGACCCTTCTAGAATCATGTTTTATTATAAATTTTCCATTGGTATTATATAATCTGGGAGTTTAATGGTTTATAAAACTTTATAAATACCACCATAACCAACCTCCATCCATAAAATAACTTTTATAAAATATAATATCATTGAAATAAATAACTCCCACCAAAACAACTTGAAACGTTCCTATCACCATAAATCTTGGAATGAATTGGTCTTTTTCTCCAACTATATTTTAGAATGGTTCTAAACCATCAAGGGCACCCTCACACAATTATATATTTCTTTATAAAAGTACAATACTATTCAAAGATATTTTTCCATAGAGTTATAAAATCTTTAAATCCTTCATTGCTACTTACTTGTATAGAAACCATGATCAGGACTAGGGTTTGTCCCTCTTATAATATATAAATCGTCATGGTTGACATTCCATTGACTTTGTGTGCTAAAAAAATATTGAGACACTCTCTAGGTCAAAACTATAATTATTTTAATATTTTTCTTTCTATTTTGAGGTTTTAATGGATTTTTGAAGTCATGGATTGAAAATTTCTATGTTTTAGAGAAAATAGTACAGGTTTATGGTTTATGATCACAATTATTGCTAACCATGCAGTATCTTTGTGATATGGATATGTGGATTCCATTAGTTTTTTATGGTTCGATCATGGTTTCCCTAACTATAAAAAGTATTCATTAAAAGTATGTATATTTTTGGTATTTAGTCTAGGGGTTGTCTCATGGATTGAGCATAGCTTATCAAAATCATGTATCTATCCCCAAGAATCCAAGTACCTTCATTTTCAAGGGATATTGGAAATTTCATGGTTAACACAAAATTTGTCTAACTTTGTGGGCTAACCATCCAACCAGATCCAAAAATATTAAAACAAAACATTCCCTAGATTCCCTTGGCTATTTTTAACTCAAATGTCTCCCAAAATACTCATTGTCTTCAACCATCTACTCCATGTTTCTTTATTGGACTCTCACATTGATTACTTAGTGATCCTTAAACATTTTGGGCGGATCACATTGAGGTTTATTTGGTCTTCCTTATGATTTATCCTATTTTCCCAAGATCTATCCTTGATCTATCTTCCCCTTGATTTTTTTGAACCTAACAGGGTTGTTTTATCAGATCTATGTTTTTTGATAGATAATTAACAATGTTATTTAAAGATATTGTCTTTTTACAACTAGATCACATCATTTCCCATCACCAGTATTGAATTTAATTTGTTTTTAAACATTATTATAGTAGGTTTCTCTATCACATGGTCTATCCGTTGATATTCCTTTTGTTCTTATGATTCCTTTTTATTTTTTCTATATTAAATTGATGATTTGAAATCCTTGAGAGGTGAATTGATCTTTGAGGTATATGGAATTGTTTTATCTAAAAAAATGTGTTTTTGGTTGAAAATATTTTGACACCCATGATGTGTCTCATAAATTACATCAAAGTAGATGTATAATGGAAAATGTTTTTCAATAATAGAAGATGTGTGGTATCAATATAGAACACATTTTATGAAATTTTGTGCATGAAATGAAATGGTTTTCCTGGGAAAATGTTTAAATAATGTGAACTTGGATTCCTTTAAGGAATGAAAATATATTATCACATTAGGAATATATTGTGTATTTGGGAGAACAAGACACATGTGCTATATAGTAGAGTTAGTTATCACTATGGGAGGTTCCTAGGATTCTATGTATTTCTAGTGGTTAGATTTTTTGGGTAACCAAGGTACCCAAACATTAGGATTCACTTATGTCAGATAGTGGTATTGTTCTTCTATGTTGTGTAAACACTGGTATTGTGATTTTACCTTTAGTACTATATGGATAAATTATGCGCATGTTCATTTGATATGGTTAATTTCCCAATAAATATTTAAATTGACACTTGAACCTAATTTATTTCACATGTTATGACTCAAGGATAAATGTATTTTCTTAGTTCTATGTGTATTTAAATATTGAATATTTGTGTGTTATTTCTATGTGTAATAAAAAATAGAATATTTGTAACATGAAAAACAAATTATTATTTTTTATAGAAAATAATTTCTTTTTTAAAGTTTTAAAAATACATTAAAAGAATAACTAAAAGATTCATGTGGATAGAAAATTTATATATTATTTGGTTGTATCCTATTGAGACTTTTTTCTCTCACTCTAATTTTTTTCTTTGGGTGTTTATATCCTTGGTATTTTATGATATAGGTAAATAGAAGAGAGTTATATTTTGTATGAATCTTCAAGATCATGTTACCTTTCAGTGGGTTGGGTTGGTAGTTAAATAAGGTCACATAGAGATGGACCCATGGGTTGCTTCAAGTTATATATTGATTTTTTATCTGATTGTTTTTTAGACCTTAATATTTATTTATTGGACGTTACCTTTTATGGTTTGGTATTTTTCATGTATGATGTATCTTAGATATTTTCTTTGATACTATGATTTTTTCCGTCCTGTCTAATGTCTTATGATGTTGAAATCATTTCCACATTTTTTTATATAAAACCGTCATGCTTTTTTCAGGCCTATGGTGGCTTGGAATGTACTTTGGGACTTGTGGTGGTTTAATATAGGTGACATTATCTATAACGACCCAATATTCACATACATTTACATTACATAACTTTTTAGGAGTATATGAAACATTATATAAATATATTCCCAAAGACCGTACTAATAGAGTGTGGTTGGAAACATGGAAACATAAGCTCTGGTACATAAATGAGCTACATTATCTCCCACAAGCTTATTCATAACAAGTACCCATCTCAGACACATAAAATATAATACATTTCTTTTTAACTTGGGGAAGGAAACATAAAATGGGGTGAGATCAAACGATTAACAAGGATAAACAAGGGAGATATGTAAGAAAATCATGAGCAAAAGGGTATGAGAACATGATCATGAAAATATAAGATCATACACTACATATCAAAGATTAGATACATGAATCATGGAATAAATCATAACAGTTCATAAGACATGAATCATAAGGAAATAAAGCACATAAGTTGTGGAAGAATAACATAAGAATAAAACAAGTAATTATTGAAGACATTGAATTTGTCAGTATGGTTTCACTCCCTATACAATCTTGGTAGTCATGTTTCACTCCCATGTCCATATTAGTAGCATGAGTTCACTCCTCATACCATATTGGTAGTCATGATTTACTCCCATGACCATCTTAGTAGCATGTGTTCACTCTTAATACCATCTTGGTAGTCATGGTTCACTCCCATTACCATATTAGTCAATATCTTCAAATATAAATCTATACCCAATGCTTTGAAGGGAGATATAGGTACCACCTGTCTCATAATGAAACCATACATAAATCTGCAACAAATTCATAAAAAATCATATCATAACCCATGAAATGAAGTAGGTGTCATAAAAATGTAATCATACTATAACCTATGGAAAAATATATAGGGTTCATAATCATTTCATCAAAAGTATAACCCCTAAAAAAGGGTTTGAAAATGATATAACCTATGAAAGTGAAACATGTTTAATAAACATAATACCATTAAAAAATAAGCGATTTAGAGAATGAATATGAATTAAAAAACTGAATAATTTCCAAAGACATTAATTTGTAACACCAATAGTTGTTATCTTATATGTTAAATAAATTTTAAATATCTTTTAAATCATTTCTTGAGGAAAATATCCTTTCTTCATGGAAATACGTTTTTTAAAACATAAAACCTTTTGAGAAACATTTTTATTTGAAAAATACCTTGAAATTTTATAATGAACGATTTTGAAACAATAAAAAAAATTATAATATTTTTTTCATGATGATTCTCTTCAATGATCATTTCAAAAAATATTTTTTGAAATAAAATAGGTTTCTGACCAAATATTGAAATACCATCTGATTTTTCTTAAAAATGATTTTCTTAAAAATCCTAAGTACCAAAAAGTGGAAAAATGGTACTAATACATGGATATATCAAGAATAAATAGTGGATAAGAAACATTATGAGTTTTCCTGTGATATGGATCATAAAAGTTCATCAAAGAAGAATAATAATTAATAATCTTGAAAAGTGATCAGATTGTTTCAATAAACTATTACCACTTGGTTACATTGGATATTAATCTCAATGTAAGAAAATTAAATTACATGAATCATTAAATATAATGAAAATAATTAAATTCATTATATAACATGTAAAATATAAGTATATACATCTCAAAAAATAATTTAGGTGCATAATAAAACATGAGTCTCAATGAAGGAAAATTGGGACAAAACTATTTAACTGATTTGGAAAATTTTGAAACATAAAACCCATGAAAAAATAATATAAAACGGTATTTAAATAACCATAAATTGAGTTATAATAATCATTTAATACAACCATGGGTATTATACACACCACCCAAAACGAATGGGTGGTAAATAAAGTATGTATCTTGTGAAAATAAAAAGTGAGATGAAACTCCCATACCTTGTTTCTTGGCTCTCATTGTACTCATTAGAACCACCTATATAATAAATATAAATCTATTTTATATATTTTAATGAACCATATTATTATATATAATACCTTATATGATTTTATGATGACCTTTTATTACCCACTTGTTAACAATTCTACTTTAAGGTTTCACTACAGGTAATATTTTCTTTACTCTACACATGTATCTTAATTTGTTATATCTATGGTCCTTATACATTATATCAAGACTTCAATAATTTAAACCTTTATAAAAATATCATTTATATTCATTATATTCATATTATAATAATCTATATAATATATAATTATGAAATAGAATACACTGTTCTTGGAGACAGTAGGTCATATGTATGCATGAATGTTATCTACTTTTAATTGTCATGTCAAAAGAAAGAAGGTAAAAGATAAATATTTATTTATATATATTAGATTTATATTAGATTTATGATTTAATATATATCAGAAATATTCACTAAATCTATCCTTAATTCAATCCATGTTGTGTACAAATGAATCATATTACTTTGAGGGGGCGGTAGTCGACAATTCCTCAAACGAAATTATCATATTAATACGAAATAGAAAGAAAAAATATATGTGATGTAAAAATGAATAAATAAGATTAAATAGATAAAAATTATAACATATGAAATATATAAATATAATTTCCCACATAATGTACACTATGATAGGCAGTAAAGGAAAAATTAATAATCATCATTTAGTGAGGTGGTTGTTTGCCGAACACATAAACAATATGTTTGTTACCCATTAGATGGAGGTGAATGTGACTATATGTATAATAATTAGCATAAAAAACTAACTATATTTAATATAATGTTTATTTTATAAAATAATTGAATAAATATAGTGGAGGTGTAGACAAAGAAAATAAAATAAAGGATCTTGAGAGAAGACGTTACCTCTTAATTGGGTGACTCCTTTTGGTTTGTGTCCAAAGCCTCCCTTGGATTGATTTATTCTCACAAGGTTGAATCTATGAGGAAGGGAGGGATTTTGGGAAGTGTAATGGCCATATATTTTCCAATCATATATGGTTTGAGAGGTGTGAAGAAGTGGGAGAGGTGGTGGCCTTTTATAGGGAAGGAAAATGAATCACTTGGTATTTTTGAAAATAACTTTGGTGTACGCATGTTATTACCTAAAAAAGACATAAAAACCCCTCATAATTAAATAATGGAAGGTTTTTGGACAAAATATTTCTATATAATGGGTTTTGTACAAGTTTCTTAGTCATTTGGGCCCCTAAGATAGTGGTTTAGTCCCAAATTAAGCTTAATTTGACCTTAACTGTTGTTATTAATTTAATCCACTTTTACTAATTATTTTGGTAAAAAACATGATATAATTAGAATATAAATATTATAATTTTTAAAATTGTGTATTTAAATTTTTGTAAATTCAATTAACTTAAGTGGAAAATTAATATTAATTCTACTCCCCCAAAAGGGACAAAATAACTGGTTTTTAAAGTAGAAAAATGTTCAAATGTTTGTTACGTTTTTATATTCAATTTCAAAGTGAAATTTATTATAATGAACTAAATGGTATTAATATATTTATAATTGATCTAATTTTACCTTAAAACTAATTTAAATTATAATTTTATCATTAATAATTGTTTAAATGAAAATGATGTTATTAATTAAAATGCAATATTTTTCACTATTCATCAAAAAAATGATGTTTCTCAAAAAAATCCCAAAAATTCACCCTACGATAATTTATATATTATAAATTATAATGTGAAGTATATTTTATAAAATTTTATTTCAAGATGTTTCTAAAATTAATTTTATTATTTTTCACAAAATGTTATGAAATGTAGTTCATTTGAGAAAATAACATTTTTAAACATAAAGGGTCTTTACCGAAAATTATATCTTTAATTACCAATATGTTTTTTTCTATAATAACTTTATAAAAAATATTTTAAAATTAGTTATTACTATTAATATTAATAATTTTAACGACTATGTTATAATTATCTCATTTAAATAATTATAATAGTAAAATAATGTTTCCCTGAAACATCAGTGTTGCGTGTAACGTACACAAATTCGGAGTTTCATGTAACATAAAAAATGTTGTTGTTGTGCGTAACATATACTAATTCGATGTTCTGTGTATCATAAACTGAGTTTTTTCCATGTAACTTATTCCTAGTCACTGTCGTGTTAAGGGAATGTTTGACTTAATGATTTAATAATAAAAAATATATTTTTAGAATTGTGTGAAATGAAAAAAATAAAGACTTAATTAATTAAGGAAAATATCACAAAATCTTGGGGCGTTACATTCTACCCCACTTAAAATTAATTTTTCTGTCAAAATTAATCTCGGTTATCAAAGGATTTAAACTTGGAAGTTTTATTCATAAAAATCCACATCATACAAATGGATACTAAAACGCCCTTTGAAAAATGAATATTTAAAATATAGTAGATACCCAAAGTGACATATAACTAGTTTTTCACATAAGATAACTTATTTGGGATGTGAAAACATGTACATGGAATAAAATTCTAACTATCATGTTCTGATGGAGAGTGATAGGGGACAAGGTTAGGAAAAAGTTAACAATTAGATGATATAAATATTCAATCATGTAAGGGAACATCTGATTTATCCGAAACAAAGGTACTAGAGAAACAATTTTTTTATCGAAGATCCTTTTCCCTAAAGTTGAATAATTTTCATGAAAATATATACTTTCATTATTTTAGGACAATCTTGCCCTTTATTGTTCCTTGATCCACTTCACCTCTTTCTTCCAAAAGGAAGGTGAAATTTTCATTTTTGAAGTAGTAAAAGATCATGAGATCTATGATATTTCATCCCATGTGTCATCAGTTATCATCAACACCACGTTTTTATAACCAGTTATCCATTATGCATAAATCCTCATGTGGTAAGATAATACATTATTCTCACAAACTTCATTCAGAATTTAAATTAATCATTCTATAATTTTTTAACCTCTTAACCCATCCAAAAGAGGAAAATTCAAATCTTTATAAATAAATTTATGAAATTAGATTAACATTGATCCCCCTAAATACCAATGTAGAACTTTTTTCTCATATTAGAAATATGTGAATAACCACATCATATATTCACTTAAAACATGGTAATAACCTTAATTACCATAATTCATTTTAGAAAATATGCATTCTCCATTATTCCAATGATTACTAAATATATTATTCCAATCCAATAAGTCATAAACTTTATCCTTAATGACATAGACCATTTTGTCAATTATAACTTCTAGGGTAATCCATACCATCTAATTTGCTTATTAATATCCAACATATCATTATCAAAACATCATTATCTCATTTCCATACATTAATTAATGGTTACCTTCCATTAATAACTTTTCTATGAAATCACTTTTCTATGTCTTCATCACCATTAAACTCATCTTTTTCAATTCTTATTGAAAACTTATACTTAAAATACCTAAACATTTCATGATTCATATAACATAATATTTGAATTCTAAAACATAAATTATTTATAAATTTTATTTTATTCATAAACCCTTACATAAGCCTTATTCCATAATACCTATTTCCTATAATATATGAATCATGTATTAAGGTTCCTCAGAATCAATATAATCATGATTCTTATGATTAATATAAGCAATATTGGAAGAACATCACATAACTATCACATGTCATTTTTGGTCTATATGTCTTCATAAGTACAACCAATACTGTTCTATTTATGAGATTTAAAGTTGGGAAATATATTTTCATAATCAACATAGTTTCAAAATTTAAAACATCCAATGTTAACAATGATTATTCTAGTTCTCTCCATTGATGAAATCCAGAAATCACGGGGTGAGAGACACATATCATGGAATAAAACTACATAACCATGAAAAATTATTTATAGGATGTAAAAATTATGAAAACTTCCATAATATATGACACCTTAGTTTTATCCTAGGTTATTCATAGTCATATTCTATTTAAATCCTTCATAAGGGTTTATGAAGAGTTTGTGAATTTCCAAAGCATATCTCCTAGGAATGTAAAACCAGGTGTGCAACAAGGCCCGTTTTCATGTACCAGATTACCCAAAGTAAGGCCCTAAATATCTTGTTGGAGTTATTACTCCTAGGTATATATGTACCAAAGACACATCTAATTGTTTAATCCAGACATGGATGAATTGCTAAGAAACCACTAACTCTATCCTTAACAAAAAGTCCAGGACATTTTCCTAAATGTTAACTCATCCAAATACTTATCCTCAGATACGTCCCAAGACATATCCATAGAAATATACCAATGGATCTCAGTAAAACATTCTCATCCTAGTTTCCCAAGGTTAACTAAAACTTTGCTCTGATACAAACTATAACAACCCATTCATGACATACATTAAGATTACGTAATTTTTGTAGAATACAAAAGACATTATACAAATAGATTCACAAATACATTACTAGTATAGTGCCTATAGAAACATAGAAACATAAGCACTAGCACATAAATGAGATATATTATCTCCCATTAGGTTCTTCTTGACTAGAAACCTTCTTAGAAACATCAAACATTATACACATCTTCCTAACTTGGGGAAGGAAACATAAAAAGGGGTGATATAAAATTATCAGTAAGTGTAAACAAAGGAGATATGTATGAATAATAATAAGCATATGGTTATGAGAACATGATCATGAAATTATAAGATCATATACTGTATATCAAATATCATATACATGAATAATGGTATAACGATTGATAGTTCATAAGATATTAATAATAAGTAAATAAATATTATAATCTATGAAATCCTAACTTATTAATAAAACATGGAATTTTGGTAGACAAATAATAATATATAATATGACTTTCATAGTATTCAATTCATTGCTTCCAAGACCGTCTTGGTAGTATGGGTTCAATCCCCATACCATCATGGTTGTAATGGTTCACTCCCATGTCCATATTAGTAGAACGAGTTCACTTCTCACACTCTCTTAGTACTCATGATTCACTCAGATGACCATATTAGTAGCACTAGTTTACTCCTCATTCTATATTGGTAGCCATGGTTAACTACCATAACCATATTATTCTATATCATGAGATATAAATATTTATACAATGCATTAGAGGGAGATATAAGTCCCACCCATCTCATAATGAAATCATAAATACATGTGACAAAAAATCATAAATAGTAATATAATAACCCATAAAATTAAATGGGTGACATAAAAATATAATCAAATCATAACTTATGAAAAAAGATATATATTTTTATAATAATTACATCATAATCATAACTCTTGAAAAGAAGTGGGTTTCAAAAGAATATAACCCGTGAAAGAGGAACAAGTTTCATAAACATCATGCCATCAAAGCATAATCCATTCAGAGAAATAATATGAGTGGAAACACTAAATAATTTCCCTAGAAAATTATGAGTAACACCAATGATTGTTATCTTATCTGGGAAATAATTTTGAAATATATTTTAAAACATTTTTTGAGGGAAATTTTTGTTCCTGCATTGAAACAATATTTTTAAAACATACAACATTTGGAAAAAAATTATTTGAAAACTTATAAAGGAAGAATTAAAAACAATAAAACATTTTTAAAATACTTTTTACTTGAAAATTATAATCAATGATAATTTTAAAACATTTTTTATAAAATTTTCTAAGATAATGTTTTTGAAATAATATAGGCTTCCAA
Organism: Viscum album; assembly: GCA_963277665.1. Lineage (NCBI taxonomy): Eukaryota > Viridiplantae > Streptophyta > Magnoliopsida > Santalales > Viscaceae > Viscum > Viscum album. The sequence goes on from OY728158.1 coordinate 576,490,646, forward strand.
CGGAAGAGGGAAATACAAACGGATTTTTCATAATTTTCTTAATTAATTACATTAACTTACAAAAATCAGAAAAAATGGAAGTAATAAATGTATATATACTAAAACAAAGAGGAAAAGTGAACTCATTATTTTTCCTGATAGATGGATCATAATATTTCATCAAAGAAGAATAATCATTAACAATCTCAAAAAGCGATGATACCATTTATATAAATTTTTACCATTTAGTTACTTTGGATCATAATATACATGTAAGAAAATTAAATTAAATTTAGCTTAAAATATCATGAATAAAAGGATATTCATTATATAAAATGTAAAATTTAAGTTTATACACCTCGAAAAAATATGTATGTGCATAACAAAACTAGAGTCTCAAAGAAAGAAAATTGAGACAAAACTATTTTACTGATTTGGTAATTTTTTAAACATAAACCAAATGAAATAAAGATCATAAAATGGATATGAAAATAACTATAAATTTAATTATAAGAATTATTGAATACACCCATGGGCGTTATACATACCACATAAAGGGAATGGCTGGGGAATAAAGCATGTATCTCACAGAAATAAAAAGTGAGATGATATCCAATTACCTTGTGTCTTGATTCTCATCGTAATCATTAACACCACATTTACAATAATTATATATTTATTATACATATTTTACTTAACCATATTATTATAAATAATTCCATATATGGTTTTATTGTGACCTTATATTACCTGTTTTTTAAGAATCCATTCTTAAGGTTTCACTTCGGGTGATATTCAATTTACTCTTCACATGTGTCTTGATTTATTATATCTTTGGTCACTATACTTTATATCATGATTTACAGAATGTAAAAAATAATATAAATATCATTTATGTATAGTATATGTGTCTTATAATAATCTATATAATAAATAATTGTGAAATGGAATACACTGTTTATGGAGATGGTAGGTTGTATGTATGAATGAACTCTATTCCCATTTAATTGCCGTTTTGAAAGAAATAAATTAAATAAAATATATGTATATATATGCACACATATATTATTAAATAATATTTATTATATCATATATATCAGCTTTATTCACTAAAACTATCCTTAATGCAATCCACGTAGTGTATAAATGAATCATATTACTTTGAGGGGGAAATACTCCACACATCCTCAAACAAAATTATCGTATTAACACAAAATAGAAGGTAAAAATATATTTTTTAAAAAGGAATAATAAATGTTAAAAAGTATCACCCGGAGATTTAATGAGAAATAATATTTTTAATTTCATTTATGTCTTCTATTGTACACTACACTAAGATTAGATTGTACTATAGGTAACACTATTCTTGGCTCGTGTTACATACAATTTGAAGTTTGTTTTGGGGAAATTATTCAACAATACATTATGTATAGATTTTGTTTATTTTATAAATGAAATATGTTTTGATTATGTTATACACAACACAAAAGGGAGATTTCACTACACGCAACCCTTACTTGGCTTGCATTACATGCAATCACGACCTTCCTCGATAGCGTGTGTAGTACGCAATACCGAGTTTCACTAAAAAATGATATGATATTAAAATATTATAAAAACAAGCCGTTATGAATAGTAATACCCACTTTTTTTAAATTTTATAAATTTTTATATTTCAAAATGGACTTCATTTTTGGATTCGGAATATTGAAATTATCCTAGGGTGAATTTTAGTTGTTTTTTTTTTGAAAACATTCAATTTTGATGAATAGTGAAAAACACTAAGTTATATTTTAAAACTGAATTTTTATTTAAATAATTATTTATTTTATTTAAATTTATTTTAGGTCATAATACATACATAATTCCTATATAAGTTCAATGTAATTCATTGGAGTCATTTTTTATAATAATTTTAGATATATAAAATTTTTAATGAACTTCTTACCGTCTTTTACCCAGCTCCTAAGAGAATTTGAAAATTTAAATAAAACTTAATTTCACAGCTTATGTGAGTGGACTTTCAAAAATCTGAGAGACACGGTTGATATCAGTATATAAAATTTTGTTCAATGAGATGAAAATATTTTTTGGTGAATAGTAACTTTTATCTTTTATTTACCACAGTTAAAAGTAAATAGGGTAATTGAGGGTAAAAATAATAATATTATTACCCTAAAACATTTCCTAATTCTAATGTATAAGTTTAATTAAACCAAAAACAACATTAGGAATAACATATGATGCTTTAGGTCCACTTGGATTGGATTAGTACATTTATTATTTTTTAATTCAGAGAAGTGTAAAAAGAGTTAAAATCAAGGTTTAATAACTAAAACACTTTTAATATAGGGTTAAAAACAATATAAATTCGACTATAAATATTCATTAGAAATATAAAAATGTTTCCTAGATAATTTAATTTTATTTATGATTTTTAGACATTAAATAATTTGATTTATTTACGGTACAATGATGATGCAGTAATTGCCTTATTATTGAAATATTAACATAAGTGATATTATAAATAACCAACTAAATGTAATTTGAGACTTTTTTTGAAATAAAGTAATTTTATAGGTTAATATAACATATTAGTGTTGGTTAGATGAATTTTTCTCTAAGTAATAAAGCTGTTATTAATTTAGAAAAAACAAAATACCAAATAGTGTCAAAATTGTCATAAAAGAGTTTTTAAAACAAATATTATATTTTTAATTTCTATAATGGTCCTAAGATTCTAAGGTTCGGCCAAAAGACTTATATTATAATATATACAACATTAATGAACCAATTGGGGTTTGATTGGCAGTTTATAGTAAGTTTATTAACCATATAGTGTAAGAATACAAGAAGACACAGTAAAAGGTAAATTATTTAACTTAGAGTTAAATCTAAATGATAAGGTTAAATTGGTAACCTAAACTTGTCTAAAACTAATTGTTTTAGAGAATTTCGACACATACCCACCCTAGCATTGAAATAAGTTACTTTGGAGACATTATAAACCGAATATGAATTTATTATAAGATAATATTTTAAGTTTTTCCTAAGGTTCCCCTTACCACTCTTATAAAAAGGAACTCCCCTTCTCTCTAATTCACACCTCCAAAGCCGTTTGGATCTACCAAACCCTACCCTAATAACCTATAAACTATAATCACTTCATTTTAGAGGCCATCATTTATTCAGAAATCCAGCCTAAGGATCCTTTTTGGTCAAATCAAAAGGAAGAACCCGATGAAAAGGTAAATATGTCACCACCTATTTCAAGTTATTTTCTTCTTCAACTTCCTCTTTATTTTTTGTTTCCATTATAAAATAATAAATCCAGTATCTTATATATACTATGATGTTATTATAATAATGGTACAATAATGTCAGTTATTTTATCAATCCTATGAATGAAAAAGTCACCACATGTACATACGTACGACTTACTGTTTCGACATCCTGGTGTAGTTTGTTATTCAAATATTTCATAATTTGGATGGGTATAATAATGAGTATAAATTATATAAATAATAAATATAAAATTATTATTATTATTTATATATGATATACCATCCAATTATATAATATTTTAATATCAAAAAATGATATTGTCGCTCGTGCGTATGTACGGACTACCGTCTCCACGAACACGATGAGATTCATTTTACATGTTAACCATTCCAGAGTAATTATAAAGTATATATAATAAATAATCATGAAATATATAACATAATAATGATTCTAGATTTATGTACATATACGATTCATTCAATTAATTATATTCAATTCAATAGGGAAATGAAAACAGCATTCATTCGTACGTAATGCCTACCGTCTCTATGAACTGTGTATTAAATTTCCATTAATCGATCTATCATATATATTTATATGCTGAATATATATTATATATAAATCATTTTTTACAACCTATAATTATGTAAATCAGTATATAAGTAATAATATCAATAACAACAAGTCAAACACGTATGATAAATGAAATGATTTTTCCCAAAATGCTACTTTAACATGGAATTGATAAAAGAAAAGGTAAGATAAAGTCACAAGTGAATAATATAAGATATCATAAACATTATTATGGTTCTTTTACAAGTTTATAATATGTTTAAACCCACTATACATAAGTTTCAGACACGTATGGAAGAAATTGGACTTAAGGTAAGGGATAATTATTCCAATCTCATTCTTATATGATATTGTTTATTCGTAAGTATTTAATGGGGTTATGTTTATCATCCATGTCCATGCATTCGAATTTTTTTTTAATAAAATGTTTACTATTATTCCATGTACTTTTAAAGTCATTTATACCCTTTTATGACTTTTATTACAAGGTATGGAAGGAATCATTCTTTTTATTACCATACGAGTTACTTTTTGACTTTTCCGGCAAAAGTACGAGGATAATGTTTTTTTAACTTATACTACATGAATGGATTTTTACGGATTCATAACACCTTATTTTCATGAATATTACTCTAAAAAATTGCTTGATTATTTTCAAAAAAATCCTTTTCCTTATCAATTTCATGTAATTTTGTGAAAAGAAAATTACTTTCAAGAAAATTATTTTCAAGAAGAAAGGATGTTTTCCTCCAGAATTCTTTTCAAGTGTTTTATCGAAACTATTTTCCATCTAAGATGACATTATTTAGTATGTTTATGTTTCAAGTATAATGTCTCTATTATTTAAATGGTTTTATTTTATTATGATCAAATGATATCTACTTTTTATATGGATTATGTTATGATGGGATGACGTTTATGAAACCCATTTTATTCTTTGGGTTATGATGAATGAATTATGTTTATTTTGTGGAACACATAAGAATGAATTAATTCTGATATGGGTGGGACCTATATCTCCCTCTAATGAATTGGTTAAAGATTTATATATCATGAGATATACATGGCTGGAATGGAAAGTAAAATATGGTTCAGTAATACCGGGCTGGAACGACAAGTAATCCCGGTTCAGTAATGGACTTTGTCCACTATGATGGTCTTGGCAGTAATGCCTTGGCTACTATGGAAATCATAACATGTTTCTAATGGTTTTCAACAATTACATGTTTTATTCCCATGATATTTTACCATGATTAATGTTTCTTTATGATCTATGAATTATGTGCAGCCAAGATTTATGTCATTTCTCAAGATTTTGATGTTTTATGTTCATGTTTTTACGTTCAAATGTTTATGGATTGTTTTTAAGTTCTCCATGTTTACCCTTACTGAGAATATGAGCTCAAGATTTTTATTTTTTATTTTCCCCATGATATAAAGAATGGTTTTAGGTAAGAAAACCAAAGGGGAAGACCTTTATGGGAGATGTTGAAGATCTTTCACCTTGATTAGAAGATTTTGTTATGAGTTTCCAAAGAAAGTAAACTAATACGGTCTTTGGGTGTCTTTTTTTGTCATGTATTAAGTATTCCACAAAATTAATGTAATTTATATGTACGTCAAGCCTGGGTCTCTATAGTTGGTATTAGAGCGAAGGTTTAGTGAACCTTTGGAAACTAGGATCTGAAAACTTTAGTGAGATCCCTAGAGATATTTCTAAGGTATGTCAAGGGATGTACCTAAGGATTAGTATAACTATAGGTTACAGTCCTAGAATTATGTTTACAATAATGAATAACCTATGGTGAACATTGGATGTCATTTTTTAAATAATGTTTGATAAGTTAGACATTCAATATGTGACTTTTTATGATTATGTGGTTCCTTGTTGTTTTAGATTTTTCTTACACCATGGTTTTTGGTTTTAGTCAATGGAGGGAACTAGAATAAATTGGGTCAAATTTGAATCCAATGGACAAATTTGTGACTATGAGCAAAAAAATTTCATAATTCCCAGAAAGAAAGATTTTATTATTATACCGAATCAGTCATCACGATATTTGATTAATAAGGTGAACTTTAGTGGTATTCCTAATTCATCAAATAAGAGGAAGATGGACTTTTATGCATGTTCTCATGATGAAGAGCATAAGGAAAGGAAGATTGAGATTTCTAAAGAAGGGAAGAAGAAACACGATGAATACATCAAATAGAGGGGGAGATGTTATCTATGGGGAGAGAAGGGTTATAGAGTAAAAAACTGTTATGGAGTTCAATGTATTTTTGTGGAGAACATGGGCATTACCCAACTCAATGCCCTAACCTAAATGGTTACTTCTAAATAAAGGAAGGACTTATTCCTTGAAAATCATTGAAGAGGATGGATTGAAGTGTTTATGTATTGGTTTTCAAGAATAATGTTGTTGAGGTACATTTATGGTATATTAGAATATCTATGTATTGGTCCACTGTGGTTTTCCATAAGAATATGGTACAGGTAACCATGAAAAGTGATTAACATATTTTTGGAAAGAAGATGATATGCGCATAATGAAGGGATTAGAAGAATATAATATGTTTGATAGTATTCATGAGCTCATGATTGAGATTAGGACAAAGTGATATCATGGTTTGAGTATATAGATTTTTTAGGATTTTGGTATGTGGAAAGAGTTTACATTTGACAGAATTCATGTTTTCACTAAGGTTCTATGGTAATACATGTTTCAAAAGAAACATGATTAAGGTAATAAAATATTTGTAATGTGACCAAAAAGATATATCTTGTGATATATGAGGGATAAATGATGGTATTCACGTACTTGTTATATGACCTTTTTAGTAATAGTTCTCTTTATACTAATAGTTTGGAAAGAAGTATTTTGGATAAGTCTTAAGGTAAAAATGAAATTAGTTCAACATTAGATAGTATTGTTTAAGGATAGAACTTTTTATGGATATTATTTTGGAAATGTTATAATAGTATAGTTTAAGAAAAGGGAAAACCTGCAGAATTGGTGACAACCCATCGCGTCGGACAAGGATGCGGGAATCAAACCCACAACCAAAGTTTGACATGCCTTTATTTCCACTAGCCTACTGTAAGTCCCTGGTTAGAAGAAAATAGTTTTATTTTTTTAAGCGGTTTGATAGTTGGAGTCTAAGTTCATTTTTTAACCTCACCATAGATGGACTTACGTATTTTTAATAACTTTTCCTAGTATTTTGTTTGAGACAAATGGAATGACCTATCATTATATCGCATGATCTGCTAACATTTCAAGAAGGAAAAATTCAACTTTATTTCTTTAAATAAGAGATGAAGTGGAAATTTTTCATGGAATGACCAATGATGATATTACACTGAAATCAAGTAAGTATTTCTCCTTGTGCAATAATTTATCAACATTAGGGAAATGATATTGAATACATAAAACATTGTCCTAGTACCCTCATATTCGATTAATCAGATGGTACCTTAGATCATCAAAAATTCATGGCTTTGTGATTATTGTCTTTTTTATAGCCATGTTCTCTACCACTCTTCATCAGAACATGATGGTTAGATTTATCTTTCGTATACATATTTTCACCTATGTTTTTTTGTGGAAACCCAATGATGAGTTAATTTGGGTAACCATTATGTATTTTTTAAAATTAATAATTAGTATTCCTTTTTACGATGTGGATTTCTATGAATGAATCTTTCAAGTAGCAAACCATTTATAACCCCGACAAATTTGAAGGGTGAAATTCATTTTAAGGGGGGTTGAATGTAACAACCCGAGATTTCATGAGAAATAATATTTTTAATTTCTTTGATTTCTTCTATTATACACTACACCAAGATTAGATTATACTATATGCAAAACCGTATTAGATTGTAGTATACTCAACACTATTCTTGGCTCGTGTTACACATAATTTCATGTTCGTTTTGGGGAAATTATTCTACGCAAAATTAAGTATAGATTTTTTTAATTTATAAATGAAATAAGTTTTTATTATGTAATAAACAAAACAATAGGGAGATTTCAATATACTCATCCCTGACGTGGCTTGCATTACACACAATCGTGACCTTCCTCGATAGCGTGTGTAATACGCAATACCGGGTTTCACTAAAAAACGATATGTTATTAAAATATTATATAACTAGCCATTATAAATAGAAATACCCACTTTTTGAAATTATATAAATTTTATCTTTCAAAATGGACTTCATTTATGGATTCGGAATATCAAATTTATCTTAGGGTGTTTTTTTGGTGTTTTTCTGAAAACAATCAATTTTTGATGAATAGTGAAAAACACTGAGTTATAGTTTAAAACCAAATTTTTATTTAAATAATTATTTATTTTATTTGAATTTAATTTAGGTCAAAATAGATACATAATACATATATTAGTTCAATGTAATTCATTGGAGTCATTTTATAAAAATTTTAGATATATAAAATTTTTATTGAACTTTTTACCGTCTTTTACCCACCATCTAGGAGAATTTGAAAATTTACAGAAAACATAATTTTACCACTTATGTGAGTGTAATTTAAACAATCATAGAGACACGTTTGATATCAGTAAGTAAAATGTGGTTCAATGAGATGAAAATAATTTTTGGTGAATAGTAACTTTTAAATTTTATTACCACGGTTAAAAGTAAATAATGTAATTAAGGGTAAAAATGATATTCTTATTACACTAACACATTTCCTAATTCTATTGGATAAGTGTAATTAGACCAAAAAAACCTTAGGAAAAATATATGACCCTTTAGGTCCACTTGGATTAGATTAGGACATTAATTATTATTTAATTCAAAGAAGAGTTAAAATAGTTAAAATCAAAGATTAATAACTAAAACACTTTTAATATAGGGTAAAACACAATATAAATTATACTATAAATATTAATTAGAAGGATAAAAATATTTCCTAAATAATGGAATTTTATTAATGATTTTTAGACATTAAAAATTAAATTTATTGTTTACACAATGATGAAGTTGTATTTACCTTATTAATGAAATATTATCATAATTGATATTATAAATACCCAAATTAATGTAATTTAATACTTTTAATGTATTATACTAATTTTATAGGTTAATATAACATATTTGGGTTGTTTAGATGAATTTTTTTTGAAGTAATAATTCTGTTATGAATTTACAAAAAGCAAAATACCAAATAGTGTCAAAATTGACATAAAAGAGTTTTTAAAACAAATATTATATTATTAATTGATAAAATGGTCCTAAAAATTTAAGTTTCATCCAAAAGAATTATATAATAATATATATGATAATAATGAACCAAGGGGGGTTATATTGGCAGTTTATAGTATGTTTATTAACCATATAGTGTAAGAATACAAGATGACACGATAAAAGTTAAATTATTTAACTTAGAGTTAAATCTAAATGATAAGGTTAAAATGTTAACCTAAACTTATCTAAAACCTATTGGTTGAGAGTATTTAGACCCATATTTACCCTATCCTTATAATAAGTGACATTGGAGCCATTATAAACCAAATATGAATTTACTATAAAATAAACTTTTTAGTTTTTCCTAAGGTTCCCCTCACCCCACTTCTAAAAGGGAATTCCCCCTTCTCTCTAATTCACAGCTCCAAATCCATTTGGCTCATCAAAACCCTTCCCAAATAAACTCTCACTGATCCTCAATTCATCTTAGAGGCCTTCCTTTAGTCATAAAGAAAACCTATGGATACCTTTTGATCAAATCCAAAGGAAGAACTCGATGAAGAGGTAAATATCTCACCACCTATTTCAAGTTCTTTTCTTCTTCCACTTCCTCCTTCTTTTTTGTTTATAACAACCCATACTTTTCATACACATTTATCTCTTCAGAATTGAAGCACACTTATTACAACATATAACAAAACCATGAAAGGACCATATAGGTAGAGTGTCTTTAGAAACTGGGAAACATAAACAACTGGTTTATAAATCATCTACGTTGTCTCCCATTTATCATATCTAGAGTCCCTTTTGAAATATTCTACTTAATACCCTTCATCCAAATCTAGGGAAAAGAAAACATACAAAAGGGTGAGCTCAAATTCTCAGTAAAGGTAAACAAAAGAAATATCAATCATATCAGATTTATAAGAACACAACATTTTGAATATCTTAACCTGCAAAAGATTTCATAATATCATAACATGGGATAAATCATAGTGGTGAAATGTAATCCCAAATAATCATAACATAAAACATGAAACTTTGTGGCATTCAAACATAATCATAGAAAATCATTTCATCTTAGTCAAGACTCATTGTCAAGACTATCATAGCGGACAAAGTCCATTACTGAACCGAGTTCACTCCTCGTTCCAGTCCTGTATCACTGAACCAGATTAACTTGTCATTCCAACCATGTCTATCTCATGAGATATAAATCATTACACAAAAAATTTGATGGAGATATAGGTACCACCCATCTCATAATTAAACCATTTTTATGTGTGCTGCAAAATCATAAATCATACATCGTAGCATAACCCATGTAACAAAAATGGGATTCTTAAACATTATTCCATTATAACATAATCCATATAATATAAAAAGACATCATAAAATTAATTCCGTAATTCCATAATCTAATAAATGTAATAATAGGGATAGAAACAGAACCCTATATTATCTTATATTGAAAATAATTTTGATAAAACACTTGAACACCATTCTTGAGGAAAATATACTTCCTACTTCAAAAACAATTTTCCTTTCTTAACATGTCATACAATTTTAAACTAAAAGAAGTTGACTAAAAATAAAGTTTAAAACTTTTAGAGGAAGATTAATGGAAATGATGTTCTATGAAATCATAAAAATCTATTCATTCTGTATAAGTTAAAAAAACTTTCATCTCGTACTTTGGCCAGAAAAGTCAAAAAGTACCTCGTACTAAAAATGACAAAAGATTCCTTTCATATCTTTTACTAAATACTCAAAAAAAGGTAAAATTGGATTTAAAAGATTGTAGGAGGATAGAAATAATATTACATATTTAATAAAAATGGATTTGGATGATAAATATTCCCTAATAAATTCTGAAGTATAAACAATCTCAGATAAAAAGGAGATTGCGAGATTTTCCCTTACCTTAGGTCAGATATACTTTGTACGTGTCCGAACCCCCTGTATAATTATTTAAATAATGTCATTGACTTATTCCAGAATCACATGAATTGTTATGATATCATATATGGTCATATTATTAGCTTCTTATTTGTAATATTTCATTGCAACTTGTTATTCAGCTGTTTATTGCTTTATGTTATTATGCATGTTTTGTTGAATAAATTGTTATTCTTATTTTTAGTTATAGATAAAAAATTTCTAGAATGGTATTAAGGTAATATATATCATATTTACTCATTCAATTAATTTATAAAATCATTACTCAATAAAGAACATGTAGAACGAGTCACATCACATCCTGGAGATGGTAAGCCGTACGTACGCACGAGCGATGATATTGTTCCCATGATCATGGAATTATATTGAAGTGTATGTATACTATTTCATAATCAATATTACATTACAATAATAATATATAGTTCTTATTTACACAATTATACCCATCCAAGTAAGCTGGTGGTGGAAAACAGATTACACCACGGCGTGGAGACGGTATTTCGTACGTACACACGCGCGGTGATTTCCTTTTCCATAGGATGGATATAAGTTGAAATAGGGATGTTTCATATTTATAATAACATATCATTATATGAGTGATACTAATTTTATTACTTCATAATGAAACAACTAAATAAGAAGAAGAAGAAGAAGAAGAAATAAATTTGAAAGAATCGTTAACAGATATTACCTCTTCTTCGACACGCCTCTTTGAAACCTCCACTTAGGCCACTGAAATTTGTCTTTGAAGAATTCCAGGACCTCTAGGATGTTTCTAGGGAATTGTAAGAGATAAAGTTTCCGTGGTTGGCCGATCTTGAAGGCTCAATGTGGTGTGAGGAGGAGAGGGAGGAGGTGCCCTTTTATAAGGGAGGAGAGGGGCATATTTGGAATTATAAGAAATATTAATTTATAATAAATTCCAAACCCACATAAAAACGTCAAAAAATGACTCACATAAGAATCTTAGATGATATAGGGTTTTAACCCCATCAAATAATAAAATTTAGACAAGTTGGAAATTTATTTTTAACATTATCAACACCATTTATCCTTATATAATCTATATAATTTTATTTGTGGTAATAATATTCCTAATTTTAAATCATTATAAATAATTACTTATATGTTGTTAATTTTCCATAATTGTATACTTTATTAAATTTTCTACAATATAAATTTTAATTTATAATTTTTAAATATTTTTTTGATTTTTAAACGATTTTATAATATGCAATTTTTAAAAAATAACCCTAGTGTCAATTTTCACACTGTTCATTTATTTGAATTTAAATAAAATATACATAGAAGATATGTAAGAAATAAAAGATTTAAAATATTCATAACATGTCATATTTATCTATAAAATTAGTGGATCACATTAAATAGTTTATATAATATTTTTTTTAATACTTTTAAAACAGTTTATTTGATATTTCAATCAATAAAATAATTTCAACATAACTATTGTGTCATAATTAATGATAATTATTTAATCCCTTAAAATTACAAATAAAATAATATTATGTAGATAATTTTATTATCTTTATAGGGAATATTTATATCCTATGTTTTAAGATGTTTATCACTAAATTAAAATTATTACACTTATAAGATTTAAGAATGTGACATGTTGTCACTTTCTTTGGTTTTAATAATAATTATATTATTTAATGGTCAAAAGTCCATGAAATGAGTCTATTATGACCTTTAGGTGTTATGGGTCGTCCTTTATTCATCCAATATGATTTTGGAAAGTATTAGGGAAATTTGATAATCTTATTTTTACCCTTAATTACTAGATTCACCTTTTACTCTAGTAAATAAAAACTACCATAGTTACTATTCATAATATCAAAAAAAGTAACCTATTAACATAATTTGGACCCACTGAATTGAAATATGGAATCCATTTTTCAAAATTCTAAACACAGAAGTTGTAGTAATTAATTAAAAATTAATCCCGTTTTTAAGCAAACGAGTTTTAAATGCTAAAACATTGCCAAAGATTGAAATGTTTTTACCTATGAATTCAATGTAAAATTAATGCTAATGACATAAATTATATTAAATGGTAAAAATAAATTCTATTTATACTTTAAAACCATTCAATATTATAATTTAACCGTATAAATTATTGCGATGGAAAAAGGTGTTTTTAATTAAAATATAGCAGGTTTTTATTATTCATTAAAATATGAAAGTTATCAGAATACTATGAAATATTTATCCAAAGTAAATTTTTATATCCTGATTATAAATAATAATTTTATTTTGTCAAATTTAACTTATAAACATGTCAAAAACTATATTTAAAGTGGGTGCACCATCAAAAGGCTCCAAAACTGCATTTTTTTAAAAATACTTATTTTACCCGAAAAATTTATTTTTTTCACATACCATGTTTTAGAAAATATGTAAGATGAATAATAATGATATAAAATTTAAAATTCAGTTAATACTATTCATAATGGCTAGTTTATAATATTATAATAATATATTGTTGTTTAGTGAAACTCGGTATTGCGTATTACACACGCTATCGAGGAAGGTCGTGATTGCGTGTAACGAAATCCAAGCTAGTGTTGTGTGCAGTGAAAGATTACTTTGTTGTTTTGTATAAAATAAGACATAAAATAATATGGTTCTCATAAAATATTAGGGTGTTACATTCTACCCCCCTTAAAATGAATTTCACATTCAAAATTTGACACTTCGTAACAAACAGATGATGATACCTCTCTCTCATCATATCCTAAAGCTCCCATGTAGCTTATTCTAATTGGTGGTTCCTCCATAAAACTTTCACCAAGTGAGTGGTCTTGTTCCGTATAATTTTTTCACTATGATCTAGAACCTCTATCGGTTGTTCATCATAAGAAAGATCTTGCTCCAGCGGTACAACTTCTGAGCTTAGTACATTTGAAGGATCATGTATGTACTTTCTGAGGAGAGATACATGGAACACATCATGAACTTGAGAGAGATTCAGTGGAAGAACCAATCGGTAAGATACCCTCCCAACACGATCTAGTATTTCGAAAGGACTGATATACCTAGGGATCAACTTTCCCTTCTTTCCAAATCTCATTACGCTCTTCCAAGGAGATATTCGTAAGAACACTTTATCACCCACTTCAAATTCTAGGTCTTTTATTTGGTTATTGGCATAACTTTTTTTCGACTCTGAACTGCTCTTATATGTTGTTGAATAGATCGGACCTTTTTGCCATCTCATCAACACGATCAGGTCCTGATAGCTTTCCTTCCCCAACTTCATCCCAGAAAGTTGGAGTTCGTCATATCTTTCCGTAGTGAGATTCATAACGAGCCATTTGAATACTGGAGTGAAAGCTATTATTATAAGAAAATTCCACCAAAGGTGGGTGTTGATCCCAACCACCTTTGAAATCCATAGAGCAAGCTCTCAACATGTCTTCTAGACTTTGAATTGTCCTCTCAGACTGACTGTCTATCTGAGGATGATAAACGGTGCTGAAAGTCATCTCTGTATCTAGAGTATGGTGAAGAATTCACCATAACATCGAGGTAAACCTCAGATCCAGATCAGATATAATGTAAAGTGGTACTCCATGAAATCTTAGCACTTCCTATACATATATCCTGGAAAGCTGATCTAGGGAGAAATCTTCTCTAATAGAAATGAAGTGTGCCGACATTGTAAGACGATCAACTTTGACCCAAATAGCATTATTGCATTTGGATGTTTTAGGAAGTCTAGTGACAAATTCCATAGTGATGTTTTCCCATTTCCATTCAGGTATGGGTAATGGTTGTAACATCCCCTTAGACTTCTGTATCTCAGCTTTAACTTGCTAAAAAACCAAGCATCGAGAGACATATTCAGAAACATCTCTTTTCAGGCCATCCCACTAGAAATACTCTTTCAGGAACCTATACATCTTCGTGATTTCAGGATGAATAATGAATGAAGAACTATGAGCCTCATCCAGTATCTCTTTCTTTAATTCTAGGATGGGAGGAACACAAACCCGATTCCTGAACCTTATTATCCCATCACAATCAAGGTTGAATTCTGGAACATTTCTCACATTCTTTTTTAACTCTACATCTTCTTTTTGTTCCTCTTTAATCGTCAAATTCATAGATGGTTGAACCTTCATTTGAGAAAGATAAGATTTTCCCCCTTCCATTATAAATCCAAGATCCATCCATTTTAAATCCATAAATATTGGATCTTTTGAGATCCTAATCATGGATAAGCTAGTATGGTCTTGTCAACTTAATGCGTCTACCACCTTGTTTGCTTTCCCAGGGTGGTAATGAATTGAGCAGTCATAATCCTTAATCAGCTACAACCATCTCCTTTGGTGCATATTTGGTTCCTTTTGTGTGAAAATATAATTTAAACTTTTATGATCAGTATAAATATCACACCTTTCACCATAAAGTTAATGAATCCATATCATTAATGCAAAGATTACCGCAGCTAACTCCAAATCATGAGTTGGGTAATTTTGCTCATGGATATTCAACTGTCGTGAGGCATAATATATCACCATATCGTTTTCCATGAGAACACACCCCAATCCCTTATTGGATGAATCACTATAGATCACACACCTTTCTCCACTATAAGGCAGTGTGAGCACATGTGCACTAGATAAACTTCTTTTCAACACCTTGAAATTCTCTTCACACTCCTCAGTCCACACGAACTTAACTTCTTTTCGAGTCAACCTAGTGAGTGGATTAGATAATCAAGAAAAATCTTTTACAAAACGTCGATAATATCTAGGAAAAACAAGAAATCTTCGGATCTTAGTTACTGTTGCTGGTCTCGACCATCTTTCGATAATCTATATCATTTCCTGATCCACAGATATCCCCTCTTTTGAGATTATGTGACCCATAAATGAATCTTTTTGAAGCCAAAATTCACACTTCGTGAATTTGTCATAAAGATTCTCCTTTCTTAGGGTCTTTATAACAATTCTCAATTGATCTTCATGTTCTTCCTTTCTCGTTTAATAAACAAGAATATAATCTATAAAGACTACAAAAAACTGATCAAGATAGTCTCTAAAGACTCTATTCATTAGATACATGAAGATAACAGGGGCATTAGTAAGACCAAATGTGATCACTATAAATTCATAGTGTCCATACCTTGTACGAAAATTCGTCTTTGGTATATCCTCTTTTTGGACCCTTAATTGATGATACCCTAAACGAAGATCAATATTGGAAAAGTATTGGGCTCCATGTAGTTGGTAAAATAAGTCATCAATGCATGGGAGAGGATATTTGTTCTTGATAGTGATCTTGTTAAGTTCTCGATAATCAATGCAGAGTCTCATTGATCCATCTTTCTTCATAACAAACATAATGGGTGATCCCCAAGGTGACACACTAGGGCATATGAATCCTTTATCAAGATTCTCTTGGAGTTGCTTCTTCAGTTCCTGAAACTCAATTTGGGCCATTCTATAAGGTGTCTTTGAAATGGGCATAGCACCTGTTATGAGTTCTATTGAAAACTCAACTTCACAATTTAGTGGAAGACCTGGAAATTCCTCTGGAAAGACATCATCAAACTCTCATACAATGGGTGTATTATTAATCATGAGCTTCTATCCAACCATTTGAGATAAATAACCTTCATTTATTAGAATCAAGACCCATAAGATGGAAGAAATTTCCACTGAAAGGTTATATTCGTCCGTGCATCGATAGATGATAGTAGATTGATCGGGAATATTAAATGTGATTTCCCTTATTTGGATATTGATATGAGCTCCATATAAAGAAAGCCAATCCATGCCAAGAATCACATCAAATTCCACTATAGGAAGGATCACAAGATTTTCAAGAAGAAATTTCCCAAAAACATCAATTGATTAAGAATTATAAACTTTTGAGGTGACTGTTGTGACATTAGGAGTTGTCACAACTAACTTAACATCTAATTGTTGAGGTAATACAACGATACCATTAGAAAATTCTTCAGAAATAAAATAATGGGTGGATCCAGAATCAAATAAAACATTTTCTACTTTAGAGTGGATGGTATGTGTACCTTTCACCACTTCGTTATCATACTCCACATCGCTGATAGTAATTGCATGTGACTTTCCTTTGTCTTTGGCCTTTAGAGTTTGTTGACGTCAATAATCATCAACAACCCTTGGATTAGGGCATTGATTAGCATAATGCCCCATCTCCATGCACATGAAACATTGAAGTGTAGGAGGTTCATTCTGTGTATCCCTTTCTTTGTTCGCATCATTAGGCATCTTATTCCCATTATTTCGATATTAAACTACCCGATGACCTTCTTTCCCACAATTAAAACATTTTCTTGTCCCTTTAAGACAATTCCCTCCATGTTTCTTTCCACTATTTTATCATAATAGAAAAATAATCTTCTTTTCAGTGTGGTCTTTAGATTTTCCTTTGAATTCCATTTTCTTCTTCTTATCAAACCCATATGACTGATGGCTTACTCCAATCTCCATATCAACCTTGATAGCACATCTAAAAATTTCCTCGTATCTATTGAAGTCCCTTATGGATAACGCCCTTCGAAGACTTGGTTTTAAGCCACTAAAGAATCGATCGATCTTACTCTCAGGTTGGATAATAATTCCGGAAGCAGACTTTGCAAGTCTTGTAAAATTTGTTTCGTATGTACCAATATATTCATCATCCTTTTACTTCAGTTCAAGAAACTCCTTCTCCATATTTGTTGGAAGAATACGAGGGAAGTAGTTATTGAAAAATAATTTCTTGAACTCGTCCCATTCCATGGACTCAATTTCATCCCTTTTCCTCGTATTCTTGATAAGATTCCACCATTGATCAGCATCACCTTCCAAACGATACACTGATAAGATGACTTTGTCATGTTCAGAACATTGGAGAACCGAAAATATATTTTTAGTGGTACTGATCCATTATTCAGCCACTAATGGATCAGAAGACCCGCTGAATAAAGGTGGACACTACCTCATGAAGGATTTAACAGAATGTTGCTCCCTCCTTTGATCGTTTGGAAGTCCTGTATGATTCATAGCTTGAGAAAGTTGTGTGAGCATGGCTACAAGATTTTTCATTCCGGCTCTCATAACGTTTGGTTGCTTAGGCGGACAATCATTTCATTGTCCGTCACATTCATCATTATCACGGTTCCTTCGGGATCTAGCAATTGACTAAAACCAAGAAGCATAGTGTGAGAAACACTAATTACAATAGGAAAACCACATAATAAGCAATAAAATTTCACACTTTAGTTCTTATCATAGGTTACTTATGGCCATTTATAAAATACTAAGATTTTGTTTTATTCTTAAACATATCCTTAGGGTTCTTACTAAGGCTTTCACATCCTAGTTTCCAAAGGTTGACTATTCCATTCCTCTGATACCAACTATAATGACCCATACATTACATACATTGTTATTACTTCATAATTTAAGAATACATATTACAACATATAACAAAACCATGAAAGGACCGTATAGGTATAGTGTCTTTAGAAACTGGGAAACATAAACTACTGGTTCATAAATCATCTACGTTGTCTACAATTTATCATATCTAGAGTCCCTTTTGGCATATTCTACTTAATACCCTTCATCCAAACCTGGGGAAAAGATAACATAAAAAAGGGTGAGCTCAAATTCTCAGTAAGGGTAAACAAAAGAAATATCAATCATATGATATTCCTAAGAACATAACATTTTGAATATCTTAACCTACAAAAGAGATCATAAAATCATAACATGGGATAAATCATAGTGGTGAAATGTAATCCCAAATAATCATAACATAAAACATGAATCTTTGTGGCATGCACACATAATCATAGAAAATAATTTCATCTTTGTCAAGACTCATGGCCAAGACTATCATAGCGGACCAAGTCCATTAATGAACCGAGTTCACTCCTCGTTCCAGTCCTGTATCACTGATCCAAATTAACATTCCAATCCAGCCATGTGTATCTCATGATAAATAAATCATTACCCAATGCATTGGAGGGAGATATAGGTCCCACCAATCTTATAATGAAACCATTCTTATGTGTGCCACAAAATCATAAATCATACATCATAGCATAACCCATATAATAGAAATGGGATTCTTAAACATCATGCCATCATAACATAATCCATATAAGATAAATGGACATCATAAAATTAATTCCATTATAACATAATCAAATCAATGTAAAAATAGGGATATAAACAGAACACTATATTATCTTATATGGTAAATAATTTTGATAAAACACTTGAACTCCATTCCTGAGGAAAATATCCTTTCTACTTCAAAAACAATTTTCCTTTCTTAATATGTCATACAATTTTAAACTAAAAGATGTTGTTAAAAATAATCCTAAAAACTTTTAAAGAAGCTTCATAGAAATAATGTTATATGAAATCATAAAAATCCATTCATGTAATATAAGTTAAAAAAACATTCTTCTCATACTTTGGCCGGAAAAGTCAAAAAGTACCTCGTACTAAAAACGACAAAAGATTCCTTTCATATGTTTTAATAAAAACTCACCAAAGGGTATAACTGGATTTAAAAGATTTTAGGAGGATAGAAATAATTTTACATATTGATGAAACATGGATGTGGATGATAAATAATCCCCAATAAATTCTGAAGTATAAACAATCTTAGATAAAAATTAGATTGCAAGATTTTTCCATACCTTAGGTCCGATATGCTTTGTACGTGTCCAAAACTCCTGTATAATGATTTAAATAATCTCATTGACTTATTCCAGAATCATACTCATTGTTATGATATCATATATGGTCATATTCTTAGCTTGTTATTTGTAATATTTCATTGCTACTTGTTTTTCGGGTGTTTATTGATTAATGTTCTTATGCATGTTTTGTCAAATAAATTCTTATTATTCTATTTAGGGTATAGATTCCTAATTTCCAGAATTTTATTAGTGTAATATATATAATATTTACTCATTCAATTCATTTATATAATCATTATTCAATAAAGATCATGTAGAACGAGTCATATCACATCATGGAGACGGTAGGCCGCACGTACGCACGAGTGATGATATCGTTCCCATGATCATGGAATTGTATTGAAGTGTATGTATACTATTTTAGAATCAATATTACTTTAAAATAATAATATATAGTTATTATTTAAACAATTATACCCATCCAATTAAGGTGGTGGTGGAAAACAGATGACACCATTGTGTGGAGATGGTATTCCGTACGGACGCACGCGCGGTGATTTCGTTTTCTGTTGGATGGATATAAGGTGAAAAAGGGTTTCTTCATATTTATAATAACATACCAAAATATGAGTGATACTGATTTTATTACTTCATAATTAAACAACTAAAGAAGATGAAGTATAAGAAGAAATAAATTTGAAAGAATCGGTAACAGATATTACCTCTTCTTCGACACGCCTTTTTGAAAACTCCTCTTAGGGCACTGAAATTGGTCTCTGAAGAATACCAGGACCTCTAGGATGTTTATAGGGAAGTGGAAAAGATAAATTGGTAGGGTTTGTCTGATCTTGAAGGCTAAAAGTGGTGTGAGGAGGAGAGGGAGGATGTTCCCTTTTATAAAGGAGGAGAGGGGCACCTTTGGAATTATAAGAAATATTAATTTATAATAAATTCCAATACCACATAAAAACCTCCAAAAATTACTCAAATCATAATCTTAGATTATATAGGGTTGTAATATAATCAAAAAATAAAATTTAGACAAGTTGGGAATTTATTTTAAACATTATCAACATGATTTATCCTTATAAAATCTGTTTAATTTTATTTGTGGTAATAATATTCTAAATTTCAAATCATTATAAATAATTACTTATATGTTGTTAATTTTCCATAATTTTATACTATATTACATTTTAGACCATATAAGTTTTAATTTATAATTTTTAAATATTTTTGTGATTTTTAAACGATTTTATAATATGTAATTTTTATAAAATAACAATAGTGTCAATTTTGACACTATTAATTTATTTGAATTTAAATAAAATATACACAAAAGATATGTTCTAAATAAAAGATTTAATAGATTCATAACATGTCATATTTATCTAGAAGATTAGTGGAGAACATTAAATAGTTCATATAATATTTATGTTAATAATTGTAAAATCATTTATTTGATATTTCAATCAATAAAATAATATCAACATCACTATTGTGTCATAATTAATGATACATATTTAATACCTAAAAATTATAAATAAATGTATATTATTTAGATAATTTCATTATATTTCTATGGAATATTTATATCTGATGTGTTATGATGTTTATCACTAAATTATAACTGTTACACTTATAAGATTTAAGAGAGCGACATGTTGTCACTTTCATTGGTTTTAATAATAATTATATTATTTAATGGTCAAAAGTCCATTAAATGAATCTAGTCCAACCCTTATGTGATATTGGTCTACTTTTATTCATCCAATAAAATTTTGGAAAGTGTTAGTGTAATTTTATAATCTTATTTTTACCCTTAATTACCAGATTTACCTTTAACTCTAGAAAATAAAAATTACTATAGTTACTATTCATAATATGAAAAAAAAGTAACCTATTAACATAATTTGGTCCCACTGAACCAAATATGGAATCCATTTTTAAAAATTTAAAACACATAAGTTGCTGTAATTAATTAAAAATTAATCTCATTGTTAAGAAAACGGGTTTTAAAAGTTAAAATATCACCAAAGATTGAAATGTTTTTACCTATGAATTCAATGTAAAATTAATTCTAATGACATTAATTATAACAAATGGTAAAAATATATTCTATTTATACTTTAAAACCATTCAATATTATAATTTATCCATATAAATTATTGTGATGAAAAAAGTTGTTTTTAATTAAAATATAGCGTGTTTTTACTATTCATTAAAATATGAATGTTATCAGAATAATATGAAAAATTTATCCAAAGTAAATTTTTATATCCCGATTACAAAGAAAAATTTTATTTTGTCAAACTGAACTTATAAACATGTCAAAAACTATATTTAATGTGGGGGCACCATCAAAAGGCGGAAAAACTGCATTTTCTGAAAAATACTTATTTTACCTGAAAAAATTCATTTTGTGCACATACCATGTTTCAGAAAATGTGTAAGATGAATAATAATGTTATAAAATTCAAAATTCAGTTAACACTATTCGTATCGGCTAGTTTATAATATATAATAATATAAAATTGTTTAGTGAAACTCGGTATTGCGTACTACACACGCTATCGAGGAAGGTCGTGATTGCGTGTAATGCAAGCCAAGCTAGTGTTGTGTGTAGTGAAAGATTCATTTGATGTTGCATACAACATAAGACATAAAAAAATATACTTCTCATAAAATATCAGGGTGTTACATTGTTTCCATTCAAAAATAATAACTCTGGTATCTTCTATATATTATGATTTTATTATAAAAATG
Organism: Viscum album; assembly: GCA_963277665.1. NCBI lineage: Eukaryota > Viridiplantae > Streptophyta > Magnoliopsida > Santalales > Viscaceae > Viscum > Viscum album. Next base: position 576,513,130 of record OY728158.1, read on the forward strand.
GTACAACCATATTAGTTATTTTATCCATCCTATGAATGAAAAAGTCACCACATGTGAGTACGTACGACTTACCATCTCCATGTCGTGGTGTAGTTTGTTATTAAAACATTTCATCAGTTGTATGGGAATAATAATGATTATAAATGATATAAATAATAAATATAACATTATGATGATTCAGTATATATGAGATACCATCCAATTATATACTATTTTAATATTAAATGACTGATATTGTCGCTTGTGCGTACGTACGGACTACCGTCTCCACGAACGCAATGAGATTCATTCTCCATGTTAACCATTCAAGAGTAATTATAAAGTATATACAATAAATAACCAGGAATTATATGAAATAATAATGATACTAGATTTATGTACAAATACGTTTCATTTAATAAATTTCAACCAATTCAATAGGGAAACAAAAATAGTGTTCGTGCGTACGTACGGCCTACCATCTCCATGAACGGTGAAATTCATTTCCATTTATCGATCTATCATATTTATTTATATGCTGAATATATATTATATCTAAATCATCTTTTTCATTCCGGAATTAATTAAATCAGGATATGGGTAATAATATCAAGAAAAACAAGTCCAAACAAGTACGATAAACATTATTATGTTTCCGTTACATGTTAATAATATGTTTAAACCCATAATACATGAGTTTTGGACACGTACTGAAGAAACTGGACCTAAGGTAAGGGATAATTATTCCAATCTCATTCTTATATGATATTGTTTATTTGTAAGTCTTTAATAGGGTTATGTTTATCATCCATATCCATGTTTTCTCCAAATGTTTTCATAAATTTTTTAATATTATTCCATGATTGTTTAAAGTCATTTTTAACCTTTTATGACTTTTACAACATGGTATTGAAGGAATCTGTCTTTTGTTTACCATATGAGGTACTTTTTGACTTTTCTAACAAATGTATAAGGAGAATATTTTTGTAAATTATACGGAATGAATGGATTTTTACGGATTCGTAACGCCTTATTTTCATGAAGCTTCCTCTATATTATTTCATGATTATTTTTAATAAAAATCCATTTATTTTAAAATTTCATTGCATTTTGTGAAAAGAAAATGATTTTGAAGAAGAAAGGATGTTTTCCTCAATAATTCTTTTGAAGTGTTTTATTGAAACTATTTTCCATCTAAGATGACATTATTTAATATTTTTATGTTTCAAGAATAATGTCTCTATTATGTGCATGGTTTTATTTTCTTATGATGAAATAATATCCATTTTTTATATAGATTATGTTATGATGGGATGATGTTTATGAAACCCATTTTATTCTTTACATTATAATGAATGAATTATGTTTATTTTTTCACACACGTAAGAATGATTTAATTATGAGATGGGTGGGACCTATATATCCCTCTAATGCATTGGGTAAAGATTTATATCTCATGAGATAGACTTGGCTAGAATGGAAAGTAAAATACGGTTCAGAAATACTAGGATGGAATGACAAGTAAACCCAATTTAGTAATGGACTTTGTCCACTATGATGGTCTTGGCAACAATGCCTTGGATACTATGGAAATCATAACATTTGATTAATGGTTTTCTATAATTACATGTTTTATTCCAATGATATTTTATCATGATTAATGTTCCTTTATTACCTATGAATTATGTACTTCCAAGATTTATGTCATTGCACAAGATTTTGATGTTTTATTTTCATGTTTTTACGTTCGAATGTTTTTAGATTGTTTTTAAGTTCTCCATATTTACCCTTACTAAGCATTTGACCTCACCCTTTTTATGTTTTATTTTCCCAGGATATAAAGAAAGGTTTTAGGTAAGAAAACCAATGGGGGATATCTTTATGGGATATGTTGAAGAACATTCACCATGATTAAGAGATTATGTTCTGAGTTTCCAAAGACACTAAACTAATACGAACTTTGGGTGTCTGTTTTTTGTCAAATATTAAGTATTTCGCAAAAGTAATGTAATTTCTATGTATGTCAAGCCTGGGTCTATACATAAATACATAATAAATATAAAATATGACATATATAAATATATTTTCTATCATAATTTCCACCATCATAGGTGGTAAAGGAAAAAAATTAACAATCATCATTTAGTGAGGGGATAGTTCGCCGCACCCATAAACAATAAGTCTGTTACCCATTAGATAGAGGAGTGTGTAAGTTTAGGTAGAAACCTTAATATAAAAACATACTTGTATATTTATGATAATTTATTTATATAATAATTTCTTAAATAGAGTGGAGGGGGTGGATAAACAAAATAAAAGAAAGAAGCATGAAAGAAGACATCAACTCTTAATCAAGTAACTTCTTCTAGTTTGTGCCAAAATGATACCTTGGATATATTTATACCCAATTAGAGAATTAAAAATGGAATGGAGGTATGTAGATAAGTGTATTAGGGTGATATTTTCAAAACCTAATAGGTTTCAGAGGTTTGAAGAAGTGGGAGAGGTGGTATCCTTTTATAGGGAAGGAAACGAACTCACTGTCACGAACCAACCCAAGTCGACCCCGAACCGGTCACCCGAGTCGGTCCGCGGCATGGCCCGAGAGGCGTTCCCGATCCTCCCGGGCTGGCGACAAGCGCCAGGGCATCACAGAGTACACAGGGGAACGATTTCGCCCAATAAAAATTTACTAAGAAACAGAAATAAACAAACGACAATAAAATAAAACAGCCAAAAACATAACTAACCTTACCACGAACCAGAACCCCTCGTGATCCCAAGAGTCGCCCAACAAACCACAACCAACTCTCGCCCACGGCGAGCAAGCTCAAGTCAACCTGCAACAGAAACTAAAAACAAGAAAACACTATAGGCGTGAGTATTAAAACTCAGTAGGCTAGCCCGATAAATCTATTCCCAAAGCACTACCATTAAAAGAAGAATTTACCAACTTCTAGTTTGAACTACATTATAGAAAATATAGGTTTTCATACACACACACACATTCCATTTTTAAAACAAGTAACAGTCCATTGCCCTTTTTAATTTAGAAGAATTTTAATGTTGGAAGGAAGAGGTGAATTGCATTTTTAAAACATTTTGCGAATAATTAGAAAACCAAACTTTAGTCGTTAGTCAAAAATAAAATCACACACAACACACACTAAGGGCAACGGGAAAAAGTGGCACACAAGGGTCGGCATCCAAACTCGACCTCTCAATCGTCTGCCGTATACAAATAAACACTAAATGAGACATGGGTCGAACCTAGGAGATCGTGAACAAACCAGAACGTACTATACATCTGACTCATCCTGAAGGCATGCCCTAACTCGATGACGTCATAACGCCCTAACGCCCGGCATAGCCCTACATGGCCTAACCGAGGGGCCCAATCCCCATAGCAGCAATAACTCAGTATTCCCCTGCTATGGGGCCACTAGCCAGTGCGTGATCTAAACTAGTGCAGCAATCGTTCTCAGATAATTCACTCAATATGCCAGGTTCCCATGTCAACACATATAATAAAAGAGGAGTGCATCCCTAATGTAAAACTAGTCAAGATGCACAAGCATCACATACTCCGCTCACCAAATCAACAAACACAAAAGATCGCTCCAAAGAGACTTTTCAAAACATTAATTTCATTAAAAGTACCAAACGGGCCTCATGTACTTGATCAATACCAAATCAATTCCAAAAGAAGGATCAGACGTCGTCACATTTAAAACCAGAAAACACATTTAAAATCTCATATAGGTAGACCAAATCACCATTTTAATTCTGAAGCGCAAACATAAGGGCCAAAGGGGCATTTTCAATATTGCGCAACAGCTAATCCTAAAAAAAAACTTTCGGTACGATGCAGAGAAAGAAGCAGTTCCAATTCCAGCAGTATAACTACTCTAGAAATAATAATATTTAAATACTACTTCCAATTTGATGAAAATTAAATAAATGACAAGAAATAAGTAAATTCTAAATTCAAAGGCAAGTGCAGTGGGAACCTACCTCAACTTGCAGCTCAAACACGGCGACGCGACACGCCTCGCACAGACGTACAAGTACGAGCAAGTCGATGACTGTGGTGTCGCGGAGTCACCTAGCCAACACGCTGCAATAAACACACTGCAACTAAAAACACAAAACCATTTGACTTAAACAATACAAGCAGACAACCCACGCAAAAGAACCACCTGGACAAAAAATGCAAACCTACTTCGCACCATCCACAATATTACTAAACCACTCCAAAAATTATGAAATAAAATTCAAAAAGTAACTCGCAACATTACACAAACTAAACACACTTTTGATCAAACACGCAACTAAGTCCCACTAAAACAAAAACGCACCACTTGCACGATTAGATAAACCAATTGCACAATTTATATAAAAAAAACAAATAAACAACTCATGACTAGTTTCCATAAAAAATGCGTCTTAATTCACATGAATGTGTTATAAGGTATAAAACCGACACTAAGTTCACAACAAAAAAAAAATAAAATAAAAATAAATTAAACTTCACATCAAACACATTAATCACAATTATTCCAAATTAACTATCCAAATGAAGAAACAACACTAACCTCACCAATCACACTGCAACAAATGCAAAACAACTAAAACACAAAAACACTGACTTAAAATAATTTATATGAATCAGGAATGAAAAAATAACAAATGAATATATAAACATTGACATAATATAATCCATGTAAAATAAAAGAAAACCACACCTCGACGCCAGAGCAGGTGAAACAGGTGATCCCAAAACGCACGCCTTTGGCGGAAAGCGTTCAGTGCACACCTAGAAGGAACGAGGCGCGCAGCTAGTCACATGAACAGGAGCAGTGGTGCCAGACAGTGTAGCGGCGCTACGAGAGGCTAGCCGGGCAGCACGTGGACGTTGTGGGAGGCCTATGGGTCAAAGCGAAAGTGACGGGTGCGGCGAGCAGGGCAGGGCGAGTGTGGTGCGGCCGGAGGCGGCTGGCCGGAGGCAGCGCAACCGGGACGAGCTGGCCGGAGGCTCCGCGATGGAAGTGGGCAGGAGTCAGGAGGTGCTACCGGAGATGGCCGGGCACCGGAGGTTGGCCAGGGGGCAGTTTGTAGGGAAAGGATGGCAGGGGGTTTCGGCCGGAGGAGGAGGTTGTGCGGGCGGCAGCCGGCGACGGTGTCCGGGTCGGAGGAGGCCGGCTGGACGGAGGGAGGTCGGCGGCTGGAGTCGGAGGAGGGAAGCTGGACGGGAGGCGGGACAGGAGGCCGGAGAAGGGAGGCGCGGCCGGAGGGAGTGCCGCCGGAGGAGGGTGCCGCTGGGGCGGCTCGGCCGAAGGAGCAGGGCGGGTGAACGGAGGTCGGCGGGTGGAGGCCGGGACACCGGAGGAGGAGGTGCGGCGGCCAGCGGCTGGGAAAGGAGGGGGCCGGGTCGCACAACGAGGGGAAGGAGGAGGAGCGGTTCGCGCGGAGGAAGAAGAAAGAAAGAGGGAAGAGAGAAAGAGAGAGGAGGGGGAGAGAAAAAGAAAGAAAAGAAAAAAAAGAAAAAAACATAAAGGGTGGCGGCGCATAGGGTTACGGGGGAAAGAGGGAGAAGAGAGAGAAGAGAGGAAAAAAAATAAAAATAAAAATAAAAGTAATAATAATAATAATAGAGAATAAAAAAAAGGTAAATAAAATGAAATAAAAGAAGAAATAAATAAAATAAAGTAAAGTAAAATAAATAAATCAAATAAAATAAAATAGAATAAGATAGTTAATAAAAAGAGGTTGATAATAATATTAGTAATAATAATAATTTTAATAATTATCATTATTATTATAATTACAAACATATATGCACACATATATATATATGTGTGTGTATATAAACATATATATAGATACACTTATATAAACAAATTTATAAACATACACATATGAACATACATAACAAATTACAACTTATAGACATATATAATCATATGCATAAACACATTTACGCATAAACATATAATGTTAATAAAATATATATTTATCAGCATACGGGTATATATACACATATAAACATACATATATGCACATTACGTTAAAAATAATAATAATAATAATAATAATAGTAATAATAATAAAAATGATAATAATGTATAAACATATAAACACATACAAACATATTTGCACATAAACATATATAACATATAACATATAACCTTACAGCATATAAGCATAAAAAACATGTGTATATATTACATAAGCACATATAACATATATGTATCAACACATATAAACCTATATACATATATATATATTTATTTATTAATTCGCTAAATCAACTAATCTAAGTAATATTAAAATTAGATGACCGCGCGGTATTTGCGCACCGTATGGCTCCAAGCGGACCGCAAGCAGGCCACGCGTCTTAGACTTAAGGAGTTCGCGCACTATCACAAACCATAAACTCATCCCAAAAATAAAAACTTAGACCGAAACTCGCCCGCACACAAGCAAAAACACCCGACGTTAAGATAAATAAAATAAATAAAGTAAATAACTAAAAACAGACATGACAATTCTCCCCACCATAAAGCTTTCCGCCCCCGGAAAGCAATAACAAGATCAAAACCCCAAACAAAAACCGACATTACTTTACAATTTAAATAAATATCTAAAGGGTGACAGCAAAGAGATTCTAAACACACTCCCAAAAAGGGGAGCGATAAACCAAAAGAACTCATATAATATGAACGAATTACTCGCTAAGTGTCACCCGCCCCCAAAAGTGTGACCACCTCCAGTTGATCGCTTCAAAGGACAAAGAACTTTAACAATAGTAGATCCAGGACAACATACACCCACCTTAACACCATTCAACAGAACTCAACCAATTTCTTCATCCTCAATTCAACCTTACAACACAACATCCGGAACAACGTCAATTAAAACACAACGACTCTTTTTAAAGCAACGAACAGGTCAAAACCACATCCAACGCATATCTCTTAAAACCTTACTCCAATCTGACACTAAAAACCTCACGCCACAACTCTTTAACAAAAGAAGAATATAGATTTTGGTGACTCTATATAAGACCAACCGCAACCCAACCAAAACCCAGAACGAGACTGGGAGATTGACACGGGAAGTCCGAACGGACTCCCCACCATAAGAAACAAGCTAAATTGAATTTGGCAAGACCTGTGACAGTTATTTCCACCACAAGTGTCAAGTCAGTTCCCGGAATAGGACCAGAACACCATCACTTGAGACAAAATTCATGATCACAAGAATTTTCAACATGGGGAGGTCGAATGGACTCCCCACCATAAAGCTTTCGAGAAGAGAAGAATAGGAGGACCTCCCGGCATTATCACCAGCCATCACTACCCACGGGTGGGAGGGGGGGCCCTGTCCAACACACCACCCCCACCCAGAAAGCATAAAGCGAGCAACTCTTAATAAATGAGAGCAACAACATGACCAGGAAGTTATTACACATAAACTAGGCATAATGAGGAAAAATGATTCTGACTGCGTGCACTTACTGAGAACAACACCCTGCCGCAAGACTTCCCCTTTCGTTGGAGCTCCGCCGACTACGCGCTAGCTTCACTCCGAGGCCTATGGCTGGAGCTCTGATGAATGAAGCTTCTTCCGGCTTCGCAGTCAGGTTCATGAAACCCCAAAAGCATGACACAAGAACCAGAATTTTTAACAATTACACATCCATAAGATCAAAGGTTTAAAAGAGTTCAGCCACAACCATTCTTTCGACTGAAAGAAAAGAACACCACAAAACAGTACATGTAACGACTACTACATCCATGAAGCATCACGAAAAAGGAAAACATCAAGCTCATCCACCAACATCTCCCTATTCCTGCTGATGGGCTGAAGTGACCTTCGACGATCCAGGTCTAGCTTTAGTGCGCTTCTTGGAAACACCTCGGAAAAATCGCTTCAAGTGACCTAGACGTCCACAGGTGTGGCAGGGTCTTGGAGCACATGGACATGTCGGCCTTTTGTGACCCTGTCTACCACACTGGTGACAGATCACAACATTGCGCTGTGAAGAAGATGACTGAAGGTCTGAAGGCCTCTTGATTCCTCTACCAGCACCACCAGCGTCAGGTCGCTTCTTACTCTTCTTACTATCATCATCTGAAATGCTTCCCAAAGCTGGAGGATTCGCCACCTCAAGTCCTCCTACTAGCTCAGCTTCAGCAAGAAAGGCTTGCTCGACAACATCCGAGAAGGTGGTTTGGTTGAGCTCTTCCACTCTCGAACGCAGCTCAGGTCGGAGCCCAGACTCAAATTGCCGAGCCTTCCCGTGATCATTCGCAACAAACCACTGATCATACGGAACTAGGTCTACAAAATGTCGATAGAACTCCAGTACCGATTCAACGCCCTGCTGGAGAAAACACAACTCCATCCTCTTCCTCAGCTTCGTCAACTCAGAGAAGTGTTGTTGGATGAATGATGACTTGAAAAACTCCCATGTCAAATCTTCCCCAGGCTTGTTCCGAGACATGGACTTCCACCATTTCCAGGTTGGACCTTCAAGCATGAAGGTAGCCAACTTCACCTTTAATGACTCAGGTAGACCAATGGAACTGAACTTCCTTTCAATCTTCTGAAACCACTCCTCTGCCTCAAGAGGTCCTGCTTGTCCATAAAAGAGAGGAGGGTTCAACTTCCGGAACTCCAAAACATAATCGATGGGCTGACCAACTGGAGGATTAACTGAGGATGCACCACCTGAAGATGCACATTTAGCATCCATCGATCCTTCGTGGGGGCGAACACTACGGAACAAAGAAACGAGGAACTTGATCAAAACATAACCAATACCATTTGAAATTCAACATTACTCAATGAGTTTCAAAATGAAGGAAAAACCCATTCACTAAAGGGGAAACTAGTAATGATGGTTGACTCGACCATATGGTTGGCGGCCATACGTCAGACATACCATCATCACTGAGAGAATTGTAGGGTGAAGTCTCCGGCTCCACAAGGCTTGCCAGGCCCTGTGAGCTCACGAAGCTACTTTCCCAACTCCCTTTTCATTTCCCAACATAAAACAGTCCAGAAGACCCAAAAGACAGTAACAACCCAAACATCTCATGGTAAATCGAGGTTTAGAACGAGCAAGGGTTCATGACGTCCTTCCCGTTCCAACGCCTCAAGTTCGACCAACTTTACTCCCTTTACCATGACAAATCCAAATAGAAATGGGCGCTCTGAAAAACAAGGTCTGCTCAAGATCCGACCTCGCTCTGATACCATTTTGTCACGAACCAACCCAGGTCGACCCCGAACCGGTCACCCGAGTCGGTCCGCGGCATGGCCCGAGAGGCGTTCCCGATCCTCCCGGGCTGGCGACAAGCGCCAGGGCATCACAGAGTACACAGGGGAACGATTTCGCCCAATAAAAATTTACTAAGAAACAGAAATAAACAAACGACAATAAAATAAAACAGCCAAAAACATAACTAACCTGACCACGAACCAGAACCCCTCGTGATCCCAAGAGTCGCCCAACAAACCACAACCAACTCTCGCCCACGGCGAGCAAGCTCAAGTCAACCTGCAACAGAAACTAAAAACAAGAAAACACTATAGGCGTGAGTATTAAAACTCAGTAGGCTAGCCCGATAAATCTATTCCCAAAGCACTACCATTAAAAGAAGAATTTACCAACTTCTAGTTTGAACTACATTATAGAAAATATAGGTTTTCATACACACACACACATTCCATTTTGAAAACAAGCAACAGTCCATTTCCCTTTTTAATTTAGAAGAATTTTAATGTTGGAAGGAACAGGTGAATTGCATTTTTAAAACATTTTGCGAATAATTAGAAAACCAAACTTTAGTCGTTAGTCAAAAATAAAATCACACACAACACACACTAAGGGCAACGGGAAAAAGTGGCACACAAGGGTCGGCATCCAAACTCAACCTCTCAATCGTCTGCCGTATACAAATAAACACTAAATGAGACATGGGTCGAACCTAGGAGATCGTGAACAAACCAGAACGTACTATACATCTGACTCATCCTGAAGGCATGCCCTAACTCGATGACGTCATAACGCCCTAACGCCCGGCATAGCCCTACATGGCCTAACCGAGGGGCCCAATCCCCATAGCAGCAATAACTCAGTATTCCCCTGCTATGGGGCCACTAGCCAGTGCGTGATCTAAACTAGTGCAGCAATCGTTCTCAGATAATTCACTCAATATGCCAGGTTCCCATGTCAACACATATAATAAAAGAGGGGTGCATCCCTAATGTAAAACTAGTCAAGATGCACAAGCATCACATACTCCGCTCACCAAATCAACAAACACAAAAGATCACTACAAAGAGACTTTTCAAAACATTAATTTCATTAAAAGTACCAAACGGGCCTCATGTACTTGATCAATACCAAATCAATTCCAAAAGAAGGATCAGACGTCGTCACATTTAAAACCAGAAAACACATTTAAAATCTCATTTAGGTAGACCAAATCACCATTTTAATTCTGAAGCGCAAACATAAGGGCCAAAGGGGCATTTTCAATATTGCGCAACAGCTAATCCTAAAAAAAAAACTTTCGGTACGATGCAGAGAAAGAAGCAGTTCCAATTCCAGCAGTATAACTACTCTAGAAATAATAATATTTAAATACTACTTCCAATTTGATGAAAATTAAATAAATGACAAGAAATAAGTAAATTCTAAATTCAAAGGCAAGTGCAGTGGGAACCTACCTCAACTCGCAGCTCAAACACGGCGACGCGACACGCCTCGCACAGACGTACAAGTACGAGCAAGTCGATGACTGTGGTGTCATGGAGTCACCTAGCCAACACGCTGCAATAAACACACTGCAACTAAAAACACAAAACCATTTGACTTAAACAATACAAGCAGACAACCCGCGCAAAAGAACCACCTGGACAAAAAATGCAAACCTACTTCTCACCATCCACACTATTACTAAACCACTCCAAAAATTATGAAATAAAATTCAAAAAGTAACTCGCAACATTACACAAACTAAACACACTTTTGATCAAACACGCACCTAAGTCCCACTAAAACAAAAACGCACCACTTGCACGATTAGATAAACCAATTGCACAATTTATATAAAAAAAACAAATAAACAACTCATGACTAGTTTCCATAAAAAATGCGTCTTAATTCACATGAATGTGTTATAAGGTATAAAACCAACACTAAGTTCACAACAAAAAAAAATAAAAAAAAATATAAATTAAACTTCACATCAAACACATTAATCACAATTATTCCAAATTAACTATCCAAATGAAGAAACAACACTAACCTCACCAATCACGCTGCAACAAATGCAAAACAACTAAAACACAAAAACGCTGACTTAAAATAATTTATACGAATCAGGAATGCAAAAATAACAAATGAATATATAAACATTGACATAATATAATCCATGTAAAATAAAAGAAAACCACACCTCAACGCCAGAGCAGGTGAAACAGGTGATCCCAAAACGCACGCCTTTGGCGGAAAGCGTTCAGTGCACACCTAGAAGGAACGAGGCGCGCGGCTAGTCACATGAACAGGAGCAGTGGTGCCAGACAGTGTAGCGGCGCTACGAGAGGCTAGCCGGGCAGCACGTGGACGCTGTGGGAGGCCTATGGGTCAAAGCGAAAGTGACGGGTGCGGCGAGCAGGGCAGGGCGAGTGCGGTGCGGCCGGAGGCGGCTGGCCGGAGGCGGCGCAACCGGGACGAGCTGGCCGGAGGCTCTGTGATGGCAGCGGGCAGGAGTCAGGAGGTGCTACCGGAGATGGTCGGGCACCAGAGGTTGGCCAGGGGGCAGTTTGTAGGGAAAGGATGGCAGGGGGTTTCGGCCGGAGGAGGAGGTTGTGCGGGCGGCAGCCGGCGACGGCGTCGGGGTCGGAGGAGGCCGGCTGGACGGAGGGAGGTCGGCGGCTGGAGTCGGAGGAGGGAGGCTGGACGGGAGGCGGGACAGGAGGCCGGAGAAGGGAGGCGCGGCCGGAGGGAGTGCCGCCGGAGGAGGGTGCCGCTGGGGCGGCTCGGCCGAAGGAGCAGGGCGGGTGAAGGGAGGTCGGCGGGTGGAGGCCGGGACACCGGAGGAGGAGGTGCGGCGGCCAGCGGCTGGGAAAGGAGGGGGCCTGGTCGCACAGCGAGGGGAAGGAGGAGGAGCGGTTCGCGCGGTGGAAGAAGAAAGAAAGAGGGAAGAGAGAAAGAGAGAGGAGGGGGAGAGAAAAAGAAAGAAAAAAAAAGAAAAAAAAATGAAGGGTGGCGGCGCATAGGGTTACGGGGGAAAGATGGAGAAGAGAGAGAAGAGAGGAAAAAAAATAAAAATAAAAATAAAAATAAAAGTAATAATAATAATAATAGAGAATAAAAAAAAGGTAAATAAAATGAAATAAAAGAAGAAATAAATAAAATAAAGTAATGTAAAATAAATAAATCAAATAAAATAAAATAGAATAAGATAGTTAATAAAAAGAGGTTGATAATAATATTAATAATAATAATAATTTTAATAATTATCATTATTATTATAATTACAAACATATATGCACACATATATATATATATGTGTGTGTATATAAACATATATATAGATACACTTATATAAACAAATTTATAAACATACACATATGAACATACATAACAAATTACAACTTATAGACATATATAATCATATGCATAAACACATTTACGCATAAACATATAATGTTAAGAAAATATATATTTATCAGCATACGGGTATATATACACATATAAACATACATATATGCACATTACGTTAAAAATAATATTATTAATAATAATAATAGTAATAATAATAAAAATGATAATAATGTATAAACATATAAACACATACAAACATATTTGCACATAAACATATATAACATATAACATATAACCTTACAGCATATAAGCATAAAAAACATGTGTATATATTACATAAGCACATATAACATATATGTATCAACACATATAAACCTATATACATATATATATATATTTATTTATTAATTCGCTAAATCAACTAATCTAAGTAATATTAAAATTAGATGACCGCGCGGAATTTGCGCACCGTATGGCTCCAAGCGGACCGCAAGCAGGCCACGCGTCTTAGACTTAAGGAGTTCGCGCACTATCACAAACCATAAACTCATCCCAAAAATAAAAACATAGACCGAAACTCGCCCGCACACAAGCAAAAACACCCGACGTTAAGATAAATAAAATAAATAAAGTAAATAACTAAAAACAGGCGTGACACTCGCTATGAATTTTTTAAAACAAGTTAGGTTGTAGAGACCCAAATCTTGACGTAAATGGACATTATATTAATTTTGCGGAATACATAGTACATAACAAAAATAGACACACAAGGACCGTAATAGTTTAGTGTCTTTGGAAACTTGGAACGTAATCTTCTAATTGTGGTGAAAGATCTTCAACATCTCCCATAAAGATCTTCCCCCATTTTTTCTTACCTAAAACATTTCTTTATATCCAGGGGAAAAAAACATAAAAAGGGTGAGTTAAAATACTCAGTAAGGGAAAACATAGAGATCATAAAACAATCCATAAACATTTGAAAGAAAAAACTTGAACATGAAATTTAAACATCAAAATCTTGAGCAAAGACATAAAGCTTGGAAGTACGTAAGGCATATATAATAACAGATCATAAATCATGATAAAATAGCATGGGAATAAAGCATTTAATTTTTGAAACCATTAATCACATGTTATTATTTCCATAGTATCCAAGGCATTGCTGCCAAGACCATCTTAGTGGACAAAGTCCCTTTCTGAATCGAGTTCACTCCTTGTTCCAGTCCTATATTACTGAACTGGATTAACTTACCATTCCAGCCGTGTCTATCTCATGAGATATAAATCTTTATCCAATTAATTGGAGGGAGATATAGGTCCCACCCATCTAATATTGAAATCATTCTTAATTGTTCCACAATATACACATAAAGCATTCATCATAACCCAAATAATAAAAAGGGGTTTCATAAAAATCATCCCATCATAACATAATACATATAAAATAAATGGATATAATTTCATCATAAGAGAAGTGAAACCATGTAAATCATAGAGACATTATACATGAAACATACACATATGAAATAATTTCATCTTATATGGAAAATGGTTTTGATAAAACACTTGAAATAAATTCTGGAGGAAAATATCCTTTCTTATTCAAAATAATTTTTTTCACATAATGACATGATATTTTAAAAGAAAATGATTTTATTGAAAATAGTCATGAAATCTTTTGTAGGAAGCGTCATGAATATAAGGATTTACAAATCCGTAAAAATCTTCTCATGCCTTATATGTTAAAAATAGCATTATCCTCGTACTTTTGTCGGAAAAGTAAAAAAGTACCTCGTATGGTTAAAAAAGAAAGATTCCTTACATACCAGGTATTAAAAGTAAAAAATGGATAAAAAGGACTTTAAAAAAACATAATTTTTTTAAAAAAATCAGGAACATGGATGATAAATATAACCCTAGTGAATACTTACGAATAAACAATCTCGGATAAAAATGAGATTTGAAAAGCTATCCCTTACCTTATATCCAATATGCTACGTATGTATCCGAACCTCCTTTATAATGATTTAAATAATTTCATTGGCTTATTATAGAATCTTATTAATTGTTATTATATCATATACAGTTCACTTATGACTTTATATTACCCGTTCTTTTGTAAATTTATGTTAAAGTAGCGTTTTGGGTAAAATTATTTTCATTAATGTACGTGTTTGGACTTGTTGTTCTTGATGTTATTATTATTTATATTATGATTTACTTACTTCCAGAATGTAAATAATGATTTATATACCATATATATTCATTATATATCCAACATATACATTTATTTATAATAGTACATAACATATAGAGGTATGAAATGAAATGCACCGTTCATGGAGATGATAAGCCGTACGTACGCATGAACGCTACTTTCATTTCTATTTTTTAAATTTAATGGTATTAAAACATAATTATACATAGGTATATTATAATTACATTATAATATCATATATAATATCATTAACTACATACATTATACATCCCACATAAGGCATTAACGAATCACATCACTTTAAGGGGGCGGTAGTCCGCACTTCCTCAAATATGATTGTCGTATTTACCAACTATGGAAACCATAAAGGCTTGATATAATTGGGAATTAAAGAATAATAATGAAATAATAAACATAATATATATCATATTTAAATACATTTCCATCATAATGGCTACCATGAGAGGCGGTAGGAGAAAATTGAACAATCATCGTTTCGTGAGGCATTAGTTTTCCATCCACAGAAACTTTATGTTGGTCATCCATTAGTTAGAGGTCTGTGTAAATGAAGTTCTAATCCTTCTCATAAAAATATCCCAGTATTTTGGGTATACTGGTGTTTTTACAAAAGAAAGGATTAAAAAGAGTTTAGGGGTTGAAGAAGTAGAATAAAAGAAAACAACTTAAGAGAAACTATTACCTTTAATTTGGGTAACTTCCTTTGGTTTGAACCAAAAGGACATTTTAAAGAGCCTTATGCCTAATGTAAGGCTTCTAGGTGGAGTAGAGGGATGTTGGGAGATTAGTTGGGATGATTTTGGGCGAGCCAAAATGCTTGAGAGGTGTGAGGAATTGCATAGAAGTGGTCTCCTTTTATAAGGGAGAGGAGGGGCTCTTTAGGAAAGTGTGAAAACATTATTTTATTATAAAATTATATTCGGTTTAAAGAGGTCCAACACACATTAATTTCGAAGATAATATGACTCATATTTGAAATAAAATCATCCAATAGGAATTAGACAGGTTTTGGATAATATTTTAATCATTATAATATTATTTATTTAAATCATTTATTAATGAGGTAAATACTGCATCATTATTGTGTCATAAATAATTTAATTTATTTGATGTTTAAAAATTATAAAAAAAAATAAAAAGATGTAGTAAACCGTTTTATCTTTCCAATGAATATTTATATATGAAAAGATAATATATGTAGCCCCTTATAAAAATTAATTACTAAATGATTTTTGTTAATGCCAATATTGTCTTTACATTAAATTAATTAATCTAATGTGTCATTGTCTTTCATAAGTGGCTCCATGGGGTCCCAAAATCGACCCAAGGATGCCCATGGTCGGTCATTACTCATCTAATAAGGTTTGAACAAGTTTTAAGGTAATTTTGTATTATTATAATATTCTTTTAACCTTGAATTACCCTATTTACTTTTAATCGTGGTAAATAAAAGTAAAAAGTTACTATTCACCAAAAAATATTTTTATCTAATTGAACTGCATTTTACTCATTTATATTAACCATGTCTCTCGGATTTTCGAAATTCAACTTACAGAAGTGGTAAAATTATGTTTTATGAATAATTGTAAAAGCTCCTAGGAGGTGGATAAAAGACGGTGAAAAGTTCAATAAATTTTTTTATAAATCTAAAATTATTATAAAATGATTCCAATGAATTTAATTGAACTTATATAAGGATTATGTTACTATTTTGACCTAAAATAAATTTAAATAAAAAAATCACTATTTAAATAAAAAGTCGGTTTTAACCCAAAACTTAGTGTTTTCACTATTCATCAATAATTGATGTTTTTCAGAAAAATACCAAAAACTCAGCCTAAGGTATATTTGATATTCTATATTCAAAAATGATGTATATTTTTCCAAATTCAAAACATATAAGTGGCATTAATTAATTTTTAATGTAATTATCGTTATCAAAACAAATACCGTGTTTTTAAGAAACAATAACTATCAAAAGATCATCATTTGTTTATGTCCAATTTCAAAGTGAAATTAATTCCAATGACCAACATTGGATTAAATGGTAAACTTATATTCTAATTAAACTTTAAAACCAATTAAAAAGACAATATATACATTTAAATTATTGTGATGAAAAAAGTTGTTTTAATTAAAATATAGCGTGTTTTTACTATTCATCAAAATATGAAAGTTATCAGAAAAATATGAAACTTTTATCCAATGTAAATTTTTATATCCTGATTCAAAAGAAGATGTTAATTTTGTAAAATTTAACTTATAAACTTTTCAAAAAAATTATTTAAAATGGGTGCGCCATCAAAAGGTGGCAAAACTGCATTTTTTGAAAAATACTTATTTTACCCGAGAAAATTTATTTTGTTCTCATACCATGTTATAAAAAATGTGTAAGATGAATAATAATGTTATAAAATTCAAAATGAAGTTAATACTATTCATAATGACTATTTTATAATAATATTATTACCATATATCATTATTTAGTGAATCCCAGTATTGCGTACAACACACGCTATCGAAGAAGGTCGTGATTGCGTGTAATGCAAGCCAAGTTAGGGTTGCGTGTAGTGAAAAACTCCTCTTGTGTCTCGTATAAAAGAATCTAACCATATTTCATTTATTAATTGAATATATATATATATATCCACTCAATGTTGCGTAGAATAACTACTATCAAATGAACTAGAAATTATGTGTAACACAGTCCACAAATAGTATTGTGTATACTGCAAGCTAATACGGTGTTGCGTATAGCACAAGATAATCTTGGTGTAGCATAATCAAGAATGAAAATAAAAATAATATATCTTATAAAATCTGAGGGTGTTACATTCTACCCCCCTTAAAATTAATTTCGCCCTCGAAATTTTTCGGGGTTATAAATCGTTTACTATTCATAGAAACCCACATCGTAAAAAGGAATACCAAAACTGAACTTTAAAAACTAAATTTTCAAATGTAATGGTTACCCAAATTAACTAATCACTGGGTTTCCACAGAGGATATCATAGGTGAAAATATGGATATGGCAGAGAAATCTAACCATCAAGTTCTGATGGAGAGTAGTAGAGGAGATGGCTATGATAAAGCCAACAGTCAAAAAGCCATAAATTTGTGATGATCTAAGGTACCATCTGATTCATCATATATAAGAGTACTGGGAAAATATTTTTTGGATTTCAAGATAATTTCCCTAATGTTGAAGAATTTTTTAATTAAAAGAAATTCTTACTTGATTTTGGTATAATATCATTGTTGTTCATGTCTTGAACAATTTCAACTTCATCTCTTAAAGAAATGAAGGTGAACTTGTTTTCCATGAAATGTTAGCGAATCATGCGATAGAATGATAGGTCATTCCATCTGTCTCAGACATAAGGTTAGAAAAGGTTATATACATAAGTCCATCTATGGTGATATTATTCGTATATGGTTCCAAAAATGGACTTATAAATCTACTATCATACTGCTTAATAAAATAAAAGTAATTTCTACTAACCAGGGACTTCTTGTTGGCCAGTGGTAGGTGATAAAGGCATGTCGCACTTCGGTTGTGGCTTCAGTTCCCACAGCCTTGTCCGACACGACGGGTTGTCCCCCATCCTCTAGGATGTCCATTTTCTAAAATTACATCATTATGACATTCCATCAATAATATCAAAAAAAGTTCTAGCCTAAACAATACTAACTTGTGTCCAACATTATCCATTCCAATCTTTAGGCTTATCCAAAATACATATGTCCAATCTCATAGTATAAAGAAAACAATTACTAGAAATGTCATCTACCGAGCATGGGAATACTATCATTTATCCCCCTTATATCATATGATATATCTTGTTGGTCACATTCCAAACATGTGAATACCTTAATAATGTATTCTCTTGAACCATAGTGAAAACATGAATTCTGTCACAAGGTAACTCCTTCCACATACCAAAATCCCAAAAATTCTATATACTCAAACCAATATATTACGTTGTCCTTATATAAATCATGAGCTCATTTGATTTTTTCATTATTCATTCATTATGCGCATATCATCTTCTTTCCAGAAATATATGAATTAACTTTTCATGGTTACCCGTACCATTCAACATATACTTTCAAATAATTTAGAAAAAACAACAGTGTAACAATCCTTAGATGTCTCTTTATTCCATAATACCATGAGATTACTTATACAACATTACACATGATAAACATGTAATCATTCCACTACCTTCTTAAACTGTTGACCGAGATTCAAAAATTATTTCATCTATCATATCATTTTAGTATCTTCATCATCATCAACATAAATACTACGCATAAGACCACGCTGATTCTCTTCATGAGACTTTCCCTTAGGGCATTGGTTTTCATATTGCCCGTACATTCTACATTTAAAACACTTAACCGTTATTAATGTCTTAGAAATACCATTATCCTTGTCCATGGTATCAACTGAACCTTTTCCTTTACAATTACTATCTTTGTGTCCTTCTTTTCCACACCCAAAGCATATTACGGTTCCTTTGAAACATTCTCCATGATGCCTCTTCCCACATGATTTACATGATGAGAATTGAACTTTCTTTCCTCTATGATCATCATGAAACTCCGTGTTTCTCTTATTATTTGAGTTGGGATACTTACCAAAGATTAGATTATTGATCATATTATGAGATTTCTGATTGTGCATAATAATGATGTTTGGACTTCCAGATCCAATTACATTTCGTTGCTCGTGAAGAATATCATTCCATTGTCCATCATATCATCCATTATTGTGAATCTTCTTATTTTCATCCATTTTCTAAAACCCAAAAAGAATAGTGTGAGTGGAAAAAATCATGCTAGGAAAACAACATAATAAAGGGGGAGTACCTTCAATATCTAACATCTTAGGTTTAATTATAATATCATTTATGTAATTCAAGTACTATAACCTATACATATACTTAACCTTAGGGACATCCCTATACATACCTTAGAAATATCTCTAGGGATCTCACTAAAGTTTTCGCATCCTAGATTCCAAAGGTTAATTAAACCTTTCCTCTGATACCAGCTGTAGAGACCAAAATCTTGACGTACATGGACATTACATTACTTTTGTTAAATACTTAAAACATAACAAAAACAGACACACAAGGACCATAATAGTTTAGTGTCTTTGGAAACATGGAACGTAATCTTCTAATCGTGGTGAAAGATCTTCAACATCTCCCATAAAGATCCTCCCCTTTTTTTATTACCTAAAACCTTTCTTTATATCCTGGTAAAAAAGAAAACATAAAAAGGGTGAGCTAAAATGCTCATTAAGGGAAAACATAGAGAACATAAAACAATCCATAAACATTTGAAAGCAAAAACTTGAACATGAAATTTAAACATCACAATCATGGGAAAAGACATAAATCTTGGAATTACGTAAGGAATATATCAGAATGGATCATCAATCATGATAAAATAGAATGGGAATAAATCATGTAATTGTGGCAACCATTAAGCACATGTTATGGTCTCCATAGTAGCCAAGGCATTGCT
This sequence comes from Viscum album, assembly GCA_963277665.1. Taxonomy (NCBI): domain Eukaryota; kingdom Viridiplantae; phylum Streptophyta; class Magnoliopsida; order Santalales; family Viscaceae; genus Viscum; species Viscum album. The sequence goes on from OY728158.1 coordinate 576,533,505, forward strand.
GCCAAGACCATCTTAGTGGACAAAGTCCCTTTCTGAATCTAGTTCACTCCTCGTTCCAGTCTTGTATTACTGAACCAGATTAACTTACCATTCAAGCCATGTCTATATCATGAGATATAAATCTTTAACCAATGAATTGGAGGGATATATAGGTCCCACCGATCTAATATTGAAATCATTCTTACTTGTGCCACAATATAAACATAAATCATTAATCATAACCCAAAGAATAAAAATGGGTTTCATAAAAATCATCCCATCATAACATAATCCATATAAAATAAATGGATACCATTTCATCATAAGAGTAGTGAAACCATGTGAATCATAGAGACATTATACTTGAAACATACACATATGAAATAATATCATCTTAGATGGAAAATGGTTTTGATAAAACACATGAAATAAATTCTTGAGGAAAATATCCTTTCTTATTAAAAATAATTTTTTTCACATAATTCCATGCAATTTTAAAAGAAAAATATTTTATTGAAAATAGTCATGAAATATTTTGGAGGAAGATTCATAAAAATAAGGCTTTATAAAACCGTAAAAATCCTTTCATGTCATATATGTTAAAAATAGCATTCTCCTCATACTTTTTTCAGAAAAGTCAAAAAGTACCTCGTATGGTTAAAAAAGAAAGATTCCCTACATACCATGTATTAAATGTCAAAAATGGTTAAAAAGTACTTTAAAAAAATGAAACCATTTTTAGAAAGCAGGAACATGGATGATAAATATAACCCCCAGTGAATACTTATGAATAAACAATCTCGGATAAAAACGAGATTGGAAAAGTTAACCCTTACCTTATGTCCGATATGCTTCGTATGTATCCAAACCTCCTATTTAATGATTTAAATAATTTTATTGACTTATTATAGAATCATATTCATTGTTATGATATCATATATGGTTAACTTATGACTTTATATTACATGTTCTTTTGTAAATTAATGTTAAAGTAGCGTTTTGGGTAAAATCATCTTATTTATCGTACGTGTTTGGACTTGTTGTTCTTGATGATATTATTACATATATCATGATTTAATTACTTCCAAAATGTAAATCATGATTTATATATCATATATATTCATTATATATCCAGCATATACATTTATATATAATAGTACATAACATATGGAGGTAAGAAATGAAATGCACTCTTCATGGAGACGGTAAGCCGTACGTACGCATGAATGCTACATTCATTTCTATTTTTTTATTTTAATGGTATTAAAACCTAATTATACATAGGTATATTATAATTCCAGTTTAATATCATATATAATATCATTTACTAAATCTTTATACATCCCACATAAGGCATTAACGAATGACATCACTTTAAGGGGGAGGTAGTCCGCACTTTCTCAAATGAGATTATCGTATTTACCAACTATGGAAACCATAATGGATTGATATAATTCGGAAGTAAAGAAGAATAAAGAAATCATAAACATAATATATATCATATATAAATAAAGTTCCATCATAATGGACACCATGAGAGGCGGTAGGAGAAAATTGAACAATCATCGTTTCGTGAGGCGTTAGTTTTCCATCCACAAAAACATTATGTTCTTCATCCATTAGATGGAGGTGTTTGTAAGGGTAGTTCTAATACTTCTCATAATAACATCCTAGTATTTTTAGGATACTGGTGTGGTTACAAAAGAATGTATTAAAAAGAGTTTAGGGGTTGGAGAAGTAGAATAAAATAAAACAACTTAAGAGAAACTATTACCTTTAATTTGGGTAACTTCCTTTGGTTTGAACAAACAATACTTCTTGAAGTGCCATATGCCTAATTTAAGGCTTCTGGAGGGATGAGAGGGTTTTTGGAATCTTATTTGGGCAGATTTTGGATGATCCAAAAGGCTTAAGAGGTGTGAGGAATTGCATAGAAGTGGTCTCCTTTTATAAGGGAGACGAGGGGCTCTTTAGGAACGTGTGAAACCATTATTTTATTATAAACTTATCTTCTGTTTCAAGAGGTCCAAAACACATTAATGTAGAATCTAAGATGAATAATATTCAAAATAAAATCATCCAATAGGAATTGGAAAGGTTTTTGGATAATATTTTAATCATTATAATCTTATTTATTTAAATCATTTATTAATGAGGTAAATACTGCATCATTATTGTGTCATAAATAATTTAATTTATTTGATGTCTAAAAATTATAAAAAAAGACCAAAATCTAGGAAATATTCTTATATTTACAATTAATATTTATAGTTTAGACGATAATTTATATATCCCCTTATAAAAATTAATTACTAAAGGATTTTTGTTAATGCCAATTTTGTCTTTACATTAAATTAATTAATCTAATGTGTCATTGTCTTTCTTAAGTGGATCCATGGGGTCCCAAAATCGACCAAACGATTCCCATGGTCCACCATTACTCATCCAATAAGTTTTGGACAAGTGTTATGGTAATTTTGAATTATTATAATATTCTTTTAACCTTGAATTACCCTATTTACTTTTAACTATGGTAAATTAAAGCAAAAAGTTATTATTCACCAAAAAATATTTTTATCTAATTGAACCAAATTTTACTCCTTGATATTAACCATGTCTCTCAGATTTTCGAAATTCAACTCACAGAAGCAGTAAAATAAAGATTTATGAACAATTGCAAAAGATCCTAGGAGGTGGGTAACAGACGGTGAAACGTTCAATACAATATTTTATAAATCTAAAATTATTATAAAATGATTCCAATGAATTTAATTGAACATATAAAAGTATTATTTATATATTTTTACCTAAACTAAATTTAAATCAAATAAATTATTATTTAAATAAAAAGTCGGTTTTAACAAAAACCTCAGTGTTTTCACTATTCATCAAAAATTGATGTTTTTCAGAAAAATACCAAAAATTCAGCATAAGATATATTTGATATTCCAAATTAAAAAATGATGTCTATTTTTCCAAATTCAAAATATATAAGTGGCATAAATTAATTTTAAAATTAATTCATGTTAACAAAACAAATAGAGTGTTTTTAAGAAACAATAACTATCAAAAGATCATCACTTGTTTATGTCCAATTTCAAAGTGAAATTAATTCCAATGAACAACATTTGATTAAATGCTAAAAATATATTCTAATTACACTTTAAAACAAATTAAAAATATAATATATCGATATAAATTAGTGCGATGAAAAAAGTTGTTTTTAAATAAAATATAGCGTGTTTTTACTATTCATTAAAATATTAAAGTTATCAGAATAATATGAAAAATGTATCCAATGTAAACTTTTATATCCTGATTCAAAAGAAGAAGATTAATTTGTAAAATTTAACTTATAAACTTTTAAAAAATTTTATATAAAATGGGTGCGCCATCAAAAGGTGGAAAAACTGCATTTTTTGAAAAATACTTATTTTACCTGAAAAATTTTATTTTGTTCTCATACCATGTTCTAGAAAATGTGTATGATGAATAATAATGTTATAAAATTAAAATTTTAGTTAATACTATTCATAACAGCTATTTTATAATAATATTATTACCATATATCATTATTTAGTGAATCCCAGTATTGCGTACAACACATGCTATCGAAGAAGGTTGTGATTGTGTGTAATGCAAGCCAAGTTAGGGTTGTGTGTGGTGAAAAACTCCTTTTTTGTCTCGTATAACAGAATCTAACCATATTTTATTTATACATTTAATATATATATATACACTCAATGTTGCGTAGAATAACTACAATCAAACGAACTTGAAATTGTGTGTAACACGATCCAAAAATAGTATTGCGTATACTGCAAGCTAATACAGTGTTGTGTATAGAACAAGATAATCTTGGTGTAGTGTACAGAAGAAGATATGAAAGAAATTAAAAATAACATATCTTATAAAATCTCCAGGTGTTACATTCTACCCCCCTTAAAATGAATTTCGCCCTTGAAATTCGTCGGGGTTATAAATTGTTTACTATTCATAGAAACCCACATCGTAAAAAGGAATACCAAAACTGAACATTTAAAACTAAATTTTGAAAAGTAACGGTTACCCAAATTAAATAATCACTGGGTTTTCACATAGGATAACATAGGAAAAAATATGGATATGGAATAGAAATCTAACCATCAAGTTCTGATGGAGAGTGGTAGAGGACATGGCTATGATAAATCCAATAGTCACAAAGCCATAAATTTGTGATGATCTAAGGTACCATCTGATTCATCAGATATAAGAGTACTAGGACAACATTTTTTGGCTTTCATGATAATTCCCTAATGTTGAAGAATTTTTGAATTAAAATAAATTCTTACTTGATTTTGGTACAATATCATTGTTGTCCATGTCTTGAAAAATTTCCACATCATCTCTTAAAGAAATGAAGGTGAATTTGTTTTCCATGAAATGTTAGCGGATCATGCGATAGAGTGATAGGTCATTCCATCTCTGTCAAACATAAGGTTATCAAAGGTTATATACATAAGTCCATCTATGGTGATATTATTCGTATATGGTTCCAGAAATGGACTTATACTTCAACTATCAAACTGATTAATAAAATAAAACTAACTTCTACTAACCAGGGACTTCATGTAGGCTGGTGGTAGGTGATAAAGGCTTGTCGCACTTCAGTTGTGGGTTCAATTCCCACAGCCTTGTCTGACACGAAGGGTTGTCGCCCGTCCTGCAGGTTGTCCTTTTTCTAAAAATACATCATTATGACATTCCATCAATAATATCAAAAAGAGATCTAGCCGTAAACAATACTAACTTGTGTCCAACATAATCCATTCCAATATTTAGGCTTATCCAAAATACATATATCCAATCTCATAGTATAAAGAAAAAAATTTCTAGAAATGTCATTTATCAATGATGTGAATACCATCATTTATCCCCCATATATTATACGATATATCTTGTTGGTCACATTCCAAACATGTGAATACCTTAATCATGTATTCTCTTGAACCATAGTGAAAACATGAATTCTGTCACAAGGTAACTTTTTCCACATACCAAAATCCCAAAAATTCTCTATACTCAAACCATGATATTACTTATTCCTTATATCAATCATGAGCTCATTAAATTTTTTCATTATTCATTCATTATGCGCATATCATCTTCTTTCAAAAAATATATGAATTAACCTTCATGGTTACTGGTACCATTCAACATATACATTCATATACTTTAGGAAAAACAACAGTGTAACAATTTTTAGATGTCTCTTTATTCCATAATACCATGAGATTACTTATACAACATTACTCTTGATAAACATGTAATCAATCCACTACCTTCTTAAACCGTTTACTGAGATTCAACAATTATTTCATCTCACATATAATTTGTAGTCTCTTCATCATCATCAACATAAATACTACCCATAAGACCATGCTGATTCTCTTCATGAGACTTTCCCTTATGGAATTGGTTTTCATACTTCCCGTACATTCCACATTTAAAACACTTAACCGTTTTTGAAGTCTTAGAAATACCATTATCCTTGTCCATGGTGATAATTGATCCTTTTCCTTTATAATTACTAGATTTGTGTCCTTCTTTTCCACACCCAAAGCATCTTATGGTTCCTTTGAAACATTATCCCTGATGCCTCTTCCCACATGATTTACATAAGGAGAATTGAACTTTCTTTCCTCTATGATCACCATGAAACTCCGTCTTTCTCTTTTTAGTTGAGTCAGGATACTTACCAAAGTTGAGATTATTGATCATATTATGATATTGCTGATTAGGCATAATAACGATGTTTGGACTTCCAGATCCAATTACATTTGGTTACTCATGAAGAATATCATTCCATTGTCCATCATATCCTCTATTATTGTGAATCTTCCTGTTTCCAGCCATTTTCTAAAACCCAAAAAGAATAGTGTGAGTGGAAAAAATCATGCTAGAAAAAAAAACATAATAAAGGGGGAGTACCTTAGATATCTAACATCTTAGGTTTAATTCTAATATCATTTCCATAATTCTAGGACTATAACCTATACATATACTTAACCTTAGGGACATCCCTAGTCATACCTTAGAAATATCTCTAGGGATATCACTAAAGTTTTCGCCTCATAGTTTCAAAAGGTTAACTAAAACTTTCTAGTGATACCAACTGTAGAGTCCCAAATCTTAACGTACATGGACATTACATTACTTTTGCGAAATACTTAGTACATAAAAAAAAACAGACACACAAGGACCGTAATAGTTTAGTGTCTTTGGAAACTTGGAACGTAATCTTCTAATCGTGGTGAAAGATCTTCAACAACTCCCATAAATATATTACCCTTTTTTATTACCTAAAAACTTTCTCTATATCCTGGGGAAAAGAAATCATAAAAAGGGTGAGCTCAAATGCTCAGTAAGGGAAAACATAGGGAACATAAAACAATTGAAAGAAAAAACATGAACATGAAATTTAAACATCAAAATATTGAGAAAAGACATAAATCATGGAAGTAAGTAAGGAATATATCAAAATGGATCATAAATCATGATAAAATATCATGGGAATAAATCATGTAGTTGTGGAAACCATTAAGCACATGTTATGATTTCCATAGTAGTCAAGGCATTGCTGCAAAGACCATCTTAGTGGACAAAGTCCCTTTCTGAATCGAGTTCACTCCTCATTCTAGTCCTGTATTACAAAACCGGATTAACTTACCATTCCATCCATGTCTATATAATGAGATATAAATATTTACCCAATTCATTTGAGTGAGATATAAGTCCCACCCATCTAATAATGAAATCATTCTTACTTGTGCCATAATATAAACATAAATCATTCATCATAATCCAATGAATAAAAATGTGTTTCATAGAAATCATCCCATAATAACATAATCCATATAAAATAAATGGATATCATTTCATCATAAGAGAAGTGGAACCATGTAAATCAAAGAGAAATTATACTTGAAGCATACACATACGAAATAATGTCATCTTAGATGGAAAATGGTTTTGATAAAACACTTGAAATAAATTCTTGAAGAAAATATCCTTTCTTATTCAAAATCAATTTTTTTTCACATAATGCCATGCAATTTTAAAATAAAAGGATTTTATTGAAAATAGTTATGAAATCCATTGGAGGAAGCTTCTTGAAAATAAGGCTTTATCATACTGTAAAAATCCTTTCATGTCCTATAGGTTAAAAATAGCATTCTCCTCGTACTTTTGTTGAAAAAGTAAAAAAGTACCTCATATGGTTAAAAAAGAAAGATTCATTACATACCATGTATTAAAAGTAAAAATGGTTAAAAAGGACTTTAAACAAACATGAAACCATTTTTAGAAAGCAAGAACATGGATGATAAATATAACCCCCAGTGAATACTTATGAATAAACAATCTCGGATAAAAACGAGATTGGAAAAGTTATCCCTTACCTTATGTCCGATATGCTTCGTATGTATCCAAACCGCCTATTTAATGATTTAAATAATGTTATTGACTTATTAGAGAATCATGTTCATTGTTATGATATCATATATGGTTAAATTATGACTTTATATTACCTGTTCTTTTGTAAATTCATGTTAAAGTAGCGTTTTGGGTAAAATCATCTTATTTATCGTACGTGTTTGGACTTGTTGTTCTTGATATTATTATTATTTATATAATGATTTAATTACTCCCAGAATGTAAATCAGGATTTATATATCATATATATTCATTATATATCCAGTATATTCGTGTATTTATAATAGTACAAAACATATGGAGGTAAGAAATGAAATGCAGTGTTCCTGGAGACGGTAAGCTGTACGTACACATGAACGCTACTTTCATTTCTATTTTTTTATTTTAATGGTATTAAAACATAATGATACATAGTTATATTATAATTCCAGTATAATAGATAATATCATTAACTACATCCTTTATACATCCCACACAAGGCATTAACGAATCACATCACTTTAAGGGGGAGGTAGTCCGCACTTCCTCAAATGAGTTTATCGTGTTTACCAACTATGGAAACCATAAAGGATTGATATAATTGGGAAGTAAATAAGAATAATGAAATCATAAAAATAATATATATCATATATAAATACAGTTCCATCATAATGACTACCATGAGAGGTGGTAGGAGAAAATTGAACAATCATCATTTCGGGAGGTGTTTGTTTTCCGTCCACAGAAACATTATGTTCTTCATCCATTAGATGGAGGTGTGTGTAAGTGTAGTTCTAATACTTCTCATAAAAACATAGTATTATTTTTAGGACACTGGTGTTGTGACAAAATAATGTATTAAAAAGAGTTTAGGGGGTTGGAGAAGTAGAATAAAAGAAAACAACTTAAGTGAAACTATTACCATTAATTTGGGTAACTTCCTTTGGTTTGAACCAAAAAGACATCTTGAAGTGCCTTTTACCTAATTTAAGGCTTCTAAGGGGATGATAGAGATGTTGGGAGATTATGTGGGTAGATTTTGGATGAGCCAAAAGGCTTGAGAGGTGTGAGGAATTGCATAGAACTGGTCTCTTTTTATAAGGGAGAGGAGGGGCTCTTTAGTAAAGTGTGAAAACATTATTTTATTATAAACTTATATTCGGTTAAAAGAGGTCAAAAACAAATTAATTTCAAATATAAGATGACTCATATTCGAAATAAAATCATCCAATAGAAATTGGACAGGTTTTGGATAATATTTTAATCATTATAATCTTATTTATTTAAATAATTTATTAATGAGGTAAATACTACATCATAATTGTGTCATAAATAATTTAATTAATTTGATGTCTAAAAATTATTAAAAAATAAAAACATGTAGGAAATCCTTTTATATTTCCAATGAATATTTATCGTTGCGAAGATAATTTATATAGCCCCTTATAAAAATTAATTACTAAAGGATATTTGTTAATGCCAATTTTTTCATTACATTAAAGTAATTAATCTAATGTGTCATTGTCTTTCATAAGTGGATCCATGGGGTCCCAAAATCGACCCAAGGATGACCTTGGTCTGACATTACTCATCCAATAAGGTTTGGACCAGTGTTAAGGTAATTTTGAATTATTATAATATTCTTTTAACCTTGAATTACCCTATTTACTTTTAACCGTGGTAAATAAAAGTAAAAAGTTACTATTCACCAAAAAATATTTTTATCTAATTGAACAAAATTATAATCCTTCATATTAACCGTGTCTCTTGTATTTTCTATATTTAACTATCTGAAGCGGTAAAATAATGTTTTATGAACAATATCAAAAGCTCCAAGGAGGTGGGTAAAAGACGGTGAAAAGTTCAATACAATTTTTTATAAATCTAAAATTATTATAAAATTATTCCAATTAATTTCATTGAACATATATAAGTATTATTTATCTATTTTTACCTAAAATAAATTTAAATAAAATAAATTATTATTTAAATAAAAATCTGGTTTTAACCAAAAACTCAGTGTTTTCACTATTCATAAAAAATTGATGTTTTCCAGAAAAATACCAAAAATTCAGCATAAGCTATATTTGATATTATGAATTCAAAAATGATGTCTATTTTTTCAAATTCAATACATATATGTGGCATAATTTAATTTTAAAATTAATTCCTGTTATCAAAACAAATAGCGTGTTTTTAAGAAACAATAACTATCAAGAGATCATCATTTGTTTATGTCCAATTTCAAAGTGAAATTAATTCAAATGACCAACATTGGATTAAATGGTAAAAATATATTCTAATTACACTTTAAAACCAATTAAAAATATAATCTATCCATATAAATTATTGCGATGAAAAAAGTTTTTTTTAATTAAAATATAGCGTGTTTTTACTATTCATCAAAATATGAATGTTATCAGAATAATATGAAAAATTTATCCAATAAAAATTTTATATCCTGATTCAAAAGAATAAGTTTACATTGAAATATTTAACATATAAAATTTTCAAAAATTATATTTATAATGGGCGCGCCATAAAAAGGTGGAAAACTGCATTTTTTGAAAATACTTATTTTACCCGAAAAAATTTATTTTGTTCTCATACCATGTTTTAGAAAATGTGTAAGATGAATAATAATGTTATAAAATTAAAAATTTAGTTAATACTGTTCATAACGGCTATTTTATAATAATAATATTACCATATATTGTTGTTTAGTGAATCCCAATATTGCGTACAACACACGCTATCGAAGAAGGTCGTGATTACGTGTAATGCAAGACAAGTCAGGGTTGTGTGTAGTGAAAAACTCCTTTGTTGTCTCGTATAACAGAATCAAACTATATTTCATTTATACATTGAATATATATATATATATATATACACTCAATGTTGCGTAGAATAACTACAATCAAACGAACTTGAAATTGTGTGTAACACGATCCACAAATAGTATTGTGTATACTGCAAGATAATACGGTGTTGCGTATAACACAAGATAATCTTGGTGTAGCATATAGTATAAGATATGAAAGAAATTAAAAAGAATATATCTTATAAAATCTCAGGGTGTTACATAGGTTTACAGATGTTCTTACATAAAAAAGTCATAAAAACAAGATAAATAAATAATTTAAGGTTTATGGCCAAAAAATTTCTAGAAAATGGATTTTGGACCATTGAATAGGTCATTACCCCCCTAATATTATGGTTTAGTTCTTAATTAACCTTAATTTGACCGTAATTGTTGTGATTAATTTTAATTGCTTTTACAAATAATTTTGGACAAAAATAAACATTGTTACAGCCCAAGATTCCACAATTTATTTCTCTTTGAATAATGTAATAACTTGTGTTGTACGCAACCTAGTGTTTTAACACACCACGACCAATCAAACTAGGCATTATGAACAATAATACCCACTTTTTGAAGTTTTATAAATTTTATTTATCAAAATGGACTTCATTTTTGGATTTGAAATATAAAAATTATCATAGGGTGAATTTTTGGTATTTTGTTTGAAAACATTCAATTTTTGATGAATAGTGAAAAAGACCGCGTTATTGTTTAAAATAGAATTTATATTTAAATAATTCATATTTTATTTAAATTTATATTAGGTAAAAATGGATACATAATACCTATATATGTTCAATGTAATTCAATTCATTGATTTCATAATAATATTAGATATATAAAATTTTATTGAACTTTTTTCCGTCTTTTACCCACCTTATAGGCGCATTTTCAAATTTGCAAAAAACGTTACTTGATTTCTTCTGTGAAATGAATTTTAAAAATCTGAGAGACTTTGTTGACATCAGTAAGAAAAATGTGGTTCAATAAGAAAAAATAATTTTTCATGAATAGTAACTTTGACTTTTATTTACCATGGTTAAAAGTAAATAGGGTAATTAAAGGTAAAAATGATATTATAATTACCCTAACACATGTACTAATTCAATTGGATAAGTGTATTTCGACCAAAATCAACCATAGGAATACAATATGACCCTTTTGGTCTAGTTTAATTAGATTAGGACATTTATTATTATTTTATTTAAAGGAGAGTTAAAAAAGTTAAATTCAAAGTTTAATAACTAAACAATTTTTAATATGGGGTTATACATAAGATAAATTCTACTGTAAATATTCATTGTAAATATAAAATGACTTCCTACATAATTTTATTCCTCTTATACTTTTTAGACATTAAATAGTTATATTTATTTATGATACAATGTTGATGCAGCAATTACATTATTAATGAAAGATTAAAATAATTGATATTGTAAATAACCATATAAATGAAAATTGAATATTTCAATGAATTCCTATAATTTTATATTTTAATATGCCTTTTTAAAGTTGATTAAATAATTTTTTTCAAAGTGATATTGTTTTTATCTCTTTCAAAAAAATAGAATACAAAATAGTGTCAAAATTGACATAAATGAGTTTTTAAAAAAATACAATATTATTAATTAATATCATATTTTTAAAAATATAAGGATTGGAAAAAAAACATAGATAAGGTTATATATATTAATAATGAACCACTTGGGGTTCTCTTGGATTTTTATAGTATGTTCATTAAACATTTATTATAATAATAGAAGAATACATGGTAAAAGTGAAACTATTTTTCTAAGAGTTAAATAAAAAAGATAAGGTTAATAAGTTGACCTAAACCTCTATAAAACCTATTTTTTAGAGGTTTTAGACCCATAACTACCTTATAATTTAAATAAATCATTTTTCCATTATAAATTGAACATGATTGTATACTAAAATAATATTTCATGCTTTTCATAAAGTGACCCTCACCTCTCTTATAAAAGGGTACTGCCCCTTCACTCAAAATCTCACCTCCAAATCCATTTGGATCGGCCAAAAACTTCTCAAATATCCTCCCAAATACTGTAAATTATACTTATAGTCCATTCTTTGATCAGAAATCCATTCTATTAAGCCAATTTGATCAACTCAAAAGGAAACACCTGAAGAAGAGGTAATAATTTCACCACCACTTTCAAAGTACTTTTCTTCTTCCACTTCCACTTTCCTTGTTGTTTCCATACCAAAATAAAAAATCAAGTACCTTATACATACTGCGATGTTATTATAAATATATTAAAACCATATTTATTATTTTTTCTATCCTACAAATGACAAATCACCATACGTGCGTACGTACGGCTTACCGTGTCCACGTCGTGGTGTAGTATGTTATTCAAACACTTCATTTTTATAATGGATATAATAATGAGTATAAATGATGTATATAATAAATATAACATGTTAGGGATTCATTATATATGATATACCCTCCAATTAAATATGATTTCACCATCAATAGAATGTTATTGTAACTCAAGCGTACGTATTGATTACGGTCTCCATGAACACGATGAAATTCATTCCCCATCATAACCATTCAAGAATAATTTTCATTTTATGATTATAAATAATGTTTAATAACATAATATCATTCTAGATATCAATAAAATACATCCTATCCATAACAAACATGGCTTACTTAACCAATCATATAAAGGAAAATGAACCAGTTAACACGCAAAACAATGATAATACTAAAATATTGTTAACAAAGCAATATAAGAAGATCATATATGATATCATATTTATGTATGCGGTTCTTGTATAATTTAATAACTATTATTTAACTATTATACCGGAGATTAACATACCCTTGGAAAATTAAAAGTATAAGGTAAGGTTTAATTCTACAATCTATCCCTTATCTGAGGTTCTTTATACGTGAGTATCTACTTGAACCTCATTATCATCCACGTCCGTGTTCTTAAAAAAGTATTTCAAAACATTTTTTCTATTTCATGGAATATGGGTAAAATTAATTTAAACCCTGTTTTTAATTTTTATGAGATGTTTATAAAGGAATATTTCTGTCAATTTCCAAACAAATACCTTTATGACCTTTTTGACAAAATTAAGTAAAGAATGTTTTTTAAACGTATACGGCAGGTGCAACTATTTTTTCCCATTTTTACACATTCGAAGCTTACCTTAAAATCTTATTAGAATATTTTAAAAATAAATGTTTTATTTTATAATTTTGTGACTTTTAAATGATTTCAAAATAGAAAGAGATATTTCTCTCAAGTAGATTTGATTTCATCTATGTCAATATCATTTGATGGATTTTACACTTGTTTGAAGTTGATTTATTATGATACAATCGTCCATATTGTATTAATGAATTTTTTGATATGTTTTTAATGTGGATGTTTTATTTCTATACCATTCATGGCTTATTCATAATGTATTGACATTTGGTATGCTAGTTTTAATAAGAATGTTTGTGTTATTTTACAACATTTTCGTATGAGGAATGCATTGGACTTAGTAAGTGACAGATGAAGCCCGTTACAACTCCTTGATGCATTGGTAGGACTCCTGAGACAAACTAGTGTCTTGGCACAAGGACATGAAAAAAAATCTTATTTGTAGTCTTGGAATGAGGCCTTGACTATGTGGTTAGGATGTCTGGCATTATGCATTCCTTCATTAAAAAATTGGCTATTGACATTACATGTGATTATTCGACTAGTAGAATATCTATGTGAATAAGTTAGTGGAATTATTTGATTTATATTCTCTATATTATTCTGAATATTAAGTTTAAAATGCTTATGTTCTAGTCTTATACAATTACTTAAATGATTATGCTTTTTTATGATAGTTTCCACTATATTGTTATCCTTACTGAGCATCTGAGATCGCCCCTTTCTATGTTTTATTTTTCCCAAGATATGAAGAATTATATTATGAATAACCTGATGGGATAGTCTAAGGGAGATGAATGTGTTAAAAGGATACACAATGTTGTTTTCTTAATTTCATAATGTAATGTAAAACTTATGTATGTATCTAGTACTTCCAAGGCTACTAAACCGATCAGTCTTTAAGGATTTGATCCCTTGTGATCTTTCCAATGTTATGTATTAAGGCACCGACACTAGGTAACTAGGTTAGTGGCATTGTAGTTTGTATCATAATAAGTATAGTACACACCTGGGGAACTATATTTAGAAAAACTATGATTAGATAACATTACCCTAATATAGACATTGAGGAGTAGTATAGAAAAAAACTTCCTAGAATTTTTGTAATGTAGAAATTTTGGGGGGTTTTTCAAGAAATTCATCACTATTTAGATATGAGCAGGTAGAGGCAGCTCTGGAACATATGTATATAAGAGTGAAAACTATGAAAAGGAATTTTGGGCTTGACCCGGGGTATCCTGGTACAAGACAACAGGCCTTGTTGCACTCATGGTTGTGACACTCCTACGTGATATGATTCTGAAAATTTACATTTTCCTTGCAAACCATTATGATGGATTTATGATTATATCCATAAACTGTTCAATTTATGTTAAGTGTTTTACAAGTTTGGAATTATGAATTGTGATTCATAAACTAATCTATTGTATGCCATTGTTTAGAAATAGCACCTAGTAAAAGGAATAGAAACCGTATAAATTCACGTAATCAATGTAGGGAATTCCCACCTACTCAAGATAATTATATTGGAGTTTTAGATGCAACTGGGACAGATCAATTTAACACCATAATAGGAAAACTCACCCAGGTAATGAATAATAACCTTACCTATATAGAGCACCCAGACCCACAATGAAGAAGATCAATGTTTGACCGATTCATGAGGCATTAACCAAAAACATTCAATGGGACTAAAAATCCATTTGTATCTAATAAATGGATAACTTACGTGGAGAAAATATTTCCCGCTTTGTGGAGTAGTGAAAGGGAAAATGTTTTCATGGAAGTTTATCACCTCACGGGAGATGCAGATCAATGTTGTTCATTAATTCAAAACACAAAGGAAGATGATGAAGTATCAAATATGCAATTGAGGATGTTTAAATATATTTTTGTTGAAAAATACTTTCCTCTTGACCATTGAGTGAATATGGATAGACAATTTCTCTGTTTGAGTTAAAAGGAGGATGATAATGTCTTTATGTTTGATGATAACTTTACAAGGTTAGAAAGGCTTGCAACATATAATAAACATAACCCAAGGAGTAAGATTGATAGATTCCTTGATGGGTTAAAAACATTTCTCTATCAAGCATTAGTCTCACAATCCTTCTCATCATATGAAGATACTATCTCATGTGCTATCAATACAAAAAATTAATTCTCTAAGCCTTAAAACTTTAAAGAAAAGAAGGAGAAGAAGAGATATGATGAACACTCTGGAAATGGAAATAAGGGGAAGAAGGGAAAAGTTGAATTTTCATCCTTCAATAAATGTGGGAAGAAACCCCTGGTACTTTTCTGAATAGAATGTGAGTCTGTTACAAGTGTTGTGAAAAAGGATACCAAGCTCGCGACTGCAAGTGAATGAAAGGGGTTTTCAATATTGAATGCTAAGATTTTAGAGAAATGGGGCATTATGAAACTGAATGTCCTAAGCTCCAAGGAAACATATCTTAGAAAAGGACAAGGTAGAAAGGTCAAGCTTATGCGATCACTACTACAGAAGTCGAAGCATCTAAATACATGGTGGTAGGTAATTTAATGATTTCATCATGTTTATCCAATGATTTATTTGATTCTGGATCATTGTATTTCTTCATATCATCCCAGTTTTCTAAGAAAACTAGGTATTTGCAATTTGATTTAACAAATAAGTTTTCAGTAAAAACTCTGAAGGGATGTATCACTGCAAAAATGTTTCGTGAATCAGTACCCATTATGGCATATAAATGTTCTTTATCTGTGGATATCATCATCATACCCATGATTTAATTTGATATAATCCTCAAAATGGATTGTATTTTGGACCATGATGTGAAACGTTAATGTAAGAAGGAGGTTAATATTTTCAATGAAGATAAGGAGTACCTTATCTTCAGATTAGTAACATCACCACCCTTTTCTTATCTAGATCCACCCCCAATAGATCCACTAAATTATATTATTAGGGAGGAAGAGAATCAAATAACTATTGGAGAGGAAAATAATATTATAATATAGCATATACCTATTTCATGAGAATATGTTGATGTTTTTCTAAAGGATTTACCTAAACATCATCCAGAATGAGAAATTGAGTTTTCCATTTATTTAATTCCTGGTTCAAGGCCCATATCAAAGAACCATTATAGAATGGACACTGTGGAATTAGTGGAACTAATGAAACAACTATAGGATTGAGTAACAAAAGACATATTCCCCCTAGTGTTTCTCCAGGGGGAGCCTCTATTCTTTTTGTTAAGAAGAAATATGGATCTAAGAGGTTGTGGATTGACTATAGAGAGATCAATTCTATAACAATAATGAATATGTATCTCCTACCTCACATTGATGATTTATTCGATCAAATTCATAGAGATCAATATTTATCAAAGATTGAACTTCGATCTAGATATCATCGATTGTGTGTGAAGAAGTAAGACATTCCCAAAACAACATTTTGTACTAGGTACGAGCATTACGAGTTTATAGTAATTCCTTTTGGATAGACTAAATCACCCTCTATTTTCAAGTATCAAATGAATATAGTTTTCAAGAAATATCTTGAAGAATTTGTAATGGTATTTATTAATGATATCTTGGTTTAATCCAAAAGCTTTGAGGATCGTGAAAATTACTTGAGCACTATTCTGAAAAACCACACAATAAATGAATTATATGAGAAGTTTTGCAAGTGTGAATACTGGAATTAGGAAATTTCTATTATTGGACATATTATCTCTAAGTATAGAGTCTCTGTTTATCCTTCTTAGACAAGATAAATAGATGAATGGCCAGTACTGACATTTATAAATGAGATACACATTTTTATTGGTTTAGAAGGTTATTATCAGCATTTTGTCCAAGATTTTTCCCAATTGGCAAACCCATTAACCATGCCCACACATAAAGGGGTTAAATTTGATTGGAAAAAAGACTGTGATGAATGTTTTTAAGAATTAAAGAAAATATTAGTCAATGATCATATCTTGAATCTACCACCGGGGGTTGATGAGTTTGTTATTTATAGTGTTTCTTCAAAAAATGACTTGGTTCTGTACATATGCGTAATGATAGAGTTATTGCCTATGAAACATGAAAAATAAAAATTCATTAACAAAACTATCCAACTCATGATCTTGAGTTAGAAACTGTAATATTTTCTTTGAGGATATGGAGACACTATCTGTATGGTAAAAAATGTGGGATATTAAATAATCATAAAAAATTGAAGTATATTTTCTCATAAAAAGAACTCCACATGAGACAAATATGATGTATTTAACTAGTAAAATATTATTATTGCACTATACACTACCACTCAGAGAATGAATATAAGGTGGAAGATGCTTGGATCAGAAAGGATCATGGAGTTTTGAAGAATATGATAGTTTAAAGGGATCCTATGTTCATGGATCTAGAAAATATGGATATAGGAATAATCATGGAATATGAAACCAAAATAATTTTTCAAACGGTTTTCAATCCATATTTACTAAAAATGATAAAATTTTTTCAGAATGATGATGAAAAGATTAAAAAGAAAATTAAAGCTATGAATGATGGGATATTGATTGACTTCATATATGAAGATGAAATTTTGAAATTTGAGAGGAGACTTTGCGTTCCTGATATAACTGTTCTAAAAATGGAATTATTGTATGATGCTCATAACTCCAATTTACCTATAGAAGTTGGTTGCACTAATATGTATATAGATTTGAAGGAACATTGTTTGTGGGAAAACATGAAGAGAGAGATTATTGATTATGGTGCAAGTTGTATGGTTTGTCAAGAAGTGAAAGCTAGAAGACAAAATCCTAGAGGATTCATGCAACCTCTCCCCATACCTGAGTGGAAATGGGATGATATTATGATGAAATTTGTCATGGGACAACAAAGACTCCTAGAAGGAATGATGCAATATGGGTCATTATTGATCTTCTTACTATGTCATCACATTTTCTTGTTATAAGAGAAGATTTACCACTTGAACATCTAAAAAGACTATATATTAATGAAGATGTAAGACATCATGTAATACCCCTATCGAGTATTTTGGATTGTGGTCTCCATTTTACATTAG
Source organism: Viscum album (assembly GCA_963277665.1). NCBI lineage: Eukaryota > Viridiplantae > Streptophyta > Magnoliopsida > Santalales > Viscaceae > Viscum > Viscum album. Next base: position 576,552,058 of record OY728158.1, read on the forward strand.
GATTCTAGAAATATCTTCAGAAGTCCTTGGATACTAAACTTCATTTAGGCACTTCCTAACACCCTCAAACTGATGGACAATCATAACGGACTATTAAAACCTCGAAGACATGTTGAGATCTCCCTCACTTGACTTTCAAGTAATGTGGGATCAATATTTACCTCTAGTAAAACTTTCCTATAACAATAGATTCCATTCAAGTATTCAGATAACACCATATGAATCATTATATGGAAAGAGATGTCACACACCAACTTGTTGGGATGATGTTGGTGAAAGAATGCTCATAGGCCCAGAACATGTTTAGGAAACAATAGAAAAGGTGAAGGTTATCCAAACCCACATCAAAGCAGCACAAAGTAGGAAAAAGATCAATGCCGATAACCGAAGGAAGGATTTGGAATTTGAAGTAAGTGATCATGTTTCCTAGAAGGTATCTCGATGGAAGGGTGTTATACGATTCAGTAAGAATGGAAAATTAAGTTCGAGGTACATCAGACCTTTTGAAATTTTTGAACGAATTGGAGTTGTAGCTTATCATTTTTCAATGTCTCCATGTCTTTCAAAAGTTCATGATGTGTTCCACGTATCACTATTAAGAAAATACATGCCTAACCCAACACATGTAGTCACTTATAATGAAATGGAAATAGAACAAGATTTGTCTTATTGTGAAGAGCCCATCAAGATTCTTGATACCAGAGAACAAGTTCTGAGAAATTGGACGACTCGTCTTGTAATAGTTCTATGGAGAAATCATAAGATGAAAGAGGAAATGTGGGAACCCAAGTAACTTATGCTGAAGAACCACCTAAATCTATTTATGTAATAATATTATTGAAATTTTGAGGATGAAATTATTTGAAGTAGGAGAGAATGTAACACCCCGAGCTTCCACGGTATGTTTCCCTTTAAATAATGCAATAACTTGCGTTGTATGCAACTTGATGTTTTGACACACCACGACCAATAAAACTAGCCATTATGAAACGTAACACCCATATTTTGAAATTTTATAAATTTTATTTTTTTTAAATGGAATTCATTTTGGGATACATAATATCAAAATTATCATAGGATGAATTTTTGGTATTTTTTCGGAAACAATTCAATTTTTGATGAATAGTAAAAACACGCTGGTATTGTTTAAAACCAACTTTTTATTTAAATAATTAATATTTTATTTAAATTTATACTAGGTAAAAATAGATACAGAATACCTATTTATGTTCAATGTAATTCATTGGAGTCATTTAATAATAATATTAGATACATTAAATTTTATTGAACTTTTTACTGTATTTTACCCACCTTCTAGGAACATTTGCACAATTGTATAAAACATACCACTTCTGTGAATTGAATTTCAAAAATCTGAGAGACACGGTTGAATCAGTATCTATAATTTGGTTCAATATGATAAAAATATTTATTGGTGAATAGTAACTTTTGACTTTCTTTTACCGCGGTCAAAAGTAAATATGGTAATTAAAGGTAAAAATGCTATTATAATTACCCTAAAAAATGTCATAATTCTATTGGATAAGTGTATTTTGACCAAAATCATCCTTAGGAATAAAATATTATCCGTTTATTCCACATGGATTAGATTAGAACATTTAATATTATTTTATTTAAAGAAAAGTTAAAAGTGTTAAATTCAACGTTTAATAACTAAACAAATTTTAATATAGGGTTATTCATAAGATAAATTCGACTATAAATATTAATTATAAAGCTAAAAATATTTCCTACATAATGGTATTTTATTCATAATTTTTATACATCAAATACACAAATTTATTTATGATTTAATAATGATGCAGTAATTACCTTATAAATGAAATATTAAAATAATTAATATTATAAATATCCAAATGAAGGTAAATTGAGTCCTTTTATGGATTCCACAAATTTTATAGGTTAATATGATATGTTAGGTTTTATTAAATATTTTTTTCAAAGTGATAAAGTTTTTATGACTTTCACAAAAACAAATTACCAAATAGTGTTAAAATTGACATAAATGAGTTTTTAAAACAAATACAATATTATTAATTGATTTAATATTCTTAAAATTATAAGGTTCGACCAAAGGACATATATAATTGTATATATATTAATAATGAACAAATTGGGGTTCAAATGTATTTTATGGTAAGTTTATTAACCATTTAATATAATAATACATGAATACATGGTAAAAGATAAACTATTTAACTAAGAGTTAAATCTCAAAGACAAGGTTAATAAGTTGACCTAAACCTACCTAAAACCTATTGGATGATATTTTTTAGATCCATCCCCACCTTATCTTCCAAATAAATCATTTTTGATCCATTATAAACTGAATATGATTGTATAATAAAATAATATTTCAAGCAGTTCCTAAAGTGACCCTCACCTCTCTTATAAAAGGGTACTTCCCCTTCACTCACTATAGCACCTCCAAAGCCATTTAGATTGGCCAAAACTAGCTCAAATATCCCCCCAACTATCCCCAAGTCTACCTAGAGGCCTTAATTTGATCAGAAATCCAACCTAAGGGGCCCTTTTGATCAACTCAAAAGGAAACACCCAAAGAAGAGGTAATAATATAACCACCTCTTTCAAAGTTCTTTTCTTCTTCCACTTCCTCTTCATTTGTTGTTACCATACCAAAATAATAAATCCAATTCCTTATACATACTTTGATGTTATTATAAATATTGTACAACAATATTCATTATTCTTTAAATCCTATGAATGACAAGTCACCATTTGTGCGTACGTACGATTTACCATCTCCACATCGTGGTTTAGTTTGTTATTCAAACACTTCATTATTTGGATGGGTATAATAATGAGTATAACTGATGTAAATAACAAATATAACATGTCATGAATTTTTTATATATGATATAAAATATAATTACATACACTTTTACCATCAATAAAATGATATTGTTGCTTGTGAGTACGCACGGATTACCATCTCCATGAACACGATGAAATTCATTCCCCATCATAAGAATTCAAGAATAATATTAATTTTATGATAAAAAATAATGTTTAAGAACTTAATATAATTCTGTATATGAGTAAAATACATAATATCCATAATAAACATGGCTTACATAACCAAGCATATAAAGGAAAACAAATCAGTGAACACCAGAAACCATGATACTACTAAAATATTATTAACAAAGCAATATTAGAATATCATATATGATATCATATTTATGTATGTGGTTCTTGAATAATTTAATAATATTTATTTAACTATTATTCATGAATTTAACATACCCTCAACCAAGGAAAAGTACAAGGTAAGGGTTAATTCTACAATCTCTTCCATGTCCGAGGTTGTTTATACGTGAGTATCTACTAGGGCCTCTTTGTCATCCACATTCATGTTTCTTAAGAATGTATTTTTAAAAAAAATTCAACTTCATAGAAAATTGGTTAAATTAATTTAAACCCTTGTTTGAATTTTTATTAGATGTTTATAAAATAATATTTCCATCTTTTTCTAAACAAGTTATTTTACAACCTTTTCGCCAAAATTACAGAAAGAATGTTTTTTAACTAATACGGCAGGTGCAGCTATTTTTTTCCATTGTAACACCTTTAAAGCTTCCCTTACTAGATTATAAGAATATTTTCAAAATAATTGTTTTCATTTATAATTATGTGAATTTTAATTGATTTCAAAATAGAAATATATATTTCTCTAAAATAGTTTTTATTTCATATATGTCAACATTCTTTGATGGACATTACACTTTTTAAAGTCGATTTATTATGATTTCAATCTTTTATATTGTAGTGAAGGTTTTGTGATATGTTTAACTATGGATGTGTTATTTTCATTCAATTCATGGTTTATGGATAATTTATTAAAATTTCATATGAATTTTTTAATACGAATTTTTATGTTTTGTATCAACCTTTTCATATGAGGAATGCATTGGTCTTACTATGTGATGGGTGGATCCCTCTATAGCTCTTCGATGCATCGGTAGGTCTCATGAGACAAACTAGTGTCTTGGAACAAGGCCTTGATAAAATATAATTTGTAGTATTGTAATGACCCATTGACTATGTGGGTATGATGTATGGAATTATGCATTCCATCATTATGAAATTGGCTATTGATATTACATGGGATTGTTAGATTAATAGAAAATAAATGTCAATATGTTAATGGAACAATTTTATTTATCTTTGCAATAACTTGATGATGATCAAGTTTTAAAATCTTTTGTTTTAGTCTTGTACATTTACTTATATTATTACGATTATTTATGATAGTTTCCACAATATTTTTATCCTTACAGAGCATCCGAGCTCATCCCTTTCTATGTTTTATTTTCCCTGGATACGAAGAAGTATATTATGACTGACTTGTAGGGATAGTCTATGGGAGATGAATGTGTTCAAAAGAGACAAAATGATTTTTTTTTCATTTCATAATTTAATGTAAAACTCATGTACGAATCTTGTACTTATAAGGAAACTAAACTGATTGGTCTTTCAAGATTTGATCCCTTGTGATCATGCTAATATTAGGTAATAATTGACCGACATCGGGTAACAAGGGTCAGGGCATTACAAACATGATCTAATTAGACTCTAAATATTAAAAGAATTTCAATATTTAATGTATATTATTTTTAAATTCAACTCATAGAAGTGGAAAAATTAAGATTAATTCCAATCCCACAAACGAGTCGAAATAAGAGGTTTTCAAGGTAGAAAAATTTTCAAAAGTTTGTTAAGTTTTTATATTTAATTTCAAAGTGAAATTGATAATAGAAACCTAAATGGTATTAATATATTTATAATGTAAAGACCCGTAAATTTCAAGGAAATTTTTTCTTAATATTCTTTGGAATTTTACAAGAACGCAGTTTCTGACGGAACCTGATTCTGAGGCCCGGTGTGCCCGGAATCATTTTCCAAAGTTTGGCTCAGGTACGTTCAATGAATTAACGAGCATGGTTTTCTAACTTTTGAACCGGTGCTCGGAATCGAATTCTGATGGCACTGATGGAATCGCAGTGCCGATATTTTCTTAGAAACGCCTCTTCCGGAGTTATGTTTGCTCGGGTGTGGTTTTTAATTTTTGGGCTTAAAGTTAAGAAATAAAATAATTTGTACAACAAACTTTATTTTAATTCCACATAAAGCCACTTGAAAGCCACTTAAAGCTGCTTAAGAGGAGTTGATACGGATAGGGTGCTATCCAAAAATATCCTACCCCCTTGGTAGGATATTTGTGAGGCAGGGCCCGCACAAGCCCCACTGTTTCTTTTCCACTAAGTAACGCACCCGCGAAAACCCATCATTATGAAAGTCAACTGACGCGTTTTCTAAAATTCTTAACGCACCAATTAATTGGGCGGCTATCTTCATTGAATTAATTCTATGAATTAATTTATTCGTTTTTTAACCTGTTTGAAATCTATTGGCGTAATAATAAAATAAGACCAACACACGACTTCTGGAAAAATGCTCGTTGATAGGTTTTGACAAGTTTTGTGCCTTCATCCTCCTTTGCGAAGAATGCGAAGAACGCGATGAACGCGAAGAACGCCGTCACCCTCGGAGATTGACGACGCTTCATCCGAGACATTCTTCCCTGCCCCGATCTCCGATCACCAACTGCTTGAGGTAAGAGATTTCAGGTTTCTTTTAAAACTTCTTTGTGGTTTATAACAACACAGATTTAATTATTTATAATGAAATATGTTGTTTCTTGGTCCTCGAAGTTCATCGACGCAATGCCGGATACCGCGATGATGCGATGATTCCCTCCTTCCGCGACGATCAAATCCGCGAAGAACGCGTGTGCGACAACTTGACAAGGTAGGGGTTTGTTGTGAAATAATTTATATTCCCGTGATCGTTTCTTTTAAAATAAAGAACCCAGTTTCATAAGAACAAGTTTAATTTATTAAAATTGTTGTTTGATATGTTGATTTATCCTTCTTTATTGTTATCACCTAACACGGAGGGTGCGGGCCAAACGAACACGGCCCGACAACCCTCCGCAGTTCTTCGTTGTTGTGCAGATTTGGCGGGCAACGACAAAACATGACGCAAGGGTGATTTGATGTTTCTGTAGTGAGGAATGTGACCCGGGAGGAGCAGCGTCGTAGACGGGAAGGAAAACGGACCACCAGAGCAACTCCAGTGGCCTACGGAAGCCACCGGCAGCGCGGGTCGCCGGCTCGGCGGCACCGGCCAGCGGACCCACGGCTGCGCGGGTCCGGCTCACACACGCGGACGCGGCAAAAGCTGCGTTCGCTGATTTACAGCGTGGCCCCTCGAGGGCCACGACACTTCCATCCCGCGGGGGCAGCGCCCCACGGCTGCCACGCTCGGCCGCTCGGCCGAGCCGAGCCGGGCCGGCCGGAACGTCCGGGTCGCGCCATGGTCGGACCGGGCCGTGTCGAATAGGGTCCGACACGGACCCGGGTCGGGTCGACCCGGTTCGGGCCAACCCAGGGGGGGTTCGGGCTGGGTCGGTTAGGGCCGAGACCCCCAGTCTCCGGACGTTTTTGGTCTTTCGCTCATAACATGAGCTACGAGCCTCCGAACGACGCGCCGTCAGCGACGATGCGATCCTTGGATTGGGAAGTTTGTTTCGGTATATCGCACTCACGGTTTCAGATTACTTTGGGTTCAGCTTGGTTGGTTCGTACATGAAACCAACCGGGCCTTTGGAGTAGAAACACTCATATCTTGAGCTTCGAACGTCCGATCGACGTGCCGTCAACTTCGTTGATTTCCTCTAAGTGATACGGATCTTTTGGCATACTCTGCCTGAGGTTTGGACGCAGTTTGAGTATGGTCGGGTTGGTTTTTCCTTAAAAAACCAACCGGGCCTCTGGGACGAAAAAGCCAATAATCTCATACAGGGTGTCCGATTGACGCATCATCTGTGACGTTGAGTTCCTGTTGACGATACAGAACTTTTGGATACATCAACTCTGGACAATGTGTCAGTTGATGTATCAGCCTCTCGGCTCGTGGATCGGACCCTCCCGAACGAGCTTGCTGTGTGCGGGAACCCTAGTGCTGGCTGCGACTTCGACGACGACGACTGTGCAGAGATCCTCAGTGGACTGCGACGACGACTGTGCAGAGATCCTCAGTGGACTGCCACAACGACTGTGCAGAGATCCTCATTGGACTGCGATGACTACTGCACTCAGCGATCCTACGTGGATTAGTGCTATAGATCCTTTGTGGATCTGATCCTGTGTGGGTCAGTGCTCAGCGGTTCTGTGTGAGCCAGCGCCTACAGTTCTTGTGTGGGCCCGATCCTGTGTGGGTCTTTGTGGGGGTTAGTACCTATCGATCCTTTGTGGGTTCGATGACTTAGATGGATCAGTGATCATCTTTATCGTCATCCGAAAAAGTATACCTGTGTGAGATTAATCTTGTGTTACTCTCCTTTGTGGATTGTGTTGAACTATTCTGTGTGGATTTACTGTTTACTCTCCTTTGTGGATTGTGTTGAGCTATCCTTTTTGGATTACTTTGCTCTCCTTCATGGAATGTGTTGTGCTATCCTGTATGAGTATACATTTTGCTTTCCTGTGTGGACTGGGTTGTGCTTGGGCTTGGATGTTGGATCCGAGCGGTAATTGATGACTTAGGTATATGTATGGGCATATACGTAAGCCGTGTCAGATGTTACTTCGTGATTGTAACTTTCCATTCTGGTTTATCCTTTGTGGATTTCGGGAGACCTTCGGGGGTCTCGGGGTCCCTACTGAGTAGCTTATACTCACCCCTACATGGGCTATGCCCGCACTATGTTGTGTTGGTTGCAGACGACGGACAGCGCTGATCGTGGTGGAGGCTTTCAGAGCAGGATGGTACCTGGAGGTGGACCACTGGGCGGGACGTACTCGGAGCAGTCAAGTGGACCCGAGGAGCAGTGGAGGCTATCTGTACCCACCCTTCAGGTGGGACTTCCAGAGGACGGCGCGACGCTGTGACTTTTCATTTCGGTTGCTGTTTTCCCCTTTCAGTTGTACTTTACAGTTGGGCTTGTATTTCCGGACCATTTTACATTCAGCACAGCTTGTTAAAGTTTTTACTTAGTGTTTACTTTTCCTCTTGCTTACATTGTGGTTCTTGTTTACTTTACAAAGGCAATGCCTTCCCTGTTTATCAGGATTTACGCCTTGGTGCTAGTCGCTAGCCCCTGGCCTATGGAAGGCGGGCTTGGGGTAGTCACGACACGGGCCCCGAGGACGGGTAGTGAAAAATTGGTATCAGAGGCGGTCGGTTCTACCACAGACTCTGATCTGTCTTCTATGTGAAGCAATAGTGTTTAGCATATTGAGTGTGGTTATCAGTCCAGGGAGTCCAGTGTTGGTGCAGCAGCCAACGTATCCGTATACCAGGACCCTGAATTCTAATTTCCGACTTATTGCACGAAAACTTTGATTGCATGTGTGTTTCAAGTTTTCTTTGTGATTACTTAGTATCATCTCACTAGGTATACTGTTCTAACCGTGGCGCACTTGTTTCCTTTTCAGGATGGCCCCACGACAGCTGCCAGCTAGGGTTTCGAGAGTAGAGTGTGACGACAGCCCGCCGAGCGACGAGGCCTCGGTGCAGGGCCATTTGACAGCGGAGGCACCGACGGTACCTCTACCCGCCGAGCCCCCGATGCTCCCCGCCACGACCGCTGATGATGCATGTCGCCTCAGATCTCTGCACGAGTTCCAGCACCTGCGACCACCTAGGCTTCCATGGGAGACGGACCCCCAGGCAGCCGAGGACTGACTGGAGGCAGTGGTGCGAGTTTTCCGTCTAGTGAGGACACCAACAGACCTCATGGTGATCCTCGCAGCGAGCCTACTGCACGTTGCAGCGGGCTGATGGTGGAGCTTGATGCTCCAAGTGCATGACGAGGCATCTCTTCTCTGGACGGACATCGAGATCCTCTTCCCCTCAGAGTTCGTCCCGGCCACCCTCCGTGCGGTGCGCATTCAGGAGCTTCTTCTGCTGTGGCAGAGCAGCTTGACGGTCACCCAGTATGCGGCGAGGTTTACCGATCTTTCTCGCTACTCGACAGACATGGTACTGGACCCCTTCTTCCGGGCTCGGACCTTTAAGCAGGGTTTGAGACACGAGATCAAGGAATCGCTAATCTCCCTAAGCATTCTGAATCAGCCAGGAGTACTGGAGCAAGCCCTTCTGATCGAGAGCTTCCTGGCTGAGTCCACAGCGAGACCTACCGCAGGGCGGCAGGTTGTGGAGTCTTCGTCAGCAGGTAGCCGATGGATGACTCAGGGTTCCAGGCAGACCATACCCTTTCATAGATGACCTCAGGACACTGGTTCAGCAGTGCGGGGCACACAGCGCGGGGCCAGTCTTTCGAGAGGCAGGTAGTGCAACGCATGCTGCGGGCAGGGCCACATGGCTCGTGACTGCCCGACTCGCCATGCCGAGGAGCAGAAGACATTGGATGAGCCACCTAGGTAGTGGCAGAGAGTCAACCGTGGTGGTCTGCAGGGAGTAGGTGGACGAGGCAGAGGAGCTGGCCGAGCAGCGGGTGGTGGGCGACGCTTTGAGGCTCTACCCCCCACTACCAGGAGGGCCAACCCGACCACCAGGAGCTGGCGGGCAGAGATAGGCACAACTCCAGGCAGCGGAGGCCTATGAACACGGTGCGCCAGAGATGATTTGAGGTACGATATGTGTCTATTCCACCCTTTCTACTATTCTTATAGACACAAGAGCGAGTCACTCTTTCATAGACGCTGCCCTGGTTCGGAGCTCGGAGATTCCGACAGAGCTGTTGGCTCGATCCTTACGGTTAGAGACTCCTACGGGAGCAGACTCAATGATTACGCACTGGTGCCAGCAGTGTGAGCTTACTCTAGAGGGCGAGAGCTTCGGCTGGGATCTTCTTGTAGCGGCGTCTAGGCCTTACGACGTCATGTTGGGCATGGATTGGTTATCTACGGTCCATGCTCAGATTGACTGTATTAGGCACAAGGTGCGATGTGTGCACACCGAAGGGAGTAGGTTCACCTTCACCGTCGAGAAGGGAGCCTTAACAGCACAGGAGGGACTCTCGCAGAGGATGGGAAAGTCCATCACTCATCATTTGGCTAGCCTCATCCTAGGAGCAGTTGACGTGCAGAGTCCTAGTTTTCCAGCAGTGGTGGATCAGTATGCGGACATCTTCCCCGACGACGTTCCCGGGCTACCTCCTCGTAGAGAGGTAGACTATTATATTGATCTGTACCCCAGGACAGCCCCGATATCCACTCCAGCGTATCGGATGGCCCCCGCTAAGCTTTGAGAGCTGCGGGTACAGTTGGAGGACTTGCAGGGAAAGGGGTTCATCCGACCCAGTGTTTCACCCTGGGCTTCCTCGATATTGTTTGCCAAGAAGGCAGACGGGAGCTTGCGACTCTGTGTCAACTATCGTTTTCTAAACCAAGTGACAGTGAGGAACAAATATCCACTTCCGAGGATTGATGACCTCTTCGATCAGCTCAAGGGAGCACGGTGGTTCCCGAAGATAGACCTCAGGTCAGGCTACCATCAGCTTAGAGTTCGAGATGAGGATGTGCAGAAGATGGCATGCAGGTGTCGGTATGGCCACTATGAGTTCTTAGTTATGCCTTTCGGTGTAACCAACACCCCAGCAGTGTTCATGAGCCTCATGAATAGGATCTTCTAGCCATACCTCGATCAATTTGTCGTGGTCTTCATCGATGACATTTTGGTATACTCAACCACGGAGGAGGAGCACGGCTACCACTTCCGGGCTGTGCTAGACACACTACGAGAGCACCGGCTTTATGGCAATCTCTCGAAGTGCCAGTTCTGGTTGCAAGAGGTCCACTTCTTGGGGCATGTCATTTCTGAGGTGGGAGTTACGGTGGATCCCGCGAAGATCGAAGTAGTGCTAGCTCGAGAGCCACCCAGGAGCGTGACGGAGGTGCGGAGTTTCTTGGGACTAGATGGATACTATCAGAGATTTGTGCCGGACTTTTCCAGAGTTTCGGCGCCACTCTCAACTTTGACGAAGAAGGGGAAACCCTTTGTGTGGTCAGACATATGTCAGCAGATCTTCCAGAAGCTGAGACAGAGATTGACCAGCGCACCTATCTTGAGGTTTCCTGAGGAGAGAGTTGGATATGTAGTCTACTACGATGCATCTGGGACCAGACTCAGATGTGTCCTGATGCAGGAGTGGGTCGTGATTGCCTATGGATCACGTCAGTTGAGGCCGCATGAGCAGAACTACGCTACCCATGACCTGGAGTTAGCAGAAGTGGTCTTCGCACTGAAGACATGGTGACACTATCTGATGGGCGAGCGCTTTATAGTCTTTTCTAACCACCAGAGTCTTAGGTACATCTTCTCTCAGAAGGACCTGAACCTGGGACAACAGCGATGGCTCGAGTTCCTCTAGGACTATGACTTTGAGATAGTCTATACTCCTGGGAAGGGGAACGTAGTAGCCGATGCTCTCAGCAGGAGGACGGGCATCCAGCTACTTGAGGAGGCGATAGAGCAGCTAGCTGCCTTGCAGATATCCTTTGTGGATAGGGACGGAGTAGCCTTCCTTCATTCTCTCACTGTCACCCCTCCACTACTACAGCGGGTCAGAGAGGCACAGCGTGGGGACGCTGACTGTGAGATGTGGCATGCACAAATATCCTCGGTACTGGCACCTAATGGTTTCTCCCTTGTAGAAGAGCACGACGTCCTTTTTAGAGGACGTACCTTGGTACCAATTGCATTACGGGAGGAGGTGCTGAGAGAGTTTCACACTTCTCCTTTGGCGGTACATCCTGGAGTGGCAAAGATGTACCGGGACCTCAGACGACAACACTGGTGGCCGGGCATGAAGAAGGTTGTGGCAGAGTTCGTTTCTCGATGCCTCACCTACCAGCAGGTGAAGGCAGAGCATCAAGTACCAGCAGGCTTGGTACAGCCCTTGGAGGTCCCGGAGTGGAAGTGGGATGGGATATGTATGGACTTCGTGACTTGACTTCCACGCACTTCCAGTGGTCACAACTCCATTTGGGTGATTGTTGACCGACTCACCAAGTCGGCACACTTCTTACCCATCCGAGAGCAGGGCTCAGTGGAGATCTTGGGGCGTCTCTACATTCAAGAGATTGTACGACTTCACGGAGTGCCATCATCTATCGTCTCCAATCGAGACACTCGCTTTACTTCCCGGCTTTGGAAGGGGTTGCAGGAGGTGTTTGGGATGCAGCTACGTCTGAGCACCGCCTTTCACCCTCAGAAGGATGGTCAGACGGAGAGGACCATTCAGACTCTCAAGGACATGCTCCGCGCATGTTTCCTCGACTTTGGTTATAGCTGGGAGGACCACCTACCCTTGGTGGAGTTCACATACAACAACAACTACCACTCCACCATCGGGATGGCACCATACGAGCCATTGTATAGCAGACCTTGAAGATCTCCTTTGTGCTGGACAGACCCTGGGGAGTCAGCACTTGTGGGACCAGAGATGGTCCGGGCCATGACAGAGAAGGTCGAGGTCATCCAGGAGTGGATGAGGATAGCTTAGAGCCGGCAGAAGTCTTACGCTGATAGGAGGCGGAGGCCACTAGAGTTCGAGGATGGCGACCACGTCTTCTTGCGTGTCTCACCTCAACGTGGTTTATGGAGATTTGGCCAAGGAGGCAAGTTGTCCCCACGCTTCATCGGACCCTTCTAGGTCATCAGATGGATTGGCGAGGTGTCTTATCACCTGGCTCTACCACCTCAGTTGCACCGGGTGCATGACGTCTTCCACGTATCTCAGCTGAGGAGGTACGTGCACGACCCGACGCATATCATTGACTATGGGGAGCTGGACGTTGATGATGGGGTGACTTTTGCGGAGGTCCCGGTGGAGATCGAGGATAGAAAGGAGCGGGTCCTACGTGGATGATCGATTCTTCTAGTGCGCATCATATGGCAGCACGGGAACCTCCTGGAGAACACATGGGAGCGGGAGGCTCAGATGCGTGCTCAGTACCCACATTTTTTTTCCTAGTTTATGATGTATCTTTACGGGGATGTAAAGCCCTGAGGTGGGAGTAATTTAAAGACCCGTAAATTTAAAGGAAACTTTTTTCTTAATTTTCTTTGGAATTTTACAAGAACAAAGTTTCTGACGGCACCTAATTCCGGGGCCCGGTGTGCCCGGAATCATTTTCCAAATTTTGGTTCAGGTACGTTCAGTGAACGAACGAGCGGGGTTTTCTAACTTTTGAACCGGTGCTCAGAATCGAATTCTAAGGGCACCGATGGAATCACAGCGCCCGTATTTTCTTAGAAACGCCTCTTCCGGAGTTGCGTTTGCTCGGGTGTGGTTTTTAATTTTTGGGATTAAAGTTAAGAAATAAAATAATTTGTACGACAAACTTTATTTTAATTTCACTTAAAGCCACTTGAAAGCCACTTAAAGCTGCTTAAGAGGAGTTGATATGGATAGGGTGCTATCCAAAAATATCCTACCCCCTTGGTAGGATATTTGTGAGGTGGGGCCCGTACGAGCCCCACTGTTTCTTTTCCGCTAAGTAACGCACCCGCGGAAACCCGTCATTATGAAAGCCAACTGACGTGTTTTCTTAAATTCTTAACGCACCAATTAATTGGGCGGTTTTTTTGTTGAATTAATTCTATGAATTAATTTATTCGTTTCTTAACCTGTTTGAAATCCGTTGGCGTAATAATAAAATAAGACCAACACACGACTTCTGGAAAAATACTCGTTGAGAGGTTTTGAAAAGTTTTGTGCCTTCATCCTCCTTCGCGAAGAATGCGAAGAACGTGAAGAACGCGAAGAATGTCGTCACCCTCAGATATTGACGACGCTTCATACGAGACATTCTTCCCCACCCCGATCTCCGATCACCAACTTCTTGAGGTAAGATATTTCGAGATTCTTTTAAAACTTCTTTGTGGTTTATAACAACACGGAATTAATTATTTATAATTAAATCTGTTGTTTTTTGGTCCTCGGAGTTCGTCGATGCAACGCCGAATACCGCGATGATGCGACGATTCCCTCCTTCCGTGACGATCAAATCCGCGATGAACGCGCGTGCGACGACTTGACAAGGAAAAGGTTTGTTGTGAAATAATTTATATTCCCGTGATCATTTCTTTAAAAATAAAGAACCCGGTTTCTTAAGAACAATTTTAATTTATTAAAATTGTTGTTTGATATGTTGATTTATCCTTCTTGATTGTTATCGCCTAACGCGGAGGGTGCGGGCCTAACGGACACAGCCCGACAACCCTCCGCAGTTCTTCGTTGTTGTGCGGATTTGGCAAGTGACGAAAAAATGTGACGCAGGGGTGATTTTATGTTTCCGCAGGGAAGAACAGGACCCGGGAGGAGCAGCAGCACAGACGGGAAGGAAAACGGACCACCGGAGCAACTCTGGTGGCCCACGGAAGCCACCGGCGGCGCGGGTCACTGGTGGCACCCCGGCGCGCCGCCGGACAGGGCCGCCACGGCGGAAGCCGAGGAGGCCAGCGGACCTGCGGCCGCGCGGGTCTGTCTCACACATGCTGGATGCGGAAAAATCCGCGTCTACTGATTTCCAGCACATCCCCTCAAGGGCCGCGACACTTCCATCCCGGGGGGTCAGTGCCCCTCGGCTGCCACGCTCGGCCCCTCGGCCGAGCCGAGCCGGGATGGCCCGACCGGCCGGGTCGCGCCCCGGCCGGACCGGGCCGCGCCAAACCAGGTCCGACCCAGACCCGAGTCGGGTCGACCTGGTTCGGGCCGACCCAGGGAGGGTCGGACCGGGTCAGTCTGGGCCCAGACCCCCCGGCTCCGGACGTTTTCAGTATTTCACTCATAACATGAGCTACGGGCCTCCGAATGATGCTCTGTCGGTGGTGATGCGATCCTTGGATCGAGACGGTCATTTCGGTATATCGCACTCAAGGTTTCGGATTACTTTGGGTTCGGCCGGGTTGGTTCGTACATGAAACCAACCGGGCTTTCGGAGGTGAAACGCTCATATCTTGAGTTTCGGATGTCCGATCGACGTGCCATCGACTTCATTGATTTCCTCTAAGTGAGATGGATCTTTTGGCATACTCCGCCCGAGGTTTGGATGCAGGTGGAGTATGGTCGGGTTGGTTTTTCCTTTAAAAACCAACTGGGACCCTGGGATGAAAAAGCCAATAACTCTCAGACCGGGCGTCCGATTGATGCGCCGTCTGCGACGTTGAGTTCCTTTTGACGATACGAAACTTTTAGATACATCAACTCTGGAAAATGTTTTAGTTGATGTATCAGCCTCTCGGCTCATGGAGCGGACCCTCTTGAACGAGCTTGCTGTGTGCGGGAACCCTAGTGCTGGCTGCAATTTCGACGACGACGACTGTACAGAGATCCACAGTGGACTGCGAATACTACTGCACTCAGCGATCCTACGTGGATCAGTGCTATAGATCCTGTGTGGATCCGATTCTGTGTGGGTCAGCGCTCAGCGGTTCTGTGTGAGCCAGTGCCTACAGGTCCTATGTAGGCCCGATCTTGTGTGGGTCTTTACGGGGGTTAGTTACCTATTGATCCTGTGTGGGTCCGATCCTGTGTGGGTCATTGCGGGGGTTAGTACCTATCGATCCTTTGTGGGTCCAACGACATAGATAGATCAATGATCATCTTTATCGTCATCCGAAGAAGTATACCTGTGTGAGGTGAATCTTGTGTTACTCTCCATTGTGGATTGTGTGGAACTATCCTGTGTGGATTTACTGTTTACTCCCCTTTGTGGATTGTGTTGAGCTATCCATTGTGGATTACTTTGCTGTCCTTCGTGGATTGTGTTGTGCTATCCTGTGTGGGTATACGTTTTTCATTCCTGTGTGGACTGGGTTGTGCTTGGGCTCAGATGTTGGAGCCAAGCGGGAATTGATGACTTAGGTATATGTATGGGCATATACCTAAGCCGTGTCGGATGTTATTTCGTGATTGTAACTTTCCATTGTGGTTTATCCTCTGTGTATTTCAGGATACCTTCAGGGGTCTCGGGGTCCCTACTAAGTAACTTATACTCACATCTGCACAGGCTATGCCCGCACTACGTTGTGTTGGTTGTAGACGACGAACAACGCTGATCGTGGTGGAGGCTAGCGGAGCAGGACGGTACCTGGAGGTGGACCACTGGGTGGGACGTACTCGGAGCGGTCAGGTGGACCCGAGGAGCAGTGGATGCTATCTATACCCACCCTTCAGGTGGGACTTCCAGAGGACGACTCGACGCTACGGCTTTTCTTTTGAGTTGTTGTTTTCCCCTTTCAGTTGTACTTTACAGTTGGGCTTGTATTTCTGGCCCCTTTTACTTTCAGCACAACTTGTTACAGTTTTTACTTAGTATTTACTTTTCCTCTTGCTTACTCTGTGGTGCTTGTTTACTTTACAAAGGCAATGCCTTCCCTATTTATCGGGATTTACGCCTTGGTGCTAGTCGCCAGCCCCTGGCCTATGGAAGGCGGGCTTGGGGTAGTCACGGCACGGGCCTTGAGGATGGGTCGTGACATATAATTGATCTAATGTTACCTTAAAATTAATTTAAAGTACAATTTAACATTAAATAATATTTTGAAAAATGTAAATTATTAATTAAAAAGTAGTATTTTTCACTATTCATCAAAAAACGAAGCTTCTTAGAAAAATCCCAAAAATTCACCCTAAGATAATTTCAAAAGTATAAATTAAATAACATAATTTATTTTATAAAATTAAATGTTCTATATTTTTCTATAATTAATTTTATTTTATTTCATATAAGGACATGAATTGTAGTTCATTTGAGAAAATAGTATGTTTAAACATATAAGGTCTTTACCAAAAATTATATCTTTCATTATGAACATTTTTTATTTCTATAAAACCATTATAAATAGTATTTTAAAAGTATTTTTTACTACTCATATTACTTTTTTTAATGGATAAGTTATAATTATATCACTTAAATAATTATAATAGTAAAATGATGTTTTGGAGTAACATTAGTGTTGTGTGTAATGTATTCCATGTTGATGTTGCTTGTAACATAAACCAAGTCATGGTTTTGTGTAACATATGTATAGTTGAGGTTCTATATATCATATACTGATTTGGTTTTGTGTAACGTATTGAAATTCAGTGCCGTGTGAAATGAATGTTTGACATAGTGATTTAATAAAAAAAATATTTAGAGTTGTGTTAAATGAAAAATATAAAAAGACTAAATTAGTTAGGAAAATAATAATTCACAAAATCTCATGGTGTTATATTATGGGTTAACCTGTGATGTTCTGTTACAAACTAGAATCAATGGGTCTGATTATCATTGAAGAATGTTCTAGTTCTTATTTATCACCTAATTGTGTCTAGTGTTTATTTATAGACTTTATATAGGATTGTTATAAATCAAGAGGTATTGTGGGATTGTGCTTGGGAAGATCACTTTTATGACAAACCTGGAGAGACCATGGGAATTTTTGGGTTGTCTAGAAACCATCTTTTTAATTTTTTACTTTTGGAATTAGACCTCTAAATTAAATTTATGATAAATGAATCAAATTATATTCTAAATGGTTTACATCCTATTGTTTTAGAGTTTAAGGAACCTTAAATAAGAATATGTGTTAATAGTATTGAGGTAGATGTGGTGCATGATACAATTTCCCCATCATGATGATTGTATCACTAAGAGGGGGAGGGGTGAATTAGTGATACTTTTTCATTTAAGTTTCATTGAAACAATTTTCACCTCCTTTTAATGAATCAATTCCCTATTGAAAAAAAGTCAACCACACATCCATAGGAACACAAATATTTACAAGGTTCACTATTAAATAAGAATAACTATGTCCTTGGTATGGTTTGGAAATGACCCAATACCCCACAATCCACTAGAAATAAGTCTTTCAATTACAATGAGTAGGCTATACTCTTACACTTATGTAGAAAAATTTACACAATTCCAATACTATGTGTGCACCCACTTAGCATAAATTGGGTAATAAAATGATTGTGTAACAATTCATGTTACCAATGATTCTTTTCAATTCCCCTAATGTATTCAATTGAAATAAATTCTTCAATTTCGTACCCATATGATGCTAAGAACATCATGGAATCTCTTACGAAAACATACTATGATTCCTTTGGGTATGATTCTTCTTGATACAATACTTTCTTATATGATTGTCCTTATAATGAAAAATACATCATTTATAGAATATGGTAGTGATGAATTGGAACCACATTAATTATCCTTCGTCCTTTATCTAGAAATCCCAGTATGGAAATCTCAATTTGATTAATCCATCTAGATATGATAATCAACTGAATACAATTGAGAATATAAATATTGTAATCAGATGAGTATGATAAACACTGAGTCTGATGATCAGATGAATACAATGAACACTAAGTATGATTATCAGCTGAATATAATGTTGTAATGTTGTCTATTCTCCTTTCACTCCAATCCATCAAAACATCTTCAACAAAATTGATTACGGAAACTTCTTCTTCTCTCTATAACATAGAGCTTCCCTCTCATGGACAATACATCAATCATTAGAAAATGTGTAATGTATTTTTCACCTTTTATAGGATACCCTCGATTGTCTTTGGCTGGAATTCCAAAAGATTTCTTACTCTATCAAATTCACTATAATCTAAATTTATCCTAAAATATTGGATGAAATTTGACTTCATCATCTATTCTCGAGGCTTGTCGATTCCTATAAAATATTCACTTCTTATTTACAATTTTATTTCATTTTCCATTACAATTTTAATTAATGGGTCAAATATTTTGAGATTGATTTCTTCAAAAACAATACTTTGTACCAATTGTAATAAAGTGTTTGAATAAATGGACACCACACTGATTTCTAAATACAATCATGCCTTTGAATGCTGAGATCCCCCTTGAAAATTCATTTAGGAATGTTCTCTTTTGAACTAGTTTTACCCATTCACTTATTCACTTGACCCAGTTGGAAAAATTTATCTTTGATACAATGGATCTTGACCCAATTGAAATATACATCATGTCCTTTATTTTTTCACTTATCTCATTTGAAAAAATTCACATGAAATGTAAACAAAGTGATTCAACTATTGGCCCACTTGATTAAGATTTTTTTTAAAAATGGTCCCATCTTCAATAAATAACTTCATTCACAAACCTTTTCTTGTATCATGAATTACTTCATGACTTTGAATTCATTTTATAATGGCTACAGTATTGTCAGACTTTAATTAGAAAGTATCATAACTGCCTATTCATTCAAACATCAATCTAATCAACTCATCTTGAGTACTGTTGTCAATAGTACACTCTTTCCTAGTTCAGATTACTCTGTGTATGATCTCTCTATTCCTAAGATTGAGCACAATCATTATGGATATGAATAGTTTTTTATGCATATGATAGATTATCAGGTGCTACAGTTCCTATGTACGAACGTCAACATCCTTTTTTTTCTCTTCCACAGGATACGATAAATCTGGGTATGATTTTCAAAACTTCTTTTACTTTTTCTTCCATCATCTATCTTCATAAGATCTCTAATTAACATGTGTTTTATGTGAAATACAAATCAATAAAACATCGTAAAATTTTATTTTATCATAATAATGAATACTCTAATACTTCATCAAAACAACCAATTCTTTTATACCAAATTCTAAGTGAATCTGATAACCATTAACATCAAAAAGATTCATTCTCCATGCGATCGATTATCTCATTCCAAATAAGGATCAATTCCTCATTATGATCTTTTCACATACCAGACCCAAAGTGAGTTTGATCAAAACCACATCGTTTTCCTCTTAATGATGAATAGAGTGAGTCTGAGTTTTCATAATAAATGAGTCTGATTCTTTTGAAAATATGGATAAATACAATTCTCACCCAATACAAAGTGTGTTTATTTCGCCATCATCTTAAACATATTTGAAATAATAAATCATTTTATGAAAACAACATAAAACATTTAAAAACAACCACCTTCATCTTTATCTTGACCCTAACAATGTCTGCCTTTAGATTTTGTTGTCAACCAAATTTCATAAATCACCAAAATTTGTATCCTCATGAAATGGATCACTTATCAACAATTCAGAACCTACGTGAGATAATCCATTTTAGGAAACTATAATCATTGACAACAACTCATGTTATCCAAAAGTAGTGATTATGACACCATTCTTAGCTTTGTTTCTTTATCAATTAACCTTATCTATTCATCTTTTTTATGGTCTTAAGAATCTCCCCCTTTAGATTTTGTTGTTATCCAAGTTTCACAAATAATTTATCTTTTTATCGTCATGAAATGGATCACTTGTCAACAATACTAATCCTATGTGAGATAACTCGTTGCAAGAACCAAGAATAATAAATATAAAAACCATGTTATCCATAATTTGTGATTATAAAAACCTTATTAATCTTCATCATCTTATCTTTATCATATCTTCTCCTTTCATGGAAAACAATAAAATTTGTGGCCTATAACCACTCCAAAAAATAGTTAGAATAGTTCACACACTTACAAAGTTGAATTCATATCTTGTCCAAAACTCTCCCCTTTTACATTCAAAAGGATTGATTTATGAAATAATTATTCCCCTTGACAATACAATACAATGGTAAGATAATAGAGAGGAAATGAACACATAAATAATCTATGAAGAGAATGAGGTTGGAAATCCATGTTTAAATTCAATTTAGAAAATGATTCCTTCAGTAAAGGTTTTAGGAATATTTCAGAAAATTATTCCGATGATGGAAGATATTCCAGATTCAATTCATTCTTCTCCACATGCTCCTTGATGAAATTAAATATGATATTAGTATGTTTTAAAAGAAAATTGTTGAACTGTATTTCGGGATAGAGTTATTCTACTTTGATTATCACAACCCAAGAGAAAGGGTAACTTTACATCAATAAGTAAATCTTCAAATTGAGTTTTTAAATAAATAAGATGAGTTGTGTCTTGAGTTATAGCCACATACTCAGCTTTAGCCATACTTATAGTTACTTAATTATATTTCTTTAAATTCCAACAAATGAAATTATTTCCTAGAATGACTACTCTAATAGATGTTGATATTCTATCATCAATATTTTCTTCCCAATCAGAATTTGAATACCAAAAAAATCAATACTATATGAGTTTCCATAACTGATTCTGAAATATATTATTCTTTTGATGTATCTGAGATTTTTTTTCAAGCAAGTAAATGTTATTCTATTAGAGCACTATAAAATCTTGCACATAAAGGAAAAATTATAAAAAATTTTGGGTCTTGAGGTAGTAAAATAAAAAAAAACCTAAAATTAACTTTAAAAACTATTTACGATCAACTTCTTTTCCTTCTCCATATTTTGAAAGTGGGACATCAAAACTTACTTTGGTTGCATTTTTTGGTATTTTTCTGATAAAATTCAGATTTTAATGAATAGTGAAAATAGTGCATTTTAATGAAAAACTTCCTTTTCATATAATTTATTTATCTAGTTATATTATCATTTTAATTTGTTTTAAAAAAAATTAAATAATTTTTTTGTAATTTAATTGTTCATTGTAATAAATTTCAAAATGAAATTGAATATAAATACTATGTGAACATTTGAACGTTTTACTTATGAAACTCGTTTTCTTCTTCCGCAAATGAGATTAATTTTTTAAATATTTTTTGCGAATTATATGGTTTGAATTTTGAAAAACAGATTCTATATTTGATATTAGAATGTCCAACCTTTTATGTTTCAATTTTATGAATTGTAACCATAGTGATTTTTTTTACCGTGGTTGAAAGTAAATAGGGTAATTAAAGAAAAAAATAATATTATAATAATATAAATCTACCCTAACACTTAATCTAATATTATTGGCTAAAGCATGGAAGACCAAGACAATCCTTGGACCGAAATTGGGGCCTTGGAAGCCACATGTCCATGATTATGACATTTATAACATTTATTTTAAACTAATGGAAAATATGTCATTAAAATTTCTTCTATTACTATTTTTTTTAACAAGGGGTCCTATAAGTGATATCCTCCACTATAAATATTAATTATAAAGGTAAAATTCTTACCTAAGTCATGTTAATTTATTTATAATTTTTAAGAAATATATAATTTAATATAATAATGAAACAATGATGATGCAATAATAATTTTATTGAATTAATAATCAAATAACTGATATTAATAATATTAAAATAAATATAATTTGAAATATTTCATGTCATCCACAAATTTCCAAAGTGACTATGACATTGTATATGCCTATTCAATGGTTTTTTAGAAGTTATCTTTTTTTTTTGGATTTTTTTAAATTCAATAAAATGAAAAGTTCTCAAAATTGACATAATTGATATTTTCTAAAAATAACAATTTATTAAATTATTTGAAAAACGTAAAAATCTCAAAAAAGAAATAAAGTGCTTGTAATAAGGTTTAAAAGTTCATAAAGTATCTAATTATTTGGAATTTACTCCATACTAATAAAATTTATAGCATCTTAATATTTAAAACGTTGTTACCCCCATTAAAATTAGAAGAGAAAAATTAAGGGTAAACTAAAAATATAGAGTTTAAAATAAAATAAATACATGTCCACAAATTATTCTATGTGGGGATTTAGAACTAAACACAACATATATTATACAAATATCAAGTTGGTTTCATTTGGATTAAATAATTAATTTAAATTAATTTAATTTTTTACGATTTTACAAGGGTACCCCTTCCCTCTCTTATAAAAAGGTACCCACTCTTCCCTAATACTAACAATTTAAAAGCCTTTTGGTTCATCCAAAAACTGCCAAAAACCCCTTTTAGGAATCCGTCACCACATTCTTGAAGTCTTATTTTAGGCAGAAATCCCTCTTTAGAGGTGTTAAAGTGTTATTCAAAGGTGATCGACTGAAGAAGAGGAATATAGTGATTGTATGTGATGAGTTAGACAGAAGGTATGGGGATTTATCTAAAACTTCCTTCATTAAGGCCTATGTTGATATTATGAACCAAATTATTTTATATCATTTATAATAAAACCCTTTGACATTAGTTTTATTAAAAAAATCCTACAGAATTTTTTTATGAAGTGTTTTGCTAAACAAAAAACGGAATGTTTTTTAACATATACAATGACAATAACTTATCTATTGATAACACCATTATTTGATATTTGGATACCTATATACGTCTTAATGGTTTTAAATGGAAAAGAAATCCCTTATTCCCTTTTCAGGTGTTTTGGTACTGAAAATGGTTTTTAAATTCGATTGACTATTTTAATATCATGAAACAATTTATTGTGATTGAAAATGAAAGTTTATGAGTTGAATGTTAATAATTGAAATCATTTATATTTTATGATTATATAATGGTACTTATACATTTTAAGAGTAGTTACATTATAAACTAAATATGGGTGGTTATCTAATAAACCAAAGATGGGTGGTTCGTGATAAACCATGGATGGGTGGTTACGTTATAACCACCAATGCATTGGATATGAGAGTCAGCCATATGGCTATTCAATTTAGTGATATGTGTTAAAGTCAACCGCATGATTATTTCCCACATTACATTTATATGTTATATTTTTTTTATATGGATTTGAATAGAAATTTTTGAATAAAAAAGGGTATGAAATGATCTTGGTTTTAGTTATGTTTATTTACTACTTCTTAAAGGTAAAATGTGTTACATTATTATAAAGAATTCATGGTTTACACATTTTCATAAGACTAACATTTTTACTTATTTTATTATCCCTTAATGATATTTTTATTCTCATCATATTTCTTGAAATGTTTTTCACTGGATGTAAAGGATAATAGCGTCAAGGATAGGATCTAGGAAAATTTATGATCAAAAACATGTTTTTTAAAAGTTTTTATTTGTTAAAAAATGGATAGTTAATAGAATTGTCTACATTGTAATATTAATGTTATTATGTATGGTTTATTTGCCCATTATATAAGTCTCCAAAAACTAAAAAGATCCTCAATATAAATAAAAGTAAAATTGTTGACTTAACTCAAGATTAAGTAATGATTAAGGCTAGGTCCTTATAGCTGGTTTCAAAGGCCTATTTATATTTCATTAGGGGTTAGGATATTATTAATAGAATTTCTAGAAATGATTTTTACTATTATGTCAAATTGAAATGATTTCCCATTTGAAAATTACTATAACATTTAATCTAACATATGTCTATTCAGAAAGGTTTTTTTAGTGGAAACATTGTAGATGTGTTGGCAAGGTAAATAGAGGAAAAAATATTCCAAATTATTATCCTGAGATGGTCGGAATCTGAACTAAACAATATGTTTTCATGATGGGTTATTTTAATCAGGTGATAAATGGTGGTGGTGTCCATTCATGAGATTAACCAGATCAATCATAGAGGAATATGTCGATAGTGGAGCATTTCATGAGGTGATGTCCCCCATAATTCTGAGGATCATCTGACCCCGTGAAATCTAGAGGGTGGGTTAAAGCTCCCAAAATTATTTTTGATGTAATGGTGTGTTCATAAAATCAATAGGTCATTCTTTCAGTTTCTTGTTCTAAAGGTGAATTAGATCAGTGGTGGTAAACGACTAAAAATATTATTGGAAGTGAAGATATTGACACCATGGAATATGTTTACTTTAAGTAAATATTCTTTGAGAAATATTTTCCTAAGGCTATTTGACTTAGGATGAAAAATAAATTCATGGAATTGTGATAAATGGAGGAAGATTCAATGGCTTCATATGAATAAAATTTCACCTGTTTGTCAACTTATGTCCCAAATATTAACCGGGATATTGATAGTAAGATAAATTGGTTTTACATTGGAGTGATGTCGAAATATTGATACGTATTTTCTTATCATGAGTTCAAAAGAAATGAAAAACTTGTCTGATGTTATTAGAATGTAGAAATGTAGTTTTTTGATGATCATCTGTTCCATGAGAGTAATAAAAGGATGTGATTCTATTGGAAGAAATTTTGAATAAATTAATCAAATAAATTCGGAGGATAGAAAAATAAATTTCCCTCTTATGAGAAGTGTTGTAAATTGAATCCCAAAGAATGTATCTCAAATTCTTTTAAGTTCTTATGATGTGGTAATAATTGTCATATTTCTCGTTATTGTAAAGCAAATGATTAGGAAAGTAATGAAAATCAAGGGTTATGTTTTTTTTGTTGCAAAGAGTTAGGGAATTAAGCCATTGTGTGTCCAAAGTTCATTACCCAATGTGAAAACCTACATGATCGAAAACAGAAGGGCATGAAAAATCA
The DNA here is from genome assembly GCA_963277665.1 of Viscum album. Taxonomy (NCBI): domain Eukaryota; kingdom Viridiplantae; phylum Streptophyta; class Magnoliopsida; order Santalales; family Viscaceae; genus Viscum; species Viscum album. The sequence continues at coordinate 576,577,399 of OY728158.1, forward strand.
TTTCCTACCACTATGGTTGATTTGGTAACATCAAATGATGTGGTGACAGGTATGTAAATGTTTTTTTTTCAAAACATGCCAATACTCTGTTTGAATCTAGATCTTCACATTCTTTAATTTCTGAGAGATTTTCAAGTAAATTATAAATATCACCAAATGAATGTTATATAAAACCATTGGTAAAATCTTTGGGTGTATGTATAAAAGTATCCAAGATTTTTAGGAATCTTATTATTATTGTTTGTGGGAAGATATTTTCTGAAAATCTTTTTGAACTCCCATAGTGGAAATTGATATCATTTTTGGAATGGATTGGATTTAAATTTACCAAGCTAAAATAGATTTAAAATCCAAAAAAAATTTATTCAATGACTTCATACCTCTGATAACATACCAAGATGCAACGAGAGTGATCAAATATGGCCATGAATGTTATATAGCTCATGTTATTGAAAAGAAAGAAACAACTTTGATTAATGACATTACAGTAGTGATGGAATTCAAAGATGTTTTTTCTTGATAAATTGTATGATATATTTCAAAATTAAGAGGTTAAATTTACAATTTATTTAGTGACTGGTCCTAAGACTCTTTAGAAACCCCCTCATCAAATTGATCAGGTAGAATTGGAGTAATTAATAAATCAACTTGAAAGAATTTCTTGATAACAGTTTATTCGACCGAGTACATCACCATGGTGTGCTTTTATTTATTTATTCAAAAATAAATTTTGTTATATGAGTATTTTTATTCATTAAAAAGACTTGAATAACATCAATAGTAAGAACAAGTATCCTTTGACTCATATCAATGATTTGTTTGATTAGCTCCAAGGACATTAGTATTTTTTGAAGATTGATTTGATGTCCAGATACCATCAGCTGAAGGTGATGGAGGGTGATATTCCAAAGACAACAATCTGAATGAGATATGGGAATTATGAGTTTGTAGTTATACCCTTTTGGGTTATCTAATGCACCTGCTATATTTATGAGTGTCATGAATAGTGTATTTCATCAGTTTTTGGATTAGTTTGTGGTTGTGTTTATATATGATATTTTGGTATAGTCTAAAATCCAGAGGCAACATGAAAGTCACATAAGGATAGTTTTAAAAACCTTAAAATAAAATAAACTGTATGGAAAGATTAGTAAGAATGAATTTTGGTTGAAATAATTTTCATTACATGGTCATATTGTTTCTAAATATTGAATAATTGAGAAACTATAGTGACCCAAAACTTGATCTACATAGACATTACATTACTTTTGCGGAATACTTAATACATAAAAAAATAGACACACAAGCACCGTAATAGTTTAGTGTCTTTGGAACTCAGAATATGATGTTCTAATCAGGGTGAAAGATCTTCAACATCTCCCATAAAGTTCGTCCCCTTTTTGTTTTCTTACCTAAAACCTTTCTTTATATCCTGGGGAAATGAATACATAAAAAGGGTGATCTCAAATGATCAGTTATGGTAAACATAGAGAATGTAAAACAATCCATAAACATTTGAATGCAAAAACATGAACATAAAAATCTAAACATAACAATCTTGAGAAAAGACATATATCTTGGAAGTATGTAAGGCATATATCATAATGGAACATAAATCATGATAAAATAGCATGGGAAGAAAGCATGTAACTGTGGAAAACCGTTAAGCACATGATATGATTACCATAGTAGCCAAGGCATTGCTTACAAGACCATCTTATTGGACAAAGTCCCTTTCTAAATCGAGTTCACTCCTCATTCCAGTCCTATATCACTGAACTAGATTAACTTACCATTCTATACATGTCTATCTCATGAGATATAAATCTTTACCCAATGCATTAGAGGGATATATAGGTCCCACCCATCTCATATTGAAATCATTCTTACGTGTTCCCCAACATAAACATAAAGCATTCATCATAACCCAAAGAATACAATGGGTTTCATAAACATCATCCCATCATAACATATTCCATATAAAACAAATGGATATCATTTCATCATAAGAAAAGTGGAACCATGTAAATCATAGAGACATTATACTTGAAATATACACATATGAAATATTGTCATCTTAGATGGAAAATGGTTTTGATAAAACACTTGAAATGAATTCTTGAGGAAAATATCCTTTCTTCTTCAAAATCATTTTATTTTCACAAAATTACATTCAATTTTAAAAGAAAATGATTTTGTTGAAAATATTCATGAAATCTTGTAGAGTAATTTCCATGAAAATTATGCATTATGAAACAATAAAAATTATGTTCATGCCATATAAGTTAAAAAACATTCTTCTAATACTTTTGCCGAAAAATTCAAAAAGTACCTTGTATGGTAAAAAAAGAATGATTCCTTACATACCATGTAGTAAAAGTTAAAAATGTGTAAAAAAGACTTTAAACATACATGAAACCATTTTTATAAAATAGGGACATGGATGATAAATATAACCCTAGTAAATACTTACGAATAAACAATCTCGGATAAAAATGAGATTGGAAAAGTTATCCCTTACCTTATGTATGATATTCTTCATATGTATCTGAACCTCATGTATAGCGATTTAAATAATGTCATTTAATTATGAAAGAATCATATTCATGGTTATGATATCATATATGGTTCACTTATGACTTTATATTAGTCATTCTTTTGTAAATTCATGTTAAAGTAGCATTTTGGGTAAAATCATTTCATTTATCGTCCGTGTTTTGACTTGTAGTTATTCATATGATTACTTAGATCATGATTAATTATTTCTAGAATGTAAAACATGATATATATATATATATAATTTTTTCAGAATATATATATATATAATAGATTGATAAATGGAAAGAAATACACCAGTCATGGAGATGGTAGGCCGTACATACGCTTGAACGTTGTTTTCATTTCGCTATTAAATTTAATCGATGTAAGTAAATAAAATATACATAATTACAGTATCATTAATATGTAATATATTTTATGATTATTTAATATATATACTTTATAATAATTAGTGAATGGTTAACTTGGAGAATGAATCTTATCGCGTCGTGGAGACGGTAATCCGTACGTACGCACGAGAAATGATATCATTCCCATAATTATTGAATGGAATTAGAGTGGATGATATAATATCTCAGAATTAGTATCATGTTATAAAAACCATAAATATAGTTATTATTTACACTATTATACCCATCCAAGTAAGGTGGTGGTGGAAAAACATATTACAACACAGGGTGGAGATGGTATTCAGTACGTACACATGTGCGGTGATTTCATTTTCCGTAGGATGTATATAAGGTGAAATGGGGTTGTTTCATATTTATATTAAAATATAAGTATATTATTGATACTTATTTTATTACTTTATAATTAAACAAATAAAAAAGAAGAAGTTGAAGAAGAACGAAACTTGAAAGAATTGGTAGAAGAGATTACCTCTTCTTCGACACACTATTTTAAGCATCCTTTTAAGGGACTAGAGTTGGTCTATTTAGAAGAAAAAAACCTCAATAATGTTGCTAAGGAAGTTTAGAAGAGAAATGGTGATGGTTTGGCTAATCATGAAGGCTCAGAGTGTTGTGAGGAGGAGAGGGAGGAGGTTCCATTTTATAAAGGAGGAGAGGGACACTTTTGGAAACCTCTAAAATAATAATATATAATAAACCTAAACCCCACATAAAAACTTCCAAAGTGACTCAAATTTGGATATTAGAAAATATAGGGTTGTAATAGCATCAAAAAACCAAATTTAGTCATTTTTTATTTTATTTTAAACCATATCATTTTTATTTATCCTTATTTTATCAATTTAATTTTATTTGTGGTAATAATGTTATAAATTTTATATGGTTATAAATACTTACTTATGTGTTCTTAGTTATACATAATTTGATATTTCATGACATTTTAGATCATATAAATTTTAATTTTAAATTTTTAAAACATTTTTGTGATTTTTAAACAATTTAATAATATCAAATATCAATAGTTTCACTTTTGACATAATTAATTTATTTGAATTTTAATAAAATCCACACAGAAGATGCGTTCGAAAGCAAATATATAAGGGATTCATAACATGTCATATTTATCTTTAAAAATATTTGAGAACACTAAATAGTTCATATAATATTTTTTAATATTTTTTAAACCATTTATTCGATATTTCAATCAATAGAATAATTTCAACATCACTATTGTGTCACCATTAATGATAATTATTTAATCCTTAAAAATTCTAAATAAATTCACATGATGTATATATTTTTATTATATTTCTGGTGACTATTCATGATGAAAGTTTCATGAAGTTTATCACTAAATTAAAATTATTATACTTATACGATTTAGGAGAGTGACATGTTGTCACTTTCTTTGGTTTAATAATAATTAAATAATTTTCATGATCAAAATTCCATAAAATTAATCTATTCCGACCCTTAGGTGATATGGGTAGACGTTTAGCCATCAAATATAATTTTGGAAGGTGTTTGGGTTATTTTATAATCTTATTTTTACCATTAATTACCCGATTTACCTATAACTGCAGTAAATAAAAATTAATGTGGTTACTATTCATAATATCAAAAAAATAAATGTAACCTATTAACATAATTTGGACCCACTGAATTAAAATATAGAATCAATTTTTCAAAGTTCAAAACACAGAAGTTATAGTAATAAATTTAATATTAATGCAGCTATTAAGAAAACATGTTTTAAAAGTTAAAACATTGGCAAAGATTGAAATGTTTTTACATATGAATTCAATGTAAAATTAATGGTAATGACATAAATTATATTAAATGGTAAAAATATATTCTATTTATACTTTAAACCCATTCAATATTATAATTTAACCATATAAATTATTGTCATGAAAAAAAGTGTTTTTAATTAAAATATAGCGTGTTTTTATAATTCATTAAAATATGAAAGTTATCATAATAATATGAAACATTTATCCAAAGTAAATTTTTATATCCTAATTCCAAAGATGAATTTATTTTTGTCTAATTTAACTTATAAACCTATAAAAAACTAGATTTAATGTGTGTGCGCCATCAAAAGGCAACAAAACTGTATTTTTTGAAAAATACTTATTTTAACCGAAATATTTATTTTCTTAACATACAATGTTTTATAAAATGTGTAAGATGAATAATAATTTTATAAAATTGAAAATTTAGTTAATACTATTCCTAACGGTTAGTTCATAATGTTATAATAATTTTCATTGTTTAGTGAAACTGGATATTGCGTACTACACACGCAATCGAGGAAGGTCGTGATTGCATTTAATGCAAGCCAAGTCATTGATGCGTGTAGTGAAAGATCCATTTTGTGTTGAATATAACATAATCAAATCATATACCATTTATACATTAAAAAAAATCTATACTTAATGTTGCATAGAATAATTCCTACAAAACGAACTTGAAATTGTGTGTAACATGAGCCAAGAATAGTGTTGCGTATACTGCAAGCTAATACAGTGTTGCGTATAGTGCAAGGTAATATAGGTGATGAGTACAACACAATACATCAATGAAATTAAAAAGAATCATTCTCATAAAATCTCGATTTGTTACATTCTACCCCCTTAAAATGAATTTCTCTCTCGAAATTCGTCTAGGTTATAAATGGTTTACTACTTGAAAGTTTCTTTCATAGAATCCCACATGTAAAAAGGAACACTAAAACATAATTTTTAAAAGTGAAGTATGAAACATAATGGTTACCCAAATTAACTAATCACTATGTTTCCACATACGATAACATAGGTGAAAATATAGAAGAGAAATCTAGCTATCAAGTTCTAACGGAGAGTGGTAGAGAACATGGCTATGAAAAAGCCAACAATAACAAAGCCATAAATTTTTGATAATCTATGGTACCATCTGATTCATCAGATATAAGAGCACTAGGATAACATTTTTGGTTCTCAAGATCATTTACCTAAAGTTGAAGAATTTTAATTAGAAGAAATACTTACTTTATTTTGGTATAATCTCAATGTTGTTCATGCCTTGAACAATTTCCATTTCATCTCTTAAATAAATGAAGTTGAATTTGTTATTCATGAAGTGTTAGAAGATCATGTGATAGAATGATGGGTCATTCCAGATGTCTCAAACAAAAGGATACCAAAATTTACCAAATATACATAATTCCATCTATGGTGAGGTTAATTGTATATGATTCCAAAAATGGACTTATACTTCAACTATCATACCGCTTAATAGAATAAAACTATTTTCTACTAACCATGGACTTCCTGTAGGAAATTGGTAGGCGATGAAGGCTTGTCATAATTTGGTTGTGGGTTTGATTCCCGCAACCTTTTCTGACGTGAAAGGTTGTCGCTCGTCCGGTAGTTTGTCCTTTTTCTAAAACTATACTATCATAACATTTCAGAAATAAAAAGTTATAGCCCTAAGCAAGACTATATGATATCCATTCCAACCTTTAAGCTTATCGAAAATACTTCTGTCCAAGTACTATAAATTTCATATACAGAGCATGTGAATTCCTTCATTTGTCCCCCATATATCATAAGATATATCTTGTAGTTGGTGACATTCCAAACATGTGAATACCATAATCATGTATTCTCTTGAAAAATGAATACCCATTGAACTTTAGTGAAAACATGAATGCTGTCAAAAGTTAACTCTTTCCACATACCAAAATCTCAAAATTTCTGTATACTCAAACATTGATATCACTTGTCATTATATCAGTCATGAGCTCATTAATACTATCAGACATATTATTTTCTCCTAATCCCTTCATTATGTGCATATCATCATCTTTCCAAAAATATTACAATCACTTTTCATGGTTACCGGTACCATATAATTATTGAAAACCAAAATATTGATATTCGAAAATTCCACAATACCATAAATGAGATTCAATGATACTATTTTGGAATCCCATTACTTAAAAACTTAGTCATTCCACAACATCATTGTCATACTCAACATCAAAAAAAGTGATCGCACATGACTTCCCTTTATCCTTTGCCTTAATAGGTTTCTCACATTGTTCATAATTAACCCTTGGATTAGGGAATTTATTAGCATAATGCCCCATTTCCGTGCACTTGAAGCATTGAAGTGTCGGTGGAGCGTTCTCTCTAGTCTTTTCCCTATTCACATCATTAGCTACCTTTTCCCCATTACTTCATCAATCAACTACTCAATGACCTTTATTTCCACACTTAAAAAATTTTCCAATACCTTTTAGGCAATCTCCAACTTGCTTCTTTCCACACTTCGAGCATAAATAAACATTCATCTTCTTTTCACCATTGTTCTGAGATTTCTCCTTGAACTCCATCTTTCATTTTTTGTCCAAACCATGAGATGGATATGTAACACCAAATTCCAGTTCTACCATGATAGCACAACGCACAATTTCTTCATAGCTATTGATGTATCTTATAGCTAATTCCCTTGGAATACTTGGTTTTAAGCTACTGAATAATTGATAAACTTTACTTTCAGGTTGGATGATAAAGCCAGATGCATACCTTGCAAGTCTTTTAAAATTCACTTCGTATATACCAACATATTCATTATCCTACTGCTTAATCTCAAGGAACTCCTTTTACATATTTTTTTGAACAATATGAGGGATGTACTTACTGAAAAACATGTTCTTGAACTTGTCCCATTCCATGGATTCAATTTCATCTTGGGGCCTTGTATTCTAAATTAGAGTCCACCAGTGGTCTGCTTCAACTTCTAATCGATAAATAGCCAAAATGAATTTTTCATGCTCTGAATAGTGAAGTATTGAAAATATCTTCTTAATGGTACTAATCCATTGTTCAGAAACAAGTGGATCAGAAGTCCCACTGAATTATGGTGGACGTTGCCTCATGAGAGACTGAATAGAATATTGTTCCCTTCTCTTCTCATTTGGAAGTCCAGAATGATTCATAGATTTTGTAAGTATAACAATAATATTTTGCACTCCATCTCCCATAACATTGGTTTGTTCAAAAGGACAGTCAATTCATTGTCCATTACATTGATCAACACAGTTCTTTTGGGTTCCAGTCATCATCTAAAACACAAAAAGAACAGCGTGAGAGGAAAAAATCATGCTAGGAAAACAACATAATAAAGGGGGAGTACCTTCAATATCTAACATATTAGGTTTAATTATAATATTGTTACCCTAATTCTAGGACTATAATATATACTTATACTTAACCTTAGGGAAATCCCTAAACATACCATAGAAATATTTCTAGGGATTTCACTAAATTTTCCGCGTCCTAGTTTGCAAAGGTTAACTAAACCTTTCCTCTGATACCAACTATAACGGTCTAGAATTACTTATAGTGGAATATAATTGATACCTATCAGGGAACTCCATGGGTGGATACACCCCCTATGTGGGACACACCACCATCCTTAGTGGAATCCATTTCCTCATGAAGCCCTTGGGCGGAGAGCCATGCTTTGTCCAATGCTCACATGTGAGAGTTCCCAAGGAATAGATTCATTCCTACCTCCTTTTCCTCTGATACCAACTGTAGAGACCCAAAACTTGATGTACATAGACATTAAATTACTTTTTCATAATACTTAATACATAACAAAAATAGACACATGAGGACCGTAATAGTTTAGTGTATTTGGAAACTTGGAATATGATCATCTAATCCGGGTGAAAGATCTTCAACATCTCCCACAAAGATCTTTTACTTTTGGTTTTCTTACCTAAAACCTTACTTTATATCCTAGGGAAAAGAAAACATAAAGAGGGTGAGCTCAAATGCTCAGTAAGGGTAAACACAGAGAACGTAAAACAATCCATTAACAATTGAATGCAAAAACATGAACATAAAAATCTAAACATCAAAATCTTGAGCAAGGACATATATCTTGGAAGTACATAAGGAATATATCAAAATGGATCATCAATAATTATAAAATATCATGGGAATAAAACATGTAATGGTGTAAAAACATTAATCACATGATTTGATTTCCATATTAGCCAAGCAATTGCTGCCAAGACCATCTTAGTGGACAAAGTCCCTTTCTGAATCGAGTTCACTCCTCGTTCCAGTCCTGTATCATTGAATCGAATTAACTTACCATTCCAGCCATGTATATCAAATGAGATATTAATCTTTACCCAATACATTTGAGGGAGATATAGGTCCCACACATATTATATTAAAGTCATTCTTACATGTTCCACAACATAAACATAAATCATTCATCATAACCCAAAGAATAAAATGGGTTTCATAAACATCATCCCATCATAACATCATCAATATAAAAAAATGGATATCATTTCATCATAATAAAAGTGGAACCATGTAAATCATTGAGACATTATACTTGAAACATACACATATGTAATAATGTAATCTTGTATGGAAAATGGTTTTGATAAAACACTTGAAATGAATTATTGAGGAAAATATCCTTTCTTCTTCAAAATCATTTTCTTTTCACAAAATGCCATGAAATTTTAAAAGAAAATGATTTTTTTTGAAAGTAGTCATGAAATATTTTATAATAATATCCATGAAAATTAGGCATTATTAAACCGTAAAAATGTCGTTCATGCCGTATAATTTAAAAAAAACATTTTCTCGTACTTTTGCGAGAAAAGTCAAAAAGTATCTCATATGGTAAAAAAATAAGGTTCCTTACATACCATGTAGTAAAAGTCAAAAATGGGTAAAGAATACTTTAAACATATGTGAAACCATTTTTATAAAGCATTGACATGGATGATAAATATAACCCCAGTAAATACTTACGAATAAACAATCTCGGATAAAAACAAGATAGGAAAAGTTATCCCTTACCTTATGTATGATATGCTTTGTATGTATCCGAACCTCCTGTATAATGATTTAAATAATGTCATTGAATTATTAAAAAATCATATTCATTGTTATTATATCATATATGGTTCACTTATGACTTTATATTACCTGTTATTTTGTAAATTCATGTAAAATTAGCGTTTTCGGTAAAATCGTTTCATTTATCGTTTGTGTTTTGACGTGTAAATATTCATATGATTACTTATATCATGAATAATTACTTCTATAATGTAAACAATGATATATATATATATATATAATATTTTCATAATATACATATATATAATAGATCAATAAATGGAAAGAAATACACTGTTCATAGAGACGGTAGGTCGTATGTACGCATGAATGCTGTTTTCGTTTCCTTATTAAATTGAATGGAAGTAAGTAAATAACATATACATAAGTCTAGTATCATTAATATGTCATATATTTTATGATTATTTAATATATATACTTTATAATCATTCCTGAATGGTTAACATGGAGAATTAATCTTATCGCACCGTGGAGACGGAAATCCGTACGTACGCACGAGCGATGATATCATTCCCATAATTATTGAATGGAATTAGAGTGGATGATATAATATCTCAGAATTAGTATCATGTTATAATTACCATATATATACTTATTATTTACACCATTATACCCATCCAAGATAGGTGGTAGTGGAAAAACAGATTACACCACGGCGTGGAGACGGTATTCCGTACATACGCACGCGTGGTGATTTAATTTTCCTTAGGATGTAAAGAAGGTGAAATGGGGTTGTTTAATATTTATAATAACATATAAGTATATTATTGATACTCATGTTATTACTTTATATTTAAAAACTAAAGAAGAAGAAGTTGAAGAAGAAGGAAACTTGAAAGAATCAGTAGAGGAGATTACCTCTTCTTCGACACACCTCTTTTAAGCTTCCTCTTAAGGTACTAGATTTGGCCTATTCAGAAGACAAGAACCTCGAGAATGTTTCTAATGAATTGGAGAAGATAAATGGGGAGGGTTTGGCTGGGCTTTAAGGCTCAAAGTGTTTTGAAGAGGAGAGGGAGGAGGTGGCCTTTTATAAAGGAGGAGAGGGACACTTTTGGAAACCTCTAAAATATTAATTTATAATAAACCAACCCCACATAAAAACTTCCAAAGTGACTAAAATTAGGATATTAGATAATATAGGGATGTAATCTCATCAACCAATCAAATTTAGACATGTTTTGATTTTATTTTAAATCATATCATTTTGATTTATCTTTATTTAATCTATTTAATTTTATTTTTGGTAATAATGTTATAAATTTTATATGGTTACAAATACCTACTTATGTGTTCTTAATTATAAATAATTTTATATTTCATGAAATTTTAGATCATATAATTTTTAATTTTTAATTTTTAAAATACTTTTGTGATTTTTAAACAATTTAATAATATAAAATATCAATAGTTTCAATTTTGACATAAGTAATTTATTTGAATTTAAATAAAATCTACAAAGAACATATTTAAAAACAATATTTAATAGATTCATAACATGTCATATTTATCTATAAAATTCGTGGAGAACATTAAATAGTTCAAATAATATTTATTTTAATATTTTTAAAACCATTTATTTGATATTTCAATCAATAAAATTATTTCAACATCACTATTGTGTCACCTTTAATGATAATTATTTAATCCCTAAAAATTATAAATAAATTCACATGATGTAGATAATTTTATTATATATTTGTAGACTATTCATGTTCTATGTTTCATGAAGTTTATCAATAAATTAAAGGTATTATACTTATTATATTTAAGAGAGTGACTTGTTGTCACGTTCTTTGGTTTTAAGAATAATTAAATGATTTTCAAGGTCCAAAGTCCATAAATTTAATCTATTCCGACCCTTAGGTTATATGGGTCGAAATTTAGACATCGAATAGAATCTCGGTAGGTGTTATGGTAATTTTATAATATTATTTTTACCCTTAATTACCCGGTTGACCTTTAACTACAGTAAATAAAAATTAATGGAGTTACTATTCATAATATCAAAATAATAAAAGTAACCTATTAACATAATTTGGACCCACTGAATAAAAATATGGAATCCATTTTTCAAAATTCAAAACACCGAAGTTGCAGTAATTAATTTAAAATTAATTTGTTGTTAAGAAAACATGTTTTAATAGTTAAACCGTTTCCAAAGATTGAAATGTTTTTACCTATGAATTCAATGTAAAATTAATGGTAATGACATAAATTATATTAAATGGTAAAAATATATTCTATTTTTACTTCAAAACAATTCAATATTATAATTTAACCATATAAATTATGGTGATGAAAAAAGTAGTTTTTAATTAAAATATAGAATGTTTTTACTATTCAATAAAATATGAAAGTTATCAGAATAATATGAAATATTTATCCAAAGTAAATTTTTTATATCCTGATTCCAAATAAGAATTTTATTTTGTCATATTGAACTTATAAACCTGTCAAAAACTAGATTTAAAGTGGGTACGCCATCAAAAGGCAGCAAAACTGCATTTTTTGAAAAATACTTATTTTACCCGAAAAATTTATTTTGTTCACATACCATGTTTTAGAAAATGAGTAAGATGAATAATAATTTTATAAAATAAAAAATGTAGTTAATATTATTCCTAACGACTTGTTCATAATATTATAATAATATTTCATTATTTAGTGAAACCGGGTATTGCGTACTACACACGCTATCGAGGAAGGTCGCGATTGCGTGTAATGCAAGCCAAGTCATAGATGCATGTAGTCCAAGCTCCCTTTGGTGTTGCATATAACATAATAAAAACTCATTTCATTTATATATTAAACAAAATCTATACTTAATGTTGCATAGAATAATTCCAACAAAATGAACATGAAATTGTGTGTAACACGAGCCAAAAATAGTGTTGCGTATACTACAATATAATACAGTGTTGCGTATAGTGCATGATAATTTCGGTGTAGCGTAAAACACAAGAAATCAATGAAATTAAAAAAAATATTTTTTATATAATCTCTGGTTGTTACAGAACCCATATAAAAAATGTTAATGAAGAGGGGCCAAGACCGACCAATATCACATCAATTCATAATTATAATGAATTTGTGGTTTATTAACAAATTCTTGGTGAAAATTATTCTCTGTTATCTATCCCACTAACTATGTTAACAGATAAGGTAGTTATGTTAATCTAGAAAAAATAATGGATGATTTTTTTTAGTAAATGAAAAGAAGATTGGTAAATTCTCTAGTTGATGCTCTCCCTTTTAAGAATGGTGAATTTGTTATCTATAGTGATTCTAAATTGAAAGGACATGGTTTTGTCCTAACATAGAATTATTAGGTAATTTATTATGATTAACGTTAGTTGAAATATCATGTGATAAAATACCCTACACATGATTTGCAATTAACTGCTATTTTTTTTGAATTAAAATTTTGGTGGCCTCATTTGTGAGGTGTAAAGTGTGAATATATACTGATCACAGATGTTTTAAGTATATATTCACTGAAAAATAATTGAACATGAGATAGAGTATTTGTCTATAATTATTCAAGGATAATGATTACATGATTCATTACCATCCAAGAAAAGAAAATAAATTTTCTGATGCATTGAATCGAAAAAGTAATGATACACTAACCATGCTAAATTTGAAAGAAGATACTTTGGTTAATGATTTGATTAATTTTTCATTGAATGTTCTTAGTGAAGCAAAATTTTCTCTTTTGTTTCTGGTGAAAATAAAATAATATCTATTATACTGAATCAAGTATGTGTAGAAGGAAGATAATGAGTTTTAGAAAATGGTATAAATGGTATATAAAGGTATGTTACGTGAATTTTATATTGATAAAGACTGTGTTTTGAGGATTTTAAAGATATTATGTGTTCCCATTGATTCAAAATTGAAGAAATATTTATTATGTGAAGCTCATAGTTCTCCATTTTCAGTTCATCCTGAAAACTCTAAGATTTACAGCGACCTTTGGTAGTATTACAAATGGGATGGAATTAAAATAGATATTTCTGACTTTACTCTGAGTTGTTTGATTTTTCAATTGGTTAAAATAGAGATGATGTCATCGAAAGAGATACTTCATCTGTTGATAGTGCTAGATTGGAAAAGATAAAATATATCCATTTATTTTTAGTGGGATTACCAAATTCATCTTGAGGTTACAATGTGATCTAGGTTATGATTGATCAATTGACTAAATATTTCTTTTTACATCCTATTTGAGACAATGTTTCTCTTGATATAATTTACTGAATTTATATTAATGAGATATCCTGGTTACACGGAGTTCTCATCTCCATTGTATCTGATCGTGATCCTAGGTTCACTTTTATCTTTTGGAAAGACCTTGAGAAATCGTTGGGTACTAAATTAAATTTCAGTATATCTTTTCATCCTCAATTAGATGGGTAGTCATAATGAACAATTCAGACATTGGAGGATATGCTATGAGTACATTCAATGGATTTACAAGGAAGTTGGGATCAATATATTTCTTTAGAAGAGTTTCTTTATAATAAGTTTCATTCATTCCAGTATACAGATGTAACTATTTGGGGAATTATATTGAAAGAAAAATCGAACAACAACTTTATGTGATGAAGTAGGTGAAAAGAGGTTGATTGGACTATTGTTGTTAGAAGTGATGGAAGAAAATTTTCAGTTGATTCAAAAACACATGAGGATAACTTAGAGAATGCAGAAATGTTATGTGGATAACCGGAATAAGGATTTTTCTTTTGAGGTAGGTGGTTATGCCATTCCCAATGTTTCTCAATGGAAACGTGTGATGTGTTTTGGTAAGAATGGAATATGAGTTCATAGTTCGTTGGACCCTATGAAATCCTAGAGGAAGATGGATCAATTTTTTATATTATGGCTTTACCTATGTGTTTATCCTAGGTACACAGTGATTTTCATGTTTTAATGTTATGAAAGTATATTTGATATCCATCTCAGGTTTTGAGTTCAGAAGTAGTTAAGTTGTAAGAGAATATTTCACATGAGGAACAATCGATCCATATTATTAACCATAATGAGAAAGTATTACGGAGTAAAGTTATTCACTAGGTTAAGATTTTATAGATAAAACATATGGTTGAAGAGGCAACATGAGAATATGAAAATTCTATGAAGGAGAAATGCCCCCACTTATTTGATTAGTGAATTGAAGTACGAGGAATCAATTTCCAAAAGGGGGAATGATGTAACAACCCAAGTAATTAAAGAATAAAATATTTTTATACCTATTAATATTTATGAATTATATATTAATTTTACCATAATGGGGATTCTATTTCCAATAGTACACTTTACATGTATTAATGGGATTCTCCAAATCCTTATGTTGCACACTAGACAGAATTATACCAAAAAATAATATATTATTAGTATTATTATTTTTAAATGGTAGATATCACATAGTCATTCTATTAAAGGGAATGAAAATAACTCACTATATTATGTTTACAAATTTTTATTAAATGTTTTTACTTTCATATAATAAATTTCAAAGGCTTAAAATCAGAATAAATTCAATTTTAATCATAAAACACTCTAATATTTTTAAAAGGTAGTTTTACCATCTTATAAGCGAGAAACTATTTTATATCTAGTTTCTATCACTTTAATGTGTTATATTTATACAAATAAACATATTATTTGGAAGTTTGACATCAAAATTTACTTTCATTGAATTTTGGGTAGTTTTCTGATAAAATTCATATTTTAATGAATACTTAAAAATACTCCATTTTAATTGAAAACTTCCATTTCGTCAAATTTATTTATATAGTTATATTAAACATTAAGTTTTTTTAAAGAACAATTAAATTTTTTTTTTATAATTTAATACTATTTTATTCATTGGAATCAATTTCACTTTGAAATTGAATATAAGAACTATGTGATCTTTTGAACGTTTTACTATAAAACCCCTTTTTCTTATTCCATCAACTAGATTACTTTTTAATTAATTTCAACAAATTATCTATTTTGAATTTTAATAAATTTTTTCCTTATTTTAATTCACAAGGTCCATATTATGTAAATAGGTCCCTTTATTTTTAGATTTTCTAAATAGTAACTTTAGTATTTTTTTATTTACCACCGTTAATGGTAAATAGAGAAAAATAAGGGTAAAAATAATATTATAATAATATAAAACAACCATAACATTTGTCCTAATCTTATTGGATGAGTCATAGACAACCAAGAAAATCCTTTGGTTAAAATTGTGGCCTTTGGAAGCTACTTGGGTGTGATTATGACATTTAATTTAATGTAAAGGCAAATATTTCCTAAACATGCCTCTTATTACTAAAACCATTTTAATATGGGGATATAAAATTGATATATTTGTCTATACATAGTAATTATAAAAGAAAAATTATTACCTACATCATGGTTATTTATTTATAATTTTTAAGAAATAAATAGTTAACTTTAATTATGACATAATGATTATGAAATAATAGATTTATTAAAAGAAGAATCAAATTAATGATAATAATAATATTTAAATAAATATAATTTGAAATATTTGATTCCATTGAAAAAATTTAAAGGTGTGTATGAAATTTTATAAGTCTATTCAATGATATTTTTTTAAAGATATCTCTATTTTTTTAATTTTTTTTAAATTCAATAAAATGATTTTGGTCAAAATTGACATAATTGATATTTCATAAAAATAATAATTTATTAAATAATTTAAAATAAATAAAAATCTTTTAAAACTACATAGTGGTTATAATAAGGTCTAATAGTTCATAAAGTGTCAAATAATGGTTTATTGACCCCATATAAGTAAAATTCATACCCTCTTAGTATTTAAAATGTTGTCACCACAATTGAAACTAAAAGAGAAAAATTAATGGTAAACTGAAATGATAAGGATTCAAATAAAATCAATACATGTCTAAAAATTATTTTATGAGAGGATTTAGAACTATAATCATATTATCATAGACATATCTCTTATTGTATTGATTTTTATTAAATATTTACTTTATATTTATTTAATATTTTAAGAGTTTTATAAGGTGCCCCTTCCATATCCTATAAAAAGGTAGCCACTATTATCTAATACGCACAATTGAAAATAATTTTAGTTTGACCAAATAACCTAGAATATCTCCCCACATTCATGAAGCCTTATTTTAAGAAGAACACCCTCATTAGAGGTGTTTAGGTGTTCTTCAAAGGTGGTCAACTGAAGAAGAGGAATATAATGATTACACATGATGAGTTGGACTCAATATAAGGAAATTCTCCTCAATATCCATTAAACAAGGTATATGTTGAAATTTTACAACACTTTATTTTATACAATGTATAATAAACCAATTTTAATTTTAATTTCCTTGAATTTTCTTCAAAAAGAATCATTTTCTACGAAGTGTTTTACTAAAAAAAAAATGGAATCTTTTTTAACATATGTGGAACCAACAACTTATCCACCACCATAACTGTTATTTTATATTTATATTACTCTATAATACATAATGTTTTTAAAATGAAAATATCTTGAACTGATTTTTTGTGATTGAAAATTAAATTTTATGAGTGGAATAGTTATAATTGCAGTATTTTATGTGTTATGAGTATATAATGGTACTTTTACGTCTTACGGGTGGTTATGTGAAAACCCAAATATGGGAGGTTATGTGATAAATGAAAGATGGTGGCTATATGATAAACCAAGGACGAGTGGTTACATTATAACCTCCAATGCATTGAGTATGGAAGTCTGCCAAATGGTTGTTCCATTTAGTGATATGTGAGGAAGTTGACCATACGGTTATTCCATTTAGGTATGATTATATCCCATGTTATCTTTACATGTTATATATTGATTTATATGCATTTTATAGTAATATTTTGATTTAAAATATTGTAAAAAATGATCTTATATTCATTAAAGTATGTTTAATACTAATTAAAGGTGAATGGTATTACATTATGATAAAGTATTCACAATTTACATGTTTTCAAAAGTATAATAGTTTTCATGATTTTATAATCCCTTAATGAGATTTTTAATCTCATCCGACGTTTTGAAATGTTTTTCAAAGGATTTAAAGGATAATGGAGTCAAGAAAGGGATCAAAGATAATTTATAATTATTAGACATGAAACTAAACAATGTTTTTTAAATGTTTTTATTTGTGAAAAAATTGATAGTGAGTAGAAGTGTATAAGTTTTTATATTTAAGTTTTTATATATGAGTTATGGTTAAATTATATAAATATCTACACCTGAAAAAACATCCATGTGAAAAAAGTAAAATTGTTGACTTAATTCAATATTAAGTAAGGTTTAAGGTTGGGGACTTATACAAATACTTTTTATGGGTGGTTTATGATTACTAAAACAAGATGTTTATGAGAACCATTCAATTTTTCATGGGATATTATATAATGAAATTTTTATGATTCCTATTTGTTTTTATGGGTAATTCTATGATAAAATGTTTATTATTCCCTTTTCATTTTCACATGTTATAAAATATAGAATGTTTTATTATCTTGGTCATAAATATCTATTTTATTTCTTTAACTGATGGGTGGCCTAGAGTTATATATCTATCTAATGTATTGAGTAATTAAGAATATATCATGATATATTCTGGAATATAATAGAGATAAAAACCAGTATAATAAGGGTCTTTATATATCATGATAGACTTGGGAGTAAACAAGGAATACTACAAAGATTTTGGGAGTGAACTAATTCCACTATTATAGACATGGAAATTATCCTTGAATACTAAGGGTGTAATTTTATATTGTCATGTGTATGAAATATATCTATGTCTTATTATAATGTTATGTTCTCATGGATCATGTTCCTTTATTCATTTAGTGTTCATGTATTTTGAACTATAAATCTTTATTCCATTACCCTAAATTATCATATATGATTTACAGGGTATGGTTTTCAAAAGACGTGTTCATATTCTTATACACTTATTCTCTTATTATTTTAATATATTACTGATATCACCCTTGATTACCCTTACATAGTATCTTATCAGACCATTTCTTTTGTTTCCTTTCCCTAGATTATGAATAAAGGTATCATTTTTGACATATATATGAAGGGTTTTAGTTGGGAATAACTTAGTGAGAGATGATATGGATTATATATCAACCAATTTTGTACGAATCAATATTTCCAAATATATAAGATCTATATGTTTGGGGTGTAATTTGATATGTTATTGAATGAGTATGGATCTAATATGATATTATATCTATGTATGAAATTAATAGGTCACTATAGTTTGTATGAATGAATGTTTTATTTAACAATTGGAAAATTCTAAAATATAAGAAAATGCTTTGATAACTGTGAGGATATGATAAAATATAGGAAAACCCTTTGGAAGTTTGGTGGTGGATATAGAATGTGGTTTCTAATTATTTATATCACTGTATAGATACTACAAGTTGATGTGGTTCAAGTAATATTGTTCCTAGGTGTAATAAATATTAAACGATGCCTTAATATTTGTCATAATCAAAACATAGTGCATGAAAACAGGCCTTGCTGGATAACTGGATTGACACTCCCAGACAACATGCTTTAGAAATTTAAAAACTGGTTATGAACCATCATGAAGTATTTGAATGTATTATGACCATGAATGATCATATAATGGCATAGACCTCTCTAGTCCACTCCTTTGTGAAAATATGGTGTTTGAGGTTTTCTGGGAGGTCAAGGTGACTTATCCCCAACAATTTTCCAATTTTTTCCTTCTTATTAACAGTTCCATCGGTGAATAGTTCCAACAGTAGATAGTTGTAAACAGTTCATCAGTAACTTTTGGTGAATAGTAAAATCAGTGGCCATTAGTGAATAGTTATATCGGTAACCTCTAACGGTAACCTCTCTTTCCTTTACCAAATTTCCAATTCTATGAATAGTTCCATTGGTGAATACTTCTATCAGTAACCTCTAACGGTAACATATCTTTGTTTTTCCAAATTTCCAATTCTATAAACACTTCCATCGGTGAATATTTCTACCAGTAACCTCTAATGGTAATCTCTCTTTCCTTTTTTAAATTTCCAATTCAATGAACAATTCCTCCGATGAACAGTTCTATTGGTAACCTCTAATGTTAACATCTCTTTCCTTTTCCAAATATACAATTCTATGAACAGTTCCATCAACGAACAATTCTATCAGTATCCTCTATCAGCAACCTCTTTTTCCTTTGCTAAATTTTGAGTTATGTGAACAATGTTTATAGAATGGTTGGTGTACAATGATCTGTCAGTGAGGTTCATGAACAGTGTGTTGAGTCAATAAGTTTTTCCTTATGACTTTTCCATTCCTTCTTGTTTTGAAAATCACAAACACCTTATCTTAAGGAAAATTGCTTTTATAAGAAAAATTGCTTTTATAAGGAAAATCGCTTTTATAAGGAAAATTGCTTTCTTAAGGAAAATTTCTTATCTTAAGGAAAATCGCTTTTATAAGAAAAATTATCCTTATCATATTTTCATCCATATTTTTCTTAAGTATGAGATTCAGATTAATTTTCTTGGAATCGTTGAAACATTGATATAAGGCATTCTGTTTTAGGATTCAGATTCTGGATAAGAACTATAAGGAAGTTTCATTCCGAATTCCGGATATGAACTCTGACTAAGTTCTATTCCAGATTCAGAATACGAAGACGAATTCTCATTACGAATTCTGATGATGAATTCTCATTACGAATCCTGATGATGAATTCTCATTACGAATTCTGTTGACGAATTCTCATTACGAGTTTTGATGACGAATTCTCATTACGATTTCTGATGACGAATTCCTATTCCGAATTCTCATTCCGAATTCACCTATTAAACAGAGTTTGAGTATCTTTGTTTTATAAACTATGAATTAATTCAGACTCTGAAAAATATCTTTATTAGACTCTAAACTTTTATATTGCTTACACTTCTAAAATTTTGTCTATTCTTTACTACTGTTCTTTACACTCCGAACCTTCACTCCGAAGCTTTCATTCCGAACTTTTATGTTAGAGTTTAAAACGATGTCGTACATTCTGTTACACTTGTTTTGTTATAAAATGATGTCATCTATTTTGTTTTAAACTAACCATTGTCTAAGTGACACGTGTACAGGTCCCTCCGATCTTTAAGGAAAATATGACCGTTGGAAAAGGAGCCGACCTTACCTATAAATAGGAGCTCATTTGAAAGAGCTCATAGCTGATGGAAGAAAGTTCTTAAAGGCTCTCTAATTTGCATAAAGTGATTTCTAGAGAGTGAGGCTCTTATTAACTCTCAAAAGCTTCGTGCGACTCCGAATGTTGGTGATTACATTCGAGGGCTTCCGGGGATAGGAAGACAGAGGTTGCCGACTACCTTAAAGTTCGAGGGCTTTCTCGCTGAGGAAGACAGAGGTTGCCAACTACCTTGAAGTTGAGGGCTTGCGGGGATAGCAAGACAGAGACTCCGATCTTCGTATCGAGGGCTTACCCTGGTGTGGGTAAGACAGACTTTCTTGAAAGTATAAATCAAGGTACCATTATCTAAGGTTGTTGGATACCCTTCTCTTTGGGTTAAAAGACTTATATCTTGTTACTTGTAGTTTTACTACTTGTTTCTATTCCGCTGAATTTTGTATTATAAGGAAAGTATAACTTTCTTATACATCCTTACTTGTACTCTGATCAATTTAGATTCTATATGCTTTAAGGTAGAATCCCATATTGTAATCTTTTGATAAGTTTCAACTTCCAGAACCATATTTCCGGAACCTACTTTTGGAATCTCTTTCCAAGTTTAGTTCGGTGTTAGAGGTGTTGTGAATTTTCTTAGTTTAATCTTTGTTAAAATTAGTCCTTTTCTTTTCTTAAAGAAATTATAGTTATTCATAACTAACATTAAAGGTTCCAAAGGAATTTCTAAAGTATACAATTCACCCCCCCCCCTCTTGTATTTTGAGCATCTCATACTATATTTCGATCCTACAATTGGTATCAAAGGTTGGAAAACTCTAACTCTATACCAATCTTACATTTGGTATCAGAGGAGGTCTCTAAAATACTTGTACTCACATACAAGTTTTTCTTGCTCACTTTATCCTTCCGAACTTTGTCATTCCGAATTTGTCCATTCCGGACATTCTCATTCCGAACATTGTGATTACGTATCTTTGCTACTAACTAGTTTGTGTGCAAAGTTATTTTAGTATGGCAGGAATTAATGTTGGATCTATTGACAATCTAAATCTGACAAGACCACCTGTCTTTGATGGTAATGACTATGAATACTGGAGAGATCGTATGAAGAATTTTGTTATCAATACTAGAGTAGACAACTTTGTTATGCTTACTGGTGATTATAAAATTCCTGACAAGGAAGTCAGATCTTTTACTAACCAGGAAAAGCAAGAATATCAACTCAACTATAAGGTACGCAACACTTTACTATGTTTGATGACCAGAAATATATATAGCCAAATTTCTTCTTGTGAAGCAGCTAATTGTATATGGAAGAAGATAGAGGTTACACACTTTGGGACTTCTAAAGTGATTGAGACTAGAAGAGCTATGCTTAGAGCTGAATATCATGGCTTCAATTTTCCTTATGGAGAACCTATCTGTAAAGTTCAACAAAGATTTATGACTATTGTCAACAGTCTACAATCTATGGGAGAGAAAGGTTTAGATGATGAAGCTCTTGTGGACAAGATGATTGACATTATGCCCAATGAGTGGGAATCCAAGAGAACAGCTATAGATGAGAACAGGAAGGTCACTCAAATTACTCTTGATGAATTATTTGGAACTCTTCTACAACATGAAACAAGAATGAAGAGAGATGCTGACAACATCAAGAAGAAGAATAGAAATGGTACTGTTGCTTTTACTACAACTTCAAATCAGATGAAAGCTAAGACTCCTGAGAGAGTAACCAGATCCAAGTCTAAGAAAGTTATATTCCAATCCGAATCAAGTGAGAGTGAAGTCTTAGAAAATGAATTAGCCAATCTTGCTCGAAGGATGAACAAGATAGCTGGACAGAGAAATTTTCAATCCAAGTATAAGAAAAAGGATTGGAAAGATAAGAAAGATGGAGAAGTTACTTGTTATGAATGTAAAAGAGCTGGACATATTAGACCAGATTGCCCTATGCTCAAAAAGAAAGAAAGGAAGGAAAGACATTCAGACAGGAACATGAAGAATTATTATAAAGCTAAAGCTAAGAAAGTTCTAAAAGCCAATGACACCTGGAGTGCCAGTGGTGGTGACTCTTCAGATGAATCTTCTGATTATGAATCTTCAGGACAGAAGAATCTTGGTCTTATAGCCAGATTACCTATTAATAATCATTGTTTTATGGCTAAGGTACGAAATGATGAATCATTGACCAATGTTTCTTTAAATTCTAAGGATAGTAAGTATTATAACTCTTCTGATGAAGAATTATCTTCTGATAAGGAAAATACTTTACCTACTTATGAAAAGGGTCTCTAGGTTTGCTGAACTTATTGAGATTGAGAATTCCAAACTCAATAAGAAACTTGATAAGGCAAACTCTAGGAATTCTATTCTTACAAAAGAGATATCAGATCTTTCTAAAGATCTTGATAAGAAAAATGGTGATTTTGAAAATATTTCAAAAAATGTTGAGGAAGTAAGTTCTGAGAAGAACAAACTTTCTAAAGAAGTAGAAAAAGTAATTTCTAAGAAAAATGTTTTCGAGCCTTACTCTAGTTCTAAAACTAATGATTTTGAGGATAAAAACTTGGTTGTAAAACTCAAGTCCGAAATTTTTTCCTTAAAAAAGTGTTTATCAAAATTTACCCATGGTAACGAAAATTTTGATAAAATGTATTCCCATATACGACCTTTAAGAAATAAATCCGGATTTGGTTATACCCAAGCAAAACCTATTTTCAGTAACAATTATTTTGTTCCTCAAAGTGCCCCATTCTGTACCAAGTGTCAATGTGGTGGTCACTGGGCAAAGAATTGTTCCTTAAACAAAACCCAATCTCAAGGATTTCACAAAGCCTACTTTTCTAAGAAAATGTGGATACCTAAAATTTTATTGTCTGGAAATCTCGGATCCAAAAAAGTTTGGATTCCGAAAGTCTAATTTTCTTCTTGATTTCAGGAAAATAAAGAAAGTACCAGCAACAATACATGGTACATGGATAGTGGATGTTCCCGGCACATGACTGGTAACAAAAGCTTTTTTGGAAAGATTATCAAAACGAAAGGAGGAAAGGTAACTTTCGTAGACAATGCTAAGGGAGAGATTGTTGGTATTGGTAATATTGTTCTTTTAGGTAAAACCTTGATTTAAAATGTTCTTTTTGTTAAAGGTCTCAAGAACAACCTCATTAGCATATGTCAGTTATGTGATGATGGTTACCTTGTGAATTTTAGGAATGATAAATGCTTAGTTCACAATTCCAAGGAAGAATTTATTCTCTCAACCAATAGGCAAGAGAATGTCTACACATTGAACCTAGAAGACCTCAGGAGCCAAGATCTACCTTGCCTAAGTGAAATGGAAGATCATTCTTGGTTATGGCATAGAAGATTAGGACACTGTAATATGAGAAACCTATGTAAACTCTCTAAGAAGAAACTAGTTAAGGATCTACCAGAGCTTAGATTTGATTCTTCTAAAGTTTGTGATCCTTGTCAATATGGCAAGCAACATAAATCTAGTTTTAAGTCAATCGGTGAAGTCTCAACAACTGATGCGTTACAGTTAGTGCACATGGATCTTTTTGGTCCAACACAAACTGGAAGTATTGGAGGCAAATACTATGTGTTTGTTATAGTTGATGATTACACTAGATTTACTTGGGTCTATTTTCTAGCAAAGAAATCTGAAGCTTTTTCTTATTTCAAAAGTTTTAGAGCTCAAGTTAAAAATGAGAAAAACCTTCCATTGAAAACTATTCATAGTGATCATGGAGGAGAATTTCAAAATTCTGATTTTGAAACTTTTTGTAGTAAGAAAGGTATTACTCACAATTTTTCAGCACCTAGAACTCCTCAACAGAATGGTGTAGTTTAAAGAAGAAATAGAATTCTTCAAGAGATAATTAGAACCATGTTGAGTGAATATTCTATTGCTAGACATTTCTGGGCTGAAGCTGTAAGTACTGCTTGTTATACTATAAATCGAGTTTTGATTAGACCTTTTCTTAATAAAACTCCTTATGAGTTATGGAATGGTAGAAAACCAAGACTTTCCTACTTCAAGGTTTTTGGTTGCAAAGTATTCATTTTGAATACTAAAGATATCTTACATAAATTCACACCAAAGTCTGATGAAGGAATTTTCTTAGGATATTCCACAACCTCTAAGGCTTATAGAGTTTTAAAAAAAAATACTTTTACTGTTGAGGAAACAGTACATGTAAAATTTGATGAGTCAGATCCTTTTGTTTTTAAACCATCACAACTTATATCATCAGATGTGTTTTCAATAACTGATTGTCAACCTTTGATAGAAGAACCTTCTGATAAGGAAATTTTTCTAGAAGATACGTCTGAAACATTTACCCCAGAAGACTTTCTACCCTATGATGATGAACAGGTTTTACAAAACCCAAATCAGGTGTTTCTTAAGAATCATCCCAGTGATAGTATCATTGGTGATGTAAACCAACCTGTAAGGACTAGAAGTTCCTTAAGAAATGAAGTAGAACATCTAGCATTTCTTTCCCAATTAGAACCTAAAATCACTGAAGAAGCTTTAGGTGATGATGATTGGATCAAAGCAATGCAAGATGAACTAAATGAATTCTAAAGGAATAAAGTCTGGACCCTGGTTGAAAGACCTAAGGAAACTTCTGTTATTGGAGTAAAATGGGTTTTCAGAAATAAATGTGATGAAAATGGAGTCATTGTTAGAAATAAAGATAGACTTGTTACTAAAGGCTATAATCAGCAAGAAGGAATAGACTATGAAGAAACCTATGCTCCAGTAGCTAGACTTGAATCTATCCGTATACTACTTGCTTTTGCAGCATTCTTTAATTTCAAACTTTTCCAAATGGATGTCAAATGTGCTTTCCTTAACGGTTATGTTCAAGAGGAAGTTTTTGTTGAACAACCACCTAGATTTGAAGATACAAAACATCCAGATCATGTTTTTAGACTTACCAAAGCTTTGTATGGCCTTAAACAAGCCCTACGAGCATGGTATGATATACTCACTGGATTTTTGCTTCAAAATAACTATGTTAAGGGAAATGCAGATCCAACCCTTTTTATAAAGAAAGATAAGAAAAATGTTTTGATTGTTCAAATTTATGTTGATGACATTATATTTGGTTCAACTCAGCAATCTCTGACTGACTCTTTTGCTAGTCTAATGAAATCTGAGTTTGAAATGAGTATGATGCGTGAGTTAACATTTTTCCTTGGTTTTCAAATTTCCCAAAAACCAGAAGGAACCTACATATCTCACATAAGTATATTAAAGATCTTCTTAAAAAGTATGGTTATGACAACACTAAAAGTATAAGTACTCCCATTGGTACCTCAAACTCTTTAGATCTTGACGAAGCTGGGAAACTAGTAGATCAAACATCTTTTAGAGGTATGATAGGAAGTCTACTTTACTTAACAGCTAGTCGACCAGACTTAATGTTTTCAGTATGCTTATGTGCAAGATATCAATCCAATCCTAAGGAATCTCACTTAAAGGCAGTAAAAACAATTTTTCGCTACCTTAAGGGAACCATGGATCTAGGATTATTTTATACTTGTGGAAATGATTTTGTTCTAAAATGCTTTTCTGATGCTGACATAGGCGGATGTAGAATGGATAGAAAAAGTACATCCGGAACTTGTCATTTCTTAGGAGATTCTTTAGTTTCTTGGTCATGCAAGAAGCAACATTCTGTGGCACTCTCCACTGCTGAAGCTGAATATGTAGCAGCTGGAAGTTGTTGTGCACAAGTGTTATGGATGCAACACACACTCACAGACTATGTCTTGAGTTTTACCAAAACTCAAATTTTGTGTGATAACACAAGTGCCATTGCCCTTAGTAAAAACCCTGCAGATCACTCTCGTGCAAAACACATAGATATTAGGCATCACTTTCTTAGGGATCACACACTTAAAGGGGATATTATTCTTCAGTTTATCGGAACGCAAGATCAACTTGCTGATATTTTCACAAAATCTTTGCCTTCTCAGAGGATTACAGATCCGAATGTCTGCGGAGTTAGCATCTCATGAAATGTCTTCAACCAAGCCTACTTCTCAATGGTTAGTTTACAGAGAAAGATTACTCCATCCGGACTTCTTCAACAACTATGATTCTCTTATTTCAAAGAACATCAAGTTGAATGGCTGGGAAGATGTTGCGGTATAAAAAACCGGGAACCAAGATGAAGTGTATTCATACTTACTTGTCGAGTTCTATGAATCAGTTTCCTTCTTTAAGGAAGATGATAGGGAGAAGTTCTCTTTTAAGTCGAATGGAAAGACCTACAAACTTTCTTACACAAAGGCTGCAAGCTTGGTAGGATTGTCTTATGAAGGAGAAGAAGAATTTATTTCGCATGTTTTACCGGACTCTAAGGGTAGCTTTGACAAGGAAAAAGCCTTAGAAACTCTCGGACTTGCTGATGACAAGGCTCCGAAGATTGAAAGTCTATCCACAAATTTCTGGATTCTTGAATTATGGGTGCAAGGACTTATCGTACCGAGGAAAGGCGATAAAGACATCTTGAAGAAGATTGAAATCTATATGCTAGATTTCCTGATAAATCTAAGGAAGTTCAATTTCATGAGGCATATTCTTATAACCATTGAGAATCTTAAGAAAGGAAATCCCAGAGCACAGATCGTAATGTACCCAGCAATATTATCAAAGTTGATAGTTCGGTGCCTTGAATCTTTCAAGGAAGCTTGCAGATCTAAGCCGAGGGTATGCAAAATTTTGTTGGTTAGTGATGACACTCTTAAAAGAATGGATGTAGCTTCTGACAAGAAGTCTGGAATGTTTATTGACCTACCTACTCAAGAAGTGGCTCTGAAAGCTGCTGATCCGGAATCCTCTAAGCCGGTAAGGAAGAGAAAGCTAAAAGAAGTGCTAGTAGAAGCCGGGAATCCCAAGTCTAAGGAAGTCCATTCCGCACCTCCAAATCCTAAGAAGAAGAAAGCCTATCCTGATGAAGTTGTTACAAAGTGGAGAGATTATAAAGAGAAAAGGAAAGAAGTTGATCCGTAGTTCGGATTGGACCCTGCGGAGGCTAAGGCTTTGAAGGAGAAAACTGCTGATGAGCTTGAAAAACAAGAAAAACAAAAGAAGCTCAAGAAGAAGATGTCTGAGGCTGAGGTAGCTCAGGCCTTGTTAAAATTCAATGAAATGGTTTCAGCAACTATTCCAGTTCCGAGATCTTTCTCCCTGGAATC
Organism: Viscum album; assembly: GCA_963277665.1. NCBI lineage: Eukaryota > Viridiplantae > Streptophyta > Magnoliopsida > Santalales > Viscaceae > Viscum > Viscum album. Next base: position 576,605,746 of record OY728158.1, read on the forward strand.
TCTACCTGAGACTCCAGGAAGGAATTTCGCTGCTCTGGAAGAGGTTGTTGCTAAGAATACTGAGGAAGTTGAGCAATTGGAACAAATAGAAGAGGGTGATGAAGGAAGTGGTGAAACCAGAGATGTGCTAAAACAAGTAGATGATTACAAGGGAACACCTTCGAAACACTTATCACTCCGAACTTCCGAAGCTGAATCTTTGAAACTAGTTACTCCAGCAATGGAAGAAGAGAAAGGAGAAGAAGAAGTTTCCTATCATGGAGAAGAAGAACAACTTTTACATGATATTGCTCAGATGAAAAACGTAGAGGTTGGTATTCAGAAAGTTGCTGATGAGGAAGATAATTTTGTTCAAGTTTCTGATAGTGAGAAGAGAACTCTGGAACATGACTCAATTCCGAAAAAAGATAAGGGGAAGAAAATTCTTGCTGATACTCCGAGCTCAGAAGAAAGGAAGAGAAAGGAAGCTGGTAGTTATTCAAAGAGAAAGTTGGAGCTTATTGAGGAAGAAAACTCTCCAAGAAAGATTTCAGATTCGGAGTCATCCTCGTTGGGGCATGATTTTTTTGTCCAGTCTTTAAAGAAGTTGGTGGGATCCATTCTGACCTTCTCTAGTATTGACTCAAGATGCCAGATGCTCCAACATGCGTTGAATCAGAAAACAGACTCCGTATCTATGGTTATGGATAAGTGCGTTGATATTGAGGCTCAGTTCAAAACCTTCTTTGTTGGTTACGAAGCTCATAAAAGGTTTTGCAAGAGGATGACAAGTTGGTCAAAGAAGATTGTGGAAGAAATGAGGTTGTTTGATGAGTTTCAAGAAAATGTAAAAGATGCCTTTGAGACCGAGGACAAGAAGATAAACGAGATGACTTCCTCCTTTGAAGAAAAGCTGACAGAAGAAAAGAACTTCCAGATCCATAGAAGTCAGGGATCTGAATGGGAAACTGAATTCTGTTTCTCAGAATTGGAAATTTGAAAGGGATCATCGGATCAATTTTGAAGAAAGGATGAAGGCTCAGGAAGAGAAGATCAAAGCTCAGGAAGAAAAGCTGAAGGCTCAGGAAGTAAAAATTGAAGCTCAATCCGAAAGAATAGTTGCCTTAGAGAAGCAAGCTGAAGAAGATCATAAAGACCTGAAGATGATCAAGACTATTCTTAAGGGGCTCATGTCGAAGGAGAAAGATCCGAAATAACCAAATCCGATCTTTTTGTTGTATTATTTTTGTTACTGACATTCCAAATCTAATGAAAATTTGTGTATCTCGTTTCCATTGTTGTCATTACTAATCTTTCAGGTACTTTGTTATTTTTTTTCCATTCCCTCCAATTCTTTTTGAAAATCACAAAGGGGGAGAAGGAAAAGATCCTTAAGAAAAAAGAGGAACTCTAATAAGAGTTTATCAAAGGGGGAGAGAGAAAAAATACCCAAGGAAAAAGAACTCTAATAAGAGTTTGTTTAAGGGGGAGTTTTTCTTAAAGAAGACCTTCTTATGAAATATCACTCCGGAAATATGAATACGATCTTTATAGTTTCAAATCCTAAGGGGAGTTAGTCGTATTCATCTATATCCTTAAAGCAAGGGAGATAAGCATTAATATGTTTCTTTCTTCTTAGTTTTTTTTCATAAGGATGTTTGTGCTTTCCAAAAAGGGGGAGATTGTTGAGTCAATAAGGTTTTCCTTATGACTTTTCCATTCCTTCTTGTTTTGAAAATCACAAACACCTTATCTTAAGGGAAATTGCTTTTATAAGAAAATTTTCTTTTATAAGGAAAATCGCTTTTATAAGGAAAATTTCTTTCTTAAGGAAAATTGCTTATCTTAAGGAAAATCGCTTTTATAAGAAAAATTATCCTTATCATATTTTCATCCATAATTTTCTTAAGTATGAGATTCGGATTCATTTTCTCGGAATCGTTGAAACATTGATATAAGGCATTCTGTTTTAGGATTCAGATTCTGGATAAGAACTATAAGGAAGTTTCATTCCGAATTCCGGATATGAACTCTGACTAAGTTCTATTCCAGATTCAGAATACGAAGACGAATTCTCATTACGAATTCTGATGATGAATTCTCATTACGAATCCTGATGACGAATTCTCATTACGAATTCTATTGACGAATTCTCATTACGAGTTCTGATGATGAATTCTCATTACGATTTCTGATGATGAATTCTCATTACGATTTCTGATGACGAATTCCTATTCCGAATTCTCATTCCGAATTCACCTATTGAACAGAATTTGAGTATCTTTGTTTTATACACTCTGAATTAATTCAGACTCCAAAAAATATCTTTATTAGACTCCGAACTTTTATATTGCTTACACTTCTAAAATTTTGTCTATTCTTTACTATTGTTCTTTACACTCCGAACCTTCACTCCGAAGCTTTCATTCCAAACTTTTATGTTAGAGTTTAAAACGATTTCGTACATTCTGTTACACTTGTTTTGTTATAAAACGATGTCGTCTGTTTTGTTTTAAACTAACAGTTCTCTATGTGACACGTGTACAGGTCCCTTCGATCTTTAAGGAAAATATGACCGTTGGAAAAGGAGATGACCTTACCTATAAATAGGAGCTCATTTGAAAGAGCTCATAGCTGATGGATGAAAGTGCTGAAAGGCTGTCTAATTTGCATAAAGTGATTTCTAGAGAGAGAGGCTCTTATTAACTCTCAAAAGCTTCGTGCGACTCCGAATGTTGGTGATTACATTCGAGGGCTTCCCGGGATAGGAAGACAGAGGTTGCCGACTACCTTAAAGTTCGAGGGCTTTCTCGCTGAGGAAGACAGAGGTTGCCAACTACCTTGAAGTTGAGGGCTTGCGGGGATAGCAAGACAGAGACTCCGATCTTCGTATCGAGGGCTTACCCTGGTGTGGGTAAGACAGACTTGCTTGAGAGTATAAATCAAGGGACCTTTATCCAAGGTTGTTGGATACCCTTCTCTTTGGGTTAAAAGACTTATATCTTGTTACTTGTAGTTTTACTACTTGTTTCTATTCCGCTGTATTTTGTATTATAAGGAAAGTATAACTTTCTTATACTTCCTTACTTGTACTCTGATCAATTTAGATTCTATACGCTTTAAGGTAGAATCCAATATTGTAATCTTTTGTTAAGTTTCAACATCCGGAACCATATTTCCGGAACCTACTTTTGGAATCTCTTTCCAAGTTTAGTTCGGTGTTAGAGGTGTTGTGAATTTTCTTAGTTTAATCTTTGTTAAACTTAGTCCTTTCCTTTTCTTAAGGAAACTATAGTTATTCATAACTAACTTTAAAGGTTCCAAAGAAATTTTTAAAGTATACAATTCATCCCCCTCTTGTATTTTGAGCATCTCATACTATATTTCGATCCTACAATTGGTATCAAAGGTTGGAAACCTCTTACTCTATACCAATCTTACACAGTGTTTTATCAGGGAGGTTCATGAACAGTGTTCTAATGGTGATGTTCAAGAATAATGTTCTAACGGTGAGGTTCTAATGGTGAGGTTCATGAACAGTGTTCTATTAGTGAGGTTTATGAACAATGTTATAACAGTAAGGTTCATGAACAGTTTTCTATCTGTGAGGTTCTAAGGGTGAGGTTCATGAATAGTATTTTTCCTTTTCCAAATTTTGAGTTCATGAACAGTGTTTCCAACTTCCTACAGTTTCTCCCCTTTGACATTCCCTTTGATTTAAAATTCATTTGAAGACTTATTTAAGGACTCTAAGGCCTATTCAAAGGCCATAACACCTATATTAATTATTCCTAAGGCTTAGGATGTTTTTACTTGGTCATACCACGTTGTTTAATGTGATCCGCTTTTAATGTGAAATTAAGTGTATCTTAAATTGTCCCTTGGTTAAATCTTAAAAAGGGATAAGATATCTTCCTCCCTTGTTCTTCCTCCTTGTTCTCTGGTGTGAAATGCTAGAACATTTCCTTCCTTTCCATATGAATCATGAGATCAACATTTTCCTCATGATTGGTTTCCTCGACCTCCTTATTGACGCAAGTGTACCCCCTATTTCTGTGCAACCAAGAAGTATCAATCAATCTTCAATATAAGGTATGTTTTATCATCGTTCTCTTGGGGTTTATCTTCTCCTGTTTCTCCTTTCCATTTTATAGTATGTAATATCCATGCTTCTAATGGAGTTTTCTTGGGGTTCGGTTTGTGCGGTCATATCGTGGCATCCTCGGGTGGATGCAGTTGTCACTAGAGGATGATCGTGACCCATTATGTTGATAAAGAAAATCAAGAACTTTTTGAGGTAGGGGATTTGTTTCTTCCCTTTTCTTTTGAGTAAAACTGTATTTTTAGCTTGTTTTATCCCACTGGATGAGAATGGAATTAACATAATAAATATTTGAACTGGATAAATAAATTGATATCGATCGTATGCTATTTCCACTTGTTTTGATGGATAGTGTGTTATCTATACTTTCTTCGTATAGTTGTTTGTTATTGATGGAAATTGGTAAGGAATGTAAACCAATATTAATTGATAATTGTTTTTCTAAAGATAAAGATGGATGTAAATCAATATGGATCTTCTTGTTGTAATTTTGATGTTAATCAAAATGGTGCAGTAAGCATGTTTAATTTATTTGTCATATCTTACTGTTTAGGTTTTCTGAATTTGGGACCTATGTTTAATAAATCGATTAATTCAAAACAGATTACTTTTTTTGATAAATCTTTGAAGGGTTCTTAGTTACCCTCTTTATTTTTTAAGGGACAAGAGTCAATTGTTAAGATGTTTGTTTTCCTACTTCTTGTGATGTGATGTGATCCTGGATGGCTATTATGATATGTGGGGTCATGGAGACATTTGGTTGTGGTAGAAAATGAATCCTTGGGTGGAGAGATGCATCAGTTTATGCATTTGGGTGTCAGGGAGGACACTAGGGATGATGGAATGGGATAGATGTGATTTTTGGATGCTTACTGTTTCTTTTTGGTTGATTATCTATTTGAATTTTCCCCAAAGCCTATGGAAGATGATCTTGTTTACCCTTCTTCTGAAAGAGGTGAAGACGTGTGGGGTATGCCATGTTCTTTCCATGTTTATATTCTCAAAGAAGGATGTGTCTAAGATCTTACTATAGGAGGGAAATACTTGATGGGAAGTACATCTACTCACTGTTTTGATCCCCCTTGTGTTTAGTAGCATAGAATGTTTTTCTTGAATTCCTGGGAATGTTGGAAAGTAATTCTTTAATGAATAATTAAATAAATAGTGTTAACCCATGGGGTTGGAGTTTTCTGGAACATAATGACGAGGTTGTAATTTTAACGAAATAATGGACTTTGGTTGTGATTCTAATGAAATTTAATATGGAATTGTTATTAGCTAATTAATTTTTAAAGAACTAATTAACATAATGTGAACCTAATAAAAAGGTAATGAAGTAATTTATTAAATATCTTTAAGTGGTTGTGCACTTATAAGATATGTAGTCTTAGAGTATGGTCCCAGAGTCTGAGAGACATTAGCTGTAGTTGTGTTTTAGACTAGGTTATGCCCATAGTGTGGTTGTGAGATATAGTATATCTTATACTTTTTGTGTTTCTATACGCTACTCCACACTGTCATTAAGGGAAACTAACACCCCGGTGATTCTAATCCCTGGGGGTGTTTTTCCCCAACATTATGGTGGGAGGATGAATGGTTGACTACTCCCTTTGGCCCCACTCTCTTCTGTTGGTAGTTACTTGTGTTGGTAGGCATAGAAGTTAGTTTTCCCCATATATGTGTGCAGAGGGCTGTAATGGCTTGTGGTTATCGACACACATATTTTCTAGTTATAGTTTTCTATGGACTACTATAGGTGTAACGTATATAGTCTGTGATGGCTTGAGGATCCTTACTCATTGTATGGGCTGTAATGGCTTGAGGTATAATATTTGATGTATGATACACATTATGTGAGCTATAGTGGCTCCCAGAAACTACCAGGTTACTTTGAATACATGGACGTGGTGGTTTGGTTGCATGAGGTGCATGTTATGGAGCTTTGCCCTGGTGTCTGTGGGCAAGAATTTTTGGAGAGAGATTCTTAGGACGTGCAATGTTGGTGAAAAGTGAAAAACCAATGGGAAATAGTAGAGGGTTACCCTTGATTTTCATTATTATATGATATGTTCTTGTATGCATTACTTAGTGATATTAGGCATGGTGAGGCTGGGAACTTAGTATACCTTTTTAGGTTATGAGTGAGTTTCACTTTTTGTTCAATATGCTTTAGCATGTTTTCTTTACTTTTTCAGGAGAGTCTTTGGGGAGGATCCTTCTAATTATACTGTTATACTCACCCTATGTATATATAAGCTGTTTTTCAGGTCACTTGAAGCAAGTTTGAGATCAGGATGGTTAGTACTATCTTGTGGTTGCAAGATCTGTTTGGGCTTGTGGTTGCTACTGTTTTACAATCTTTTGGGTACTTGTAGTTTTCCCCTCTCAATTGTAGTAGTTTTTCATGACATTTCATATGTGTACTTGGGATTTATTATATCTTACTGGTTGAGTTAGAGTTGGTTGGTGTGTATCTTATATCTCTCTTCCGCATGTGTTCTCTTTGAGGGTAATGCCTCCCATTTTTTTGTTTTCTATACCCTCGATGATAGTCTCCAAACTGGGGCCTACTGGAGGAGGGAATCGAGGTTTATTATCTCCCTTATCAAATTTATGGACAAGGAGGGGTACTATTTGTGGGGAGGGGGTCGTGACAGAGTTGTATCAGTTGGAGGTTGAGGGATAGGATGAAGTTTGGAGTTAGGCACAGGTGAGGTTGCATGGGTGGGTAGGGAAATGGTGTCATTCATGTTTAGTAAGTGCAGTAAACACTATATACCGGCTGAGACATATGCATTTAGGCCTCCCCTATGATTTGACGTACGAACCTCTAAATTTATAATGTCTATTAAACAAGGTGATACTAGTTGCATTATAGAGACTTAGGAAAGGATCATGCATCATTCTTCTTTGTGACATTGTTTTAATGGGTAGACCTTGGGATAGGTTAATCTAAAATCAATGAAATAAAACAATTAATTAATTAATGTTGAGTCTTCCATATTCGAGGTTTAAGATCTATAACGTTTTTTTATTTTACAGGTATGCCTACAGTTCAACATCTTCATCAGGTTTGCACAGAAAATTTCTAGCAGACTATTCCAGCAGATCACCGTAGGGTAGAGGTTGACGACGATGATTCTTGGAGGAAGAAACTCCAAGAGTTTCATCACTAGAGTTTGCAGAAGTACGTGGGATCCATTTCAGATGCTGTTATGGAAGAATGGTTTGAGGTGGTCGAGATAAGATTCCATTTGATCCATTCTTGGAAGAGAACTGGGTGTCCTTGGTTGTGATTTTGCTATATTGAGAAGCTAGGAAGTGGTGGTTCTTGTTCCTTGGGGATTGTGATGAGTCAGTGATCTCATGGGAGGAGTTCCGAGAAAAGTTTAGAGTTGAGTTTCTTTCTTCGACTACGAAGGTGTCCAGTCGCCAGGAGCTTCTTACCCTTTGAAAGCAGAGCTGCAGTATTCGAGAGTTTGGAATCTGTTTCCGAAAAATTTTATGATATGATTCAGAACTGCTGCCAGATGAGGAGGCCAAGGTGAGGCATTTCGAGGAGGCTTTGCATCCAGAGATCCAGTGCCAGGTCACCCCATTAATGGTGAAAACTTCTCTTGAGGTGCTGTAAAGGGCTGATATTGTCTTAGGACATTGGCCAGGACTGGATCATCACGAGAGGGGAATCGTCATGAATTCTCATGAAGCAGAGCAGTGGTTTGGGGTTCCCGGTTTTCAGGACAGAAGAGATTCCGTTCAGTCGGGGGAAGGTCCCATCCCTTCACATCTCATTTCTCTAGAGGCAGAAACTCTGAGGAAAATTCCAAGGGATAAGGCGCTTGTTTTTATTTTGGTGGTCATGGTCATCAGTAGTGGGATTGCCCGACCTTTCAGAGCAGTTATCATGCACTAGGTGCTATACTCCAGGTTCCTATTTTGAGGCAGTTCTATCAGAGGCAGCTGTTACAGGTTGCACCATCTTTGGATCAGTAGAGGGTAGATGGGGTTGGTAGAGGACATCCCCATGATTCTCTTCGTCCTCAGAGAGAAGAGTGCGGTTGTGGTGGTGGTCATCATCAGGGTCAGAGAGGTCATGGTCAACATCATGATTTAGTGTTACCAGTGTTAGGTGAGCCAAACGTCGTTCGAGGTACCCTTTTCTTGTTTTCTACCTTGTTGTATGCCTTATTTGATTCAGAAGTGACACACTCCTTCATATCACCCACCCTTGTCAATGATTTGGGACTCGAAGTAGAGATTCTTACAGTGCACTTGGTGTTGACTACACTAGTTGGAGGTCGAGCTGACTTGTTTGAAGTTTGTAGAAACTATGAGCTAGTGTTGGGGCATCACCACTCTTGGGGAGGTTTCCTATGTTTACGAATACAAACATATGATGTCATCCTCATCATGTATTGGTTGTATTCGGTGCTGGTAATCGTGGATTTCTTCAAGAAGCAGGTTGTTTTCTTTGGTTCAGATAGAGATCCAGCAGTGTTTGTTGGTGAGTGAGATCCATAGATGGGTCATAGGTGAATTTCTTCATTATCATCCATAATGGTTGAGATGATGATGAGTTCTTCAGAGGTTCAATAGTAGTTGTTTCCTAGGGTTGTATAAGTGTACCCTGATGTCTTTCTAGAAGAGGTTGTAGCATTACCCCCTTGACGAGAGATCGAGTTTGGGATCAAGCTACAACTAGGAGCATCTCCTATCTATATGACTCCATATAGGGGGGCCCCTTTTGAGTTATGAGTGCTACGTATACGGATTGATGGTCTGTTACCATGCAGTTTTGTTCGGCGAAATATGTCACTATGGGGTGTACCAGTTTTGTTTGTGAAGAAGGCTGACGACAATTTTCAGTTGTGTGTTGACTATCATCTCTTATAAATGTGACAATAAATAATCGCTATCCTCTTCTACAAATTGATGATTTACTCAATCAACTTAAGGGTGAATGTTGGTTCTCAAAGATCGACTTGAGGTCAGGATATCATTAGATGTATGTAAAGGATGATGATATCCCAAATACTGCTTTCTGTTGTAGTCGTGGGCATTATGTGTTCATTGTAATGTCATTCGGCATGACAAATGCTCCAGCTGTGTTCATGGGATTGATGAATACTGTGTTCCGTGAGTTCTTGGAACAGCTTGTGGTGGTTTTAATTAACGACATCCTTATGTACTCCATATCTGAGGAGGAGCATGAAGACCTTCTACACACCATTTTGAGAGTTCTTTGTCAACATCAACTATTTGGAAAGTTTTCGAAATTTGAATTTTGGGCTCAAGAAGTCTGTTTCTTGGGGAATGTTGTGTCCCAACAGGGAGTAGTTGTTTACCCCTCAAAGATAGAAATAGTTGTGTCTTCGGGATCCCCCTATATAGTGTGAGAGGTGCGATGTTTCCTTGGCCTCGCAAGATTCTACAAGAGGTTCATAGCCGATTTCTCACGAGTTGTGATACCTGTGATAAATTTGACCCGGAAGAAGTAGGCATTCATATGGACTGATTAGTGTTAGGTAGCTTTTGAGTCTCTAAAACAGAAGTTAATAAGTTATCTAGTTCTTTCTCTTCATGCTGAGGGAGTTCAGTGTGATGTTTTCTGTGATGATTTTTATCTGGGGTTAGGCTATGTTCTAATGCAGCAGGAATAATTTGTTTCTTATGGGTCTCGGCATTTGTGTCCCCATGAGTGTAACTATTCCACCCATGATCTTGAGTTTGCATTCATAGGGTTTTCTCTGAATTTGTGTAGACATTACCTCATTGGCCAGTTCTTTCTGGTTTTCACCAATCATAAGAGTTTGAGGTATGTTTTCTCCCAGAATGACTTGAACTTACGAAAACATCAGTGAATGGAGTTGTTATAGGAACATGACTTCGAGATATCATATACACCTAGAAAGAGGAATTTTGTAGCTGATGCGCTGAGTCGAATGTCACGTAGTGATGCTATGTGTGAATTCAATGATTCGAGGAGTGTAATGGAAGAACAGTCTGCATTACATCTTTATAAGGGAGAAGTTGGGGGCAGAGGTTGTCTTTTTTAGATGACGGTACAATCATCCCTGGTGAAGATGTTGGAAGAGTTTCAGTTGGGGGATCTAGAGGTGGAGGTCTGGAGAGACTGAGTTATTTGCGGTGAAGCCCCTGATGAGTGGTCTGAGGATGAACAACACCGAGTGTTGTGTCACAGAAGGATTTTTGTTCCTTTGAAACTATACGAGATGGTTCTCAGAGAGTTTCATTGTTCAACATTAGTGGTGCATCCTAGAATGATAAATATGTAACGAGCCTTGAGGAGCCTGTTTTGTTTGCCTAAGCTGAAGCATTCAGTTGTGGAGTTTATGCCTCGATGTTTGGTCTTCCAGAAGGTGAAGGCCGAACACCATTTTCTTATTGGTATTCTCCATCAATTTGTGATTCCTCAGAGGAATTGGGAAGACATATCAACAGACAATGTTACTAGTTTACCTCGATACCTTGGACGACAAGATTCTATTTGGGTGGTAGTGGATCATTTATCAAAATCGTCCTACTTCATAGAGATCAAGGAGTCGAGCTCAGTGGATGTTTTATCAAGGCAGCATCTAGAGGAGGTGGTGAGACTTCATGGAGTCCCAAGGATGATCATTTCTGATCGAGATCCTAGTTTTATGTCTAGGGTTTGAAGAGGTCTCCAACATGCTTTCAGTTCTCAAATATGCCTTATCACTACTTTTCATCCTCAAACAGATGGTTAGACAGAGAAAACCATCTAGACTCTTGAAGACATGTTGCGCTCTAGTGTTCTTGATTTTGGAAGATCATGGATGAGGCACTTAGCCTTAGTGGATTTTTCTTACAATAATAGTTTTCACTCCACCATCAGTATGGTACCGTTTGAAGTCTTTTATGGCCAGCCTTCCCATTCTCCTTTGTGATGGACTAGGGTCGGGGAGTCAGCAATTCATAGATGGGAACTAGTGCAGAATACAACAGAGAGGGTTTATGTGATTTGTGAGAGGATGAAGATAGCACAATATCGTAATAAATCATATGTTGATCAAAGAAGGAGACCCTTAGAGTTTAATGATGAGGATCATGTGTTTCTTAAGGTGACTCACCGTCGTGGGCAATGAAGGTTTCATCGTGGGAGTAAGCTTTCTCCCCATTTTTTTGGGCCTTTCGAGGTGTTATATCATGTTGGAGCTATGGAGTATCGTGTAGCACTACCCACACAGATGAGTCAGATACATGATGTTTTCCATGTATCACAACTCCATTATTATCTTCATGATGACTCTCACATCATCGATTGGGGAGAGATCAATGTTGATGATGATTCAACCTTTGAGGAGCGACTTGTGGAGATCCAAGATCGCAAGGAGAAGGTGTTGCACAGTCATTCTATCACCTTGGTTTGTGTCTTGTGGCTACACGGTGGCATGGAGGAGAGATCCTAGGAATGTGAGTCATAGATACATTCTCAGTACCAAGATTTGTTTGATGTTTATCTCTTTTAATGAAATAATGTGCCCTTTGTGGTTAAAAATTTCATGTTTATATTATGAATTTCTTTTGTTGCTTCTTGTGGCTTTCCCTCTTTTGAGAGGTATCGCAATGGGTGGTTGGTCGGACCTTGTTTCGTTTCTCTTTTAGGTGGTCTTTGAATTCTCAAGGACATAAATGTTTTTAGAGGTATCTGATGTAATGGCCCGGACCTCTCTGGTCCACTCCATTGTGAAAATATGGTGTTTGAGGTGTTCTGGGAGGTCAAGGTGACTTATCCCCAACACTATTCCAATTTTCTCTTCTTGTGTACAATTCCATCGGTGAATAATTCCAATAGTAGATAGTTGTGAACAATGCATCGATAACATTCTATGAACAGTATAATTGGTGATCATCGATGAACAGTTCTATCGGTAACCTTTAATGGTAACCTCTATTTTCATGGCCAAATTTATAATTCTAGGAACATTTCCATTAGTGAATAGTTCTATTGGTAACCTCTAATGGTAACCTCTCTTTCCTTTTCCAAATTTCCAATTCTATGAACAACTCAATCGGTGAACAGTTTAATCAGTAACCTCTAATGGTAACCGCTCATTCCTTGGCCAAATTTTTAATTCTATGAACAACTCTATCAGTAACCTCTATCGATAAACTCTTTTTCCTTTGCCAAATTTTGAGTTATGTGAATTCTGTTTCTAGAATCGTAGGTGTACAGTGTTCTATTGGGGAGGTTCATGAAAAATGTTCTAATGGTGAGGTTCATGAAAAGTGTTCTAATGGTAAGGTTTATGATATGTGTTCTAATGGTGAGGTTCTAATGTTGAGGTTCATGAACAGGGTTCTATTGGTGAGGTTCATGAACAATGTTCTAATGGTTAGGTTCATGAATAGTGTTCTATTGGCGAGGTTCTAATGGTGAGGTTCATGAATAGAGTTTTATCAGTGAGGTTGATAAATAGTGTTCTATCAGTGAGGTCCTAACGGTGAGGTTTATGAACAATGTTTTTCCTTTTCCAAATTTTGAGTTCATGAACATTGTTTCTAGCTTCTTACAGTTTCTCCCCTTTGATGTTTCCTTTGATGTAAAATGAATTTAAACCCTTATTTTGAGGACTATAAGGTCGATTCAATGGCCATAAATCCTATATTAATTATTCCTAAGGCACTGTATATTTTTACTTTTTCAAACCGCATGGTTTAATGTGATCTGATTTTAATGGGAAATTAAGTGTGTCTTAAACCCTCGCTCGATTAAATCTTCAAAAGGGATAAGATATTTTCCTACCTTGTTATTCCTCCTTCTTCTCAGGTGTGAGATGCTCGAACATTTCCTTCGTTTCCATAAGAATCGTGTGATCAAACTTTTCCTCATGGATTGGTTTCCTCAACGCCCTTTTTTCAGCAAGTGCACCCCCATTTTTTGTTAAACCAAGTAGTATCGATCAATCTTCAATATAAGGTATGTTTTATCATCGTTATTTTGGGGTTTATCTTCTCTTGTTTCTCCTTTCCATTTTATATCATGTAATCTCCATGATTCTAATGGAGTTTTCTAGGGGTTCAGTTTGTACAGTAGTATCATGGAATCCTTGAGTGGATGCAGTTCTCCTGAGAGGAGGATCGTGACCCATTGTGTGGATAAAGAACGTCAAGAACTATTTGTGGGAGGGGATTCATTGATTCTCTTTTCTTTTACGTGAAACTATATTGTTAGCATGTTTTATCCCACTGGATGTCAATGGAATTAACATAATAAATATTTTAACTGGATAAATCAATTGATATCGATCATATGTTATTGCCTCTTGTTTTTATAAATAGTGTGATATATATGCTTGCTTCGTATATCTGTTCGTTCTTGAAAGAAATTGGTAAGGAACATAAACTAGAATTAATTAATAATTGTTTGGTTAAAGATAAAGAGGCATGTAAATGAAATTTTTTGTTATTGTTATAATTATGATGTTGATCCAAATGTTGCAGTAAGTATGTTTAATTTATTTGTGATAGCCTACTGTTTAGGTTTCCCAAATATGGAACCTACGTATAATAAATTAGTTAATTCAAAATGGATTATTTTTTTGATAAATCCTTGAAGAGTTCTGAGTTACCATCTTTCTTGTATAAGGTCCAAGAGATAATTGTTAATATGTTTTTTTCCTACTGCTTGTGTTGTGATGTGATCCTGGATTGATGTTGTGATATGTGGGGCATGGAGACATTTGGTTGTGGTAGCAAATGACACCTAGGGCATAGAGATGCATCGGTTTTTGCTTGCGGGTGTTAGGGAGGGAACAAGGTTTGATGGAATGGGATGGATGTGATTGTTGGATGCTTGCTTTTTTTTTGGTTGATTATCTGTTTTACTTTTCCCCATAGCCTAAGGCAGATGGCCTTGCTTACCCTTATGCTGAATGAGGTGAAGATGCACTGGGTATGATACATGATTTCCGTGTTTATATTATCAAGGTAGGATGGCTCTATGCTCTTTCTATAAGCGGAAAAGACTTGACGGGTAGTACATCTACTCACTGTGTTGACCCCCTTGTGTTTAGTAGCATAGAATGTTTTTATAGAATGCCTGGGATTGTGGGAATGCAATTCTATAATGAATAATTGAATAAATTGTGTAAACCCATGGGGTTGGAGTTTGCTGGAACATGATGATGAGGTTGTAGTTTTAATGGAACAATGGACATTGGGTGTGATGCTAATGAAATTTAATGTGGAATTGTTATTGGTTAATTAATGTTTATATAATTTATTAATGTAAAGTGCAACTGATAAAATGGCAATGAAGTAATTAATTAAAGCACTTCAAGTGGTTGTGTGCTTATAGGATACCAAGTCATAGAGTAGCAGCCCGAAGATTGATAGATGTTAGCTATAGATGTTCTCAAGACTTGGTTATGCCCATAGTGTGGATGTGAGATATAGTATATCCTATACTTTTTGTGTTTGTATACGCTAATCCACCATATCTTTAAGGTAAACTAACACCCCGAGGATTCTAAGCTCTAAGGGGTGTTTTTCCAAAAACATTCCCATGCGAGGATGAATGGATGACTACCCCCTTTGGACATACTCTCTTCTCTTGTTAGTTATGTGCACTGGTAGGCACAACAATTAGCTTTCCCCATATATGCGTGTAGAGGGATGTAATGTCTTGTGGTTAGTCACACACGTATATTCTGGATATATTTTCCTATGAAATACTATAGTTATAACGTGTATAGGCTGTGATGTCTTGAGGATCCTCACTCGCTGTATGGGTTGTAATACATTGAGGTATAATACTCGATGTCTGATACACGTTATGAAAGCTATGGTGGCTCCTAGAAACTACCCGATTACATTGCTTACGTGGGTGTGGTGGTTTTGTTGAATGAGGTTCATGTTGTGGTGCTTCTCCCAGGTGTCTTCAGGAAAACCTTTTTAGAGAGAGATGCTTAGGACTTGCGATGTTGGGGAAAAGTGAAAAAATAGTAGGGAATTTTTAGTAGGGCGACCTTGATTTTCTTTATTATATGATATATTCTTGTATGGGTCACTTGGAGAGAGTAGCCATGGGGAGGCTGGGAACTTAGTATACCTGTTATGTGAAAAGTCAGTTTCACTTGTTGTTCACTATGCTTTAGCATGCTGTCTTTACTTTTTCATGAGATGCTTAGGGGAGGAACCTACTGAGTATACTATTATACTAACCCATTGTATATATAAGATTTTTTTAGGTCACTTGGATAAGGTTGGAGATTAGTATATTTATTAATATCTTGTGGTTACAGGAACTGTTTGGGATTGTGGTTGATTCTGTTCTACTTTCTATTGGGTACTTGTTATTTTTCCCTTTTTAGTTGTATTAGTTTTGCATGAAATTTCATATGTGTACTTGGGATTTATTTTATCTTACTGTTTGAGTTGGAGTTGGAAAGTGTTTATCTTATCTCTCTCTGCTGCATGTGTTCTCTTAGAGGGTATGTTATCTCGAATTCATATACTCTTTGGCTTGAGGCTTGTCTCGCTGACTCCTCTACGGGCACTTGTTCTACTTCTTCTGCTTATGCCATCGATAAAGAAGGATTTAAAACCTTTCTTGTTGCTTTTTTGCTGGCTCCTGCTGAATCAATTATGTTTCTAAGATCCGATACAGCTTGTGTCAATTTCATGTTATAACTCCCCACCTCCGATGAAGCAAAGGTAGCTCTATTGGGCAGCACAGACGCTGATTGGTTGCGACAGCATGGGGAGCGAACGAGATTAGAAACCCCATTAGTCCTAGAAGTAAATGATGAGTGTCATCCCTCCTGGTGGAACTCAAGCACGCTTGGAACACTCCGCCTGGGAAGTACAGTTAGACCAAAACTCAAATGAATTGACAGGGGCCAGATCAAGTGGTGGAGCATGTGGTTTAATTCGATACAACGTGCATCACCTTACCCGCCCGAGTAGGAATGATCACCCCTTGGCAGAAACGGAAGCATTGGGGCCTATGGGGTACTGTCCACTTTGGACTCATGTTTACACTGGTTCTAGTCGCCAACCTAGGGTCTACTAGAGGCAGGACTCAGGGGTCATTATCTCTCTTCTCATATTGCCAACCCAGGAGGGGTAGTCTTTGTGGGGACGAGATCATGACGGAACTAGGTTAAACCTTAGATGTCAGAAATTGAATATAATGTGACATGATTTAGACATATTATAAATGATTTTTCTGAATGTGTGAATCCCTAATATGATTATTGTTACTTACACTATTATTTTTAGTATTAGAAAATAGATGGAACCTAAAAGAGAAATTCTAATAATGAGTGTAATGAAAAATAAAATTATTCACCATTGGTGAAATCAATTTTAATGGGACATGGATTGAAAATTTTACTTTCAATTCTCAAACAACATTCTCAATCTATGAATCTTGATAAACTTCCAAATTGAAAAAGGAGGGAACAATGTTATGTTGGGTCCTTCATGAGGAAACACCACATTCTATTAGTGAGTTCACTAATCCACTTTCTGGGGAGAAATTTTTCAAAACCATTGAAAATATATTTTCTATTTTCTAGTGATTGGAGCATAAAATAGTCATTTTTAATCTATATCATTTGGAAGGTGAAATGATCAATGGTGGGATCCTATCAATAATATGAGGAAACATGAATAAATTCACTCAATGGAATGGTTTGGGTTTAAAGATGATTTTGAAAATACAATTCCCTTATATTATTCATATGAAAATGGAGAATCAATTCCACGAGATAAAGTAGAAGGATGATAAAAATATTAGTACTTACAAGAAAAATTATAAATGATTTGTGAGGTACACTTCTAGTATTATACCCATCCTGAATGTAATGTTGATTGAATATTTAATATATGAAACCAAGACTCTAAAGAGCATAATCCATAATATAATTTATTATATAATAGTATATCATTAAAAATGATATAAAGTTGGATGTATATATCGGTGTTACCCATCAATCATATGGTTCTTATAGGAAAATAATGATTTAATTCCAATGGAACTATAAATACCAAAGGGAGAAGAATATAGGGTTTCCCTCATTCTTGAATTGTTGAAGAAAAAATGGATTAAATTTCCATAAAAATACTTGTATATTTTTAATCCAAGAAGGTATGGGCGTCGAGAAATAAAATTCCATTATGATGGAAATAAGTTATCCAATGGTAGAAACATGGATAAAGCACCATAGAATGTTCCACCCACACTCAAGTAAATCAAATGTATGAAGTATGAGAATCATTTTAACCAATGCTTGAATCTGTAGGATAATGCTGATGGATGAAATTACTAACCAATTTGGCCATGATGAAAAGGAATGTCTCATGTGACCACTATTTTTGATGTGGAGTATAATAATAAAATGGTGAAAGGTACACAAAACATATAATTTAGAATAGACAATTTCATGTTTGAATTTGGATATTCCAAAACTTTTATATTAGATAAATTTTATTAATGTATGAAAAATCCTCCCCAATGATTAGATATTTAATTAAAAATAGAATAAACTAATAGGAGAATGGTTTCATCTCAAGATTATGATTATTTTATAGTTTATATTTATAGGAATGTGATTCCTATAAATATTGTTATTCTCCCTCTAGTTCGTGTTCATGTTATCCTATGAATTGATTTGATTATATATATAAATCCCACATAAATTTAAAAGGATGGGATGCGACATTTGATATTATAAGGAAATCTATGATCATATATCACTACGACGATAAATATAAACATGTGATGGAAATAAAAACAATTTATAGGTCTTGATTCCAATTTAAAATAGGTGTTTATCTCATGTGGTTGGGTGGATCTAAATATCAATGTTATACTTATGTGAATTATTTTCTTGTTTTCATTTGGGAAGACTTTTTTAATGTCCCACTACATAATCATGTTGTGTTTTTTTTAAATCATTCATGGTGCTACAATTATTTCAAAGACAACATTTGTAATGGAAATTATTTAGTTGAAAGAATAAAATGAGAAGCTTCAAGAGAATAATGGATCGGAAAAAATTCATCCATGCGTGACACCTTTAGGTGAACCTATTATTTTTTTTGAAAAGTAATATGGATCTATTAAAATTTAAATTTATTATCTATAACTGAATAAGTTCAAAATGAAGAATAAGTCTCCTTGACCACATATTAATGAGTTTCCTAACCAGATACACAACACTCAATAATTTTATAATATTTTCCATCATTATAGATATCATCAATCAATAGTCATGGTGTAGTATATACAAAAGAAAAAATTCGAAACATGGTATCAACAATATGAATATATGGTGAATACATTTTTTCTTACAAATTACCCCTATATCTTCATGGATTTATTAAATAGAGTCTTTAGAGAATTTCTTGATCATTTTATTGTTGAATTTAAAAATTAAATTATTATATATTAAATTAGATTGTAATAACATGAATTTCAAATGGGAATTGTGATAATAACCCTGGGGAAGGTTATGTTTTATGAAAAGTTTACCAAGAGTAAATTTTGGATATAGACATTTAAATTATAAATTATACTGTCTCAAGGAAGGGTATATATGTGGATCCATAAAATAATTATTTAATTGAACATTGGCCCAATACTACCACTATGATTGAGATCTAATGTATTCTTGGATTGGAAGAATATTAGAAATTATATCTATAGATTTAACCATGATTGTATAATCTAATCACCATGTTAACTTAGTAGGGGGACTATTCAATTGGATAAATTAGTATAAAAAAATTCTTATATCTAAAGAGAATGTTATATATTTAGCATATGAATACATTACCCTACATTGGATAAGGTTTTTTTATCTACAGTGGTTCATTAAATAAAGTATTGGGAAGAATTATCTAGAATAATGCTATGATGATAGAATATGCCTCATAATAAATATATGATCATTATAAAATTATACAAATCATGATTTAGAGTGTGTTTTTGAAATTATTTCATTAAATAAATTGAATAATTATCTTTATAGATTAATTTTTAATAAATATAATGATAATATAATTTTGAATTATATATTCACACATAAGGACTTGAATATGCGCCTAAGAATATTTTTGGAATTGATTAGTGTTTATTAATCCTCAATAAATTAAAACCATAGAAAAGAGATAAAGGTGGATGATTATTTTAGTTGAAGAAATTATAATAACATACATATTATACAAAACAAAAATGATAAAAAAATACATGAATTTGAAAGTTATGAAACAAGAAATATTGAAGGAAGGGTAGAAATCTAATAATTATCGACTAATAATTCACCCATATAACCAAGTGAACCTTAAATAGGCATAAAAGGAAGGTGGAGAGATGGAGAATAAGGTTAGAAATTTTGCCATGTTTTACCTTTATTGTGATGGAATAACATGGGTTTAAAAGAATGTATGCATTTCATCCATACCATACTTAATGAAGTATCCATTGGATTTGAATCACAGTTCTTCATTCTCATTTCATCTCAGATGTATGCTTGTATCTAGATATCTAAAAAAATATTTGTTTTAGGAAAATATGAAGAGATATATTAATGTGTATGTATCTTGGTTCTTAGTATGTTAGTAATTTATGGTTGTGCTGAAAATTTCTTTTTCTATATTAAAACCATTAAACATACCAAAATAAAAATGGAAAAATAACACTTTGGATTTTGATTTCAGAATCCCAATAATGTTTGAATTACAATATGATATTTGGGTTATGGTTGATATCCTAATAAATTCCTCATTATTCACTAATATTAGATAATATTTCTTTCTGGATCAGATTTATAGGATATATATTAATGATGAGGTAAGATGAAAAGGCGTAAAAAATTCTATGGTATTTATTCAGGATATCAGGTTTTCCTCAACATTCTGGGGATGAAATTATTAGGATATAGATATAGATATTTTCTATATTAGGTGTTATCCTCATAAAATGAATTAATCTAAAAAACCATTTATACACTTGAGAGGATTTTATGTGACCTTATTTTATTTATTTCACTAGTAACAAGGATTAACACCTTCATCTTGTCGACTTTTATTACAAAATTCTCAATCAATCAATCATTCATATGGTTCCTTATGAATACCTATATGGATATAAATTTATAACTATAAAATTATTCGATTATTTTGGATAAATAAGTTTATTGGGACCACATATAGCTGATGAAATGGTAGAGTAGGTTAGTTCCATTGAGTAACACCGAAGGGAAACACAAAGTTGATGGAAAAGTTATTCTGATAGTTATCGATGAGATATGAAGTTCAATGTTGGTGAAAAAGTGTTTAGAGAAAATTTATCTATCAAAAAATGTAATGAGAATCATGAATAATAGGAATTTGTACCTCTGTATATTGAACTCAATGATATTATTGTTTGAGTATAGATAATATCTTATTGCTTGGAACTTCCACTCAACTTCTTTCAAATTCATGATATATTCTATATATATATCCTGAGGATATAAATTTTTAGTCCTTCAGATGTAATGAACACAGAGGTCATACCATTGACTGATTACTTTATTACATGAAAAAACTAGTGGAAATTCTATATCGTTGAATGAATTTTATACAAAACAAGGACAATCACCAAATCACTGTTTTATGAAGAAACCACCGACTTGAAGAAACCACATGGGGAACTGGGGATTTGATGAGTTAGCAGTATCCTACGTTGTTTGTATTAGAGTAATGTAATTTTTAGGATACAATTTTTTTATGTGGTGTATAATGTAACAACTCAAGATTGTATGAACTATTTTTATCAAATAAATTTAGTTTCATTGATTGATTTCATTACATGCGACACCGATTACTAATGAAATTTATTATAATATACCATTATAATCATGTTTTTAAATTGATTGGAATGAATTTATAATAGAATAATGAACATTTTATGATATAAACATGTATAAAATAAACTCATTTGTCATTAATTTATTATAAATGAAAATAAAAATCATTTTAAAGTAAAAGAAATGTTTTTTTGGAAAATATATTTTCATTCACACATTGTATTTTCATCACTTTAATATAAATTAATCACAATTAATAAGTAATTTAAATAAAAATTTTATATTATATATTTAAAAAGAATATTTTATCATTCATATAATTTTTTTTAAATGTGATAATAATAAACCTTTTTTATGATTAAAAAAGTAATTTTTATAAAACTTTATTAGTCTCATTTTTCAAACTTATTTTAAAATTATTTTTATAATATATTGAAAATGTTATCTAAAAAGAGAAATTAATTTTATAATTAAACATTTAAAAAATATCTTAGGCAAAATTTTTGATAAAATTCTAAACAGATTAATTTTTTCATGAATACTGAATAATATTGATGTTCTTTAAAAACATTTTTTTTGTTTAATGAATTAAAAAAGTTCCATCTTGGTTGAAAATTTCATAAAAGTAAAAATAGTTATACATTGATATTATTAATCATATTTTTTAAATTTTAAGGAATTCTCTATTTGAGTTTGATATAAAAACCATTTATACTTATAAAAACATTCCCTTTGGAAAACTGCATTTTTCACCATGTCTATAGCTTTAATTTTAAATAAATAATGATTAATTTAATTTAATTTGGTAAAAGTTATTTTTTATTTTTAATTAGATTAATTTAAATTTTATAAATTTTAAACAATTATTTTTTATAACAATTATTAGTAAAAAAAGAAAAATTAATTATCTCAGTTATGGTAAAAACAGGTTTACTAGGTCTGGTTGTTAAACCAAATGATAAGGGTTGATTTTTAAATTAAAATTCAATAAATCATTTTCTATTGACATATTTAGACCTCATATTATCCAAAATTTTAATATATGTCTGTTTGGAATCATTCTAGTTGAAAATTACTTTATCATTTTGTATTCTTTTATGAAATTTCCAAGTAGGTTCAGTTACCCACATGTAAAAGTTCACATCCTCTCCACTACTCATGACACAAAAAGATAATTTTGTTTGATTAATACCTAAATAAAAACATTAATAATATCACCTAAGACATCCAAAGGGACATGGTTTTTTAAAACTCTCCAAGGAAGGATTTTTTTTCAAACCTAAGAGGTTTTCCGATGAAGAGGTGCCATTTTTAACAGTGTTTTTATTTATTCATCAATATATTTCAAAACTATTAAAATGTGATGAAATAATTAAACTATTTTCCTACATATAATGATATATTATATTTTAAATATCATAACTTATATCAACATCATCTTCCATTAAATGGGAACAAAAACTGATTATTGTGTGTTTGTCGGACTATCACCTCACGAGCTGATATAATTCGTTTTTCATCACCAACTATCAAAAAATGGATATAATAATTAATTTAATGTGAATATATTATATATATGGAATAATTATACTTAATTAATTATAATATCACATTGAATTTCTTACCTTACAATCCTTTGGAAAATGATAATGTCGCTTGTGTGTGTGTGTGGACTACCACATCCACATAACAATGTGATATGTTTATTGTTTTATTTTGAAATGGATTGAATGAAGTATATATATAGTGAATAGATATGATATAATTGATATAATAATTGTTATATTATTATGAATTATTATATACCTTTAATTCTTCCCATCAAGTGAAAAATGAAAACATCATTCATGCGTATGTACAACTTACCATCACCATGAATTGTGTAATTCAGTTTTCATTCCCGAACAAAAATGGATGAAACTAAATAATTATATAATGAGTTTATATTATATTGATATCATTAATAATTTTATTTATATTATGGAACCATTATAATTGTTCCGGTAATGAAACTACTAAACCAAAACATATATGAAAAATGAAGAAGCTGTTATATGAAATAATAATTTTAATAATGAATTGTTATTAAACAGGAGATACAAGTTTATAAATAAATTATATATTGTATGATATATGTGAATATTGTTTTATAATATACTTATAATAAATATATATTAATTATATATGAGTTTCAATGATGTAAAATATGAAATTAGAGTAGAGGTAAAATATTTTATTCTCACTTTTATATTTAAGATACACATTCCATATTCACCATATGTTAATTTTTTTGTTATATATACTACCGATGAATTTATTTAATAATTATTTTTATAAAAATTATAGGATATTCTTACCCATTAAAGGTTATTTCATTCATGAGAATTACAATTCAAGAATTACCAAAGTGGTAAGGGTTTTATTTTAAAACCTCATCGTTTATTGGGATTGATTATGATTATGATTCTAATGATTAAATATAATTATATACTTATCAATAATCACATGAATTTTATTCGACTATTTTTATTTTTTAATGTTTTAAAATTTCCTTTAATTTTCATATCTCTATATCCTTAATGTCAAAAATAATTTTTCTATGTAAAATTAACAGTATTTCTCTCTTTTATTAAAAGACATTCAACTTCAAAGTCTATGTTTTCTAATTTTTTTTACTAACATGGAATTTAATTTTATCCAAGGAATTGTTATTATTATTTTTACCATTATTTTAAATTTTAAAATAAGGATTAAATTGTGTATTCTTATTGTTTTCCATATGAATACATTTTTATTTTTTTGATGTGTGAAAGTAATATTTTATTTTAACTTATTCGGTATGTACAAAATTTCTATATATCGTAAATTATCAATGCTTTAAAGAATACTCTACATATTTTCACTATTATTTTCATGTGATACTTTGAATTTCTTTATCTTAAATAAGTTATATAAAAATGGATGGTATATTTTCCTGAAGAAGGTTTTAATAAATTTTTATTGTATTTCAATTAATTAGAAAAATATTATATTTTTCTTATAATTGATTGGGTATATGATCTAATGATACAATAAAAATACCTTTTATGATTGATTTATTATTATGATAATGAGATTTTAATTAAACACATTCTTTTTTCCTTGGGTTATTATATTATGAAATGTTTATAGAACGTGTTCTTTTTCCATGGGTTACACAATAATATAATGTTTTCGAAATCCATTTCCTACACATGGGTTATAAAATTATGAATGTATTATATTCTTTTGAAACACATACACACAGATATATATATATATATATATATTATTTATTATTTAACATATAGGAAGGTAATTATATATAACTAGAATTCATTAGTTTTACATGTAAATATCAAGAGGTAAAAAAGACTATAAAGGGGAGTTAAACTAATTGAGTAAGGGAATTTTTCCGTTTTGATAGTCTTGGGAGGGAAACATGAACAATAAAATGGTCTAAGGAGTAAAACCATTACCATATTATATCATGTTAAATTATAATTAACTACTAAGTAAATTATTTTATATTTTTATGTGTATGCCAAAAATCTATGTCTTATTCCTATTTTTTGGTCTCATGGATCATGTTATTTGATTCCATTTTGATTGATGCCTTATAAACTAACATTATTTATTCCATGAATAAATATCATGATATATTATTTTTAGAGCATTGTTTTCAAATTCTATGATCATATTCTCATTACTTTATTCTTATTTTAGGTTTAAGTGATCATTGATATGTCCCTTTTATTTACTCATATTGAGCATATGAGATCACCCTTTCTTATGTATACTTTCCCGAGGTTATGAATAAATTTATTATGTATGATTTTTCAAAGAGGTTTTATTTATGAAGAAATTATGGGGATATTATTTAGTTAATCTATGAATCAATTTTTTATGTATCCATGTTTCCAGTGATATAAGACTTATACGATTTTGGTAATGATCATTATATTATCTAATGAATTTTTATTTCAAAATATGTCATAAATATGTAAAAAAATTATAAATCTTAATATATAGAAATAAAAATAATGGCTTCTTTTAATACTAAATTATTCATTAAATTAAATTAGATTAGAATATAAAAACAACTAATGGGATCATTTTATTCATAAGAATGTACTTTTTTAATTGGATTTTTATACTATGTGTTTTTTTATTTTAGGAAACTAAAAAATTATTTAAAAATGAAATTATATTGTTCATATGAATAATATATTAATAATAATTAGTAATTTATAAGAAATAAACATATTAAAATATTTCATTTTCCTATAAAACACATTTCATTATATATTAATTTTATAATTAGAAGTTAAATTACTAAATTTTAGGATTTTATTTTTACATAATAAACATCATTTTTTATTTTAGAATAACATAATTATTATATAATATTATTGAGATTTTTATAGAAAACATTGTTCTTAGGTGCATTGTACAAATTTCTTTTTTAAAGGCATTTTGACTTATAGAAAATCATTATGATAATATAATAATATAAATATTTGTGAAAAACTTATCCAAAATAAATAAATATTTATTAAATAATATTGTACATATTATCTATTATTTTTAATTCATAAAATAAAGAATGCATTTTAGAACATAATTTTTGTAAAGATATTTTTATACATTATACATTAAATATTTTAGTATTAATTTCTATTTTTACTTATATAAATTAATGTTATGAATTAATTTTCATAGGACCAAGCTAAATATGTAAATGTTTGTTTTCAAAGGTTGTATTTTTTTTCCAAAGATGGATTTTTTTTATCAAAGAAGTTTATGATGAAAAGGAAATCACCACACATTTTATTTAGTAAGAATCAGAATCATTTTTTCAAAGGAATTAAAATCACCATGTCCATCATAACGAGGAAAAGATATTTGAAAGAAAATATTATTATCAGACATGAATTGGGTAAGAAATGATATAAGATATTAATGAGCATTGATCTTTATCTGTAATAATAGAATTGATAAATGAATGAGAAAGTTTCTTCCTAGGAGTAAATGGCCATCTGATTCACTCTGGATCCGATATGAAAGAAGTGGCTGTTTTGATAGATAATCAGAGTCCCGATCACTATGATAAAATAAATGTGATAATGATTTGAAGATTCATAATTTTTAAATCCTTTGTTAATTGGAGAACTTATGATTTGAGTTTGGGGAAAGAAAGGGTGAGTGAAAAGGATTTAGGATTATTGTTTTATGATAATAGAAGGTGCTGAGGATCATAATAAGAATGATCATACCCAAAATGATCATATTCATGAACTATAGAATACTATCATCCATCTTAGGAATACGAAACATTTCATTCATAGGATGATCGTACTCAGGTTTAGAATGAACAAAATTGTACCTAGTATGATTTTACTTAGAAACGATCATATCTAGGCCAATCATACTCAGTTCAGATGGTACTCAGGATGACAATAAAAGAAAGAAGCTAGAATAAATTTAAAGTTAGGATAATTTCCAATTGAAGTATGAATATTTTGATACAATTCTCAAATGAATTTAATTTCATGAAGTGATTCATGATACAAGAACAAGTTTCTGAATGAAGGTAGCTATTAATGATGAGTCTTTATTTTTTTCAATGTCCTCATTAAGTGGGTCAAGAGTTGAATCACATTGTTCTTTTCAGGTGAGTTTTTCAAGTGTGTCCAGATAATAGGAGAAGATAAAGGACTATATATCATGTGGGTCAAGAGGAAAAGAGAAAGAGTATCCTGGACGTACTATTAAAGGGGAGCATAACATTAAAAAAATGAATGAATAAAAAAAATTTGGTATCCATTTTATCATACATTAGTTTTCTATTGATATAGAGCTTTGTATTGAAGAACCTGAATTCAAAAAATCAGACACTTGAATTGAAATCATATGTACAATTTAAATGAATACATGACGAATTGATGATTGTAGACGAATAAAGATGTTTTGAGAAGAGTTGACAAAGTCAAAATTCACTTGATATTTTAGAGGGAAAATGAGATTAAGGTGAATTTGATTAAGCGGGATTTTTTTTGTGATTCCCACTGAATCATCTCGAGGGTCACCAATAATGTTTGAAAAGTAAATTTTATTTTTGTGATAGCTGATGTAGTTTTCATGAGAGAGAATATATGAGTTTTAAGAGAGAAGAAGAGGGTCTCTATGTGTAGTTGGGTTTTGGATTAGTTGTAAGCACCCTATAATCCTACATGAAAAATGAGGGTTCAAAACCCATTCAGCACATGTACTATAGCAGTACTGTAGTGACTATAGCAGTGGTGGCACTATAGCAATGGTGGTCACTATAGATAAATCATGTCATGGTAGCGGTGGTAGGACATTGTAACAGTATTAGGTACTGTGTCAGAATGTAGCTAGTGGGAACTGTAGCAGTACTATTCACAGAATGGGCCTTGGGCCACAAATATGGGCCTATGGGCCATGTAATGGGGTAAATGCCCACTGGGACTTCGGGCTATGTAATGGGTCTCCCTCTACCAAGTTAAAGAGGTATTTCATTTTCTTTAATAATAACTGAGGATTCATCCCCAACCATTAATAAAAAAGAGGGTCTTTGTGTTGAGTTTTTTTAAAATGTTTCGATGGTTTGAAGTGAAATAGAATATATATGATCAAAACATTATATTTAGATGATAATAATACTTTGTTTTTATCATACTCAGATGATTAATTACTGATCTTGTCAATCATATTTGGGTGATCATCATATCGGGCTGGATTATTCAGATTAGGCTTTCTGTACTGGGTTTTTCGAACTGAAGAATATGAATATTTAGAGTGGTGACTATTAATATCTATTATATTTAATCAAAGTTATATTTTTTCAGACTAGGGAGAGAGTTACCAAGAATTATCATAATAAGAGGAATCATATCAGGGATAATCAAACATAGAGGAATCAGGTTGGGAAAATCATAACAAGAAAAAATCGGACTGTGTATTTCATAACAATGTACAAGAAGTTATTACCCTTTTTAGGTAAGAAAAAAAGTTTTTTCAATTGAATACATTTTTTGGAATTGAAAAGAATAATAAGTTACATGAGTTGTTACACAATCATTGTGTTCCACTATTTGTTCTAAGAGGGTGCACAAACACTATAAGAATTATTTACATAGTGCTACACAAGTGTAAGGGTATATCCTAATCATTGTAATCTAATGATTTTTTTGTAGTGGATTTTATGGTATTAGATTTTTTCTACACTATAAAATGGATGTAGTTATTATTATTGAATAGTGAACCTTGTAAATACTTGTGTTCCATTTGATGTGTGGTTGAATTTATTTCAGTTGTGGATTGAATCTTTAATAGGATGAAAAGGTTGTTTCAAGGAAACTAAAAAGAAAAAGTATCACAGATTCACTCCCTCCCCCTCCTTGTAAAACAATAATCTCAAGTGTGTAATTTAATGTCAGATTAGAGAGTATTTTCCCTTCAATTATTCTTTTCAAATATAGAATTTTAATTGTGCGAACAATAAAGGTATTGCAGTCATCAAATGAAAGAATCATCATATCTCTAAAGATAGAATGTTTCCATATTGTATGTCTATTGGATATGATTTTCTTGAAGAAAAAACAGCCGAGTTTCCTCTAATTGATTTTAAAACTCTTCTAACATCTATTGATAAGACAAATATTGTAAATTGTGGAAGGGATACGAATTCTATAATATCATCTCTTTCAAAAAGATAATTCTTAGGAGTGAAATTTTATGCCATAGCCAAAGTTATATGGGATAAAGTGAAAAACATATATGAAGGAAATACAAAATTAATGAAGGAAAATTTTCAAATCTAGAGATTGAAATATGAATATTTGAATATGGGTGAGAATGGATATATTAGGGACTTCTTTACTATGGTAAATGACATTGTGAGTACTATTAGATGTATTTGGGGTAATTTAAATGGTTTTACATTGGTTGAAAATATTTTTAGAATCTTTCCCAACAAGTTTGTTGAAATATTTTCTTCATTGAGAGATAGAGATCCTAAAAAATTATATTTTGATGATTTTCATAATACTCTCATTAAAAATGGGATGATAAGAGAGAATTATATGAATATAAAAACAAAAGTCGATAGGGAAACGCCTTTCAAGACTACCAAGAAATAATAGTAAAAGAATTTTTTATTAAAGATGGTGCAGGTGATTCTAAATCCAAAAATGAGGTATGAGAAAATCTTGATGATATTTGATCCTTATTTTCTAAAACTTTGAAAATAGGTACATGAAAATACAAAGGGAAAATTCCCATGAAATGGTTTGAATGTGGGGAAGTTAGCCAATTTGTAGCTAATTATCCTCGAAGATAGAAATAAGAGGATAATGAAGAAGAATAATGATAGACAAGAATATCACGGATGAAACAAGGTGATAAAAATATTAGTTTCCATAGAGAAAGATAGTAAATTCTTGAAATCCAAAAGAAGAATCTTCTTATCTAAAGATGAAAATGAATAAGGAAGTGATGAAAAATCTTGAAAACTAGTTTAATATAGTATTAAAGATTATTTTTTTGCAATATTGAATGATGTTCATCTGGAGGTGAAGTTGAAGGAAAATGAAGAAGAGTTAGAACTTGTCAAAAAAAAAAACACTCTAAAGATGAATTGATAAATACATGTTTTCAAAAATCTATCACTGAAGTTGGTGAAATATATTGAAATGATAAACCTAATAAGGATAAAAAAATCATTCAGAGGGTGAGAAGTAATATGGAATTGTATCTAAAAATACGTAATCTAGGGAAGTTATGTATGTGGACAAGATGGAAAAATTGAAGAATCTAAATGTTACAGAACATCCTGATTCGGAAAATGTGTTGTTTGGATCTAGAAAATTTTAAAACACTTTTGATTATATAATGGCTGAAATGAAGAAGAATAATCTGATTGATAATGAAAATGTTGATAGGGTAAAAAAAATACTACAGAGTTTCTGAGAAATGATTTCACAATTTCGGGTAATATGGAAGTTTTAGTGTAAAATACCCATTTTATAGATATTTCTGGTACTATGATGGATTTGAACATGTGGAAAATATGAAATGGTTTAACTAAAAACATTATTATTATTTTATAGGTTATGAATAAGGTTACAAGGGAGTCAATTCCCTTAAAAAAAGTATTATGAGATGGCAGTTTTAATGAAACCTAATAAAGGTGAAGTAAAATTTTAATATAGGTTCCAAACTTTGGAAAATATTTTTGAAATGAGTGAAAAACCTGGACACCTTGCAGAAGTATGTCTTATTTTATTAAAAACACAATAAAAGATTCTTAACAATCCTCAAAATATGAAGATGAAGAAAGAAAAGGAACAAGTAAAAGATATTTTTGTCGAACCAACATTGAAATATACAAAAGTAGAATGACCTTAGATTATTGATAGTGGGTCTACATCTCAGATGACATGTTATTTTAAATTTTGGATGAATGTCAATGATTTTAAATAATTTACAGTGAAATTTTATAATGATGAATCCTTGAAAATTATAGGTGTTGGATTAGCCATCATAGGAAAATAAAAGATAAAATCTAAGAATGATTTTTATTTTTATAGGATGAAACATAATTTTATATGTGTTTCACAATTTTGATTTTAGGGTAACAAATTTATCTTAAAAATATGGGTTTTCATGAAAAGTGAGGAAGATAGAACATTTTTTATAAAAGGACAACATATAAAAGGAAATTAGTTTTAGGTTGGTGAAATAAAAAACACATGTTTCAAGATTATGGTGGAATATAATCAATTATGGAATAAAATTTTGTGACACATGTGTCACTAGAACTTGAACAAGTTATCTAAAAGGTATAGTCTTTGAGACATTTCTGATTTTCCTTGAAGAAGAGATTTGTGATGCAGTATTTGTCAGAAAGGAAAGATTATAAATGTTTTCCATAGGAAAGTTGAGATTTTTTCAAAACATCCCATGGAGCTGATTTATTATGATATCCGCAGTCCAATGAGAAAATAGTCCAAAAATAGAGATAAGTACTTCATCACCTTCATTGATGATTTTAATCACATTAATTTTTTTATGTTTTTGAAACATAAAGCATATGCTTTGAAAATGTATTAATGTTTTCTAGTGAAGACTAAGAAGGAATGTGAGTATTTGGTGAAGAAGTTGAAAATAGACAATGGTGTTTAATACAAAAGTGAAGAATTCAAAATTTATCTTGAGATGAATGGAATTATATGGATTAAAGTACCTTAGATACTCTTTAATAGAATATGGGTTTAAAAATAAATAATATAATTATGGTGGAAAAGGGAAGATCTATGTTACTTGAACATGGTATTTCTCATCAATTTTTGAATTAAGACATGAGTGTTGTGGTTTATATCAAGAACCATTATTTCAGTATGCCTCATTCAGATATAAGGTCATATGAATTTGTTTATGAAAAACCACCATGTTTGAAACACTTTAGAGTATTTGAGAGTCTATGTATTATAAAAAGCAATGGTGGAAACAGTTGGGCATTTGAGCAGAAAGGTGAATATGGAATCTTTCTTTGATATGCTCCAAAAGTAAGAGTTTATAGATGCTCCAAAAAAGTGACAAAAATAATTTTTTGTTCTTTTAATGTGAAAATAATAGAAAGGGGTGGAAATTAAAATCATATTCAGAAAAAAAGGAATTTGATATATTTGAATGTAACAATTCCGATAAAGATACTGATAATTGTATTCCTAATCAAGAAGAATAATCATACTCAGCTATTTCAAGTGGTGAGGATGATATTCTAAAATATCATTCACGGATGAGTAAGAAAGCTGAATATCAAAATATAATTGGTGATCAACATCATAATTTTCAGAAAAGAAGAAATATGAATTATATTAAACATACTTCTTTGTATTTAAAAGTAGAGATGAATGATGTGAAAGAATCTTTTGAGCATCAATAATGGGTTTAGGCCATGAATGAAGAGTTGGATCAAATTGAAAAAAACAATACATGGGAAATCAATCCCAAACCATAAAACAAAAATATCATTATCCTAAAGTGGGTTTTTTGGAACAAGATTAATGAAGAAGGCATTTTAATAAGAAACAAATCAAGATTGGTGTGAAAAGGGTATTCCCTAAATGAATGTATTGAATTTTATGAAAACCTTTCTCTAGTGGAAATACAAGAAAAATCAGAATCATTATTATTATCACTTCAAAATAGGGCTACATGATCTTTCAAATGGTTTTTAAATCTGAATTCTTGAATAGTGATCATGAAGAATATGTTTATATTGAACAACCTAGTGGATTTGCTGTTATAAAGGACGAATGTTATGTGTTTAGATAGAAAAAGGATTTTTATGGACTAAAGAAAGCTCTGATGGCATGGTATTCCAGATTTTATACAATATCGAGGAAGATTTATTTCAAGAAAGGAAGAGTGGATAACAATCTATACATTAGAGAAAGTCAGGAGTATTCCCCCATTGTAATTGGTTATATTAATAACATTATCATTGATGGGAATTAAGAAAGATTTTGTGAAAGGTATCCAGAAGAAATGAAAAGGTATTTAAAATTTTCATGATGAGGGAAATGAAATACTTTCCAGGGTTACAAATATATCAAAGGAAGGAATACATTTTTCATTCTCAAGAAAAGTATGATAAGAAATTTTTTAAAAGGGTTGGCATAAAAAAATCAACACCTATTTCAACACCAATATCAGTGGGAACAATGTTATTAAAATATAGAGAAGGAAAATGATTTTATCAGAATATGTTTTGAATGTTAATTGGAATTTTTTTTTATTTGACTACATTAGGAACCAATAGTGTTTATACTATTAACTTATGTGAAATATTTTGAAGTTCTCTAAAATAATCCGATTTAGTTTATGGAAATTAATTCTCAAATACATAAAAGGCACAATAGAATTCAGAATCAGGTATGAAATATCTAGTTGTACTAAATTGTTTGGGTATTCAAATTCTGGTTGGGATAGAAATATTGATGATAGAAGATCCACATATGGTATATTATTCTTTTTTGGAATGAATTATATTAGTTGGAATTCAAATAAACACAATTCAGTAACTCCCATTATGTTTTAAGTGAAGTATGTTTTCTCTGCTCAATCCACTACTCAACTTATGTGTAAGAAAACATAATTGAATTAATTAATTATTGAAGTTAAGTTACCCTTGATCTTGGTTCATGGAAATCAATGAAAAACCAATATCCTTAGAAATCCTAATAAAAATTATCATTCTAAATATATTTATATAAAATATCATTTCATCAAGAGAATATGGAGAAGAATGAATTTAAGCATGAATATGTTTCAATATTATAACAGGTTACTGACAAATTCACAAAACCATTACTGAAGGTATAATTTTATAAATTGAGTTGAAACATTTGCACCTAACCTCTTTCACATCAAGGATGAGGTATGTGTTTTTCCCCTCTCTCATATAAACTTTAGATTTTATTATCTAGGGGGAGAATTTTTTCATAAATCAACATATTTTAAAGAGGGAGTTATGTGGATGTAGTGAATTTATAATTACTAGGTAAATGAACTATTCTAACTATTTGTTGGAGTGGTTACTAGAAGATAAATTTTTTTGTATTCCACGGATGATGAAGAAGAGGAGAGGTGGGAAAAATAAAAAGGTTTTTATAATCACTACAGTTCGACAACATGGTTTTTATGCCAATGATTCTTATTTCCTACAATGAGATAGCTCATATAGGATTATAATTGTTGATATGTAATACTTTTCTTGAGGATAGAATGTTTATTTATTTATGAAACATTGTTAAAAAAATATATCCAAAGGGGGATATTGTTAGGACCAAGAGAAAGATGAAGGTGTTTGTTTTCAAAGGTTGTATTTCATTGTCAAAGATGGATTTGTTTTTTATAAGAAGATTAACTTGAAAGAGAAATCCCATCACTTTTTATTTTATTTTAATTGAACTCATGTTTAACAAATAATAGGAATCACTCAGTCCAACATAATGAGGAGAAGATGTTTGAATGAAAAGATTCTGATTAGAGTTTCCCTAGGTCCAAAATGAGAGAAGTTATTAATGAGAATTTATCATTATCTAGAATGAGAGAATTGGTCAAATGAAAGAGAAAGTATCTTGATGGGATTAAATGGTCATCCGATTCACTCTAGATTCGGGATGAAATAAGTGGCTATTTTGATGGAGAATCAGAGTCACTATGATTAAAATAAAATAAATTTGACTATGGTTTTCATATTCTTATTTCATAAATCAGAAGTTATTGTTTAACCTATGATACAAGCTTGGTGAACGAAAGGGGGAGTGAAAAAGATTTAGTCCAACTATTTTCTAAGAAGATACAGTGTTAAGGATCATAATAAAAATGATCATACAAAAAAAGATCAAACTAAGGAACTGTATAAACTGATCAACCATCATAATCATAAAAATATTTTTCATACCCAAGATGATCATACCTAGGTTCCAAAAGAAAAAAATTGTACCTAGTATGATCGTATACATAAATGATCGTAACTAGTCCAATCATACATAGAAAATATTGTACTAGAGATAATAATAAAATAAAGATTTTGTAATGAATGTGAAGTTCTGATATTTTCCAATTAAAGTTGGAAGATACTGAAGCTATTCACAAATTAATCTAAAGTCATTATGGAAGTCACGATACACGCATAAGTTTGTGAATTAAGTTAGTTATTGAAGCTGGGCCCTAATTTGTTTTCAAATATCCTCATGAAGTGGGTCAATAGTTGAATCACGTTGTTCTCTTTATGTATGTTTTTCTAGTGGGTCAAGAGAAGAGGAGACTTTGATGTTTTGTATCTCAAGTAGGTCAAGAGAAAAATTTATGGAGTTTGTTGGATGTACTATCATAGGGGTCTCTACCTTTAAAAGAATGATTGTATCCAGCATTCATAAGGGATATCCATTTATTCATATACTTGTTTTCAATATATAATGTTCTTTGTATTGATGATATCAGATTCAAAAAACTAGACCCCTGAATTAAAATTCGACTAATAATTGAAATGAAATTCTAAAGTAGAAGTGAATATAGTAGAAGAATTGAAATGCTTCAAGAAGAGTTGATGAATTAAAAATTCACTTGAGATTTTAGGAGAAATAGAGATTAAAGTGAATTTGATTAAGTGGGATTTTTTTGGGATTCCTGCAAGATCACCTTGAGGGTCACTTATAAAAGGAAAAACGCATATTGTAATTTTTTGATATACTGATGTACTATTCATGAGAGTGAAGCTTTGAGTTTATAGAGGGAGGAAGAGGGTTTCTAGGATGATTTTCTGTTGAAATTTTTTTGACCATTTGATGTGAAATAGGAGATACAAGATCACAACATTATATTTATCTGTTCATTATACTCAGTTGATTACCATACTAGTTTTGTCAGATATATTCAATTGATCATCATAGCGGGTAGGATTAATCAGATCAGTATTTCCATACTAGATTTTCAAAATTGAGGAAGATGGATTGTTGAAGTTGTGTTGATTCATAACTATCATATTCTATCAAAGTTATATTTTTTCATACTAGGGAGAATCATACTTGGAAACATTTTACTAAGAATAATCATATTAGAGAGAATCATACTAAGATGAATAAGACTAGGAAAATCGTACCTAGGAAAATTGGAATGTGTTTCTTATAACAAAGTCAAATAAATTCTTACCTTATTATAGGTATGAAATTGAAAAGGTTTTTTCAATTGAATAAATTTTTGGAGTTGATAATAAGTACAGGTAACAAGGGTTATTACACTATAATTGTACTTCCCTATTTTTACTTAGAGGGTGCACACACACTATTAGAATTGTTTTTATAGTTCTACATGAGTGTGAGGCTATATCTTAATTTTTGTAATCTAAGGATTCTTTTCTAGTATATTGTATAGCATTCGATCATTTCCAAAACATTCCAAGGACATAGATATTATAATTTAACAGAGAAACTTGTAAATATTTGTGTTTATTTGGATGTGTGGTTTAATTGTTTTCATCACAGAATTTAATCATTAAGAGGAGGAGAAAGTTGTATCAAGGAAACATTAAAGAAAAAGTATCACTAATTAAACACCTCCCCCTCTCATTGATATAATAATCCTCACTGATAACATTCAATTTTTATATATTTAATTATATTTTAAAATTTATCTTATAAGGAAAAATTGAAATTTGTGAAAAAATGAGTTATTTAGGTAAAAAATATGTTACAATAGTAAATGAAAATTTAGGTGAAATGTAAAATCAAGGGGAGAAGGCGTAAAATATATCAAACCTCATCCCTAGTTATTTTGTCTGGGAGGTTTATAGACTATTACTCATTTATTATAAATTATTTTCTACCATGGGAATCATTTTTCTTTAAATATGAAATGACATTAACATAATTTTATGAATATTTATCAAAGTTCCACAACTTTCACATATAAAAGAATCATTTTTCCACTCGAATTGTTCAAATATCTAAAGCCCGCTGACCTAAATGAGTTCACCCTAAATAATTCCAAGATATATGTACATGTCTTAATGGTTCTTGTATAACCAAAATACATTTCATTGAGGTCTCAAATATTTTTCCAGAATAGAATATTAAAAACTCTTAATAACAAAGATTCAAAATCTATTTATTTTATTTTTCTTAAATTCCTAAAAAAACATTCTACCAAATATAAAAAAACTAAAAAATTATATTTATTATGAATTTTTAAAAAAATATCATGTAATATCTGTTTTCTTATACTTTTCCATTCATTAGAAAATGGAATTGTCGCATGTGTGTATGTGTAGGCAACCGCCTCCATTAATGACATGATTTATCCTTCATCAATGACTTACATGGATGGTTAAAAGAATGTATATAATGATTAAATATTATCATTATGATAAAAATAATATCCTGTAATGTAAATTGATTGATTATCATCCTTTCAACAATTTATTGAAAAATTAAAACGTCACTCATGCGTGTATGTGGACTACTGCCTCTATGGAAGACATGTTTCATTATTCATCACCAATGTACACATATAATTATAAAAATATATTTAATTAATTTATATGATATGAAGGATTAATGTATATATAATTTATTTTTTTTATTAATTACAGATAAAAAAATCAAATATTATTAAAACATAATCTATTGATATTAGTAAATTACTAAAATAAGCTCATCACTAATTTCAACATCATGAATATAATTAAATCCAAGTATTCAATGACATTGTAAAATCATAAATATATAGAGAAAATTAATTCATATAACTATAATAATCTTGTAAAATTTATCTTTTTCTATAAGGAAGGGATTTGACATCACCATTACCAAACATATGTGAATTAATCAAAAATAGTAACATTTGATGATGAATATAACAGATAAATAACTAATGAATATATAATTAATGATACTAATAGAATATTCGAAAGGTTTATATATATAAATAATTATTTTTTATAATTTATAATTATTTTTATATTTTTTATACATGATTTTAAGTGATTTTTGGAAGATTGATAGTTATGGTATGATTGTTTCTACTCTAAATTTTTTATTATAGACTTGTTTCATAATTTGAACCTATTTTTATTTATATGTTGTATAAATGAAATATGTGGAAAATTGTATCATGATTATATTCTAATAATTAAAATTAAATGTCATTTTAATATTATATCCTTTAAAGGGTTATGATTCAATGATTACTAATTCACAAGGGGTTTTCTTGACTCGAATTAATTTTTCTGGCCATAATTATTCACCTTTTACTATGGTTTGAAAATAATTTTTTACTCAATAATTTTAGGATATTATATTACATCTCCCATTTTCTTGATGTAAACAACATTTTCAAATAAAATACATATTATTTTCGGGATTTGTTTTTTCATAAAATTGCATGATATTTTGAATAATTCTTATCCTCTAAAAATGAGAACATTTTATTCCATGTCTATATTAACTCTTTATAAGAGAGCTCTCCAATATATATTTTCAAATAAAAATGTGTAGAATTTTGATTGAAATAAAAATTTCTTGTTTTTTATTATCAAATGGTATCATTATCACACTTTTCAAGAAGTTGGTTTCAAATAAGGTATTTTTAATATTGATATTTATTAACTTAGTGGTAATATATTTTATATTTCACAACATATTTTCCTTGAAAAAAAATTGTTTTTATTTAATATATTATTTATTGATGTTTCTTAATGATTTTTTTTTGAAAATTATTCATGTTAAATTCTTAAAATTATATTTTAAAATGTGTCCCATAAATACATATTTGTAAGACAATGTTGGAAAATTTTTGTAATGAATATCTTATGTCTCACTTATATATTTCCTATTAATTAAAAAAGATCTACCTTTTTAGAGCAATTTATTATGAATCACTATATAATTTACTTTATGAAATACTCCTTATTTGTGATTGAATTATGGGTATCATCCAATCTATGTAATTTTTTCAATTTATATGATACCATTTTGAAATTTTACAAAACCACTTTCTTTCCATGGGAATAATATGATATAAAAATAGTTCATTTAATCTAAAAGACTTTTTAATTGATGATTATTTTATGGTTGGTGGATCCTATATAATTATCCAATTCTTTCATTATGTAATTATATTTCATAAGATAATAATAAAAAATGAGTAATAGAGATCAATCCACTATTAGAGATTGTTTGTGATGTCTAATATACTATGGGAAACTTTTTGTGATGCCAAATCCACCAAGGGACACATAAAATGATTTATAATCATATATGTTATGATTTATATGTTCTTCAGGTTCCATGTTTCTCGATTATATACATCTCATATGTTCTATGGATCATTTTTATTATCTCAGGGTTCCACACTATTATTAAGTAATATATTTTTGATTATTTGTTTTTATATGTCCTTTTATTATTCCTTATAGTATTATCATTCTATGTTCATATTAATAATATATTACTATGATGATCATATATTATCACAATATTATGATTTAACCCTTGATGAAATATTAATATTTTTTTATGTACTATGAATTTGATGAAAAACATTACTTATTTTTTCCATCATCTAGGTTATGAATATTAGTATAAAATAATAGAAGTACATAAGGGGTGTACATTTTAAATTATGAAGAAATCTAACAAGTATTAAAAAATAATTTTTTATGTAGTTATTAATCAAGGACAATAACACATCACTTTTTTGGATTAAGTTATTATGTTTGAGATGTAATGTTTAAATTATATAAATGATTAAAAATATAGATATGTTTATCCTTTTCAATCCCAATAGTATTAAAAAGAATTTGGAAAGAATGTGTTTTTATCACTATAACAAGGAGAGTAAGTGCGCGGTGTATCTTTTCTGGTATTAGTGGTTATTATTCACTTGATTAAGACTAATTAACAGGAAAGGGGTACTTTATATATGGATTTATAGATAGGTGGAATGAATATGGGGGGGAATATGCTGTAATAATTTTTCAAAGTACATTCTTTCTATACTAAGGGTTGGGTATCCCTTTTATTATTATAAATACTGATGTGGAAGTTGTATGGGTGGAGAATATTAGTTACTTTCATACTTATATATCCCCATGTGTAATGAATCGACCCAGATCTCCCAAATGAAACTATAGTAGGGGTCACTATATCCCATCAACCATCCAACCTCATATATATAAATCCATTGACTAATAGTTAGGGATTGACATAGACATTGGGAGACTATTCCCCCCAAAATCATTCCGGAGAGTTGTTTTAGAAAATACTAACAATGTTTTGGACATGTTGGTATAAATACAACCCAAAACATATCATACAAGAAATAGGGGTAAATCCTCCAACCCCCAAAAACCACTAAATTAATAAATTAAAAGAAGTAAAATTTTTAGATGATATAGAAAACCATAATATTTTACTAATAAAAGATAAAAATAATGAAAGGAAACCAAATATTAATAAATAGAACCCCAACTAGTACATTATAAAGAATAAATAAAAAGTAAACTTCATAGAACCATACCCATCTCGCATAATCATACTAATGAGTCCATATTTTCCTTGTAAAAATGACTATACCACACATCTATTTTAAATTTATACCTATTTCCGAATAGAAAATTGGATTGTCATCCCACGTACATCGAAACCCATGTTGGGTACACACGTAGAAGGTGATTCAAATGACCTTGTATGAACCCACTATTATTGAAGAGTACTAAGTGATATTGTTATGTGGTGAATATAAATGAAATGGATATATATAAATAGTGATTCTGTGAATTTTAATTAAACCCACATATAAACATAACATAAAATACGAACAATCACACCAAAACTAAGGATTTTCATGTACTAACAAGGCCACAAAACACTTGACTATATTGTCATCTAATCCATGCTAGAATGAATAAGTTACATCATACCATAAACTAATTGATACCAAATGACAAAGGGAAGGGTTCCTCACCATGTCCCAAACCCATACCCAAATTCATAGGGTAGGGTGTAATGTCATATATCAAACCGCACTTGAAGACATAAGTAAAGGAATCATCCTTGTCCTATCTCATGCCAATAATTTGACAATCCCTTCCCACTCATGGGAGGATACATCATTAAATGACCACTACCTTATAACTCAATGTCGAGAAACTGTACACAACCAAGAATACATCACATCTTGGATCCCATATCACTTATGGTGGTCCCACTATCAAATAATTCAACCTGATCTAGTCATATAACTCATGACTAAACTAACATCTATATATTAACCAATGTTTTTCAACTGAAGGAATGATCCTATAGGATATATAGCTAATTTCAAGGCCCTATACACAATAGAAACCCTATAACTTAGTGTATTGATTAAAATAAAAAAACAATGATCCCATCTCTCCTAATAAGTTCATTATAATTCCATACCACCCATATTGATTCATGGACTCAGGATGCTCTACCACACTGGAATCCATCACCTATCACATGAATATTATCAGTATATGCTGGAAAACCAAAACAAATAATGAAACTCATATCACAACTAATTATCTCATAACTAGTTTACTAGTCCCAAGAGACTAAGTAAAATATATGAGATACGTCAGAAAACCCATCTCAACCCTCTAAGGGTTTTATTTTACTCTCCCAAAACAACCCACAACATTGAAAATAATAATAAAAATTCATATGTCTACACACAAAAGACATATCCTCATGTCACACACCATCCATAAGAAATAAAAAAATGATAAGCACAACAAGAACAAATGCATTGAAAATAGAGAATAACCCATACAAGGTAAAATTACCCAAAACTATATCAACCTAGTACACCATATTTACCTTGAGAAACATAAGAAAATATAGTTTAAAAATCATTTTGAAATGTATCTTCATGTTATATTTAACTTAAACATGGTCTTCTGATCAAATACCATCAAAAACTTCTTTATGAAATATCCATAACCTTTTTTAATGACCATTTCAAAATTTGTTTATCAAATTATCAAATTTCCAATAAAATACTACATAGAACAAATAAAATTATATAACACTTTTTTTAAAACTGAATATCATGTTATATTAAAATAAATATACACCACTACAAAACCCTTGGTAAGGGAATATGAAAATCAATCATCTAGGGGACACAATGAAATTTTTGTATAAGATATATTATCTTTATTTACTCATAAATTG
Source organism: Viscum album (assembly GCA_963277665.1). Taxonomy (NCBI): domain Eukaryota; kingdom Viridiplantae; phylum Streptophyta; class Magnoliopsida; order Santalales; family Viscaceae; genus Viscum; species Viscum album. Next base: position 576,647,484 of record OY728158.1, read on the forward strand.
AGACAAAACCATCCAAAACATGTTGAGATATAAGACATGTGATGAAATATAATTGAATATATAATAATTATGAAACATGAAAATAACCACATGAATTATTTTACACACACTATTACCTTATAATAAATAATAACAAAATATTCTTTATGAAAACTATTTAAACATTTTATTATACTATCTGAAAAATAATTTCCTTAAATATTTATTTTCATGTAAAATTAGACTTAGAACTAAAACAATTTAAATGAAATTGAAAAGGAAATATCAATTATTTTTAAATAAAACTCATGCCACCACAAAACCATTGAGGAGGGCTTCTAACGATTTTTCAATCTGGGGGAACCATAAAACAATTTAGTATGTTATACTATTCATTATGAATAATATGAAAACATGATTCTATTCTAACATTATATAGAGATCACCAATGTTATTCAATAACAATAATCATATAATTAGATGGAATATAAGAAAAATAAAAATTTAACAAGGAGTCGTAAATATAGTCAAGGATACCTAAGTCAAATGATGTTCTGACAATCAATCTAAGGCTTATATCATGCTCCACCGTGTTTATGTGAACCTATCTCATCAATAAACACAATTAAAATATTTAACTAAACAACTAAAACAAAAAATACCACAATAAAAACCAAAATATATGAGATACTACCTGACACCATAACCACAAAAAACACAGTGTTGTCTACTCTCAACATATACCCGGACCCAATCCACACAAAATACCCAAATTAAATATCTACATCAATGGTTAGTTTCAATCAACATTTCATTAAAATGTAATGAAAATCCATAAGAATTATAAATTATGGATAATTATCCATGATGGATTGATTTACTCATCATTGCATGACCCATACATGGATGATATATCACATAAGATGACATACACAATTCTATGGGGAAAATACTAAATAAACACATACTCTAACCAAACCAATATCATGTTTTAATAATTAGATAAAGAACATAGGAAACAAATAGTACTGATACATGGAATTGACTTCGTACCACAGAAAAATAATCCCCCATAATAGGGAATAAAAGGATAGAAGAATAGGTGGAGGATTCATCCAGATGGCCCTACAATTGTCAGCCCTACACCCCTAATTAAATGGGGGATTTACTGTAAAAATGAAATAAATCATATCTTTTAAAAAATAACTACCAAAACATAATCCATAATGAAACCATGAGGGTTGTTCTATATTTATCCTCTATTAAGAAGTTCTATAATGAGTCCTCTAAGATAGAACCCAACCGACTACAAGGGAGTGGTCCTATTCATTGTATCATAATGTACCTCCACACTATAGTACTCTAGGTATGTTCTAATAATTATCCTATAAGAGAGTCCCTAAAATAACCCCTCTATTTATGTTGTGTCCTTACATGGAAATAAGAAACTATAATTGAACTCCCATCGAGATGTCATGGTTCATTTCTTGTAGTTTTGGTTTTACAGTAGGCTCACTCAGAACCTTATTTGACAATATGTTGAGCACCCAAATCACGACCTGAGAACTGTTACATAACAAGGAACACATTTTAGAGATCAATAAACTCTTATTACAATTATTTGAAACTCTATTTTTAAAATTATCCCCTATATAGTATAAAATCATCTTTAACTATTTAGGAATTCATAATGCATAATGATCTTTATCATTAGAAATTCAATTCTATAAGGCTTCATATCCTTTAGAATCATCATATAGTGTCCATAAAATTTCATGGAAGTACCATAGTAATTAGTTTACCAAAAAAATATCCATAACTCATCTCCAAAATCACAACTTTCTTCTACTTCACAATTATACACACTAATCATGGAATCTTTAAAAACAACATTTGAAACATTTATTGACGAAAAAATACTTTCCAATTTGAAAAAGGCTCTTTTAAATTGAAAACAGGTTAAGAAACATTTCCTTGAAAATAAATTGAGAAATTATAAAGGAATATTCAAAACAATTAATTGCCAGGATGGTGGAAAATTCTATTATTGATGTACATATGAAAACAAATATTCCATTCACGCTTTTAGAAAAATAATAAAGGGAATTATTTGGAAAATGGCATGGATATTCCTTTTAAAAAAATATGTAAATGTTAAAATATGTGTAAAAATTTCATTAAAAAATAATTTGAATAATATCTGAAACATTTTTGAAATCATTTTTTGAAAAAATGGTTTTTGATGAAAATGGTTTTTAAAACAATGAGGGAAATAAAGACAATTCTCCTTTAAAAAGGTTTTTGAACTATTGAGTATATAAAGAAAGTAAAATGAAGGGAAATTTTTTATTCTTTTTAATTCACCAAAGGAGAAGAAATGTCATCAATTTCTTGAGAGATGGATCATAATAATTCATCATCAAAATCATAAACATAAAAAATCTTGAAAATAATGAGATTTTATGATAAAAAACATTCCACATTGGTAACATTTGATCCATGAACCCCATTAATGAGAGATCCTAGAATAGAAATATAAATCCCAATAATTTTAAGAAGAAGCATCATAAAATTGATTACTGAAGATTAAATACTCACATAATAGAAAGACATAGTAAATATAGAATTTTTCTCATAGAAAAAAATGATATATAAATCCCTTACCACTTTTGTACTATTTTGAACTATGGACCAAAGATATCATAGATGATGGGTATGAAAAATATCTCATAGAAAATTGGAATGAAATTAAGTATTTATGAATTTCAAGATAAAAATAAATTAATATATTAAAATATTAAAGTACCATGATCCCTAAAGAACCCTCTACATAATACCTCTTTGTTTACAGTGCCTCCGCATAAAACCTTAAAATAGTTAACCTATTAATTAAAATATTTTTACAGGAATATGATTCATTATTAGTACCTCGAAAATGAAAATTAGTTTTTTGGATGCGGCCTCTTCTAAACCCACTTCCCCACCCCCACAAACAAATGATTTTCTAGAGATACTTCTTTTTTATCCATCAACAAATAATCTTTTATGGACTAAGGCATCCTCTTCAAAACCCAAAAAAAAATACACTTTTAGGGGTAATGAGGATGCTCACATACCAAATCCTTCATGGGTTTTAGTTGAGAAGTTACATCCATACCCTTATAGAAACCCCTCACATTGACTGAAGGGGTGGATTTTCGAAGAAATGAGTTCTTCTATGAGAGAAACATTATCTAAGAGAGAGAGAGTAAATCAAAGCAAGAGATATCAATAGGTAATAATTTATCACATATAAAACAATAAAATAAAAAAAAGGTCCATCTCAAATATAGAGTAATATATATTGTAAAGAGTCCTTTGTGAACTAGATATCAGTATTGTGAACCCCTTTGCGGACAACCATTCTAAGAACTGCATGTAGATGAAATATTTTTAAACCACCATACTAGATAGAAAAAAATGTGAGGGATGGTATATTTCAACATTTATTACCTTCTATAACTAATTTGGATATATCTAATCTCCTATGAAATCTATTTAAAAAACCCTCTCCACCAACATCTCCCATGAAGCACTAAGACTCAAATGGGCCCATTCGCAAACCCGCATGCCAAGATGCCTCCCAAACTAGTAGATATATTTGATCAAAAAAAAGGGAACACCAACGTGTCCTATAAAACATTCATATATGTGGTAAATGAGGTAATACTTTCAAACTACATGACAACGAGGATCTCTAGAATGTCCCAAATCAAACATTACCTTTGTATTGAGGGTCCCAACTTATGATATAGTGGAATTATGTTCCTAGTGATGGGAAACAATATTAGTTGTTCTTATTCCCTCCCTTTTTACACTATCCTATCGATCAAAATGGGATGAGGGTAAAATTAGAATTATAGAATCCATCCCAGTGTAATCCCTTATCCTTTTCTCTTTGTCAGGTTATATCTATAAGGGTAGTTATATGTGAATATCCTATTTATGAAAAAATAGAGTATACAGGCACAACAATTCCCTTCCTTCTTCTCTGTCACCTCATCCTCATCCACCATTATAAAAAAGAGATTTTAATTTTCCATATCTTTTAATTCCGCATTTTTATCACACTAATCATAAATAAAGAAGTCTTTATGGTTTTTGGTGATCATGTCAATAACACAATCATGAAAATAGGGCTCTAATTTGGTATAATCCCAAAAACAATGTCACATGAATCTCAATGGGACATATTCCCACCAATACAATCCTACAATGTTCCATATTCCCAATGATGAATTCATAGACCACCTCTATATGTATAAGACCCATCCCTTTCGAACTACATGGTATGTGATTCTCAACCAAATGGGATACATAGGAATCCTCCCTGTGGTCCAAAACCAACACCCCAAACATATTGTAATATTTTTTGGGAGACATCCCCAAAAGGGTCATACCTGACTCTAAGGGAAAAATTTATTCAATTCCTCTTTCATAACCATCCTCATTTGAATATATCATTTATAATAGTATGCCCACCAATGAAACAACAACACATCTTGGTTATTTTGTGTCATTTCAGTATAAGTCTTACACTAGCCATTGACTAGGAATCCTTCACATAGACTTCCTTTTAGCATGATGTTAAAATGATTGATTTATTACTAGTAACATGAAAATAAAATATATGACTTTTCTTGTTAACGACACTTAACTACATTGATTTTTATTCCTTTTACAAGGATATGCAGGAACCCCGTCTCATTAGAATGACCCTTCAATCTAAACAAAATCATTCATTCTAAATGATGATATATTGATGAGAACCCAAAAGATTCTTGGGTCTGTAGAGGCCCGAAGCATGACGTACGTGGACATTACATTACATTAGTGGAATAATTAATACATAACAAAAATAGACACACAAGGACTGTAATAGTTTAGTGTCTTTGGAAACTTGGAATGTAATCTTCTAATCGTGGTGAAAGATCTTCAACATCTCTTATAAAGATCATCCCCTTTTTTCTTACCTAAAACCTTTCTTTATATCCTGGGAAAAAGAAAACATAAAAATGGTGAGCTAAAATTCTCAGTATGGGTAAGCATGGATAATATAAAACATACCACATACATTTGAACTTAAAAACTTGAACATAATGTTTAAACATCAAAAGCTTGAGTAATGACATAAAAAATGGAAGTAAGTAAGGCATAGATCATAAAGAAACATTAAGAATGATAAAATAGTATGGTAATAAAACATGTAATTGTGGAAACCATTAAGCACATGTTATGGTTTCCATAGTGGCCAAGGCATTGCTGCCAAGACCATCTTAGTGGACAATGTCCCTTTCTGAATCGAGTTCACTCCTCGTTCCAGTCTTGTATTACAGAACCGGTTTAACTTGCAGTTCCATCCATGTCTATCTCATGAGATATAAATCTTTACCCAATGAATTGAAGGGAGATATAGGTCTGACCCATCTCATAATGAAATCATTCTTACTTGTTCCACAAAATAAACATACATCATTCATAAAAACCCAATAAATAAAATGGGTTTCATAAATATCATACCATAATCACATAATCCATATAAAAGAAATGTATATCATTTCATAATAAGAGAAGTGAAACCATGTAAATCATAGGGAAATTATACTTGAAACATACAAATATTAAATAATGTCATCTTATATAAAAAATGGTTTTGATAAAACACTTGAAATGAATTATTGAGGAAAATATCCTTTTATCTTCAAAATCATTTGCTTTTCACAAAATGTCATGAAATTTTAAAACAGAAAGATTTTGTTTAAAATATTCATTATATATTTTGGAGGATGCTTCATGAAAACAAGGCTTTATAAAACCATAAAAATCCGTTCACGCTGTATAAGTTAAAAATAACATTCTCCTCGTACTTTTGTCGGAAAAGTCAAAAAGTACCTTGTAACGTAAATAAGAGAAAGGTTCAATAAATAACATGTAGTAAAAGTCAAAAATGGGTAAAAAGAACTTTATACATACATGAAAACACTTTTATAAAACATGGACATGATATAAATATCCCCAGCAAATACTTACGAATAAGCAATCTCAGAACCAAATGAGATTTGAAAAATTATCACTTACCTTAGGTCCGATATGCTTCGTATGTATCCGAACCAACTGTATAATGATTTAAATAATGTTATTGACTTATTAAAGAATCATATTAATTGTTATGATATCATATATGGTTCACTTATGACTTTATATTAACCGTTATTTTGTAAATTCCTTGTTAAAGAGCGTTTTGGGTAAAATCGTTTCATTTGTCGTCCATGTTTTGACTTGTAATTATTCATATGATTACATAGATCATGATTACTTACATCCAGAATGTAAAACATGATTTATATATAATATATATTAAGAATATACATATATATAATAGACCTATAAATGGAAAGAAATACACCATTCATGGAGACGATAGGTCGTACGTACGCATGAACGTTGTTTTCGTTTCCTCATTGAATTGAATTGAATTAATTGGATGACATACATACATATATATACATAAATCAAGTATCATTATTATGTCATATATTTCATGATTAATTATTATATATACTTTATAATCATTTATGAATGGTTAATCATTGAGAATGAATCTCATCGCGTCGTGGAGACGGTATTCCGTACGTACGCACGAGCGATGATATTGTTCCCATGATCGTTGAATTTTATTGGAGTGTATGTATACTATCATAGAATCAATATCACTTTAAAATAATCATATATAGTTATTATTTACACCATTATACCCATCCAAGTAAGGTGGTGGTGGAAAATAGATTACACCACGGCGTGGAGACGGTATTCCGTACGTACGCACGCGCGGTGATTTCATTTTCCCTACGATGGATAGATGGTTAAATAGGGTTGTTTAATACTTATAATAACATATCAGTATATGAGTGATACTGATGTTATTACTTCATAATGAAACAACCTATGAAGATGAAGTGGAAGAAGAAATAAAGGTGAAAGAATCAGTAACGGAAATTACCTCTTCTTTGAAGCGCCTCTTTGAGACCTCCTCTTAGGGCACTAAAATTGGTCTTTGAAGAAGACAAAAACCTCTAGGATGTTTCTATGGAAGTGGAGAAGAGAATTGTGCAGGGGTTTTCCAAGCTTCAATGCTCAAAGTGGTGTGTGGAAGAGAGGGAGGAGGTGCCCTTTTATAAGGGAGGAGAGGGGCACCTTTGGAATTCTTAAAAATATTAATTTATAATAAATCTAAAACCACTTAAAAACCTCAAAAAATGACTCATATTCTTTGATTAGATGATATAGGGTTGTAATCTCATCAACCAATAAAATTTAGGCATGTTTAGATTTTATTTTAAACCTTATCATTTTGATTTATCCTTATTTAATATATTTAAGTTTATTTGTGGAAATAAAATTCTAAATTTTAAATTATAACAAATAATTACTTATTTGTTGTGAATTTTCCATAATTGTTTACTTTATAACATTATAGACCATATAAATTTAAATTTATAATTTTTAAATATTTTTCTGATTTTTTAACAATTTTATAATATGTTATATTTATAAAATAACAATAGTGTCAATTTTGGCACTATTCATTTATTTCAATTTTAATAAAATATATAGATAAGATATGTTCGAAATAAAAGTTTTAATAGATTAATAAAAGTTCATAGGTATCTATAAAATTAGTCAATCACATTAAATAGTTCATATAATATTTATTTTATTATTTTTAAAACCATTTATTTGGTTTATCTCTTAATAAAATAATTACTACAACATTTTTGTATAATTATTTAGTATACTGTTTTGTTGCATAAAAATTAAAAATAAAATCCTATGATTAATATAAATCTATTAAATGTCACAATAATACATTTACTCAAATTTATCATCTAAAAATCACAATATTTAAATTGTTATATTTATTAAATTATGAAGGTGACAACTTTGGAATCATTTAAAATAAAATAATATATGTGTCATAATCAATTTTATAAGGCTCCAAACGGTTATATATTAGTTCATTGGATGATTAAGGTGTATATATACACAAAAAATATGTTTTGGTCAGGTTTTGGGCCTTCAAATGGGTATTATTATTTCAATAAAAACTATATTACTTATTGTCCACTTAATAAATAATTTCTGTATTATTAATGTGTCACCATTAATGACATTTATTTAATCCCTAAAAATTCTAAATAAATTATCATGATGTAGATAATTTTATTAGATTTCTGGAGACTATTCATTTTCTAAGTTTTATGATGTTTATCACTAAATTAAAATTATTATACTTATAAGATTTAAGAAAGTGACATGTTGCCACATTCTTTGGTTTTAATAATAATTAAATTATTTTCTTGGTCAAAAGTCCATAAAATGACTCTCATATAACCCTTAGTTGATATGGGTGTACCTTTATCCATCAAATATAATTTTGGCATGTGTTAGGGTAATTTTATAATATTATATTTACCCTTAATTACCCAATTTACCTTTAACTATGGTAAATAAAATTTACCGTCGTTACTATTCATAATTACCAAAAATAAAAAGTATCCTATTAACATAATTTAGACCCACTGACTCCAAATATGGAATCCATTTTTTCAAATTAAATATACAGAAGTATCAGAAATTAAATTGAAATTAATCCCGTTGTCGAATGAAAACGGGTTTTTGTTTAAAACATTGCAAAAGATTGAATCGATTTAACCTACGAATTCAATGTAAAATCAATTCTAATGACATAAATTATATTAAATGGTAAAAATATATTCTATTTATACTTTAAAACCATTCAATATTATTATTTAACCATATAAATTATTACGATGAAAAAAGTTGTTTTTAATTTAAATATTGCGTGTTTTTACTATTCATTAAAATATGAAAGTTATCAGAAAAATATCAAAACTTTTTCCAATGTAAATTTTTATATCCCAATTCAAAAGAAGAATTTTATTTTGTCTAATTGAACTTATAAACATGTCAATAACTGGATTTAATGTGGGTGCGCCATCAAAAGGCAGCAAAACAGCTTTTTTTGAAAAATACATATTTTACCTGAAAAATTTATTTTGTTCTTATTCCATGTTCTAGAAAATGTGTAAGATAAATAATAATGTTATAAAATTCAAAATTTAATTAATACTATTCATAACAGCTAGTTCATAATAATATTATAATAATATATCATTGTTTAGTAAAACTCGGTATTGCATACAACGCACGCTATTGAGGTAGGTCGTGATTGCGTGTAATGCAAGCGAAGTCAGGGTTGCGTGTTGTGCAAAAATCCTTCGTTGTTTCGTATAACCGAATCCAACCATATTTCATTTATAAATTGAATATATATATATATATACTCAATGTTGCGTTGAATAACTATTATCAAAATTGTGTGTAACTCGATCCAAGAATAGTGTTGCATATACAGCAAGCTAATACGGTGTTGCATATAGCGCAAGGTAATCTTGGTGTAGCATACAACATAAGACATTAATGAAATTAAAAGAATATTTTTCATAAAATCTCAGAAAGTTACATTCTACCCCCCTTAAAATGAATTTTGCCCTCGAAATTCGTCTGGGTTATAAATGGTTTACTACTCAAAAGATTGTTTAATTGAAACCCACATCGTAAAAAGGAATACCAAAACATGGCTTTAAAAACTAAAGTATGAAATTTAACGGTTACCCAAATTAACTCATCACTGGGTTTCCATGTAGGATAACATAGGTGAAAATATGGATATAGAAGAAAAATCTAACCATCAAGTTCTCATGGAGAGTGGTAGAGAACATGGCTATGAAAAAGCCAACAATCACAAAGCTATAGATTTGTGATGATCTAAGGTACCATCTAATTCATCGGATATAAGGGAACTCGGACAACATTTTTGGTTTTCAAGAGCATTTCCCTAAAGTTGATGAATTAAAGGAAATACTTACATGATTTTGGTACAATCTCACCGTTGTTCGTGAATTGAACAATTTCCACTTCATCCCTTAATGAAATGAAGTTGAATTTGTTATTCGTGATGTGTTAGCAGATCATGTGATAGAATGATGGGTCATTCCATCTCATTCAAACAAAATGTTAGCAAAAGTTATAAGTCTGTCTTATGGTTATATTAACCGTATATGGTTCCAAAAATGAACGTATAATTCATATATCACAACACTTAATAAAATAAAACTAGTTTCTATTAACCAGGGACTTCCTGTAGGCCAGTGGTAGGCGATAAAGGCCAGTCGCACGTCGGTTGAGGGTTTGATTCCCACAGCCTTGTTGGACGCGATGGGCTGTCGCCCATCCTGCAGGTTTACCTTTTTCTAAAACTATATTAATATAACATCCCATCAATAATATCGAAAAAAACTTCTATCCTTAAACAATACTAACTTATATCCAACATAATCCATTCCAATCTTTAGTATTATCCATAATAATGCAGTCCAATCTCATAATACAGTGAAAACAATTACCAGAGATTTAATACCATTGTTGATCCCCATATATCATAAGATATGTCTTGTTGGTCACATTCCAAACATTCGAAGGCCTTAATCATGTATTCTCTTGAAAAATGAATACCCATTGAACCTTAGTGAAAACATGAATGCAGTTAAAAGTTAACACTTTCCAAATACCAAAATCGTAAAAATTCAATATACTCAAACCATGATATCACTTAGTCCTTATATCAATCATGAGCTCATGAATACAATCAAACATCTCATTATCTTCTTATCCCTTCATTATGCGCATATCATCTACTTTCCAAAATATTTGAATCACTTTTCATGGTTACCAGTACCATACAATTATTGAAAACCACAATAGACTAATACAAAAATATTCTAATAAACCATAAAAGTACCTCAACAACATTATTCTTGAATACCAATACACAAACACTTCAAACCATCCTCTTCAATGATTGTCCTAGAATAATTCCTTCCTTGATTTAGAAGTTACTTTTTAGGTCAGGGCATTGAGTTGGGTAATGCCCAGGTTCTCCACAAATAAGACATTGAACTCCATAACAGTCAGTCACTCTATGACCCTTTTCTCCACACAGATAACATTTGTCCCTACATTTGAGGAATTCCTCAAGGTTCTTCTTCCCTTCTTTAGAAATCTCAGTCTTCCTTTCTTTATGCTCATCCACATGCGAACATCCATAAAAGTCTATCTTCCTCTTATTTCATGAATTAGGAATACCACTAAATTTCACCTTATTAATCATATATCGCGATGAATGATTCGACATAATCAAAATATCTTTATCTCTAGGCATTACACAATTTTGTTGCTCATAGTCACCAATTTGTCCATTGGATTCAATGTTAACCGAATTCCTTCTGGTTCCCTCCTTTGACTAAAACACAAAAAGAATTCTGTGAGAGGCAAAAATCATACAAGGAAAATAATATAATCAAGGGGGAGTACCGTCAATATCTAACATATTAGGTTAAATCCTAATATCGTTACCGTATTTATAGGACTATAACCTATACTTATATTTAACCTTAGGGACATCCCTAGACATACCTTAGAAATATCTCTAGGGATCTCACTATAGTTTTCACATCCTAGTTTCCAAAGGTTGGCTAAACATTTCCTCTGATACCAACTGTAGAGGCACGAAGCTTGACGTACATGGAAATTACATTACTTTAGTTGAAAAATTAGTACATAACAAAAACAGACACACAAGGACCATAATATTTTAGTGTCTTTGGAAACATGGAACGTAATATTCTAATCGTGGTGAAAGATCTTCAACATCTCCCATAAAGATCTTCCCCTTTTTTTCTTACGTAAAACCTTTCTTTATATCCTGGGGAAAAGAAAACATAAAAAGTATGAGCTCAATTGCTTAGTAAGGGTAAGCATGGATAAAATAAAACATACCAGATACATTTGAACTTAAAAACATGAACATAATGTTTAATCATCAAAAGCTTGAGTAATGACATAAAACATGGATGTACGTAAGGTATAGATCATAATGAAACATTAAGAATGATAAAATACCATGGGAATAAAACATGTAATTGTGGCAACCATTAAGCACATGTTATGATTTCCATAGTAGCCAAGGCATTGCTGCCAAGACCATCTAAGTGGACAAAGTCCCTTTCTGAATCGAGTTCACACCTCGTTCTAGTCCAGTATTACTGAACCAGTTTAACTTTCCATTCCAGCCATCTTTATCTCATGAGAAATAAATCTTTACCCAATGCATTGGAGGGAGATATAGGTCCCACCCATCTCATAATGAAATCATTCTTACTTGTGCCACAAAATAAACATACATCATTCACAAAAACCCAATAAATAAAATGGGTTTCATAAACATCATACCATCACCACACAATCCATATAAAAGAAATGGATATCATTTCATAATAAGAGAAGTAAAACCATGTAAATCATAGAGACATTATACTTGAAACATACACATATGAAATAATGTCATCTTATATGAAAAATGGTTTTGATAAAACACTTGATATGAATTCATGAGGAAAATATCCTTTTATCTTCAAAATCATTTTCTTTTCACAAAATGTCATGAAATTTTAAAAGAAAAGGATTTTGTTGAAAATAGTCATGAAAAGTTTTGGAGGAAGCTTCATGAAAACAAGGCTTTATAAAACCGTAAATATCCGTTCACGCCGTATAAGTTAAAAATAACATTCTCCTCGTACTTTTATTGGAAAAGTCAAAAAGTACCTCATAACGTATATAAGAGAAAGATTCCATACATACCTTGTAGTAAAAGTAAAAAATGGGTAAAACGTACTTTATACATACATGAAAACACTTTTATAAAACATGGACATGATATAAATAGCCCCAGTAAATACTTACGAATAAGAAATCTCGGATAAAAATGAGATTTGAAAAATTATCCCTTACCTTAGGTCCGATATGCTTCGTATGTATCCAAACCTCGTGTATAATGATTTAAATAATGTTATTGACTTATTATAGAGTCATATTAATTGTTATGATATCATATATGGTTCACTTATGACTTTATATTACCCGTTATTTTGTAAATTCAATGTTAAAGAGCATTTTGGGTAAAATCGTTTCATTTTTCGTCCGTGTTTTGACTTGTAATTATTCATATGATTAATTAGATCATGATTACTTACATATAGAATGTGAAACATGATTTATATATAATATATAGTCAGAATATACATATATAAAATAGATTTATAAATATAAAGAAATACACCGTTCATGTAGACGGTAGGTCGTACATACGCATGAATGTTGTTTTCGTTTCCTCATTGAATTGAAAGGAATTAATTGGATGACATACATATATATATATATATATATACATAAATCCAGTATCATTATTATGTCATATATTTCATGATTACTTATTATATATAATTTATAATCATTTATGAATGGTTAATCATTGAGAATGAATCTCATCGCGTTGTGGAGACTGTATTCCGTACGTACGCACGAGCGATGATATCGTTCCCATGATCATAGAATTTTTTTGGAGTGTATGTATACTATTACAGAATCAATATAACTTTAAAATAATCATATATATTTATTATTTACACCATTATACCCATCCAAGTAAGGTGGTGGTGGAAAATAGATTACACCACGGTGTGGAGACGGTATTCCGTACGCATGCACGCGCGGTGATTTCATTTTCCATAGGATGGATAGATGGTGAAAAGGGTTGTTTCGTACATATAATAAAATATTAGTATATGAGTGATACTGATGTTATTACTTCATAATGAAACAACCTAATAAGAATAAGTGGAAGAATAAATAAAGGTGAAAGAATCGGTAACAGAAATTACCTCTTCTTTGAAGCGCCTCTTTGAGATCTCTACTTAGGGCACTAAAATTGGTCTTTGAATAAGACCAGAACCTCTAGGATGTTTCTAGGGAAGTTGAGAAGAGAATTTGGAATGGTTTGGACGAGCGTGAAGGCTCAAAGTGGTGTGTGGAAGAGAGGGAGGAGGTGCCCTTTTATAAGGGAGGAGAGGGGCACCTTTGGAATTCTTAAAAATATTAATTTATAATAAATCTAACCCCATTTAAAAACATCCAAAAATTACTCATATTAGATTATTAGATGAGATGTGGTTGTAATCTAATCAACCAATCAAATTTAGACATGTTTGGATCTTATTTTAAACCTTATCATTTTGATTTATCCTTATTTAATATATTTAAGTTTATTTGTGGTAATAAAATTCTAAATTTTAAATTATAACAAATAATTACTTATTTGTAGTGAATTTTTCATAATTGTTTACTTTATAACATTATATACCATATAAATTTATAATTTATAATTTTTAAATATTTTTGTGATTTTTAAACAATTTTATAATATGTTATTTTTATAAAATAACAATAGTGTCAATTTTGACACTATTCATTTATTTGAATTTAAATAAAATATATACAGAAGATATGTTCTAAATTTTAGATTTAATATATTCATAAAAGTTAATAAGTATCTATAAAATTAGTGGATCACATTAAATAGTTCATATACTATTTATTTTACTATTTTTAATAACATTTATTTGGTTTATCTCTTAATAAAATAATTACTACAACATTTTTGTATAATTATTTACTATACTGATTTGTTGCATAAAAATTAAAAATAAAATCCTATGATGAAGATAAATCTATTTCCTTTCACAATAATTCTTTTACTCGAATTTATCATCTTAAAATCACAATATTTAAATTGTTATATTTATTAAATTATGAAGGTGACAACTTTGGAATCCTTTAAAATAAAATAATATAAGTGTCATAATCACTTTTATAAGGCTTCAAACGGTTATATATTAGGTCATTGGATGCTTAAGGTTCAGATATAAACTAAAAATAAGTTTTGGTCTGGTTTTTGGGCCTTTTAATGGGTATTATTATTTCAATAAAAACTATATTACTTATTTTCCACTTAATAAATAATTTCTGTATCATTAATGTATCAACATTAATGACAATTATTTAATCCCTAAAAATTATAAATAAATTATCATGATGTATTTAATTTTATTATATTTCTGTAGACTATTCATTTTCGAAGTTATATGATGTTGATCACTAAATTAAAATTATTATACTTATCAGATTTAAGAAAGTGACATGTTGTCTCATTCTTTGGTTTTAATAATAATTAAATTATTTTCATGGTCAAAAGTCCATAAAATGAATCTAATCCGACCCTTAGTTTATATGGGTTTACCTTTAGCCATCCAATAGAATTTCGGCATGTGTTAGGGTAATTTTATAATATTATATTTACCCTTAATTACCCGATTTACCTTTAACGATGGTAAATAAAATTTACCGTAGTTACTATTCATAATTCCAAAAAATAAAAAGTAGCCTATTAACATAATTTTGACCCACTGATTCCAAATATTGAATCCATTTTTTCAAATTCAATACACAGAAGTTGCATAAATTAAATTAAAATTAATCTCGTTGTAGAATGAAAATGGGTTTTTGTTTAAAACATTGCAAAAGATTGAATTGATTTAACCTAAGAATTTAATGTAAAATCAATGCTAATGACATACATTATATTAAATGATAAAAATATATTCTATTTATACTTTAAAACCATTAAATGTTATAATTTAACCATATAAATTATTACAATGAAAAAAGTTGTTTTTAATTAAAATATTGCGTGTTTTTACTATTCATTAAAATATGAAAGTTATCAGAAAAATATCAAAACTTTTTCCAATGTAAATTTTTATATCCTGATTCAAAAAAAGAATTTTATTTTGTCAAATTGATCTTATAAACATGTCAAAAACTGGATTTAAAGTGGTTGCGCCATCAAAAGGCAGCAAAACTGCATTTTTTGAAAAATACATATTTTACCCGAAATATTTATTTTGTTATTATTCCATGTTCTAGAAAATGTGTAAGATGAATAATAATGTTATAAAATTCAAAATTTAGTTAATATTATTCATAAAGGCTAGTTCATAATAATATTATAATAATATATCGTTGTATAGTAAAACCTGGTATTGCGTACAACACACGCTATCGAGGAAGGTCGCGATTGTGTGTTACACAAGCCATGTGAGGGTTGCGTTTTGTGCAAGAATCCTTTGTTGTTTTGTATAACAGAATACAACCATATTTCATTTATACATTGAATATATAAATATATATATACTCAATGTTGTGTAGAATAACTATTATCGAAATTGTGTGTAACACGATCCAAGAATAGTGTTGCGTATACTACAAGCTAAAATGGTGTTGCGTATAGCGAAAGGTAATCTTGGTGTAGCATACAACACAAGACGTTAATGAAATTAAAAGAATATTTTTCATAAAATCTCTGGGTGTTACAGGGTTACCCATATTTTAGGACCTTTCATTAAAAATATGATCAAAGGACCTAAAAAGTATAAAACAATTAATTATGCATGTATTAATTAAATGATATGCTACCTGATGGAGTATTTCTATCTGTATTTATTATATGTGTCTGGGTAGTATTTTTTCAAGAAGACCCAAAATTTAAATTAAATGGAATACTTTCAAACAATCCTAAATTTTTCATTTTATTCTAGCTCATCATCCATTTATAGAACCCCACCATGAACCCACCTTCTATAATCAGCCAAATTGAAACATTTAAAACGAATCAACAGAAAAGGATATTTGGAAATTAAATTATGGTCCATATAATTAATTTTACAAATACTTGTGTTCAATAAGCCCTTAGATATATATATATATATATAAATATGGAAGATCAAGTTCATACTACTAATTAGAAAAATTATGGAATTAGTAAAGGAAATTGTGCAGGTAATCTAAAAACTTGGATGTCAATAGTTCCATAAATCCCCTCAAATAGACGAACATGAATGTATACTTCTTGTTTAGAATTTGATTGATCTTGAGTACCCATATTCTGATGAGTCTCATTGTATCCCTCTACATTACCAGAATGTCACATAGTAAGATGTTCGTCCTCTTGTAACCATCCCCCTCGAAGGTTATACATAGGGTATGTGCTACAGACTCTCTCTCTAAATTGGGAAATCATGTAGTCAGGGTAATTATCCCCATGATGGTAGTTACTACGAAGGTAATACTAATAGTAACATTTCATTTTATCAACAATATACTCCCCTTAATGAACAGTCATTGAGAAATCCATTATGCCACAATTATATTTGGAAAATACCATCCTTCATGCTTAATTTATTTTCATTGATACTTTATATTCATTCTCAAATATAAGGCATCCAAAAAAAATGATTATGCTCTAAACCCTCTTTAATTCCCTTGCCTTCTAATGCAACAAAGGAAATAAATTCTAAATATTCCATTTACAAAAAATTAGCTGGGGAAACATCAATTTTTTTCAACCATAATTGATGAACCTCTCATAAAATACAATGGATAATTATTCTTAATGGGGATACAACTACAACAAGTAATATACCTCTTATTTTATTTCCTTTATCTGTTGCAGAATTTAGTAGCCTATGAGGATTATGTGATGACTGTGTGCATTAAATCCACCTAAACATGTGGAATAAACATCATTAATTGAAAAAATGTATTTCATTATGATGAATATCCAAATCACATTAATTTAACAGAAGTTATGCCACGCCATATTGACTTAGAGGCCTGAAAAGATTCACAAAACACGAAATAAGGAAAGCATCATAGATCCCATAAACATGAATGAGTCAAAACATTAAAAGGACTATACTATTTGATCATTGAGTCCCCATATGAGGTCCATATAAGAGGATGGTCTAAACATCAGGAATTTAATTTCACCTTAATCATCGATGAGAAAATACCACCAATGGTGACATCATGAAATGTCATCTCTCCAGTTCGAATCCAAGAATTAGAATATTCTCAACATAGGTGTTCAAATATACCAAAAGTATCCCAAGACAAATCTAATTGAATTTGGTCTTGAATATATCAATCCATAAAAAATATCTTTCATCCAATGTCTGAAACTATCAAGAAAACCTAACTCTTAAGGGAAATGAATTGTTAGATAACAAAAATGTAGAAAATATATTTAGAAAAATATAGACCATGTACAATTAAGGTAATGAACCCATCACATGTTAGAAAAAATATTCATAAAATCATAATAGCTACTATAGTAATTTTAGATACTTCAATATTAGAGAAACCTAGCCTACAAGGATGAGGGTATTTTTAACACAACCATTGAGGAAAAAATATCATGCTTGAAACATTGTAAATTTGGACCATGATCAAACATATACCACATGGATGGAGATATGTTTACCTCAACCAAAATGTAAGTAATTATTTTCTTGGTTGGGGTAAATTCCCCAAAAAATAATTCATCCAGGTTCATCTAGTCCCATGACATTGAATACTCTTTGGGGATAAGGGAAAAACAATTATCAAGAGGTTCTCTTTAGGTTATCCTTCACTAGAAAAAAATGAGGGGATCCCTCTGGGATAGGCCAAGCTCCAATAATTTCCTCAAGAATAAATGACCTACTAAGTGATCTATTTCCCATAGAAATCAACAGACTTCAAGAAGACGATCTCAAAGAAATTGCCTCTCCCAATATTCTTAGGCTGATGAACTGATTTCAATTTAGTTCACATTAGTAAATGTCAATGTTATTTTTGATAATGTTGAAGAAAATCATACTTGTATGGTAGAACAAGGGGAGAAAATATTAATTAAAAATAAAGTCAACACTAAAATAGAAGAAGAATGTGTGCATACAAGAAATCATATGGTTGATCAAAATTTTGTAATTTCTTTAAATGGTTTATTTTCGCATCCTTGACAGGATTTAGACGAAGAAAAATGTAACACTGGGACTCAATAATTCTTATTATCTAAGGGTATCAAACCACTAAAACTCAAGGATATATTTTCATTGTAGGAAAAAGATATAATAGAAATCAAGTGGCTTAAATGATGAAATACTCAGGGATCATATTCCTGCTAGTTATTTTCTTCCAACAGAACATCATTTTACTCCTTCTCCTGATGTCCCTTGGAAAGAAGAGCTCCTCAAACCTTCAAAAATAAATTTTCACTATAAAATAAATACTAGATGAGTAAAACCAATCTATTTGGAACAAGTGATAGTTTATTTCTGATATTTTTCTCTTTGGCTGAACAACAATACCAATACTAGTCAATTAACAAATTCAAAGCTTGAGCACAAGTGAATATGAGACCAAGACATCCAATTAAACCAATTGTGACCCTTTCTCCAACCCCTACATAGTGAGTTCTTCTCACTAGAATTATTGATACCATTGAATCATTTATATTCCAACTAGAAGTTATGGGGGGTAAACATAAGCCATTGAAATTGGAAATAAAAACTTATCCCAAGTTGTTAGATATGAAACTCCACCTAAATAAATTTGAAAAAAATATGTTTCTAATGATCAAGGGTTTGAAGGATATAAAAAATTATTTGAAGCAGTCTGTGTATCAACATTCCACAATCATGAATTTTTCTTACAAAAAGATTTTCTCAAACTTTGGTGTTTTATAAAAACCTTGTAGGGATCAGCCATCATATGGAACATAAAGTTTACCTATATGGTCAGTCAAAGGATGGGAATACCTCAACTAAAAATTTATTTACCTATTGAGCTCAAAACTGCGAAAGAAAATTG
Source organism: Viscum album (assembly GCA_963277665.1). Classification (NCBI taxonomy): domain Eukaryota; kingdom Viridiplantae; phylum Streptophyta; class Magnoliopsida; order Santalales; family Viscaceae; genus Viscum; species Viscum album. The sequence goes on from OY728158.1 coordinate 576,667,227, forward strand.
TATTGGACCTATCAAATTAAAAATACCAAGATAATGAGAGAGTCTCATATATCATATAAAGTTTAAGGGTCTAACTTACTCACTAAATTTGAAACTTCCACAAGGTGATTTTTTTTTTTGTTTCAAAGAAAAATACTTGATGAGTTTTAAACACCACTCATTCCATTCAAATAAATAGGTGGGTTATAATACCTTGCTACTTGTATAAAAATAATGGGCTAATTCATATTGAAAATGTATTCTAAATTCTAGACTACACCCATAGTCTAGGTAAAGTGAATAAAAAAGAAGAAATTTAAACAATTATACTAAAACTATGCTTTTTGGTAGATAATTTTCCAAAGACATCACCTTATTATGAAACACCCTCTCCAAGAGAATAAGATCATCAATAACCACTTTTTCGAGATGAATGTTGAGATCTGAAATGGTCTAAGTTTGATGAACAAAAAGCAGATCCTACTCTTTATTAGATGATTAGATTTCGGGATATTTATTATCAACAATGGAAACTAACCCACTAACTCTTCCATATTAAAAAATAACCAATCTTTTCAATCATGAAGTTCACTAGATATATTTATGCTTTAACTGAATGTCAGTGCAAACTATCTACGAAAATTTTATCTTTATATATATCATGCTTTAGACTTATGATTATGGGTAGTTCAAACTGGTAAAACAGTCAGCACAAGTGAAATGTGTGTTTTCCATTATTACAGAAGAAAATAGTGAATAGATGGAAGTCACCAACAATAATGAAAAAAATATCAATGTTTAGAGGAATCAAAATTTGATCAAAAGGACCCATGATATTCTCAGAAAACAATTGATAAAACTAACTATTCCACCAACTACTCCCACTTTGAAGCAACCTACTCTTTCATCACCACAGTCCCCATAGAGGAGAGTCATTTAAGAAATGGAATGGCTAGACTAGTGGGAGACAAATTCTAGAAGATAAACCTGCACTAAGGCAAAATATAGAGTTTCCTATCTTAGTCTTCATGAAACCATTCTCAAGAAAATGTGTTCTGCTCCACTAATTGGCAAAACATGCATCTTCACATCAAATAGAGTAATCACTATATGATGTATCAATCATTGGATCTATTAATGTTATTCATTTAATTAACCCCTTACTAGATGATGAGAGTAATTATGAACTCTATATTCCCACACCAAATCGGAGAGAGGTGAATCATGGTCGCACAAGATGAGGAATAAGAGGGAATCAAAACCATGGTTGAATAAAAAATATTGGATGCATTCCTACTATTGTAATATAAGATGTTGAAACACATTGGTGCTTCCTTCAAAATTTCTAGTGTGATAAGTAATATGCCTTCGAACATGCGAAATGTCCTTTGGAACTAATCATTTTGAGAGAAATGTTGATGAGTAGGTGACAACCATACAATCCCAAGAAGGTGGGAGGGCTAAGGATGAATTATTCAATATAATAAAATTTCCTTCTATATATACATTACCAGAAAAAAATTAATATCCATGTGTTTAATATCTGAAAAATTCTACTAGGTTACAATTTCCAAAAGGGGAATGTTGAAATTTGACCAAGAATTATAATATATTAATGATTTTGGATACAACTTTGGCAATGGTTTTAATTATATGGGTGCTAAATTTTTCAATGAATTCACTATAAGTTCGTATAGTGTCTCTAATATAACCTCAAGAGTTCCAAGAAAAGTTTTCTACCACTAATTTATATAAAATAGTTCATGATCCTTTATAACTTCATATACTTATCTCCTTCAAAGAAGAATATAGAGATGATGTTATACAAGGAAAAATTAGGCACATATACATATTCTATATATTAGATAACAATGGAATCCACTAATATTTTATTAATCTAGTTTCATATTCATTCCAACAACAACACATCTCCTATTGGGATATTCTAAATCTATATTTTCTCATTCTTCATTAATGCGTTTGGTGTATGATAAAAGAGACCAGAACTATTTCAAATTAATTTGGATAAAAACTCATTTTGGAGGTCTGGCGATATATTCTGAGGGACCTATCTTCCTACAAGATACAAATTTCAATGTCTTTATAGGAATTCATAGGTTTCATCATCATGTTATGATCCCTTCACTATATCGTCAATGGATCAAAAAACGTTGAAATGGATAGATTGGTAAATTAAATGGAGAAAATCTGTTATAAAAACTATTTGAATATCAATATATTGGCGAAGGATTATACTAAAGAAAATTGAAGTGAAAATTAACTGATGACATATCTAGGGTTACTGAAAATAACGTTATATAATCCACCAATAGAAATCAGGGAAAAAAATGCACTTCCAAATATTTTGGTCAAGGATATAAGATCATATTCATAGAAATTATAACTATTATTTGTGATACCATTGACATCAACTGAACTTAAGGATGTTGAAGTAAATGTTTATTTCTCTATTCTCAGTGACATCTCATATTGAAACACTCTAACAATATCTTCATAACATCAGTAGGCCACCATTCATCTGTGGATCCTGTAGAAGTTGTGATATCTTTTTTTGGAGTCTAGCTCACATGACACTGAACATTCACTTGAACTTAATTATTCCCATATATATATCAACCATCTTGAAGTAGACAACTAGGAGGAAGAAAATAATGAAGTGAAAGAAAATGACCTCATAGATTCTCCTCTATCATTTGAGAAAGCAGTCCCTACCAATATTGATAAACTCAATTTGATCAAGATGGGTACAAAAGAGAATTTGAGACCAACAATGATTACAAAAATCATTCCCTTTGAAGAATAGTAAATTTATAATTTTTTTATAAAGAAATAATGATAAATGGTTTCTTGGAATCTTCATAGATCCTGATGTGGCTACCCATCAACATGGTTTACCAGAAGACAATCGTGGAAACAAGAAAGTTTCAAGATGGAAAGATTCGACTCATACATCCTTGTTTAAAGACAAAATTGATAATATCATTTCACTAAACAACATTTAGGATGAAATATACTAGAAATTTCATCCCAACAAAGTTTATTTTTATAAAAATAATATAAAATGTGGGATTGAATTGATTCCATAGATCTCAACAGACAATGTATGAAATATGGATTCCTTATTTCAAATACCAAACATTAGATCCATGAAACTATCAATACATTTAATTAAATGGATGGATATTCTTGGTAAAATCATATCCATATTGTAAAAATGATAAATAATCAACCACCTTCATCCACCATAATGCATTTTTCTACCGGGTGATGCCTTTTAGCTTAATGAATATTGGTGTAATAGATCATGTTTTAAAGTATCGTATCTTCAAACCCATCCTATATATAATATTCAAATGTTACATAAATTATTTTTTTAGATAAATAATTGATGTTTTGTGATCACAATTTTTATTACAAAATCATCTATGATAAACTTCAGAAACATAATTTGATGATCAATCCACTACAATGTTGTATAGGAATTACCTGAGGAAAAATTCTCATATTTTTCAAACACCATCATGGTATGGAAGCTGACCCTAATAAAAAAAAGGAAATTATTGTTTTGTTATTTATTTATATTCTCAAATAGTTTATAGGATTATTAGGAATCATTTATTATATTTTATGCTTCATAGAAATCCATTAAGGTAAATGTTTTCCCATCACTATGATGATGAAGAAAGTGGTTGAATTTTATTTGAATGGTGTCTGAGAAGAATAGTTTTGCAGCCTTAATTTTTCTCACTAGTTTAGATGGCTCCAAATTAAGGAAATACTCTTATCCCATACCTGAGGGATCTGGAATGATTACTAAGTTCCTTACGTAGTCATAAAATGATGACAGATGGGAAAATAGACTTTACTATCTATATATTACCATGATCGATACTAATACATGATATCCAGTTATTAAGAAGGACTATTTGGAGTCTTTTTCAAAACTCACAAATTGAGACATTTCCTACAGCACCATGAGATCCATTTGAGTTGTCGAATTTTCTAGCTCAAATATATCATGAATCACAGATTTTCTACTATTTTTTTGCATAATTGGTGGCCATTTTACAATGTTTTGACATTATATATATTTTAGATGGTGATAAAATGATATTCCTTAAAAATTTCCTACAATAACATCTATCCATGTATGATTTACCATTATGTTCTAAATTCCATGATGAAGAAATATTTTTTCATTCATGAATCTACCCAAATGTAGGAAATGAACATTGATGGTGAATACGTAATCACAACTAGAAATATATTCTAATACCCCTAGATCATATATTAGGGTTAGGGATCTTTCACATTTCACCATAAAAGGTGGTTCAGCCTAACACTTTTCTTATATTAGAAGGTTGAAATTAAAATTATAACTAAAACCCAGACATCATTGTAGTTTTAGAACATGATTTACAAATATTTGAGAATCATTTGAGAGTTAAGGGAAATTAAGAGTTATTAATTAATAATATCAATGGTGATTACACCATCATAAAATAAGAGATTATCCCCATGTATAATTATTTATTAGGGTTTATAGAATAATTCCCCTATGATATAATATTGACTCATTCACCACATTCATAAAAAACTTAGGTAGATTTTTATCAAATGATTTTATATCCATGGATGATCTGGATCAGAATGAAACATTCTCCACTATCACCCACTAAATAAAAATATTTCCACATTTTCTAGGTGCAAAGGAAGTGAATGAAAAGACAAAATTTGATAATGAACTGTCAATTTTACTCCATATGATAGCTGATACATTATAAATTTCATTACATGTGATTATTCAATGGAATTATCTTTATATGTATTTAAAGAAAAGAGATTATTTCCACAATTAAGTATGTTCATGCTGGTGTGTGTGGTTCCCATTAGCCAAGAACCATGATCTCTCCAACAATTAGGATGCTTGAATGTTTCCATTAATCTGTGACACACGATTGTTAGAAAATTATGCAAAATATCATTCCTGCCTAATGAATCCTAAATTCATCCATCAGCCACATGAGTTGATTTATAGAGCTAAATACTCATTACCATTCATTCTATGAGGGATAAATGATGTAGGGTGGTACACTCCAACAATGACCATGAATTTCAAGTATATCCCTATATCTAAAAACTTAATCTCTAAATGGGGTGGGGAAAACTTTTTATGGAAGTCAGAACTCAATGTTTAATCATTTTCATAATGTTAATAATCATCACCAAATTTTATTTCTATCAAACAATACTGCCAGACAATGAAACCAACTTCTATTCTTCCAAAATTGAATAATTCGTGCTAGGAATACACCATCAAATACAACCATTCACTATGATACAATGAAGAATATAATGGACAAATATAAATTTTAAAAAAACTATATCTAACATTCTCTAGAGAATTTTGGATAGGAAAAAGACGTATTGTCCTAACATGATTTTTAACACCTTGTGTGCCTACTAAACCACAACTCTCACTTCTACTCATGAAATCCATTATTCCTTAGTTTATAGAATAGAATAAGTGTTTCCCATCATGGTTAAATTTCACCCAGATAACATATTTACCTTTAAAATGCATTAAGGTGATAAACAATCACATAAGAAGTTTAGTGATCGAGAGAAACTATTTGAATAATGTTATATTCCCTATATCATTTGGAAATATACCAGAACCACATAGAATGATCCTTCTACAAGAATTTTCTTCTTTTCTCATTCCTTCAAAGAGTGATCATAATATTTTTCAAAATTCTAATGATACTAGAGACAACACCTCCAAATTGTTATCCAAACTGAGGTACCTTATTCCACATGCAAGGTCCACTCCAATAGATCCCACTCATTAATCCCAATTGAGATGGAATTCACTATGCCTCTTGCCAATGCAGGATTTATAAACAAATATTTTATGTGATTAAAAAACATATTGTCCACGTCATATGAAAAAAAACTATAATACACCATGTTCTGAGTTGTATGAGTCTAATATTTATAACCCATGGAAATACTCCTCGGTGTATGTATAACATGGTATCATACATTATAATCCTTGGGATCCAATATATAATTGGTTAGTCATTTTTTTCTCATCCATGAGGGGATTAAGAAGATAAATAAACTATGATCATGCGGATTCCTTCCATAAAATGATACATTGGAAGCCTTTCTAATGACTTAGATCCAATAGGAATTTTCTTTGGTGTTATCACTGACCGAATCCCTTAAATCCCCTTGTGTAGATATTATCCTCACAAATCCAGAAAAATTATCATATGGACCCCATCTTTGGATGTAATGTCCAATAAATATACTTGTCTGACAACATCGAACAGTATGCCTGATTCCTTGACACATGATTTAAAACTACATGGTTAATGTAATTTTTGAATTAAATAAAACTACACAACAATTCAGTCTATACTTGAGTGGATCATAACATTGGTTGTTGGTCCCCTACCACACATTAATTCAAGAATGATGTGGGGCCTGATTCCCATCCTTATGGAATATATAGTTACACTTATAATTTCTATCTCAACATCTAGTCATAGATCTACAATTTTTTTTACCTATGGTGGTATCACACCAAAATTTACATATGGGCCTCATATATATGTGTAATAACTAATCAATTTCCTTAGTATATTATAATTTACTATAATCTTTACCCCATATAAAACTAGTAAGTATCATGTGATAAAATTGAGATGACCAAAAACTTCATCTGGACCATATGACATTAAAATTCATGGTTATTATACTTATTTTATGACATAAAACTACAAAACATTCATATACATGCTTTAACAAATCACAACCATAGTTGTTAGTCTCTTAGAACTCATACTTTCATGAAATACATGTGGCCTTATTATTACAATCATATAATATGTAGTGGTGCAGAGATCACCATTATTTGGTCATTATTTCAAATAAATTTCCCCACTATTCTAGCATACAATAAAAAATATATGCAAGAGATCTAAAATTGGATAATTCATTTAGGATCCCATCATGGAATCAAAAATTTACCCTTCCATGCATATGAGTTAGATTTCTATATATAACTCCATAACACGTGGTCTATGATGGCTAAAATGATTCCATTTTTCTATGACATATTCCTCACATAAATTATAATCTCTATCATATGGAAACATAGGTCTCCAGATACATTCATTAGAAATTGTTAATGGATTTTTAGATTCCAAAGGACATATTTGTTTACTATGCAAAGAATACACTAGTTTGGCTATGTATAAGTCTCCCTTAAATGTCTTATAAACCAATGGCATGTTTATCCTTAAGTGAGACCTCTTCTATATCCTTATTCCTTGACAACCTCATGATAGAAAAAATATATTAAAACATGGTCAACTGTATCTCCATCTGTACTTGTTCCATATCATCTCTCTAGATCTGATAAATCTAGAGATATTGGGTTACAATTCCCTTCTTCACATTTTAGGCTAGTTGGAACATTGTTGGCCCATTATTCCGTATATCAATAATTGTTTCTATGATATCAAGAGACCTTTTTTCTTATTATATGACACTAAACAAATTTTTTTAGCGAAATATGTACAAGTTTATTCTTATATAAAAAAGTTATGTAGTTATTATTATACTTCTAGTCTTAGGCCCAATCAGAATTTAACAACCTTTATAAGATGGTTATCACCAACTGGGGTCCCACAAGGGCACTCTTCACAACTATTCTATTTATTACTAGATGGTAAATACATATTTCCAAAATAGATACTAAACAAAAATATATTTTTCATTTTTTCAATAACCTATGTGTGGTGAAAGAATAATTTTCCACTCATCGTTTCTCACAATGATCATAGTTCATGTGACCTTAGGTGTTTTAGTGTATTCCATCCCCATATGATCCAAGAATATCAATTCAAATGAGGTGTAATATGTTCATGGATAGAAAACCATAAAATTTACACCAAAAATATATTCCAAATGATGTTAAACTTTATGGATGACATTTTATACATGATGTATATAATTGTCACCCAAGAGTACCAGTATGATGGCTTTTGTTCGTTCAAGACCCCTCAGTTTGAGAAATATATGTGTCTTGATTCCCGTCTAGGTGAGTTACATAATGACACTGAGAACCTATACCCTGGTCCATACACATTTAGAATGATCCAAAAATTCTATGTATGAGCCTTATCTTCATATAGAGGCCAAGTATGTACTATTTATTCATTTTGAGACCAGAGTCAAAAAAATGTTCCCCTCCTCACATGGAAACTCATTCAAGTGTGGGGAGTCTTTATCCTTGGACCCACATTGCAATCACAGTCTCTGGTCAATCATTTCTTGTTATATAGATCTTTGTGTGGAATAATTATTATCCTCTCTGGATATGTGGTGATTCCTAAACCTTATATCTATTGTCCCAGATGTCATATAAATAACAAAATGTTTAGGTGATGTCTGCATAAGAAACATTTCTTCCTATTATAGAGTGGTTTTGATATGATTTGATCCTTCTATACTCAGACACCTTCCCTTTTTAAATCAAACTCTAGGTCTAGGAAAATATAAATATTTATAACCATCCCATGATGATTGGTGATGGAATGTAAATTTCATAAGGACACATATATTTTACTATACATAACCTGCCTTAGTTTGGAATTTCATAAGTTTCCCTTAAAATAAATGTTGACCAGGGTCATGTTCATACCCTATAGAGGTGTCTTTTATCTACACAATCCTCGAAATCATTATGATAGAAACTATCATTCAAACAAGTTTCATGATAATTCCATGAATAATTTTCCTATATCAGTTATTTGATTCAAAATCCCCTAGATTCCAAATTACATCTTTCTATATTGATTCACGATGGATTGTTTAGAATTCCCAGTTAGATCAGCATGGAATATAAAATCATAAATGTTTTTGGTAAAATAAATAGGTCCACAAGAGGTACAATCATACATACACATAATAAGATAATAAATCATGTGGATCCTTTTCTTATCACAATGATGTTAAAATGTATAAAATTCATCCATACCATATGATGTTAAACATTAAGGAGTATTTTCATCACGTGACCCTAAACTATTGAATGTTTTATTCCTTATAGAACAACCTTAAACAAAGTGGCATGAGGGTTATTATATAAGATCCCCATACCTTCATGGGAGCTAGATCCATGACATGTAACCTCATACTAGATTTGGAGACTCGCATTATTATAATCCCATACTGGAATGAAACATGAAAAAATCCTTTCCATATATAGGAATTTGATCGATATAAGGATCCTAAAATTTCTCATGGATTCAATGGATATGCAAATCGATCCTTAGTCATTAGATTTCATTGAAATCCTTCATGAATTGAAGAAAAATATTCCACGACATGCTTGATTCTACAAACACTCATGTAGATTTAAATGACGTCACAATTCACCTCTTGTTTCTTACACTAAGCATGAGTCATGTTATCATTGAGGACCCAAAGTTTAATTTCTATTAGAAGTTAATATTAATCCATGGACTATTTATTGTGAATAATTTATTTTATACATGAGAGAATGATCCATTTATAATTATTTGGAAAACAAACCATTTGTTCCTTTCAATGTTAACACCCAAATTTCTGTGTCTGAGTTTGATCTACAAATAATATAATGAGACATGTTCTCTGTTATATGGACATTTGTTAAGATTAAAATTACCCTATCCATGTTTATGAGGAAGATATAATGATATATTTTCATATATAGGGCCTACAAACCTATTTTGGGACATGTTATCTCACAAATATGGGTCAATGCTATTCAATATAAAACACCAGTTTTTTTGATTGGTCCTATGAGACCCTAAACAGCCAAATTTAAAGAACATTATGGTTTACATTATATCACGTTAAATATATTAATAAATGGGAAATACAATAAGCGAGGAAAATTCAAAATTAATATTTTAATTGAAAGGTAAAGATTGAACAAAGAGATATAATATTGAGAATGAAGCACTTTTCATTTTGTATATTGAGGAAATAGAGGATATCCAAAATTTAGACTGTCTCTCTATAAAAGACTCCCCTATTTTAAAAGTCTTATTTGATAGATTAAAATAACTGAATCATTACATGATTGGAATAATCTACCAATCATTATAGCTCTAACAATGTTATATCCTCTTTCTATGCATTATCTTACAGTACATATTCCCACTCAATTTTTTCTTTCCAATCATTCTACACCTAGTACAAGAAATGATTCCCTCTATTATCCGCTTCCTTAATTTGAAAAAAAAATTTGTGTATCTTTTTAATCTATTTATGGATCAATTCTTATAAGGTTATATATTTTTCAATGATATTTTGGTGAAAAACTACTATCACGGCTTAATCAAAAACCTCAATAAGAATAATTTTCTACTAGTTGAAAAATTGTTTTTGGACACTAAACTTTTATCTTCATAATATACCATGATCACCCTGTCTCTAACAACATCAAATTATTTCACATTGGTGTGTATGGTGCAGTAGTCTAACCACCCATATCCATGAAAATAAAACATGCAGTGATGTTTAGTGAACAGTGATGAAAGATATGAAAGGCGGTCACGGAAATCATTTTCAATATGTTCCTCCACACAATCTATATGGAAATAAAGAATTTATGAATCATCTCCCAGCCTTCTTTAAAATTTCACTCATATAAAAGAGTATATTCTTGGGAAAGTTAAACAACGGAAGGCCCATCATTTATATTCTACACGTGAAAGGGATTTGTAGAAGTTGAAGCCACGATCACCTTAGCCGACTAGATATTATACGAATTTTGTACATCAGAAAATTATATGAATGATCCTAAAATAGGTATCCATAAAAAAAATTTGGATAATGAAAAATATGAGGAGGTCAAAAAGATAAGAGAATAACCTTCATTTTTTGAATAATCAACCGTCATAGTCATCAACACCCCACTGGAAGGCAATTCCAGAGACACATCCTCAAGACACACAAAAAACTCTGGAGACAACTATCATATTATTGAATGTGTAGTGGTTTCATATTTATCTAGAAAAGTAACATCCAGAAGGCCACCTAGAAATAACGAGCACACAAGGATCTCAATGAGAGAACTAGAGGAAATAGTGGAACTGAAATTTTCTTGGCCCTCATCGATGCTTCCCTCACTATTCCACTGTGTGGGGGGGGGGATGGTTAGTCTACCCTGAAGATAGAGCATCATCTTTGTCAATGTCAATATTATAAGCATCATCTATACTTCCTAAATTACTATTTAGCATAGAATACCTTATAACTATTGATCACATGACATCTGACTCCACTTGTAATGGATTCATATTATTTCAAATTCTATACCATCCTGATTTTAAAAAAGCTATGTAAATTTTAGAAACTATTGATTTATTACAAAATCTAGTGTATTGGAATTAAAATTAATTAAGAAAGGTTCACTATATACATTCATTCATGGATCAGATATGCATTTCTAGTATCCACACATTCCTATTCCTTTTTAATTCCCAAAAAGATAATTCTACGTGTAACATAAAATCCTTTCGATGGGTTGGGAGTACTATAATAAGATTTTAAATCATAGCCTATATATATTCATATTCCCCATGAGAGAAATATTGAGAGACCATATAACTCATATGAGAATCCAAACAAATAGTTATTCCCCCAACATGTATTCCAAAGAAAGAATGGGTGTTGACTCACCATCCCTTGGTAAAAATCATTATGGATGGAAGAAGAGGAAAATTGTTAAAATATTAGATTGATAGAAGCATGGGATTTTTAATGAGATCACATATCACCACTTCACCTAAATTTACCCCTTCCACCACAACAACCACTATGTCTCATATATAGTTAAACCAATGAATTCAAACATTTAATGAATTAATGGGTTTATCTATCTCCTCGATAAGCACAATTACCTATTCAGGATTTTCTTGGAAGGACACACGACTGGGTATAGAGATCTGGAAATATTCAACCAAATTAATCTACTCTTCCTGAAACATCCCCCAGATATCATCTACAAAAATATATCTTCTCCAGGTCTCCCATCCAATCTAATAATTAGAAGACACTTCCCTGCTATGGATAAATAATTCAGATGATGATGACCTCATAGGTGAGCCTCGATCAGGTTTCCACACATCTTTCCTTAGAATTTATGATTCTATTCACGATGGAGTGGGGGACTTATAAGGAACCAATTGTTTTGCTGAAGGAATCTCACCATGTTTACATGAAGATGAAAAATAGTCATTAATAACACGTAGGGGACAACTTCTATTATCTTCACTCTCCCTGTAGTATGGCCTTAGTATTTCAATTTACCAAACTAGAAATATGTATTATACATAGAGCCAATGAAAATAATATCCAAGGTCATGGTTATAAGACTCTATAAAAGTCATGATTCTTTATATAAGAAACTATTTATGGACCAGATATATCATCATAACCAATTAGAATGATTTTCTTCTCCTAGAGGAAACATAAGATCCCATAAATGGTAAAATAAATCCTCTAGGATTCCCATTCTTCCCACACGAGGGGATATGCATCTTCAATTGAAAAAACTAGGATGATGGCTCTGCAACATGTTCTATAGGGTAAAATACCAAATTTTGGGGAGATGGACCACGGATAATCAAGCTTTTCCTCATCATTTAAGAAATGAGAGGTTTCAATGGAAAAACCCCCTTTTGCAAACTAACTACCTCAGTGTCACACACTAAATCTTCCTCAAACTCGTATATAGGTTGAAATATAATGATAGAGAATAGATTCACCAACTATCAATATTAGTATGATCCAATCTAGGATTTGAAATAAGATATGATACATGAAGGATAACTATCGATAGGTAGATGTTCAATCATGGAACCTATGTCTAATATCATGAACATTATCCAAATTTGATAAGCATCCATCAGATTCTTTTCTCACACTACACCGTTAATCAATGGATGGAATCTCTCTGGGAAATAATGGAACTCTTTTCAGAAATATGTATGGTTCATACCCTTCGTAATATCCATTTTTCTTTGATTCTAGAAACTATAACACCCTCCATATGGGAAATTAGATAACCGCATAGGTATTTATTAGTAGGGCATCCATTTATCATGATAAAAATGATTGAAGTATAAGGGGTGTATGTATAATAATTATAGTGATTGAGTGGATCCATTACCTCTTATTCTCCCTATGTCGATCGATTCAGCACCATTATGAATTTCAAGTATGCCCAAAATTTGGAATCTAGAATAATATGATCATCGATGAATTCATAGCCTCTAATATGATCTACTACCAAACCCCAAAGGACATTTAATGGGCCCATGAGTGGGTTGTGTGACTTCAGCCTGGTTATACTCCCTAGTAAGAGATAAATAATAGTCTATATTAGGACTAAAATATTATTGTACATCAATGTACCCATATGGTCCACCATCACAATTTTTGTAACTTTGACTACAATGTTGGATTCATACACTATGATTATTATATAACTAATAAACAACACCAAGAAAATGCAAGTGAAAACAACTAAAAAACATTGGGGGAGACATGCGAACACCACTAATTTATGGAACCTTCTTCAACAATCAGCCAATATGTTCCAACATGTCTCCATGTGCTAGGAGTTGGTCATTTCCTTGGACTCCATTCATGATGATGAAGAAAATTTTAGGTGGAAAACACGAGAATTATATTGAGAATAGGGGTATCTATCCTGGGGTGGGGCTCAGTGTCCTCCTAATTATTTTGTGTTATTTAGATAAATACCTTCACAATCTAAGGATTTATTATTCTTTCACCTGATATTAAAGAGGCAGGAAGAAATTTATCAATCATCTAATACGCAATTAGAGAACCTTATATCATTCGAATATCCCAAAGGCTAATATCAGCTTCCCCATGCACTAAGGAGATGATGTTGTTATTTGTGATCCATCAGATGTGTAATTAGGGGATGATAATTCTATTTGAGTGAGAAAAAGTCTATGACATGCTGTCATACACATACTAACCAACTATATCCAATTAATACTTAAAATCATGGAATCTTTGGAAAACCCAAAAACGATATTCCCATTCTGGACCATAGGATCCCCCGAAGTGAATATCCAATAGGGATGACCGTACCAATGACTCGTCTACTGTAGCATTCATTACAGTAGAATTATTGAAATGAATGTCCATTTCCAGTTCTCATAATGTTTCATAAAAACATAATGGGTTGTAATTAAGAACAAACCACTCTGAGTAAGTCTCCAATAATGGGAAATTTTCTCAGGTTGTGTTTCTGAACATGTTGATCAAAACCATTTGGTTGATTTATTCATAATGGGTCTAGAATAGGGGAATTTTTTGGTAACTAGAATTCATAACAAGAAATCCAATATGAATCCAGAAAGACTCAGAGTCTATAACCCATAAGTCCAGATAGGTTTGATGATGCGATAAAATGTATTATTTTTTTATTATAAAACATTTCAATCATGGAATTCCCATTTTGATCAGTAGTTAAATTAGAATCATTTTAGGGATCCATTTTAGTAGAAGTAGAAAATTATGAAGGATCCATGTTTTAAAAAACTAGGAAAGGAAAATGGGGGATATAGAAAATTTATTCTAATAAAACACAACCCACATTTAAAATTCATGAAAAAATATTATGCCACTACAGAAATCGTAAATCACTTCAACAGTTATGAGGGAATGTTTTTTACTCTATGATAATAATTAGACCACAAAGGATATTAGTAAATTCATTGGAAATATTTTTTTTCAAACTATATTTTTTCGATATGTAGGAAAGGCCATCTAAAAAGGAAATTCACTGTGATGAGGGATGGTATGTAGGAGAGATGTGACAAACTAGAAAGTTATAGGTTTACAAAAGTGAAAAATGAGTCAGCTATGAATTATTTTATAGGAATTCAATCTTCTTTGGCTACACTTTTACCCCATAAATCATTACAAAAAGCATTCAACCGGACTAAATTCTTCCTCAAAATTAAATCAACATTATTCAAATCAAACCCTGTTCTGATTGAGAGTATTTTATTGGGTATGAAATTTTTTTAATTGAATATTAAATGGATATTATGTGTTTTAGAATAGATATACTGAAAAAAAATCTATTAATATTTTAAAGTACCATCATCTAAAAAGGATCTGAAAAGGAACCCCTCCTTTGGTACAGTTCCTTTACATAGCTCCTCCTCATTGCACCTCCGCATAAAGCCCCGCAAAAAAATTTGTTTTTGGGGAGAGGTGTCATTTTCAAGGCCACAAAAATGAATAATTAATTTTCAAGGTGATGATTCTTCCTTTTATTCCTAGAAAATGAAAATAAATTTTTGGGTGGGGAATATTTATCATACCTCAAAAAATAATTTTTTTGAGAAAATGTGTCTATTTCACACCCTCGTAAAGTAGTTTTACCTTTGTGGGGTACGGTGGAAGCCCACCAACAAAAAAATTCTTTGCAGAAGATGAGAGTATACATCAGTAACACTATAAAAACTCTACAAATGGAATGAATAGGTTGATTTTTGGAGATGAGAATTCTTGTGTGAGATATATGGTGTCCAATAGAGAGGCCTTACAAGCATGCTATTTTTTCAGGTGCCAATTTACCACATTAAACAAATTAAAAGAGAAAATAACCATATATCTATATAGAATAAGTATAAATACTTATAGAAAATAGTATTTCACAAATTAACCATGATAATAGTGAACCCTTTTCAAAACAACATTCCCCAAACCCCATTCTAATGAATTTCTTGTGGAACACCCTCCTCATAGAAAATAGTATGTGGGATGGGGTCTTTTAGACATGATTGCCTTCCACAAAGTGTTTTTTCTTAG
Source organism: Viscum album (assembly GCA_963277665.1). Lineage (NCBI taxonomy): Eukaryota > Viridiplantae > Streptophyta > Magnoliopsida > Santalales > Viscaceae > Viscum > Viscum album. The sequence continues at coordinate 576,683,154 of OY728158.1, forward strand.
ACAACCCCTTTGAGAAATGTTCAAATAACCCTCTATCATCCTCTACCGAGAACCAATAAGACCCAAATGGTCCCTTTCACGAATTTAAAGGTTAAGACAGTTACCAAAACCCCCATATATATATGATTAAACCAAATGGAACACCTATATATCCTCTCAATAATACATTCCCATGGTGAATGAGGCTCTATTGTTAACTTAATCAATATTTTGTATCCTTGGATTGTCCTCAATATTAAATTAAAATGGTAATATGGGTCTCAACCTCATGTAATATGGCATTTATTTCATCATTTTGGGTGGCAATATCATTTTTTCTTCTCCACTCCCTCAGCCCTCTTCCACGAGTAGAATGGGGAAGAGGAAAAATCATGAGTAGTGAATCCATAGTAGAATAAGTACAATGAATTTCATGTAATTATATAGACATATATGTATTCATATGTTACTATCTTGGTTATGAAAACATTAGAGGAGAAAGGAACATAAAAGCCCTTTCTTATTCTCATATTGCCCCATCCTCATCCACAAATCGAAAAAGGAGATCGTTGATTGTCAGATCATCTTCTTCCTCTTATTTCCCTCAATGAAAATGGATAATGAGGTACTAGAGGTCTTTGGGGATAATTTTAACATCACTATCAAAGACATTAACCTCAAATTCGTTATAATACCCAAAACCATGTCACCCTCTTATTAAAGGGACATATTACCTATGAGAAAATCCATTAAAGGGCCATATTCCCAATAAAGAAACCTTAGGATTTCTCCATGGGTTTAAGACCCAACCCTTCTGAATTATACAAGATATTATTCTTGACCAAATGAAATATGTAGTAATCCTCCATGTGGTACAAACCCAATACCTCATATTCACCCTAATGTTCATTAAGGTTTATCCTTAGTAGGGTCATATCCAACAAAATGGGTTATATTCCTTCCGAGACAATTTTATCTCCATCACTATTGGACTATATCACCAGTAAGATTATTCCACATAATGGGAGACTATATCTATTGTAGGTTCATTCTGGATGATTCAAATTATCTCCCACACCAATAATTTACGAGTAATCTTTCTCTTATATTTCCTTACTACATGATGTTAAACTAGAGGATTTGGTCCCCATCATAGGACCATATATGGTATGATTTGTTTCATTGAGTGGATCTATACTATATATCTCTTGATTCATTTTACATGTATATGTAGAAATATCTTCACATGGTCTTGATACCACCTTCTAAAAAACTTATATCTTTCTTGATAATGTTAAATTCACATCACTCAACTATGTGGATTAAAACAATAATCATTATTATAAATGTTATAAAAAAATTTAATTCATTTAAAAAATGGTTATATTGATAGAGAAGATACAATACATATATATGTATCTATATATAAAGAACATCAGATGTATTTAAATGATTCTGAAATCTACACAAACCATATTATTTATTTCTCACACAACGATGACCCATCAAATGTTTCGGATTTAATATAGGATTAATGAACATGTCAAAAATATATTAGAGAGTAATGGAGTAGGAAATGATTCTCCCAAAATGTGTCTAAGGATCCCTACCTCCCATACACTTGGTCAATTTACTCTATAAAGGCCTCATTATTGAAATCCAAAGGGGTCTCTGACCTTTGGAAGGCAGTTCCACACTGACTCAAAACGAGCAAGGGGATAAAGAGGACCAATAACAATAACATAATGTGAAATAATTAATTTCATGAAAATGTAATGATTTAGGATATAACATGTCAATACAGAATTTTACACCACAAAAAATAAATGTCTGGTAAATTTTCAAATATGGCTTTGAGAAATAAAAGAGATACTGTAAATCTTTTACGATCTATCTTAACATCCTTCGTACTCATTAAAACGACTTGTATTATAAATGTACATTTATATATATATATTATAGTCCTATAATAATATATATTATAAAATATATTAATTTCATATGACTATTTATTACCATTTTATTTCTATGACTTGGTTTAAATGATGTTTTCGGTAATAACCTCTTTGTTTTCTTTATATGTGTGGCTTTTTATTTTTCATCATCTTAAATTAATCACAGTTCTATAGTATCTAGAATAATGAAAATGAAATACATATAATATTAATACATAAATTATACTATTATCTCAAATCATGAAATATGTTTTTGATAAATGAATTACATTATGATCATGTAGATGGTAGGTCATATATATGCATGAGTAAGGATTCCATTTTTCAACAACCATTATGGAATGATGGTAAGTAATATTTTATCACTAAATAATTATAATAATATGTTAAAAAACATAATAATATTTAAATATACTTTAACATATCATCCATTTAGCGTAGTGATGAAAAGATAGAGTCACATCGCTTCGTAAAGGTGGTAGTCCACACATACAAAAATGACATTATCATATTCTAGTGAGTTAAATGGTAAGAAATATAAATTTATATCACCTTTTCAAAATGATAAAATGTCTCTTATATAATAATATTTTCATTTATATAAAATATATTAATAAAATTAATACTTCTTTTCTTTGATGTGAATAATTACTGAAAGACGAATCATATACCATCATGAGATGTCGGTCCACTATAAATATGATCCACATTATCGTATCCCCTATGACATGTAATGATATTTCTATGTATATTATAATTAATAAATTACTATAATAATAATATATATATCATATATATATATATATTATAAATATCATCATACCCAACTGAGAGTGGTGGTAATTTAAAAAAGTATGACATCAGTTCACGAGGAAATAGTGCACTATATAAATGAATGCTGATTTGATAGACCATTTGATAGAAGTGGATATGGTTACTGGTAATGAAAAGAAAAATATATATGTATATATAATATAATGAGGTTGAAATATAATCAATTTTTAATAATAATTGATGGAATTAGTGGAACAAAAAAAATAAAATCCCACATTAATGAACATTTCCTCTCCTTCAGGTATCCTCAAGATGTTTTCACTAAAAACCATACTTGGGTGGATTTCATTTAGAAATATGAATTCTAGTATGAGAATAGATAAATTTTTAAGGTATTGTTTCTAAAATTATCTAGGCCAAAAGGGTTTGAAGGTGTTAATTTGAAATGAGAGGGAATGGAATTTTATATGTTTGGTGAGTTGTAAACTTGTAATTTTATGAAAAGAAAAGGTTTTAACATAATTTATTTCATGACTAAGGCACAAAAAAAAAATATTATTGATACATATACATTATATTTCAAAAAATGTATTTAAAATATATTTAAAAAAATATGGTCATTTTTAATCTTATATTTTTAGTCTAACATAAAATAAAACATTTTTTATCTTAACCACAATAAATAATTTTTACTATTATTTCTATTAATTATGGTAAAAAATAATATTGACCATATTTGATAATATAAATTATTCTAATTAAAATAATGGAATCAATTTTTCCAAATTTCATTCACATATGTATAAAAACATTATTTAATATAAATCGTTCATATGTGACACCAAAATAAGTTTCGAAAGTGAAAATGACTAAATATTTAAAAGATTTTTATGAAAAAAATCAATATAAAAATGATTCAAATGTCCTGAATTTTAATAATTGATATATAATTGATATATTTTATAATTGAAAACAATTTAATATAAAACATAACATTATAAATAATATAAAAAATATAGTTTTCAATTAACATTTTAAATTTTTCACTATTAATAAAATTGTTATTCTCTTAAAATAATTCTCATAATTTAAGCACAATATAATTTTGACCTGATGATTTAAAATAATAATTTTTTGGAATAAATTTTCTAAAATTTTCAAAAAGAATCTTTAAAATAAGATGGATAAAAGGATACACAAATTATTTTTAAAAAATTCATTTGCATGCGATAAATAATATTTATTCTTATCATTTATCCCCAGAACACATAATATGAATTTTAGATATAAAATATAAACATTTCAGTAAATTAATTTAAAAAATGATGTTTTTTTAATAAATTGATGTTGAATGTATCTATTTTTATTAAAATATAATTCTAAGAAAATATTTCATTTTTTCTAATAGATTTTATTTTCACTTAAAAATAATCTGTTACTGAATGATTCATTTTATATACATTTTTAAAACATATATTTTCATAATTTAGCTAAAACTTTTAACAAAACACTTTAAAAAGTGTTGAGCATTGTCTTGCATTTTTTTTCAATAAGTTGCCAATGAGAAGTCAATATGTGAATGAAATGTATTGATGAAGATATTGGTGAAGCCTTGAAGAATTTTTGTTGATTCAAAGCATTGAATGATACAATTGATCAATTTTCTAAGAGGATATAAATCAGACAATTTTTTGTGCAGATCCTCAATGAAGAAGACATGTGTTATAAATAGAACACATTACTCATTACAACATTGAAGACCATGAATTATTCTTAAATAAATGATGAATAAAGAAATGATCTAAGAATCATTCATGATTTGTTCAAAACAATACATTTAAGATCTTTTAGATTCTTGATCTAAGAAGAAAAGATAGAAAATGATCTGGAGAAGATCATTGGAATTTTCTTCCAAAAAAGAAAAAAAAGAAGAGTTGAAGGTTGGTGGTTTGGAATTCTAGTGATAATAAAGAAGGGTAATGGTATTTAAAAATGTAATATTATCTTGGTTATACTTTTTTTAAGAAATTTTACTTGTTGTGTTCCTTTTCTAAAATAGAAGCCAACGATGGTGGCCAGCTGAGTGCCTAATCTTGAAAAAAATGCAGGACTTGAGGGTCAATCACACTTGAGAGAATCCCTCAAGGCCAGCCACACATGAGGCAGGGTGTGCAGGCTGTGTATATGCCCATAGGTGCATGCACAGTTGTGAACCCGTGCGACACATGCATAGTAGGCACCAGTATAGCACTCGAAGATGTGAGAGTGGGTGCTAAGGGCACACCCGTAGAACACATGTGCAGAGTGGAATCAGGGGAGGGGGGAGGAGAATTCTGACATTATGTTTCTATGTCTTGTTATTTAAAGAATCCAAAAACATCATGGTATTTCGATGTGGGAAAACATTTTAAAAACACGGATGCGATCTGTTCTGTCCATCTGATACCACACCTGATCTCAGCTTCAAACTCGATCCTACATCCTGCGTTCTAATCAAGGACATCTATCTGATCTATGTGGTTTAGAATTAAACTATGTTCATCTGATCTCATCAAAGAGGTTATCTTCAACCTCCAGACATGCCACGAAGCACACTCGGCACCTGTGAACTAGAAATGAAGTTGGACACCATTCTCATCACTCTAGACACCAAAGAAACCTTGTTCAAGCCTGTGGATATCATCTGGATGAACCGAAAACATGTTTGCGTTAAAAGTTTCATTCATGCGATTGAAATAAAAAATACTTGAAGTCCAAATAAACTAAAGGTATGAGGCCTTGACATGCCACTCGAGAGATCAAGGAGATGATTTGAATGCATTCAAAAATGCATTCACATCAGGATTATACTCACTGAGAATGAAGGAGCCCATAGTTGAAAAGGAAACAAATGTGATTTGTGGATATCTCATCCATGTATGAATGTTTCAAATCCAAGGATCTTGAGAAATAAAAGACTCGATCTTCATGTTAGATACATGGATTTAAACATGCATCCTCTATCTTTAAGAGGAGGACTCCAGATCCAAAAGATGCCACTGCCATTCTCAATGAATAGAGCTTCTGTTTCTCTAATGAAATAGAGAAACTAGGAACCCCTCTGGTTCACTATAAGAAGAAGGTTTTCTAGGTAGCCTAGCAATGAAAAGAAGATGATTTGCACATCTCTTGCACAAAGAAGGTATCTAGAACATCCCTTGTGTGAAGGATAAGCACGAACAACCCTAGTTGGTGAAACAAGATGAACACATGACAGGTTCCTTCGAACCCTCTCTATGCTTCGTGCATAAAGAATACTCGCAAACACACAACTGGTGCCACTCAAACTTGTTATGCTCTTGCAAATACATATACCAAGAACACTTACTTGGTTCTGTGAAGGATACCCACATGAACCATGGGCGTGAATGAGAACTTTTTCCCTCCTATTATCTCAAAAAATAACAGCCTTATGTCCATATATATATACAATATTTTTCTGGGGTTATTATTTGAACAAGAAGTTCATTTCATGATGTCCAAATCTTGTGTGTGTTCTATTTGAATAAAAAAATCGATCCCTCGTGTATTCACAAAGTAGGATGGAGAATGCATGCATAATGAAAAGGCACACATATGAATGAATTCAGACAGCAAAGTGTTCAAGAACAAGCGATACATTGAAAACACACATTCGGGTTGAAAACAAATCAACAAATCACGAAATGATTTTGTGTGAACATTTGATGAAGGAGGAAGCAAGAGGATGATCATATACACGAACTAAACCTATTCCGGTTTGAATAAACCCACACTTATATTAAACCTAAACTAATGTGTGTGAGGAAAATAACCAAATACAAAGAGTGTGTGATATTATGTGAGAAAAATAATAATTAAGTTTGTGTGTTAAAACAGTCATAACCATTGGGGTTTTTACAGATGTAAGAGAGAAGAATGAAATTGTGAATGCATGCATGCACATACAAACATGAAGACGCTTAAAAGAATAATCAAGATTGTATGTTCATGAGTGTAAATAAGAAGAATCAATTTCATGCAACTCATTCATGAAGAATAATCAATTCAGATGATGCCTGGCGATGTGATCCCAAATGTTTGAATAATCACATAAGTGAATGTGATTCTTGAAAATAAGACAAAAATATGTTTTAGTGCATTTGGTTATTGCACTAATGAAGAAGAAATTGAGATATCCAAATACAAGAGGTATTGGATCCCATGAAATCCATCCTTGAAGTGAATGAATATTAAGACTATAGCCATATAGAGTTAAAGAAGATCTTTAATATAAGTTGAAAGCATTTGAGAATATAAGAAGAGAGACAATGATCATATTATGAAATATCATTATTGCATATTATGTTCTTGGAGAAGTTGTGTGTACCATTTTCACAAAAAATAGCGAGGCTGAGTCTTCATCAAAAGAAGAAAGAATTTCATGAGCATTGTTGAACTGAACACATATCAAGAATGTGATCTAAAATATTGATCAATAACAACAGACCATACCAACGGTTTTTGAAGCTACATGAAGTGATTCATGAGCAAGTGTGATTTATAAAGCTTATGTGGGAAGACTAGAAGATTATTCCATAGAGAATGAAGAAGCATCTCTTATGGAAGCTAGATGGAATAAGCCTTTAGTGGGACTATGAAGGAGGCCAGTGGGACTCTTGTAACACTGTGTGAAGTAGTATAAAGAACCTCCAATGGGACTATATATAGACCTTTGTAATTACTAACAAAATTATAGTGAATAATCTGTGTTGGGGTGAATAACAAACCCAGTAATGAGTAAGTCTTTGAACTAAACCATACAAATCATTGTGTTTAGTGCCTTTACATTTACAAAATCATTCTAGGTAAGGCTGAGAGACACAAGAAGAGTGAATCAAGGCTTAAAACAGACATAGAGGTTTAATTGAATGGAATGAATTAGTAAAAAATATTTAAAGGGATCAATGATTCACCCCCTCTAAGTGGTTCACACTGATATGGGCACTTCATTATGGCTAGGTGATAACTATTCTACAATAATATTTGAATAATATGAAACATTTTGTTTAAACATAGTGTTGTATATAACACAAGCTCAAAAGAGTGTTATGTGTGATGTGAAATATTGAAAAAGTACAATTAATTTGAAAAAAATATCTCATAGAAAAATCAGATGATACAGTAACCCTCTAGGTGATGCCTCATTTACCCTCAAGGGGGAAACCCCCACTAACATCCTCATATGTAAAATATATGTTATAGGATTTTGACTGCAATGACGTTTATTCCCACTAGAACCACCATGAAATTTTTGCACTTGACATGTTCTAACCATTGGAAACTATTATGTCACACACAGTCTTATATCGTGGTTCCCTTCATACGACTACAGTATGGTCACCACAACATATATTGGATGAACACATGAGCACATGGATCACCAAATGGGCCTCTTTGAATGTCAAAAATAATATTACTGATATTTAAAACAACTTCAAACTTTAATAATTGTCTTGATTCATTATAATATATACTCAATAGATCAAAAATATTAATTTCCTCTAGAATTAAAAGGTTTTAATGATGTGGATCCTTACACCAAGAACCACAACAATTCCTTAAAGATGAAATGTACTACTAGTATATACCTATAACACTATTATCTTTTTTTATTTTAGTATCTTTAAATAATCAGGAGGTGTGACATTTTTGTATTAAAGATAATATATCCCCGAATTATTTATTTCCCTAAAGCTTTTGGTGGATAAGTATATCTGGATCATTATTAATTTCCATATTTGGATTAATTTCAAATACATGGATCCCAGTTCTGATATATTTTAAATTCTTTTTTAGTTGTATTCATATTGGTCTTCTGGATTTGTTTATACTCACACAAACATGACCATTTTCTGATATATGTTTTGTTTATATAGGCGACGTGTAGGTTTGGAGATGGTATTTATAGATATGTATCATGTGTGTCTTGTTTAGAGTTGATACATGATGATACATGGTCATTCATGATATGGTAAGGTTTTCCTTGATAGAGGCCAGGAACATTTCATTTCGAGGTCATCCTAAGAGTATGCATAATGGGGAGATGTTACATTATGTTTGGTATATGTTAGTATTTGATGCTTTCTGGATGTAAAATTCATTTTTATTTTCCATTTTGGTGAATTATTTATAAAAAATACCTTAAAAATGTGTTTTATATATTTTATTTTATTATATATACACATATCCTATAGGTGTTTATGTGTCTTTCTAAATTGAGCGATTAATATCTGTTACAGGCCAATATAGGACAAGGCCTCCCAAATTTTGATATTCCTACTCCTTACTAGTCACTAGAACCCATCCTATTATAGGTGGGAATGGGGTGGTACTCTCATCCTAACGTTATCCCTCGTGCGCCACAGTTGGTTGGGTCAGGTCCTTACCATCAATAATTAGGACCATTCCTTTTGCAATATATTAGAAAAATAAATTAGAAATTTACACATATAGTATTTACATTTAGGTTTTATTGTATAACATAAGATAGTATTTCCCTAGATTATCTCACTTATGCACCATGGTTATACTTTTGTATTCATTTGGTTGTTGCAATTGTAAATTGTTATATCAAACACTATATCACATCAACCAACACATCAAAAACATTATAAAATAATCCCAAACATACTAATGCATAAAATAAGCCATAAACAATCCATTACATTTATTTAATTTTCTAGGGTACCTAATCAATGAATATGAATTATATATTAACATGAAATTTTAAATTTCAAATTATAAGTCAATCAATTAATAATACTTGTAAACCTAGTTTCATGAATCCCCTAAAGGAAACTCCAAACAGTGCCATTATAAATTTTTTTTAAGGATTATCTAATGATAAGTGTGATCAAGATCCATGAATAGAGAGAAAATGTTTTGGATTAGAGATGACCAAAAACTTGCACCATTTTATATTAGTTATTATTTTTAATTTTTTTCTTATAGAAAATCACATGATCAAAATGGTTTTGAATTTAAAAGTGTCATGATACATCATAACACTAACTATAACACATAATTGATTAAAATATTCCATCTTATATAAAATGGTTATACATAGAAAGGGACCTTAGAACACTTACTCACATATATACATCCTTATTACCTATTAAAAACGGTTTTTACAACATTAAGTGAGTGAAAAAAGATCAAAAAGTGGTTTTAAAAATATTAAGAAACTAGTTTTCGATTTGGAATTCAATATAAAATTATGGATCATATGCTACACTAAACCACACCTCTGTCAACCATGAATGCACCTGAGCACAGTATATGGGTGTTATTCAAGGTCATTGGCAGACTATGTGTCCACTATTCTCACGCCCTATCACCGATCATACAAGGTTGACCTTTCCCCTCAAGGTTGACCCTTGTTCCCACATATGGGGTTGAGGAGGTTCCCATGAGGGCTTGGATAGAAAAAAAATTATATAAATATATTTTAAATTTTAGAAAATAATTGGAACAAAAATCGTACTAATTGTCCCCTTATGATTATTTTATATTAAAAAGGTATTCATTTTAACATTAAAATAATTTATTCCCATTCAAATTTAGTTACAATTTCATATTATTTAATAAAATATAAACACAAAAAATTAATACCAAATGTATTATTGATCAATATTTTCACCCAAGGATAAAAAATAGTTCACTTTGTAATATTATATCAAAATTTATAATTTTAATTAATTCTTATAGATATTTTAATTTGAGTAACATGTTATTTATTTTTAAAAGTATCCAATTGAAATATAAATTAAAATACATATTATCATTCTATAAATATTATTCTTAATAAGTATTTAAAAAAAACTCAATGTGATCTATTTTCCTTCCTCATGGGGATAGTTTTTATTTATACTCTTTTATACACCCTCACTCTAATTATATTTTCTAGATTAATAATTATGGTTGATCCAAATGATGTTGAATTTAATCTTATTAGTCTTGTGGTTATTAAATACTATAATATATCATTACTGAGGATATTTCCTTGTTTAATTTCTACATTAAAAGTTCTTGAATCCTATAAATAGGTGAGTAAGTATCGACATTATTATATCATCACTATTCTTTATAAATTATTCTTCATTTAAATTATAATAACTATTTATTAATTTATTTAAATACATAATAACATTTATATTTTGGGGTTTTACAGTCTACCCACATAAAAAAATTATGTCCCCATAATTTGATTAATTATTATATAAATCCTTGAGAATGAACCAAAATCATACAAATTTTAATCACATATTCTGAGTTTTAGACCTCATGTTTTTAAGAGTTCAAAATTTCCCATTGTCACTTAATTCATCAAGAGTGAGGTTACAATTAGTTAAATAATACATCATAAAAGTTTTAAAATATAATGCTTAAATATTAAAAAAATTTATAATTTGAATCATGTTGATTGAAAAAAGGATGAATGTTTTTGAAAAAACTATTTATACAATATTGGTTCCTCTATTATATTTTCTATTAAAAACAATATTCCTAGACTAGATAGATATTGGATTCACAAATGTATCCCTCTTCTGCATATATTCAAAAATCATATAGTTAATCAAAATCTTGGGATTCAATTAATATTGGAAAAATCCTTGGTTGTTTCTTTGTTGGAGAGAAAGGTGGAATAATTTGGAAACTAATATTTTATAATGAGAAATACATGATCCCTGAATATTTGGGGTATAGAGTAGGTGTTATATGCAACAAAAATTTATTTAAAAGAATCTTGTATTGTGGAAAGATTCTCAACAATATAAAATCAAGAATTTTAATTTTTTATTACATTATATTCATGGGATTAGTGATTTTTTGGGAACTTTATCCTTCCATATAAAGATTATACTTTTACCCACAAATATAACACACTAGAGTTTGTCTTACCCTAAAAATGATAAACTTAGTCTCTAATACATAAACATCATGAAGCCTTGGTTCACTTATAAAATAATTTTAATGAAGAGTTCTAATTTATGTTAGTTAAAATCCTAACAAATGTTATGGAATTTTACTAAAAAATTATGGTTATCTCTATATTATAACATCTAATTTTATCTAAATGAATTTAGAGATAATAACTATGTTGGCCAAAAACCTATTTAAATTTTTTTAATTTATTGATAGGTACCATTAATTTTTATTGAAAAACCCATGATGACAATGTTTTAGAGATTTAAAGAGTCAATATACTTTATAACATTCACTGAAGCACATAATATTTGAAAAAATTCAATCTTATTTAAAAGGATTAAACATCATGGTGTAACCTTATTCACTAACAATCTCTTATATGTTCTTATTCCCTATTAATATTGAATGGGAAAACATGATTTCAGATAGAAAAATATAATCAATGTGTTTTAAAATATGATGAATCTCATTAGGGTTTTTCAATTCAATATAAAATTATTAAAATGATATATTCAATGAAAACATAATCCTTATATAGAAATATCTAGAAGTTTTTGAGACATTAACTATTGATAATGTAATCTCTCAATAACTTTAACATCTAAAAGTACATTTAATTATTTAATAAATTAATATAAATGTCATTTAAAAGTTCATAAGAATTCATGAATAATTCAAAAATTAATTTTATATCCTAATATAATGTGGAATCATACTATAGAGACATCGAAAGCAGATGGATATAGTCTTATAATAGATTGAGTTTACTCCCCAATCACATTACATTAATATGAAGCCTCGCAAGCCCCACACATGGTATCTCATGAGATAAAAACATTACCAATGGAATTGGAGGGATATATATTATCAATCACTCCCATCACATATATTGATGGTGTCCCATAAAGGGGTTTGGGTTCACACCCCATTAAATCAAATCATTCATATAACAATCAAGATGAATTTTATTGAATTAAAAGAATAATAACATTATTTTCTCATTATAAAGAGAAAAAAATCATTTATACCAATAGTCATTTATTCCTAGAAAATGGGAATTACATTGATATATTCATAACAAATTAAACAAAAAATTCATGAATTATATTTGGAAAAACTATTTCAAAACCTAAAATCTACGATAAAACATGAAATACTGATATTATTAAAATAAACTATAAAGATTGAAATAAAAAATATGTATGTATTAATATATTTAAAAATTTAGATAATTATTTAAGAAATAATTATATATATATATTAATAATTATATAATTTAAAATAATTATTTATCAATTTTGGACATGTAAGGACAATTTTTGGACTGATAAACAATTATTTGAAATATCCACAAATCTTTTCATACATTCAAGATGGGAGATGTCAAAATAAAATAATTCTTCATGAAATGATACATATAAACAAAAATAAATTTATAATTATTTGAAAATAAAAAATATTTATATTAAATAATAATTTTGAAAATTTTGGGTTCTTCACTTTAATTCATAGAATAAGAATTAAAATACTTTACATAAAATTTGTTTTTCATAAATTGAATTTTCATGGGATGAAATTATTTTTTCATTAAAAATAAAATATTCTATTTTCCTATCATATAATTTACATATGCATACCGTCTACTCATAGAAGTGAATATGAAGAGAACTCACTCTTAATAATAGGGATCACATCTTCAAATCTATAAAATTAAGTGGAACCAACCCATACAGATGAAGAATATGGGAAAACTCAAGAAATATCTCATTTATCCAATAATAATTAAATTATATAAAACCTATAATTATATAAATATATCACAATATATAAATATACCCCTGGTGTGTGAATGAGGTGATTTCCCTCATTCCACAATCCTCAATTTCCATTAAAATAATAACATAACAACAAAAAACATATCTTTCCCACCGTCTTGAAATAACATATGTTTTGAATGTACTAAATAGTAACCATTTAATATCTACAAATAAATATCAACTGAGTTGCTGGTTTAACCACAATCATACTAACAATCACATCATGAGATCCCCAATAAGATAATTCCATGTGTAACATAAAACATGTCGATAATTAGCAATATGAAGGCATTTTAGGTCCCTTGGAATGATTATGGGTTATAAGATTACATATTATTGATGCATAAAGAAAGATTAAGGTGATGTAATTGGTCGGAATTGATTTGGTCTACTGACATGTTATGTATGTAGAAAGAGGTTAAGGTCAGTTTCATTAGTAGAAAAAAATGACGAAGAAAATAATTGGGGTTTCCTTTAGTGTGTATGAAGAGGAGAATAAAAATAATACAAAAAGTGAAACTAGAATGAAATTTAATAAAATCCCATAGTAATATATCAATGATTTGGTTTATTAGATTTGACAGCTAATATACAAACCTATGTTTTTATCATTGGTTAATTATACTGGGGTTCAAGAATCCCACATTGAAACTTCCTCTATTTTAGTGGTATATTATTATAAAACATCACTTAAAACACAATATTTCCACAAAAATGGGGTATTGGAATATAAAAACACAAATACACATAACCTGGCACAATGTCCATACTCACACTCCCTACCCATGGCCACGCTCTTACCCGATCATTCTTTGATGGTCCTATAAAATCCCATTGATACACTATAGTAGGGCAATTCACCCACTATGATGCCACGATTTTTGGGATGAACTTCTTACCACATGGTCAAACCATAATCCCACCTGTTGGTTGAGGTGGGACCCTAGTGGACTTGGTTGGCTAATTAATTTTATATATGTTGTGAAATAATTTCTTAGGAGAATAGAAATACAAACCATACTAATGGTCTCGTTTTTATTATTTAATGTAAAAAAATATTCATTTTAACCTTATAATTATTTTATTATAATTGATAATAAATTATATATTCCAATTATTATTATAAGTATAACAAAAAAATTAATTTAAAATTTATTACTGATAAATATTTCTACTACAGGATACAAAAATTTACTATGTAAAAACATATGAAACATTAGAATTTCAAAAAATTCTTACATATATTTTAAATTGAATCATATGTTCTTTATTTTTATAAAAGATACAATTGATATCTAATGTAACAAACTAATTTAAAATCTATAAATACCCATCATTAGAGAAATTTTAATAAACTAAACACTATGTACCCCATTTTCTTTACTCATGAGTACGGTGCTTTATATCACACTTCTATGCATCCTCATTCAAATTATCTTTGGTAGATTTTTACATGTATTTGATCATAAGGATATATTCGATAATATTGATGTTATAATGTTTATTGGGGGTTTTCATCTTTTATTAATACTATTTTTACAAGTTTAATATCATTATAATTAGTTTTACACTAGTGTAAACACGCGTTTTCTTATCAATGTTAATATATAATCATTATTAATAAATTTTAAAAAAAGTTATTATTAAATGAAATATTTGTTTAATTTATATAAAAGACACCATTACATTAAAATTCTATGGTGTTACCATATTATCATCACATTTTGAAACTAATTAGAAAAATATTAGTTCTAACATCTTCATTAGATGATTCAAGAGTGGAAAGATCTATTGGATCATTCTCATGATTATAACATAGATGGGAAATATCATCACCCATATAACTGAGAAAGTAAATACTTTTTATGTATATATATTACACCTTCAATTATATGGGAATACATGTAAAAACTTTCTAATCATATCCTTAATCAATATTATCATATCATATAATAATAATTTCATTAACTAACATTACATCAATATAAAAATATTAATCATGCCTCACCATTTAACACCAAACCATATTCATTTTGAAAGCAAGATTTCATATCAACTAGTAAATATTCATGAAATAATCATAGAATTAAATATACCCAACATTACCACCATCAAAACTAATTAATCATAACCTAATTAATCAATAATATGATAGTTAAATATTGTTATTTAAATTAAAATAAAATGTATTTGTTATATTTTCCTAAATAAACACTATTCATGTCATAAAAAACCAAATACAATAAATCAATAGAAAATAATTTTTATATATGTGAATCATTAAAAAAATTCAAAAAAATAACATTGTAGATTGTATTTTTATAATAACCTTTTAGATCCCAATATAGGATGAAATATATGAATTCCCCTAAACACATACAAGTAAAGTAACTTAATAACATCGATGAATTTCATAGAACTCTTTTAGAAATGATGAAAAAATACCATTCAATGAATATTTTGTGGATGTATTTGTTGATATTTAGTTTTACCATAGATAAAAAATGAATTAAATTAAAAAATTTATTACTTAGAACCACCCAAATCCACTATGTAAGTGCTATAAAATGATGGATTAACTTATTGTTAATTAAATTAATGCAGTCCGACAAATGATGTACAATTGAATATAGAGATAATGGAGATTAAGATGAAAAAGAAGGGGATAAAGAGATATAAAAAGAGATATGGAGGGAGGACTAAAAATAATCTAAAAGGGTAGGTTTCCTAGAGATTGTATTGTGTTGAAGTTCCAAAAACATACTCAAATGAAAAAATAATGAGTTGGAAATAAGTATTTTGGGTGGTACCTTCCAGAAATTGGGCTAAACAATAAAAATTTTACTGAACCATTAAAATAAGTCTAAAAAAAGAACTATTAAATTCATACCTAACATATCCCATTAAACCATTATTGAGCCCACACCAAACATTCAATGGGTCATTTATTGTCCACACTACCTAATTTCACTTCCATTTTATATGATTTTAAATTTAAATTTATATTTGTCTTAAATCATCCATCCACTCTTTATTTAAAAATGTTAAAAAAATAATAAAATAATTTTATTGTATGTAATGGGCTCTATGTTTTATCTATTCAAAGTTGGATTAATTATATATGGAAATATGTATCTTATTAGATAAAATCAAGACTTATTTGGAATGATAAATTAATTCAAAAAATAGAAAAAACATCATGATGGATAAAAAATAAAAAAAATATGATTAGGTTTTGTGGAAAATAATTGTCATATATATTTGAAGGTTGTCATAGTGTGTGTGATGTTTTATCAGAAATCACCAAATCTTGAACACCATAATGATATAGTGTACTATAGAGGAAGTGTAAAACATTATAATATGTGGATTGTTATATATTGAGTTTTTAAAACTGTAATTCATATTGTATGATTATTTTTTTATACACCAGGGTTCATAGTAATCTATTTCTTATATAAGTAAAAAATTCCACCATAAAAAATATGATAATAAAAAATATATATATATATAAGGGTTTAGAGATTTGAATCATTAATGATAAAAACGAATTCAATAAATATTGGATCTAAATATAATAAGTTATTATTTATTTGGTATTTCTAATATGTTATTTTGAATTATTTATTATAGAATAATATATTTATTGAATTATATTATACATTTTTTTAGAAAATAAGTTCTTATTTATAAAGGATGATAAGTGAAATTTTTTCCCAATGATGTTATTTAATATAACTATAAATTTTATACCAAATATGACACATTACATATCCCATGAATGGAATTAAAAATAAAACCATTCTAGAAATACATGATATAGGATAATTGATTAAGATTCATCAGATATACAATAGATATGGATTTCCCTTGGAAAATGATAATGTCTCGATTTTAATGGATAATGATCCTTTAAGAAACATAGGAGAAATCATATGTCTTAAATTTAAAAAATTGGATAAAATACAAATATATATTATGGAATCTAAAAGCAGTACATATATATTGAACATTTTAAGCTCACATAAATTGGTATGTACAAAATTTGAATATAGTTTTAATGTCGTAAAAATGCATTTTGAATTATATAGTTAAACTATAAAATAAAATAAAATTTTATCTATAAATTTACGGTATAAGATATGATGAAAAAATTTCTTCAATATATATGCTTATATATATATATATATATATATATATTCTTCTAGTTAATTTTTCATTTTATGATTATATGATACATAATATGGATGTAAAAAATAATACTAGGTAGAAGATAACTTATTTGTAGTTATATTTTGGATACAGGTTGAATGTTTTTTTTGATCTAAATAATTATTTTGGTATATTCAAATTAAATTATAAAAAATTGCTAGGGGTTCTCACTGGGGGGAGGGGGTGTGGAGAGTTATGCTCCAGTTTTGTGATGGCGGTTACCAATGTGTAGGTCCCCCCACCCCCTCTGGAAGGGGAGGTACCTTCATCACCCTTCAAGAGGGTGAAATCATCATTTCCCCCCTTTTCCAACCCTGATATCCTTACCTTGTTCCCCAAATGTTCTCTATGCCCAAAGGTTCTGGTTTTTTCAATAGGATCCCAATCCTCTCGATCTAGATCATGGAATTTAAGGAATCTCTAACTCTCCTCAACCAGACTTTGATTAATCAATTCTAAAAGAGAATTCCTTTGGTGAATTAATTTGAACGGTTTATTTTCGGCTCCATTTATTTGTAGGATAGAGATAAAGTGGGTTTACTCAATAATTATAACATCATGACACAGTTCAATTTAGAATATGATGAGATCAAATATTTGTCTATAAATCCTCCCAACTCCAATGGGTCCCAATTCTTTCTCTTTATGTGGACCTATATCCTCCACATGAATAAAGAAACATCCTTAGTTCAAATTTGGGTGAGAATTTCTAACCCACCATTACCATTTCAAAATAAATTGATCTTTGGATACTTGGGAACCTCGTAGGTAGCTTCTTGTGTTCTGATAGCCAAACCAAGTATCTTTTCAATCCTATTAATCCTAATTATTGTGTGGACATCGATTCCTAAAAACGACTACTTATTTTTTAGATTACAGTATGATAAGAGTTTCATTATAGGAAATGAGTTTTTTATGACTAATGGGTTTATTTTTTTCAAGTGTATACGAATGGGTCACTCTTCGGTGGTCTGTAGCCCTGGGTCTAGACTGTCAGATAAGAAAATTAGTATGAATACATCTGGTAGTACCAAGGATCATGTGATCAGTGTTGGTGTTGGATCCACTGGTCAGGAGCATGTGGATTTGGAGAGCATGAAAGAGGCAGTCAAGAGTGAATCTCATGAATGAAATCCTTTGGCGATAGATATATTTAATAATTTGAGGAAGGAACTCGATGATCGTCAACCTTAGCTGTAAGTTTCATTGGATAAAAGGATTCTGGAGATGGAAAATGAGGATAATTTTAATTTGGATCTTCAAATGGAGGATGTTAGATGTCCCAAGACTCCCTTAGTTTCATTATATTTGGAGGTGGTGTGCCCAGGGAGTGATATTAGTGTTGGAGTCTGGGTACTGGTTTATAATGATCATAGAAAGGGTAATTCTACATGTTACAATGTCTTGAGAAAATATTTAGGGGTTTAGTCTTGATTTGGAAAAGTCCTAGTAGGGTGGTGGAAACCATTGAGTTGATTAATCACATTGAATCATTATCGATTGATGATCTATTTCTGGAGTTCAAGGATGATCCTATCAGGCCCGCATGGATGGACAGAAGGTGTTCACAAGCGTGTCTAGTATAGGAGAAACAAAGGAGGAGGTTTTGATATATGGGTCTTCAAGCACAATGAGAAACAAAACAAGATGGGAATCCATAAAGAGAAGAAGTATTACTCATTTTTACCACTTCTAATTGAGAGGTGATCAATAAAGAAGTTGAAAGACAGGAATATAGATAGCGATGAGTCTTTTCAGCAGTTTATGTTAGTTGACATGCTTGAGAAATCATTTGAATTTCTTATGATCTTTGAAGAAAAGGTTGTGTAATAGGTTATGGAACTCAATGGTACTAAAGAGTAAGCAACCCAAATTAGTTGAAGGTCATAGGTCTTATACCAATGTTAACAGTGTCTCAAATGGGTATGTTTGGTGTGATTTTATAATAAAACTGACGTAAATGTGGACTATAGAGATACAATTCAACACCTCCTGGGAGAGGCATGCATACAGCTTAAAGATGTGTAACATGAACTGGAGCATCTAGTTCAGGGTCATATAGCCCCGAACATGGGGGAAGTGCTTTTAGAGGAATGTGTGCATTGTTTTGGCATAAAAAAAGTTACATAAATGTTGAAAAAGAAACTCACACATGCCAAATATAAATCCTTTAGGTTGCTCATATATAGTTTAAAGTTATGTTTCTTAGACCAAGATAATAGTTTATGGTCGTTGAGTTCAGTCTTGAGTAAACCTATGTGAAAGTTGAAAAATTCTATGGTTGGGCCCCTATTTAATGTTCGTGGGAATCACTATATATCACATAAAGATGGAAATCAGGCCACACATGTTCTAGAGAGAAACAATCTCCTATGTAGGTCTGACCCTTACTAAGAGAGGTGTCAATTTCTTGTATATTTTTGAGTAGTTGGCCGAGTATAGAAAACTAGGGCATTTTTATGTATCATGTGTCGAGAAGAATCAAGAAAAATGTAGTTCTTTATAGGTGGTATTACAGATGGCCTGTGAAAAGGGAGATATCGTATGAGGAGAGAATACCAATTTTTTTCTTTTTTCATCATATAGTTAGGATGATGATTCTACAGTTTAAGGTCATGTGACAAGACCGATCAATAAATTTAATGTCATGCGGTAAGAACAATGGTTGGGGGTGAAATATCCTAGATATGATTTGTACAGTGTGTCAAAATAACCAAACATGTATGCGTACTAGGGAGACACAACACCACACTACATATTACTAATAAAAACCTCAGACCAAGGAGAATACGACTTGAAATTATGGATGGACCTAAAGATAGAATGTTTGGGAATTCCAACATATCACATAAATATGTGAATCAGTACATACATTGTTCTTAATCACAGTAGGGTAGAAGACCAGTGCTAGAAGCTATGCCCCTAAGGACAAGAACAACATAATAGCACTATATAGTTTAGAGTCATATAGCATAGACCGTATGGTTCTTATTTTAGTGTCATAGAATTCCAACTAGTGCAAAGTGAGTATCTATGATCGATATGTGTAGTGTTTATAAATGAAAAACTTGAAATGAATGAGGACCAAGGAGGCCAATTTTCTTACAACACATTCCTAATAGAACGATAGAGAGGATATTAGTCAAAGGTCATAGAGTTTGGACCCCAAGGGATCCTACTGTATGGTCATAGAGTGTGGATAATGAGATAGTGCAACTCCTCTATGTGGATAAAAATCCTACCAAGACTCCTAAGACCATGTGATCCATTCCTGGTTTGGGAAAAAAGAAGAGGTGTTATGATTTCCCTATCACATGTAGAAGAATACAATAAGGGTGGCGAAATGTTGGGCTTATAATGTATGGACGATAATGATATTTCTTAGATGCACGAGGGGGGGGGGGTGAAACACCAGGGATGTTAGAGTTCCACTTCATCATTGAGAGGTTGGAAGGATGTAAATTGATACTTATGAGGACCAAATTATAGAAGTGGAGACTGATGTGTAGGACCACTTTTATCCAAGTTCTCAACATAGAATCCACCACTTCACCTGTCAATGGTGGAGTGTGAAAAAAAAATTGATTTCAATTCAAGATCAAAACATAAGATTCATTATTTCCAATGATCCATTAGGAAACTAGCCTAATATAGGAGGTGATCCAAAGTAAGATGTGACCATCACTATTAGTGGGTCGATATGGATGCGAAATATGGTGGGAATCCAAACCCCGAAAGACTATATGTAATGAGATGTGTCTTGAGGTTCCTATATAGAATCAGACACTTTATGACATGTGCCCCAGCACATTAGAGAATGTCAGAGATATAACCCAACTAAAATGGGATAAAAAAATGGCATCACAAATAGGTTAATTTAAAATTTTGTAGAAAATGGTATCTCTGTTAAAGGTCATAGAGTTTAGACAATTGGTTCCAATTTAAATGTCATATTCCAGGGATGCATATATGTACTTTTACATCATTTGTTAAGAGTGAAATTTTATGTAGTTTATTACAATGAAACTAGGACATTGTGGAGAGAGAGTTATCCTAGTGGTGAAGTTCATGGAATGAACAAAAAAAATTATTTGAATGAGGAAAAAATACCTATGTCCCACCATGCATGCTAAATGGGAAACTCAGTCCAAGGTGACAAATGGTTTGTGATCCTATGGCTGGCTTTGAAGAAAAAATGTATAGGTGTTGCTACATATCCCATATGATTTGGAATCAATCCATATATATTTATTGATGATGGAATGGTAGATAACTAATTCTAGGGTAAGTTTCATTTGTAGTGAGAATGCCGATGCTATAAAATTTAACATCATGCTGTTAAGATATTAAGAAATACATCTCAAACCAAAAATAAATGATGGCATGAATGAAATATCCCAATGTAAATTAGGTTAAGGAGTTCCATGAAACACAACCTGATCTTGACAAAATTCACACAGTGTTTAGAGTCATGATGTTTGGACTAGGATGTGATGTAGAAATATGTGGTGTGGTATCACCCAATGTGAATGAGTGAAAATAAACCCAACACCATGACACATATTACTAAGAGGAATGTTCACACAATTTAAGGTCATAAGAATTTTACTAGGAGGTGGGTATCTGAGAAGGGTGATATATATAGAGATATAGAAGGAACCCATCATGAATGAGGACCAATGGAGTCCAACAATACATGGCACATATTCAAGGAAAACCTACCCACAAATTAAAGTCAAAAGGCTTGGACTTGGGTTCTTAGTTTACCTTCATGTGCTTGATCTATTGGGTAGAGACCTTTTATGGTCATGCAAAAGGGACCATTAGTGCGGTTTACTTTAACATCTTGAAACATAGATGATGTAGCATAGTTTAATGTCATGTGGTAAGGAAGAGTCTATGAAGTTTTTATTTGTGCAATATAGACATGGTTTTTCTATTTGACATCATGTGGTAAATATGGTGTTAAAGATAATATATGTTGATGAGGCCTAGAATAGAGGAAATTCATGTGAACTACTATTTAAGGGTCATGGAATTGGTTGTAGGAGTGATGTGATTTCTATCCATGGTTTAAAATGAATATATACATTTGGGATAGACCTTATTAATGATGTAAGGTCCATTCTATTTGGTATCCAAATTAGTTAGCTTCCTTCCAACTATCATCAACATATAGAGATCCAAAACTATATCACCTTGGAGGAAATAATGGAGGTAATACATTTAATTAAATCATAGGGATATCATTTTATGTTTCCAATCTAGATTATACAAGGATGGTTCTTATTCTCTTCAAGGTATTCTGATTTAGATAAAAGATCCTTTTTTAATTTTTATGATGTATCCTAATCATAGATAGCTGTGAAAATCCTTGTAAAGTGCATCTTGATGGGCATGCCTACCCCTATTTCATATAAAATAGAATATGGAGTCACCTAAGTGGAATTACGAGTCATCATCTGATAAACCCAAAGAGGGTTGGGGTGCTTTTCTAGACAACTCTTCTTGTCTTGAAACACCATGTTCTACAAAATTCTATAGGGGGTATTTTGAATGCGTTGATCTATCCATTTTCTTGTTCTTAGTAGTGAGAATAATGTTTGTAATAAATGTTATAATTGGCATACAATTTCATTCACTTGGCTATAGGTAATTTTGTGCCATTATCAGTGAGAATAGAACAAGGGACCTTGAATTAATATATTATAAGGGAGGTCACGAATTTGACAACCAATCATGCCTTGAATTCCTTGAAATGGAAGAAGCACTATATTTTTGATGATGTAGTCACAATTGAGCTTATTTATTGCTAACTCATAATCTACATTCACATGAATAATGGGAACTTCAATCTCTTGAGCCGTCTCTAGTCCAGTGATGAGAGCCTGATACTCTGCCTCATTGTCGGTGTATCCTTCCACTAGAAGATCTAATAAAGAGGAACATCATGTGTAGTTGTAATAAAGACAATCCACAAGCCTAATCTATTAATCATGACATATTTAATAGTTCTACCATTCATGATCTAAGAGGAACCATCAAAATGAATCAACCAAAAAGGAATAATGTTGTTCCATGGGAGAATTGCCTCATTTTGGAAATCAATATCTAGAGGCATTTCCTCAGGAACTAGAGGAGCATCCAGAAAAGATTCCAGCACTGAACCCTTGATTGCATTATATGAAATAAATTTGATGTCAAAATGGTGAATAATCACTACCCAGAATGCTAATCAGAATTCCAATATCTGGAGGTTCAAAATTTTATTTAGAGTTCTAATGACTTCATAGAGATAGGTGGAATCAAAACCCGAGGCTGTAGTAGATACTTCTTGACCTCCTCAAATACAGTTTGGTACTCTTCATACTACTGATATATGGAACCTTTCATCATGAGTTTGGAAAAGGGATTACACTTTCCTTCAATATTCATGATGAATTGGTGTATGTAGGCTAAGTGTCCTTGGAGATATCCGAACACCTGAAGGTTTCTTGAAGAAGGAATTATGTGGATATAGTTGAAATTCTCAGGGTTAATCTCGATTCCTTTGTATCTTATAATGATGATGAGAATCAATCCAGAGGTCACCTATAAAGCACATTTCAAGGGTTTTATCTTCAACTAATGGGAGAGAAGGAAGTCTATGAGATGGAATTGATAATGGTGGGATTTGACCACCACTTTATACACATAGAATTCAACTTGCATCACAATTAATTTCTTGATGATACAGTGCCTACAACACTGATAGGTAGATCCTACATTCTTAATACTGAAAGACACCTCTTGATAGAATAATTTACCTTTTGATTCCCTAAAGGTGGATGAAAAATCATCTTTGTGGTCCATTCATATATATTTGTACCTTTAATTATCATTCATGAAGGAGAGATCCTGGAAACCATCTGTGTCATTGATCAACAAAGTCATCACTGTAAGGGGAATATCATCCTTTGAGTAATGGAGATTGAGATCCTAGAAGTTTATAAATACTACAATTTTTCTATTCTTCTTCATGACAAGGATGATATTGGATACCCACCTAGGGTTCTGAACTTCCCTGACAAAGCTGTTTTTGATAATTCTGTCCACTTTGGCCTCGACCATGGAACCATGGGATGAGTGCTTCTTCCTCATAGGATTGTTGATCTCGTGATGGTTCACACGAAGACCATGATGGTGGACAACCAACTAAGGGACCATACCTATAATCTCATCATATATACAAGAATACACAACATAGTTAAACTTTAAGAAGTCCACATACTACCTTTATTTGTCTATATGCATGGATTCACTGATCAAAATCGGCCTTATATCTACCTCAATATGAAGATTCACCTGGATGAGCTCATCGATAGTAGTGGAGATGCCGTAATCAAATGTAGGAGGAAATTACAAAATGGATTCTCGGACATATAATGCAAGTGGATCATCAACATGATGTGATTTCATTGATTGGTATTTTCCTAGAAAAGTGCTAGTGCTGGTCTTAGAGGTAGTGTAATCCTCATCAGAAAACCCCTACATAGTGGAAACCATGAAGAATAAGGCTTTGAAGTTGATTCCCTCATGTGTTAGACTAATTGGTCCAAGATTTATGTCAAAACAATGTTAAAATACTGGTTTGTGATGATCGTTCAACCCGTATTGCTGGAATAAAGAAGTTTGATGGATAGTTGTGACTATGCGACCAACATCTTGATACCTAAAAGAAGTAGGGGATTATAGTATTATAAAATCATGACTAATTTAGTAATAAGAATTAATCATTCAAAATTCCTTTAACTGAGGGACATGGTTACCTCTCCGCCCAGAATCGATGAATCAGTTCTCCAAATCTTTTATTTTAGCTTCCAACCGTTGAATTAGGAGAACAAATGTGTAATTGTTGTTCGTCCATGGGTCAGTTTTGATTAAGGTGAGGTAAAACTTGTTGGTATAATCATAGTGGTATTTTATATGGTATTAGTCCTAATATTTTTATAGATCTTCAAAATTCAAAAAAGTAGAAGCATCGCATTACAGAATTCCTACTCGACCATTGAGGGAGTACATGAGGCATTGGTGGTAGGAGGAAGGAACCATTGCATGAATATGAAGCTAGGGTATACCCATCATCACATTGTAGTCAATATCCAATGAAAAAACCATAAACTCAGTGTCTTATATTATACTACTAAATTGTGTCTTCAAACAGATCTAGGCACACAATCTCTCTTCCATCCTATCGTAACCCTAAATCTTCATGCCAAAGGGTACCAAATATTCTTTAGTGAGTCCTTTCCAATGGATCATCTGGTTTGGGATTAGAAAGATCCCATAACATGTGTAAATGAGAAAACAATGGAATTCCATGCCATTGAACTTTTATTTGATGTATAATGGGTAGATGTGACCCTTCATTAGAGAAATGTCATATTCTTAGGAGAATGATATAAAGTCCTGGATTTCTGAATGCATGACATCCTCTGTAAGGAATGTCTGGATTTCCACTACCTCAGTTTCAAACTAGAGGTGGATTTTAGAAGTTATACAAGGGATTATCACTTCTCTTTTGACATAAATAATTCCTCAAAGATTGAGAGTTTGGAAATAATTCTAGCGAGGTTCATCAACACATCATACTTTTGTGTTCAACACACATTTCTACCTGAAAGGGGGACACTTTGTAGAAGGAAGCATGAATGTCACAATGGGTGTAAAAATAGGGTTCTTGATGGTGTTAGAATCATTTTTATGATCATAAAATCAACCAAGAATCACCTCTTGTTGATTTTCTGTTAATTGAGGCCCGCTTAAATGCAGCTAATCAAGATAATATATCAACAGATATCACTGGTCAAAGTGAATATGTAATAGTAGTGGTGTATATAGTGGAGAGGGATATGACTAAGTGTTCTTAGCTCTATAATACCTCATGTCTGATATCAGTTCCATGCACTACGTTACTTGGATAACTAAACCAATAATTTTGATGAATTTCATGTCCTTGGGTTCCTCATTGATGATGTCATTCAAGGACATTCAGAGGGATTTCCTAATACTCCTCATAATTAGGGACTATGTAGGGATATACCAATTCAACCATATTCACAGAAACATACTTCTGATATTAATTGTTGGATTCAACTACTACCAGACTAATCCTATGTGTGATACCTATCTATGGAGTCTTAATGTTTATGAGGTGTCTTTGGTATCAGTGGGAGACTTTGGATTCCCTTAAAACATTGATGCATAATATTTAGAGATGTCAAGTGTTGAGAGGAGTATGTAGAAGTCGTAGTTGGAAAAGGAACATAGACTTATGGAGAGTCGAGCTAGCCTAGACAGTCATAGATGATTCCATGGGTGTTAGAAACCTCCCTGCAAGACATCAAGTCATCATACTTTCAAGTCCCTAAGATGAAGATTTGTTTCCATTCACCAAAACCTTCTCTATCACTATTTGGATCAACAGAGATATGTTATACCTATTCTAGGAGTTTTCCCAACTTGATAACACTATTTTGTATCTAATCTCGAATCCAGTCCTTGAACACATGACACATATTGATGGTACAACCATGTAGCATATGGTAAGGACAATATTTAGGGAGATCAATGAGTTTAGACTGCTGAGTATTTCTATCGTCAAAATACTTTTGGGATCCTTCATGTATATCACTACAAACATAACCATGTACCTTGGCCTATGGGAAGGAATAATTCTAGATTATCTTTTCCTAAGGGGGAACTTTGGGAGTTGGATTCTGGTGAGGAGGTTGAGGTAGATGAGGAAATGGAACAACATTACATTATGTGAGTGGTGGTGCCTACTGAGGTGGAGCCTATCAATTATAAGTATGTTGAGGTGGATCCCTCTGAGGTTGTAGTCCCCGATGAGTCCGTGCAAGGAGAGGATTTTCAAGAAACAAATCTAGTGGATCCAGAACCCATACTTGTATTATGATTTTTGTATCTGTCTTTGTGGATCTTCTTTTAGGGAATGGAGGAAACAAAGGATGTGCATACATGGACCACTACAAGAATTCCTCTAGGTGTTGATCCTTTTCATATAAATCTGAGAATACAACTTGGAAATTTTATGTAAAGTGGGTGGGGACCAATTGATATTTAACAGTTTGTACACAAATATTTGACAGCTTATCTAGAGTTAGTATCATGTTGAGTGAGTTTATGAGGCCTTCACACCTAGAAATGAATTTTTTATGTGATCATCTGACTATTTAGTACACTTGAAGAGTTCATAATTAAAATTCGTGTACATAGTGGAATTGAAATGGTCGAGCAAATGCATGTGAAGATCTAACCAGTTGGGGATGGACCTGATTGGTAACTTCATGTACCATAAAAACATAGGTCCTTCCAATATTATAATGAAACAATAGATCTTGGATATTTATTGCTAATCTATGGTTACCAACATAGTTTTTCAACATGATATAAAGTGGTATAGATGCGGTAGTAGGTCACCCATCCCATTGAAGGGGGATAAGGTTGGATTCATAAAATCTATGGGTGATCACATGTAATCCACCAATGCTCAATAAGACTTTACATAAGGTGGGATCACCACCATCTGCATTTCTAACGTTTCAAGACAAGTAGTGATTGAAGCTATCAGGTCATCCTGGTGGGGGTTTCTATCTGGATGAAGATTTTGAACCTCTAGGGAATTGGCGATCTCAGTAACATGATAAGTAGTTCTGGAAGCTCACAGAAGAATTTGTAGGATGGCTTGTGCAGTGTCCTATGGGAAATCATGATTTATATCCCAAGAGGGATTCTCACACTGATCAAGAAGATTTGGTGATGGATATAATCATCAAATTCCATATGATTTATCTCTTACTTTTTTTGGCTCTACAGGATCACTAGAGTCAGGTAGGGGAAACTGGAAAAGAAGGATCTATAGTTTCCCCGACTTAGGACGTGGATGAGGAGAATAATCTTATCAGGGACCACTATAAATTGGACATCACTTGATTAGAAGCTTATTTATGATCATGTGCTGAACTATATTTTTATTTCTTCAAGTAATGGTTTTCGGATCATCCTCAAACCTCAATGTGACATCTGATGGGTCCACGTTCTTGAGTGATCCTTTACCCTTGTCGATATTCCAACTGACTGATAATAGTGCCGAGGGTTCTTCTGGGTTGAGAGTCTTCTTTTTATGGTGAGTGATAATACATAGTGGTTCTATGAGATGATGTGTTAACCTAGTAAGTTGATCTTCATCATTTTCCTTTACACTAATATCCCATCCATAGGATACATGACATCAGGTATATTAAACCCGAAAAGACCTGGAATATCCTCAAGGTTTCCAAGTAAATCTGGATGCTGCTTGATGGAACTAAAGTGGATATTGACATAATGGCCCCAACAATGAAACTTCCAATGTCGTAAAAATTCCTCAATGATCCTGTAGGGCACTATGCTGTTATGAACACATCGGTGTTGTAGGATATAATAGTAACTAGGTGACATCAGAATCTTTTCCACTAGAAGTGCTGATAACTCTACCATACAACATTTTTGGATGATGTTGTCCAAGTGTTCTAGAATCATTTTTAAATCCAACTGATGATGGTGGTGGAGGAAATGAATCACCCAGGTGGTATGGTGAAATAACAACACCTCTTCCAAACTGAGGGAATTAAGAATGTTAATGTTGGGAACTATATTCAACCAAAACATTTATGACATCTTGCCAATGGTTAGAGTATCCCACAAGCTTCTCTAACTGGAAGTGGGACCCAACACTTGGATGACCCAGTCATTGATTGGAAGTGGTTGAGAATATTTAAATGGAATAGATGTAGACCGTTATAGTGGTGGACCTGCCAATTAAGATACTATTTTATGAAGTAACTGATCAATTCACATTGGATAATTTCTATATGGATGTGTAGACCTCATCATCCCATCCCTATAGGATAGGGTACTAACCACTACCTAATATATGGGGGCAGTTTTAGTCAATAGAGTGTCCACCTGGTGTTGGAGGTCTATCATATCAAAAGAATACTCTCAGTGATCTCGTATAGAGTTAGAGAATGAAGATGTTGATTTGAGAGATGCTTTCATGGAGAGACCTTGAAATGGAGACAAATATTCCTCCACCAATATATATATATATATATCTGCAAATAGATGTATGGATTTGGTGGATATCACCCTCTGTAATGATGATCTTCACCCACTAGGATCCTAATCTAGACTCAAATATAGAATATTTAGGGTATGGTTCCATAATTGGATCCTATTTAGATTTAGTTCTAGAGATGTGAATGGGATTCACAACGAATTGGTGCTTCCCAAAGTTATTCCATTGGCAATGAATGTTCTCCCTTATACCATGGGACGATTTTTTAAGTTAGAGAACTTTTTTTAGCATGATGAGGAACTTAGAATTCTTGTTTATTATTTAGTGAGGACCTCCACTTAGGTGGGATGATGTGAAAGGGGAATTTAGGAACATGTAACACATAATATGGGGAGTTCCTCCTCATTAGCCACTAGAAATTTACGCAGAACCTATTATTTTACATTTCAAGACATATGGAGGTCAAATGTATCAATTGTCATGAGAGTGGTGAGCACCTCAGTTATGGATGTGGGAGGAATGATAAGTAATTTCATGTGGATGGATTTTGACGTTGGAGGGAGGAACTCAACAAGAGTCCTCGAGAACATGTGGAGGACCTCCATGTTGATTGTTGGTGGAGTGGGGAGGACCTTTGGTTTGATGGGACAAGGTGTTAGGGGGACCTTCACACTAATTGAAATGATCATGGGGAGGACTTTCATGTTGACCAATGATATCAGGGTGAGGAACTTCATACAAATCATGGATGGAGTGGAAATGATCTCTGATTTCGTTGTTTCTGGAGAGTGGAGGACCTATACTTGAGCTTGGGACAATGTGAGGAGAACCATTGCATTTCTAGTCCACGTTGTAGGGAGGATATTCATATCTGTAACATTAAGAATGAGGAGGACCTACATATTATGCATGAATGAGGTGAGGAGGACATCCCCCTTGGTTGAGGTAGGGAACATGGGGAGGAATTCCTTGTTGGTTGAGAGAGTAGGGTTAACGTCTTCTATGGCTAGTGGTTTAGGGGGAGGGCTTTCTTGTTGAGTTTCATCATAATGGACTAACCTGTAATGGCTACAAGGGATGCTAATGGATGAAAAAGTCAACCCAACTCCCTTGTGAGGTGGTTGAGGGCTTGATCCCAATCAGGTGTCGATGATTCCCTGCTCTGCAATAGTAAGGACTAGCTAGAGTGTGTCGGGGTAGCAGGGGCCACAAGTGTAGTTTATGATGATTCCAACTGAAAATAATATTCATGACCATGTTCTTGAAAATGGAATTGGGTGAGTCAGATTGGGGCTGGAAGAGAAGGGGAATTATCCACCTTTTCTTTGTCCTAAAGAATTAGTTGCTTCCAACATTGACACAACCTAGTGGGATCCGTACTTGGTTGTTCTTGGGTGGTGGATATCTCCAGGATAAAATTGGTGTCCCCTATATCCTAGGTGTTGGAGAGTGATACAATAGGGCTCTCCATGGATAAACTAATAAAGT
The DNA here is from genome assembly GCA_963277665.1 of Viscum album. NCBI lineage: Eukaryota > Viridiplantae > Streptophyta > Magnoliopsida > Santalales > Viscaceae > Viscum > Viscum album. The sequence continues at coordinate 576,714,488 of OY728158.1, forward strand.
GTTTTATTGTAGGAGTGGGAAGAAATATCTCCCTCTATTGACTTTGGGGGCAGTAGTGATGGGTGACACATAATCCTATAGTCCTGGTGAGCCAGGACCATCATGGAAATGAATCCCTTCTTTCTCATACTATCATATGTTGGTTTCGATCCCCCTCCTATGGAATATTTCATAGTGTGAGATGGGGTGTGTATGATTGTAAAATGATAATGTAATGGATGATGTGGCGTAGGTGGGGTTAAATGGGATCATCCCATCGATGACTCTCCTCCCCCTATGTCGGAGGACACTGGGTGTGTGGTATCCTCTATCTTGGGTCCTACCAAGCAAGACGATTTATCCATCAGTATAGATTCATGTAAAAAAATTTACAACTCTCCAAAAATGTATAATCTTCCATGGATGGAGAGAAAGATGAACATTAACAATGCCAAAGATGGTGATTCCCAATGTTCAATAGCCCCAACTACCTGTAACTTCCACACTAGGCCCACCAATTACTTTGTAGGCCCCTATGCAAGATATCTAGATCTGGTAACATACCAATATATATAAATGATAACTCATACAATACTATTACCCACATTGAGGATAAGTGATTAACTTCGCGTTCACCATTTCTATTTTAGACACTTTCCACCAGTGTGCGTCGACCATGCACATCTCTATGGTCGTGTTGGCTGATGGTTTTCATAGTACCCTGCATTCTTACATTCAATATCCATGTTGTATTCATCACTTACATGGTGATGTATACTGATTAATCGAAATAGAATGATGAAATTTCATTTACTGCCTCTATGGATTTCTCCATAGAGCTCATTGCTGCATCTGGGTCTGCATCAAATATTTGAGTCATAGTTCACAAAACTAGTTCACAGTTCCATATATTTGTGGAGAAAGGTTAATTATGGTACTTATGTCTAAAAATTAAAAGGGTTCATGATAGGTAAATAAGCATTAGTTAGGATAGTAGCCTTGTTGAGTATTAGTGGCATTTCCAGACAACGAAACACTGGAACACGTACATTATTGGTCATAAAAAGGCCTCTCATAGGCATGGAACCTGAGGCATCCCACACCAATGGTTGTGTATATTATGATAGAAGAATTTCTTATGAGGGTTTCTTCTTGAATCATATGTTTAACATGGAAAATGACCCATGTTTGATGTCTTTCAGATATGATGAGAGAGGGAATGGTTATGATTCCCCATGGTGGTAGACCTGAGAGGTGGATCCCTAAAAGGGACCACAGAGATGGTTTACCACATGGTTGGTTAAGAGTGCCTAATGAGAGTGGACCTAGAGTGGTGTGTTTCATAAAGAGAAGGTTCCACACCCTAAAGGATGTTATAGTTTCTATTAAGGGAATAACAGAGAGGTGGACCTTATTGATGGGGACATTAGCGCATAGAATTGCATGGGATTGAACCTCGTGGAAGCTTCTTATATACCCTAAAATAGGGAACAACATCTGAATAGTTCTGATGGGTGATGGTGTGGGGATTATACATTTTACCTACACTTCACAAGAGGAAAACTCTTGGTTGGATAAATAAATGAAGAGTGAGACTTTTTTCAGGCTAGCTTCCCATGTGCAACTGATAGCATCTAAGGGGTGAAAGGAGATTACATACTGAGATGGCCAAGATGGAATACATGATATCACTAGGATACTAGGGATATTATGGATGAAGTGTTTTAGAACAATGGATTCAATGGATGGAATGTGAGAGATATTGGTCTCGAGCCTCATGGAGGTTTCTTATGTATCCTCATTAGAAGACAAAGATCATAGTCCCCATATTTTAGATCAAGTGATGAGATACCTAAGAAGGTGTCCCTTGAGAATAGAGAATATAGATGGGGACCCGAAGGAAGTTTAACTTCTGGGATGGGGCATGAACCTCCCAAGACATGGAGTGTGAAAACCCAAACCATTATCAGTGGAATTTTTCATCTTCTAACAGTAATTTCATATAATTTAAATCACATAACATCCCTTATAGACCACAATAAATACTTTAGAAATGAAAGAATAGTGTAATAATAAGTGTTTATAGGAGTTAAGGAAGTTATACTAATGAAATAGTATCTTGATACAAGGAGTAGTAATATGAACCTTATGAATAGTAAACCAACAGAATGAATAATGGCATCACCCATGAAAGTATAAAAAAATTTAGGAATCTTATAAATGGTAATATATTGGAATTATATCATATAATAAGTAATTAAATATTTGAAAAATTATTAATTACATGTTTGTATTTTGAAAAGTCATAAATATTTATGAGGTGTGAGGAGAAGAGGTGGTGAAGGGTTGTATTTATAATGGTGGAGTGGGGTGTTTTCCCATTATTTTATTTATTAGATTATTATTTTTCCTCAAGATTATGATTTTTTTGAGAATTATAATCAAATTGAAAAAAATTATTAATTATGGTTCATGATTTGTGGCTTAAATCTACAATAAAACATCTATTACCCCATAATTCATGTATTTAGAATTTATTTTAAATTAACGTATTTTACAATTAAAAAAAATAATGTATTTTAGAAAAATCCAAAAAATTAACCCTAACCATTTTATAATGTTTTTTATTAAAAAAGTAATTCCATTTTATGAATATAATTTCACAAATTAAAAATTTCAATTTTAATTAAAATTATCATTTACATGGAAAATAAAGATTCTAAGATTAAATATTCTTTTATAACACTTTTAAAAATTAATTAAGGTCTCATAAAAATATCATAGAATCATAATTCAACAAAATATTAATTTAGGAATACGTTTTAAAAAAAATTCTATTAAATTATTTTATTAGTCACAATTGTTTAACTTTATATTTATGATCTATAAAAATACCATCATTTAATTAATAATTTTTAAAACAATTATTTATGTATACTATGTTATAATTATATTATATTCCCATTTATAAGATGCATAAATTTTATTTATACTTTCATAGTTGAGTTTAAAATTCCATTGTCCGGTTTACTATTAATAAGGGTCATATTAATATTCTTAATATCTAGTTACTATTACATAGATAAAGGTTCCTTGACCTCTCAAAACACCACTTATTTCATTAATTCGTCATTTATAGATCTTGTATTGTGATGTAAAGATGATTTTATATGTTTTATAGTATGTGGAAATTATATAAAATAATAATATTAAATTGATAAATGTTTGGGTCATTACATTCTTCCCCCATATGAAATTTCTCCCTCTAAATTTTGTTTTACATTCTAAGGTGAAGAAATTGTAGGTTCTTTTCCTTTATCACTTATTTTGGTTCCTATGTTTCCTCTTCATAATTATGGTTCCCCAAAAGTAATTTGAATAGGTTAGTGATCATAATGATTAGAAATTTATCTCCATGATCCAAGATCATCACTGGAAGCTCTTCGTAAGAGTGATCATTCACCAAATGTACCACATATGAATTCAGTACATGTGAGGGATCCATTATGTACTTCACCAAGAGGGATACATGGAATAAATTTTTTACTAGAGACACAGTTGATGGAAGTTCTATTTGACAGGATACAACTCAGACATGATCAAATATATTGACGAGGCTGAAGTACTTGGGACTCAGTTTTCCTTTTCTAAAAATCTCACGATACTCTAACACATAGATATGCAGAGGAATACAATGTCTCTGAACATAATCTTGTGGTATCGTTGATGATTTTCTACAAAAATATTTTATCAACTTTGGGAATCAATGATGTTCTACTGAATGGTTTTACCCTTTTCCACTATTTTCAACCATTTCAGGTCCAAGACCCTTATATTCATTGACATCATCCTAACAATCCAATTATTTATAACCTTTCTCATAATTCTCTTCATATTGAGCCATTTAAAAGCTCGAGTGGAAATTATAGTTTCAAGGGAAATCATCCAGAAAAAGATATTGGTCCCATCCTCATTTTATATATGTAAAACGAGTTCTAAGCATGACTTATAGTATCGGAATAGTCTGCTCAAATTAGACATTAGTTTTAGGATGAAAGGCCATAATAAAGTTTATCTTAGTGATTATAGCATGTTGGAGACATTTCCAGAACATTGATGTGATTCTAAGATCTTGATCGAGTACAATAAATAGTGGTACTCCATATAGCCTTACCACTTGTTTGATATATATCTGAACAAGTAGATCAAATGATAAGTACTCTCTACTTTTGATAAACTGATATGTATTTGTAATACGATCCACAATAACCCATATCAAATTGTTCCCTCTAGATTTCTTTGGTTGTCCAGTGAAAAGTACATGGTGATGTTTTACCATTTCAATGTTTGTATGGGTAATGGTTTCAACGACCCTTTAGAAATTTTCAATTTATCCTTAAATTGCTAACATAACAGGCACTTTGATGTATATTTGTTAATCTCAATTTTCTTATTGCCCCACTAAATGTTCTCCTAGATATTAGGAAACATATTTGTGTTCCCTATATTAATAGAGAATGTTGAGATATGTGTGTCATTAAAATCTTCTACATTATCTATCTATCATATGGTAAACATATTCATGACCCAAATCTCATGAATACATCATCATCTATTTGAAACGCTAAGGATTTCCCATTTCTAATAGCTTCCACCCTTTTCTGAATTTTAACATTATTTCTTTGAGATCCTTTATCTTCTAAATAAGGGATGGTTAACCAATCATTTGATAAAATAATTATGATGTTTCTTCCTTAAGAACTCATATGTACATACTTTTTAGGTATAAAAATATTGGATCCTTCTCAATTCTAATCATTCATAGAGATGCATGATAATTTATACTTAGAGAATATGATACCTTATTTTATTTACCAAAATAGTAGTGAATTTAGACGTCATAATATTTGACGAGATATGACCATTATACTTAGTGGGGATTATGCTACTTCTATGTGAATATATGTTTGAGAATACTTGTGATCAGTATATATCTCACACTTCTCCCCATAGAGATAATTCCAGTATATTTTCATGGAAAAGATGAAAACTGCATTCTCCATATCATTAATGGGAAAGTTTTACAAATGGATTTTCAACTACCTTGAGGTGTAGGCTATAATTTTCTCATTTTTCATCAGTACATAGCCTAAGCCATTTTTGAAGCATCATTATACAACAAAAAGAGTTCTCCACTTGTCCGGAGTGTGAGTACTGGCACAATGATAAGCCTCTTATTGAACTCTTTAAAAATTTCCTCACATTCTTGAGTGCATAAAAACTTAAATCCCTCTCTTGTCGTCTTGGTTATTGGGTTTGAAAATCATGAGAAGATATTCAAAAATAATTGGTTATACCAAACTAGAATAATAAATCTATGGATCTCTATTACAGATAAGGGCATGGACCACTCTTTAAATTCCTTTTTCATGGTAGGGTCCACAAATATTCCTTTACTGGTGATAACATTCCCCAATAATCATACATCGTCCAAACAGAATTCAAATTAACTATACTTTTCATATAGCTTCTCCCTTAAAAAATTAATTACAATATTATTCAAATGCTCTTCATGTTCCTACTTTCTATTGGAGTATATCAAAATATCATGAATAAAAACTACCAATTATTTGAAGGTAATAACTAAATAATTTTTTCATTAATTCTATGAAAATATCTGGATCCTTAGTGAGTCCCAAAGGCATCACTATGAACATAGAGTGTACATACCTTGTTTTAATGGAATTCTTGGTAATATCTACCTTATAAACATTTAATTAGTGATATCCCAATTAAAGGTCCACCTTAGATAAATAACTAGGCCCACATAGATGATCCAACAAGTCATCTATCTATAGTGATGGATACTTTTTGATTATCATGATTTTATTGTGATCACGATGATCAATGTATATGATCATTGATCCATCCTTCTTCATGAAAAAGAGGACTTGTGCACCCCATGGTGAAGCACTTGAGCATATAAAATCCTTATCTAGATTATCCTGTAACAACTTATTTAGTTCATACAACTCAATGGTTTCCATTCTATAAAGTGTATTCAATATAGTTAGAGATCCAATAATATGTTCAATTTAGTACAGAACTTATCATTCGGGAGGAAGACTTGGAAATTGTTTAAAAAAAACATCATTTTAATCCCTCACAATGTGGATGTCATCAAGAATGATCATTTCCTTTTTCTAAATCATTTGACCAAGATATTATTTCTCATAAGGCAGTAATATCCACACATGAGTCGATGATTATGAAGGAGTTCAATCTTTCTCCTTACAATTGTAAATAATTAGAGGATGTTTCTGAATGTGAAGAGTGATATGCCATTCCCAATAGTTGATGTTGGATTTGTATAATGATAGAAAATCCATGCCCAATATAGAAAAAAACTCTAACAAAGAGATTATGAAAAGATTTTAATGGAGGTTGATTCCACAATCATTAACTGGGGAGGAGTGTGTACTTTGTATGTAATAATTTCCACATTGTTTTTTCTCATAGAAAACACAAACTCTAAATTTTGATGTGGTGTTTGAATAGTTATACAAAACATACAAAACATGAATGAATGCGTTAAACTAGAATCAAAAAATTTGTTTGTGATTATTGAATGAATAACCATTGTACCTATCAACCTACAATTTTCAGGTCCCACCTACGTAGTTGTGACAATATATGCCCTTCATTTCTTTCTTTGAATTTTTTTTTGATTTCCGCCAAAAACCATATGCTTAGATAATTGGTTAAAAAATGGCCATGTTGTATAAAGTTGTAACACTACATTATTGTTTGATCATTGATACAAACCATCCTTTATTCCTCCACATTAGTGGGATTCATCATATCCCTTCGGTAGTTCTTATCTAGATTCCCCATTCTTCCACATTTGATTCATTTCATGGTTCCCTTTAGATAGTTCCCTAGACGCTTCTTCGAAAAATTTTGACACGTGGGATATATTTTCTTCTTTCCATCATGGCATTTATTTGCGGATCCACCCATATTAGAATCCATTTTCTATTTTTTTCACTAGGACTATGAGTTCATTGAGAGTCGCCGATCTCTATTTCAACCTTTAGGGAATAATATATAGTCTCCTAAAAACTTTCAAAGTATTGAATCACCAAATCTTTTCATGTACTTATCTTTAGTATACTATTGAAGAGATACACCTTGAATTTAGTACTCATGAAAAATCCAAAGGCATATCTTTCAAGGAAATTTATGTTTTATTCAAATTACCTGATAGTCTCATCATACATATTCATAAGTCCAAGGAACTATATTTCCATCTTGAGATGGATGGTTTGAGGAAAATATATATTGAAAGAAAATTTATTTTAATTACTCCAAATCCATGGAATCAATTTCATCCTTGGAATTCATATTTTTTATCAATGTCCACCACACCAACAGAAAATTCTCTTCTTATGAGCACTAGAGGGAAAATAATATCTTTTCAACGGAGTTAATACATTATTATGTGATGAGGGGATTAAAATATCCACTTAAAATGTGACTCCTTTTATTCCTAAAGTATTCTATGACAACATTGTCATTCCTTAGAGAAGGTGGGAATTAAACATGATTCATGTTATTATTCAAAATATGAGCCAACTAAGAAAGTAATGTCATGAATTTTTTATCACTCATTCTGATCCTATTTGGAAAATCATTAAGTAAATTATCACATTTACTAGCACATTGATTTTTTGTCATAAGGTCTTCTATTTGACACAACTAACTAGGAAAAATAAAGGGAAATTAGGGGACATGAATACATAGCTAATAATCATGAAAATAATAATTTGAACATAAAGAGATAAATTATTAAAGGAAAATTATATCAAAACTTGTGATACCCTAGGTATAAATCTATCCTATAAATTATTTGTTTCCTAACATATATTATTATGGGATTGTTTTCCCTTAATAATGGTTAATAACGAGCATATGAATTTACCAAAACAAATCCACCAGGAGTGTCAAACTAGGTGCGCAGTAAGGCATGTTGTCTAGTACTGGGTTAGCCTAAGTCAAGATTGGAACACCTTGTCAGAGTTTTTACTACATGGTATATATGTGCCAGAACCAATTACACTTTTAATATCTAGAGAAGGATGTATTTTCAGGATAAACCACTTACTCTAGACTTACTATAATTTAGGGATGATTTACTAGACTTAGTATCATCCCTAAGGTTCTTAATAATGTTATGTTTTACTAGATTTAGTCTCATCCCTAAGGTTCTTAATAATGTTCTATATTTCTAATAGCCAAGAATATCAAAACCTTTATATGATACTAAATATAGAGACCCCATCCTTTAACACATACCATTACGTGATTTAAGAACAATTAAACATTAAATTACAAGCCACGGTCAATGATGTCTAGTGTCTTGGCAGACTAGCTACGCAAAAGTGAAAACATGGGACTATATAAACCATTTATTTAATTATCATCTATTGTGATATCCTAACTTCATTTTATCCCTTACATCTAGATATGATAACATTGGGATAGCATAAATAAAGGGATGAGCTAAAATCCCAATAATGGAATAAAAATAAGAATAAAGCTTATCACATGGGTTAGAAGGCATAAAAAGATGATATAAAAAAGAATGGAACTTGATTATCATATCATGAGATCATATAATCATGGATTCATATTAATGTGTGATAATCCTAAAAAATTACCTTTTCATTAGTCAAGGCTCATTTCACATAGTGGAGTACGATTTAAGGCTAACCACGAAGACCGTTGCACATGGAGCATGAGTCAAGGATAACCACCAAGATTGTTGCACATAACACCTAATGAAACATAACATTACCAAATTAATTGGAGAGATATCATGGTACATCCATAATAAAATAATCATGAATATGTGTTCCAAATTAAGAATCATACATATGGACTAAAACATAAACACAAGGGTTACCTATGGAACGAATTGTGTATCATAATAATGTCATAAAGCATAATAAGTGGGTGTATCAATAAAGTATCTGTGAAATAAAGGAATTAAACCATAAATTGATATTAATAAAATAAAATAGGAATATATCATGATTATTGATGTCAAACTAATGTGATAACAAGTAAAAAGAGTTTTTAAGAAACATTAGAATTAAAATATTTTAGAGGCTTTTCAGGAAACTTTTAAAGAGAATTTAAATGGGAATATGGAAAAATATTACATATAAAACCAGAAGTGAAACAATAATGTTATCATAATAAAATGATCTAAATTAGTGAAAATAAATATGGATTAAAATATATTATAGAGTGCACTATAAACTCAGAAGGAATTCCTAAGGTTCCTTTAATTCAAGCTTTATTATTAGGAAGAATTGAGTAGGGGAACTTTTAAAAACAGGTATATCCATGATGAAGAAGGATGAAGGGATAATTATAAATGATTTTGGAAGATGTACAAAAAATTTAGATGATGTACATAAAATTAAAATAGAATTTCATTTTGGTAAAAAGATATAAAGAGTAACCCAATGGAATAATGGAGGTTCAGGTAGAATCCCTTACCTTATGTCTGGCACGATTCTGAACATGATCTTAATGTCCAAAATAATAAAACTAAATCCATTAATTAATTAATTAAGAACTATTTATATATTCATTTGATTAATTATAAATTTATTATATTCATTTACATCCCTTTTGATGGGTTATGAGATTCAATTTCATCATTTAGGAGCGTTAGTTTCTGAGGTTTTCATGAACGCTTTACTTGTATATGTGTATGGAAAATCATGTAGAATGAGGGCTGTTTTATAGAACAAAACATATATTTTTTTAATGAACTTATTTAATATTAAAATTTATTTTTTTCAATAATTTTTTATTATTTATTAGATAAATTATTAATGTAATTGTTTTGGTTAATTTATTATTTTTGATCATCACAAACTTGTTTTTTATATTGTTAAATATTATGTATATCTACTAGGTATAGAACAATAAATATTTTTAATACATAAAATATAATATGTATCAACCATAAAAATAGTTTCATGAAAATCCTTGAAGGTGAAATTGAAATATGATAGCACGTCATTCACATAGGTGGTAAATCAGCACCTCACAGATGATGTTTTCATTTTTTGCATAAATGGAGGGGGAAAGATAGACGATGTCGAATTATTAAAATATAATAAAAAACTTATAGTATATAAAAGGTAATTCAGTTATCACACCATTTTTATGAGGTTATGTGTGGAGAGAAAAATAAAATAAAGGAACATGAAAAGAAAATAAAAGAAAAGGAAGAGAGTTTGACCTCTTGATCCTTCTTATTAAGAACCTGTTTAGGGGATTTGTTTTTGAATTTTATTAAGACCAAAAGCTCTAAGAAGTAGTTAGAGGTTTGGGAAGATTATTGGGATGAATTTGGAAATGGATCAAGCCATTAGAGGTGTGAGGATAGGAGGTGCTGAGGGTTGGTATTTAAAGTAGAGGAGAGAGATGTTTTCTCATTATTTTAATAATTAGTTTTCTATTTTGCCTCAAGAATATGAATAGTTTAAGAACTATAATAAAATATAATAAATTAATGAAGTATGGTTTGAGATTATGTGATAATATCATACATACACCCTATATTCCTCTATAAATATTGTATTTAGCATTTATCATAAATTACTATATATTACAGTTCACCAACAACTCATGTAATTTAGAAAAATCAAAAAAATTAACCATAACAATTTTTTGACATGTAGAATTCAGAAATGAAATATTTTTTGATTAAAATAATTTTCTAAATATTATAAATTTTAATTTTAATTAAAATCATCATTTCTATGGAAAATAAATATTTTAAAATTAAAACAGCTTCTATAACACTTTGAAAAATTAATTAAGTTCTCATAAAATTATCTTAAAATAATAATACAACAAAATACCGTTTTAATAATATGTTTTATAAAAAATTAAATTAAATTATTAAAATAATAAAAGAAATTGTAATTTAACATTTATGACCTATAAAAATACCAACACTTAATTATTAATTTTTAGAACACTTATTTTCCTATACTATGATATAATTTTACCATGTTACCATTTCTGAGTTACATAAATTTTATTTAAACTTTCATATGTGAGGTTACTATTCTATTGTAGATTTTACTATTCATAAGTTTCATATTACAATTCAAAAGTCTTGTTACTATTTCATTGGTATAAGTTCCTTTTCTTTTAGAAATAACTCTTATTTCATTCATTCATTATTTATAAATATTTTATTGTGTTTTAAAATTGATTTTATCTGGTTTATACAATTTTAAATATATAATATGAGAATTTTGCTTGTTAAATGTTTAGGTTATTATAGTATTGATATACATATGAATGCATTGGGATGTCACACTGTCTATCATAATTTTCATGGACGATAGGAGGGGTCTACTTCCTATCTAGAATATAACTATGAAAGGTATATGTGTTTGATGGGATCCCCCTCATGATGTATTTAAACTCAATATTTTTAGATCTTAATACATCGGTCTCATGAGGGAGGATTTTTGGATCATCACCAATTTTTTTGGGGATTTTTTTCATTCAACATATTTTTAGCATGTGGAACTGATTGGAGGTGCAATAAATTTATATTTCAAAGGTCCTTGAGTTATGTAAAGCTTTTGATATCACCATTTTATCATTAGAAGATGACACTTTAGTGATTTATAATTAAATATATGATAGCTACATTATCTTATGGTTGAATGTATATCAAATGTGTAGATTCATGGAAATGATCATCTATTGAGAGTACATCCATCATACGTTGCATGGATGAAACAATGTTGTAGAATTTATTGCTTTTTTGGATTCTCGGGGGAACCCATGTATTTTTTCACTTATAAGGGGTCTCTATGCTATGAGTTTGTGGTTCTAGTTATATTGTTTGTGGTTAGTCTTCATTATTTTATTCCTCCTTGACATTTTTTTGTATGGGGAAATAATAAATGTTTATCATTAATGATGAATAAAATGTTATTTATTTTCCATTCATTATAGTTTTGATGAAATTAATCATTAGGTATGTAACAATAACTATTAATATGTGTATATTAAAAAATTACAAGATACCTCAATAAATTTGAAATCATGAATATATTTAGTTATGGTATTCTATCAAGACTACAATACATAGGTTATCTTAAAATTATATCACATAGTCACGGTACTAAGGTTAGTGAACATGAATAATACATAAAACCACATAGAAAAATCACATGAATCACTAAATGTATATGTAATTATTATTATGTATATGAGTGTAGTTGGACCTTTGACATGAGTATATAAATATTTTCAGATGATAAGTTTTATTCTTTTTAATTTATCATATTCGATTTAACAATTTGGTTCAATATAGTTTTTTAGCAATATTAGTTATCATGATTAAAATATTCTATTTAGAATATGAGATATGTCTTCTTGTATATTATATAATTATTTTTTTTAATTTAAATGACATATACTTTAATAACATGTACATTACTATATCTATGAAATAAATTGAAAGGTAATATTCTATTAATTTAATGAAGTGGATATTTTATCTTATAAAATTATAAATTATTATAAATTATTAATTTATTATTGGATATTTTATAGGCAGAATAATTGATATAATATATGATATGTGAATTATCATATAGTTCATGATAAAAAGAAGAGATATGTGGCTATATAAACTGCTAGTTACTTGGTATGGGTCCACTAATAATCTTGTGGAGAAAGATATGGGGACTCTAACCGTTATTCATGTTATTACTCAAAAAATTTATCCAATTTTATCTCATTGTTTGTACCTTTTTAAATGAATGTGTAGTTATATTGTTTTGGAGAAGAATTAGAGTAGGAATAATGATACCTATGATATAGGTGACAAGATTTACCTAGTTTTTAACATCCCACAACTCCACATTGGCCTGATATATAGTAATGGAATTACTGGACTTAGGTGAAATCACCAAGACATAAATTTCTTGAATAAATTGTCATGTTACGCATTAAAATTTGTGGGTTTATTTAAAACTTTTAAAATAAAAAAACCATGAACTATAAACCACAAAAATCCAGTCATTGATACGATTCATTAATATATTATACAACTCAAAACATAACCAAAAAATTTAAAAATATCCTAGTACAATAAAAAACTAAAATACATACTATAGAATAACAAAAATAGAACTAAACTCAAAAATTGAAATGCGATATCTAGATAAGAAACCACCATCCCACTCGAATTTCCAACTCCACATTAAATTATTATGGTGTCATGAAGTAACAATAATGAACTCAGATTCCATACCTTTACCATTGTCTTGATATCTGACATTTTAAAACATACAATAGTGCCGAAATTGAGGGTTAGTCTATCCTAAGTAGGATTTACAATAATAATTCCGAAATCACACCACTTGGATAAGAACTGGCTAAAAATTTTAATATAAAATAGGTTTAAATATATATAATTTATTTAATATCAAAATGTTAAATAGGATCATAGGAAAAATTTCATAAAAAAATTAAACATGTCTATATTATTTTTCACATACAATACAATTTCTCTATATAACCATTAATTAATTATAAGGTGAATGGTCTATACTCACGAGGGGTATCATGTTGTCCAACCAAGTAATCACAAGGTGACCAATATCAAGTGGTCCAATGTCATATGCCCCTTCAATAGTGTCACTTCTATGGAAGTACTCACACCCACCATTTATAAAAAAAATCACTGAAAAACAATTTCATATAAAATATTTCATTATATAAATCATTACATGAAATATATTATATTCATAAAAACATACCTAATTTTAAATTCACTATTTAAAATTAGCACCTAATATATTTTTCTAGGAAACAATGCATTTCTATAATTTCAATCGATATCCCAAAATTGGTTTCCATCAAGAATAATACATATATTTCACAAATATTTCAATAAATTAATTTAAATAAAAATATTAATTCATGTTATAAGTTGTATTTATATGAAACAAAATCCACCCATATCTTAATTGTTAGTGAAATCAATGAACGATGCTAAAATTTCTAGATACCTACCTGGATATTATTCCTAATGATTTCAGATCTCCAACACACATTAGTTCACCTAGGAGAAACTCCATTATTAGAGGGAATCATCAATCAAGTCATGAAGGGAGTGGAGTATAGATCATAAAACAAGGGGTGATAAATCCCCCACCCATTGGGATTTCCTTCATTGAAAATTAAAACACCTGATTTTTCCTAGAAGTGTTATGGCCACTACTCTAACATTTACTTATCATGCTCCCGCATATTTTTTATAAATATATATTTGTTTCTATAAAACCCATAGTAGAGTGATTATTTGACCATGATAATACCCTATTTATAATATAAAATCATACTACCACATGAATCTACATAGCATACATCCCTGTGTCAATGTGATCCCATGTTCATTGAACTCAACCATGGTGTTCAATAGAAGTGATAATATACATAACCAGATAATTCATTTATAAAAGAATGTCCTATGTTCAACAGAGAAAACATTCCATGCAAACGATGTTTATTATGCCCAAGACTGTAAGATATTCCCAATAAGACTTGGACAATCAACTAAAAAGACAAATACATCCTATAATGATATTTATATTATTTCTAAAAACTATGAGACATTTCTATCCTCTTTCTAATAAAAATAATCTTTTATAATTTCTCTCGAACAAGGTTTGTTCTAATTACTGATGTTTCACATATTTCATTTTAATAATATGTAGTACAATAAAGAAAACCTATACAATGATTAAAAATGATCCTTATGTATCAAGGCCTAATAATTTATATTTAATATATAATCTAGTAAAGGTATATTATGATCCCATTATATAGAAAAATTAATAACACAATCCATATTCATATACTCTAATTTATGGACTATCCTTTTAGTTTTTCCATCTATTTGAGGGTGATAATACATGATCTTAGTCAACTATGTTACAAGGTATTTCTATAAGGATTTTCAAAAAGGAGAGGTAAAACTGGCTTCTCTGTAAGATTAAATTGACCCTCTAATTCCATGGATCATTAAAATTTACCAAATGTAGATTTTGGACATGACTTCCATAAAATTGGTTTCATGAATTTGGATGAACTAAGAAAATGTTTTGAGATGAACCACAATCACCCATTTGAAATCATTCTTCCTAAACATTTTTGGTAGAAATTTTAAGAAATTCATTTCCATATACTCCAATTTCCATAGGAAATTTTTTAAATACTACAATATAAAAATGAGATGGGAATTCTATACCTTTACTTACTAAAAGGTTATGAATCATGAGAGAAATTTTATAACATTCCTCCTCATTCCAACCCACTAAAAATATGATATCAAATAATTATACATAAACTCAAATTTTAGGGTGGGAAACCCATCTCAAGTAGTAGTATTTAAAATAAATATATTCATGCCAATCTATTAGTATGATAATCCAATATCTAGAACGTAAATCTAAACTCCAATAAATGGTAAATCCCCTAATAGTATCCACACCATTGAGTTTTCACCTCATGGTAACACATTGAGGATTATTATTCTAAATATTTCAAACCTCCTAAACCAAATTAGAAAACATGTTGTTTAGAAATAAAATGACAACCTCACCTAATTATTTATTGTCTAAATGTATATCATTTATGAATGAAATATGGTATCATTGATCTGAAGCATCTTTAGCCAACTGTGGATATGAATTTCTCCTCAAGGAATCCACTACAAAATTCTCTTTCCTGGTGCATACAAAAATTCAAAATCAATGATTTAAAGATATTACATTGATCTTATTATCTTGATTTTTAAATCTATTTTTGAGAAAATGTTTTCTAAAATTTTAATATCGGTATTTCTATAAATTTATCACTAAAATGATATTGACACCACATTATTAATGTATTATCTACCATATCAAAATCCAAATATTTAGATGGGTAGATCATATAATTAATCCAAAAATTACTTGAATATGTATCAATATGATCTCCGTGCATGAAGAAAAATCCCATAATATACCTTGTTTCATCACAATTGACAACATTTCATTATTTAGACTCTGAATACTTGGAGAAATTTTCTGATTTAAGTCTAATATTATGTTCATGAAATAATTTATATAATTTATCATTCCATTGGAATGAAACCCATTTCACTATGTAATTTTTCATCAACGAGGGAAAACATGAAAAATAACATAAAAATTTATTTAGTATCCAAATAAGGCATATCGATTTTTTATATCAATGAAATTATTCAGTGGTTTCAAAGAGAAAATATAATATATCTTTTTAGGATCTTTAAATTATCATTTATTAATAATTAAATAACCATAGACAGATAAATATTATATAGGAAAAATGCACATAGATAACATAACTTAAAATAAATTATCTCTCATGATACCAAACACTACAAAAAACTAATGGCCATGATCAACTGTTTTCTAAGAAAAAACTAGAACATCATTAATAAACACCAACAGAAAGGAATCTAGATAACTGTTAATCATATGATTCATAAGTTTGATAATGATAGATGGTTCATTATTAATACCAAAATTGATAACCACGGACTTTTAATGGTTATATCTTCTTTGAAAAGTTTTCTCCATGATATCCATCTACCAAACTTACAGTTGGTGGCACCCAAAATGTAATTTAATTTTTGAGAACCCTCAGTCTCCCCTTAATTGATCAAATATGCCCTAAATTAAATTAATTTTATACAAAATATTCATCATAACATGGTTGATATTATTATAATGCACACAATCCAAAGAGTTTCATCTCCCTTCTTAATAAAATAATCTTGTGCTTCTCATAAAGACGTGATCGGTCAAATGAACCATTTTATCTCTAACTCTTCCAACTAAACATTCAATTTCGTATATTTCATTGGCTCTATTATATAAGATAGAATTTAAATTGAACTTACCCCTATTAGGAGATAAATTTTAAACTATATATAGTTTTTGGTTGGAAGCCCTGGAAATTTTTTAGATAAAACATTCAAAAACATGGCCAATAATGTTAGTGAAATATCTATTTTTTTCTTGTGAATAGATTTCAAAGTAATTTCCAACATAGGTTATGATATTTTTCGACCACCAATGGGAATATACATTCTATAACGACCTTTAAATACAAATCTCATCAAAATTAATGTTCTATTCTATCAAGATATGTGAAACAAAACTTTGGAGAATAATATTCAATCTGGGCCTTGAACAATGAGAACAAATACACACACAAAATAAATTAATATACATACATATAAAGAATAAATATAACCTAAATAAATTCATCCCCATAAATATTCATAAAATTGGATTTACACATAATGTCTTAACATTCTCTTTTCCACGTAGAGTTCGTTGTTTCAAAACATAATGCATTATCTCTACATGAAGGAGATATGATTAACAACATGTGAATCAATAAATAAGTGGGATATTCCCATATAAAAAACCATTCATAATTGTATAATTTGAAAAAATTAAACCTCTTCCTATAGAAGGGCCTAACTGATCAATTTTCATCACATGTTCAGCTCAATAGAATGTCTTAATCCTTGTGATGTTATCGTTATTACCATATTGATAATACATAAGTTAATAATTTATGGTATTCATATAATAACCATGGCTCGATAAATTCTAATGAAGATAATTATTCTGGTTCACACATCCCATTGAAGGATATGATTCTAGGGAAACATGATATTTATTCCTAACACTCCAACTTGGAGCGTTGTGGAAATTAAACTTAATGTATACCATATGATTACAATTGTGGAAAGATCTAGGCGGTTCTATACAATATCAATTAGTATAATCAATAAGAACACATAGTAATAATCCTTTCTTACTTTCCAGTCAAGGAGGAATATAATTTTACCAGAAGGTATAATTATAATACATATGAGAACTACAAAAGTAGGCTTCCCTCTTCCATTTATTCTCATCATTAGAGTTCTAGAATGTTACCCACAGAATAAACATGCTCCCTAAAACTAATTCCCTATAGAGAATTCTTACTACCAAAATCGCTGTATTAACCAATCCTATATGGACAGTAATACAAACAAGGGTTATTTTTTTTAATATACTATCATAACACTGAAACAAAAATTTACTCCTACAAAGAATAACATGTAGAAACACAAACTTTAAAGATTAAAAAATTCATCAATTTATCCCCAAATTCTGTTACCAAGAGATTCTATTTCTTTAAACTGATAAATAATATTATTCTAGAAATTAAAAAGGAGTTAGGATAAAATTTTTAATAAAATTATTATTCAAAATCCTCACATGAAATGACATAGTCTTGTAGAGATTGGGTAACTAAATCTGACAAATTAAATTCTAGATCCTCCATTGTATATGTGTCTAATTTTAATTTAAACTAGATTAGTATCCCAAGGTAATCAAATATTCGGTTCAACATATTCCACCAAAAATTTACTTTTTCTAGTTAAAATTCCCCTCAAAATATGGGTGGGATATACTTTTGGAATTATACTTAATGGTACACATTTAGTGGATAATCACAAATCTTAATCCTTCCCATGGCCTGAAAATAATTGAATATTCATTGGAATAGTTATTAGTTCACATTTAGCTCAAGTGAACCTGCACATTCATCAACCACATCAGGTTGATTACTATGATGTCTACCTAGTTACATTCTATATATCAAAAAAATATACATTTATACAATAATTACTAATAAATAATGGATAAAAATTTTCAAATTATGATATCAACATAAAAAATAGTCATTATTTTTAAAATCCCATTTTTAATACTTTTCATGAATCATAAAATATGATATGATCAATGATTTCCTGATGGGTATTATTACTATCAATGCATTCCATTGAAGTTTCTGTATCTAAACCCATGACAATGAGATAAAAACTCACCCAAAAGTGACATAAAACATTTGTGTACCCAAATAACATGGTAATATGATTTCCATGATTAAGATGTTAATAAAATATTTCTTTTAGATATACATTTCATTTTTTGATGATCCTATCTACTTTCAACCATAAAAAAGATAAATTGTAACCATTTTCATCTAAAGGGCCAAACAAGATGGTACCATTTGAGCTAATAAAACAAATAGACCATCCATGACTGATAGCTATTGTCCCAAAAAGATAGAAGGATTGAACAAGAATAATATCATTTTTATCATCCCAAACCTACTCATTTGATTGTGATGTGGAAGTGGTGTTAATGGAATTAGATGAAATCCCCAAGGAACCAAAAGTTGAAAATAAATTAAAATAGCCTAAAGAATATTTGAGGGAAGATTCTCCCTTTAAAAAAATAAAACTCCCAAAAAATATAAACTATAAACATCCAATCACATATATGATGCTTCAGTAAATAGTAAAACTCATAACATAATAAAAAAATTAAAAAAATATAGAGAGATTGGGGAAATGAATAGGTATACTCTAATGTAACCACGAAACAAAAAAAACATGAAAAACCCATGTTTTATAAAGATATGAAACACATAATAGGCTCCAAAACCAAACTCTACATGCAATTCCCATTGTATAAATAAATTTACTAAAGAAAAAAGATACTTTTATTTACACGTGTACCAATATATCACATATACCCACACAAAACACCTCACATTGTGGGGTGTGTGTAAAATTAGAACCATTTATAGAAATTCATTCTGACTCATGCCGCTAGGAAAATAACTAGTTACAATATTTTATACAAAAAATATTAAAAAAAAGTTAAGACCATTTATATCAAGTAAAAAAATCAAATTAAAATATTTTATAAACTAAAAAATATTTCTAAATTATTTGGAATACCCATAATCTTTTTTCCACACACACACACACTTGTTGGACTAGTTGTTAGTTCCATACTCATGAATAGTCACTCATCAATCATTATAGTCTCCACAACATGAAAAATAATAGGTATCGCAATGGAATATTAACATTCTAAGGTCACATATATGAAAAAACTCACACAAAAAATGTATGAAAAATTACATGAAGAACCATCCCACATAAAAACTTAATTTATTAGATAATTTCAAGAAAATAGTTTTTATTAGTCAAGAAAACAATATTTAGAAAATCATTATTTATTAATTATCACAAAAGATAATTCTCCCAAAATACATTATATTTCCATAGTTTCCTGCAATAACACAAAATTGGTTTCCATCATGAATCTCACAATAATTTTTTTTAAAAAAAATAAAGAAATTCATTTAAAAACACTAATTATTCATTTTCTATTCCATGTAGTAGTGAGAGAGAATCCAACAACCTCTCAATGGTGGGAACAAATGATAAAAAACACTGTAATTTTCTAGATCTATGACTAGATCACCATTTTGACAATTACGAATCTCCAACACACTTTAAATATTTTAAAATTTACTTCTGGATTATAAGACATTGTCTATAAAAACATAGAAGATAGAGGATTTCATGATCCTAAAACTGGAGAGCTTCATAGTGGACCTAGATTAGGAGACTACTAGGGTTATTTGGGTTCACATGGTTATAGAGGGAATAATGGGTACATGGGGTCCTTTTAAAAGTTACCTAATAAACACCATAGAAAAATACCATATAAAGGGTTAGTTTAGTCATTTAAGACCCATATTTTATACCCATGAATTAACCAACCTCGAATTTTCACCCATTTTTGATATGTTGAGATCACATTCATTCTACCCCATTCATCTTGATGTATCACTTACCTTCTATCCTAAAAAACTAATCCATGTGTCTCCAATTTGTCGTTGTGGCTTGTTCTCACATGGTTTTTCCATGTTTCAACTATAATCATATAAAATTAATGGTTTCTATAAGAAATTGATTATAAAGAAATGATAACCAAATCTATGGTTCTATAAATTTTATGAATCTATTAGATTTATTTTTTCTATATTCTTTGAATTTTTATGCTTGGTGAGTCAAATGTAACCTCATTTTTTTTCTTTTTGGATTAAAGATCTATGAATTAATGTGATGAAAATCTATGAAATCACAAATTCTAGGTGGTCCACCAATCATTATGGTGGAATAACACATAATCCTGTGGATCTTTGGTCCATTTTATAACTATATTGTTGGTTTTATTTCTTCATCATATCAATCATGTAGTGGGTTATCCTTTTAATGTTTTGTGGAATGGGAACTTGTTTTAAATCAAGAGTTCATAACTAATTAGTTTTCTCTAAATATTTATTTGATATAAGTGATTTATCTACATTAATCATGTTGAAATATAATATGTTTATCATGATATAAAATTATTTTCAAGTATGTATTTTAATTTTATACATTCATGGAATGATAATTTTGTCTTCATTTTTATAACATATGGGAGGATAATTATTTATATTGATCACTATTTCATTATTCCACCCTTAACTTGATTTTCATTATTTATATTATTTTTTGTTATGTGACCTATTTTTTATCTTTCAAAAAAATTATTCAAGTTTTAATATATCCATATTGTGGTATATGAACTACAAGATGTAAAATAATGGTTAAAAAATTAGAGATTCGTATTAGGAGATGATCATAATTTCCAATCACATTATACTAATTCCACTATTACCTACGACTTACTTAAATATTATCCTTGAATATCTATACATAATTCCCCATCTCCTGATTTTTTCCATCGAACTTGGATTATTTTTTCACTAATCTAGAAATATTTTTGGGTATATATATGATATGTCCACAAACATTGACTTTTATATAAATTATTTAAATGTGAAGATATAATGATGTATTTTTTAAATAGTCATCCAACATAATCAATAGAAATTATAAAAAAATTGTAATTGTTGATCCCCTATCCAAGATTAATCACTTTAACCCATTTATTGATGATTTTATAATAGATAATCATGAGAATTTTTATATTATAGATATTTTATATCTACATCATGCATAATATATAATAATTTATAATAGAGACAAGTTGTTTGAATTTTTACCACAGAAAGCGATTTAATGGGCATCGATTATTAAGTGAAATTCAGAACAGGATTTCAGACATAGAGTAATGACCAGTCCAAGAAAACTAATCATATTTTAGACATTATTTTCAATGAATTAATTATTATTTTTAGTGTTTGGTGGGAGGGTCACCAATCATTTGTTGTAGCTACCAGTTTTCTATTTAAATGAAACTCTATCAAACTCTTATTAGATGAACATGTCATTATCCTAAATAATTTTTGAGATAGAATTTTTTTAATTATTAAGCATATAATATTCTAAGATATTATCATGATGGTACATTATTTCATAAATACCTCATAACACATATATGTCTATATGAGCCCTATCACAATCATTAATAGAAGACCTTCATATTCAGGAATGATGATCATTTATTCCATTTGGTTTCACAGAGCATGACCCATCTGTAAATGTAAATGCATAGAATTTTGATTGTGATATTTTTAAGGCCATTTTATATCATAAAGGGAGTATAAGAAACAACCTATAAACATTATATACCAACAATTTTCATGGTAATTAATAACACATTCCATGATTTCAAACTACATAAGAATGTACATAACACTTACAACATAATTTGGTACAATAATGTTGAGATTGAATATGATGTGTACAATATGGAGTATATTATCTTTATCATTTATAATATTAATATTGTATTAGGAGACAAAATACTTATAGTTTTAAAGGTAAAATGTGATAATGTGAATCTCAAATATAAAACATGGGATTTGAAGACTAAAATGATGGTACAATGTATTGAATTTTTTCCTTATAAATATAGTTGAATATTATTATGGACACAAATACTAATGGTGGGTGAGGTATTAAAATCCTAAACCATTATGTATAATAATAAAATTTAATTCTGGGACATATTATCTCTTTTCTGGTATAACAAGAAACTGTGGTTCACATATAGGGTATGTGTTATGAACCAAATCGGGTTATCTTGGTTCTGAAAACCTGAGTTGATCTGTAGAAAGGCTCAAAATTGATTTCCCAATCACTATAAGATGGTTAAAATCTCTTGGGAATCAATATCTAACATTGGGTTTGATAATAAAACTAATAAAAAAATCTCAAAAATTAAATATGAAAAATAAATACAATATTCCCAAACAATGTTAGACAATATAAGTCATTTATTATAAAAAAAAATTGGTACAAAAAAATAGATAATGCCAATTATATGAGAACTAAGAAACCCATATCTATTTGAAATGTGGCATAATATCCCACCATGTAACCCTTAAATATCCATAACCCATTGAAAAAAATACCTAATGCATCTCTGTAGTGTACTTCCTTCACATTCATTAGATAAAAAATATCTACAGTCATCAAAATCTATGTGTATAGTGTGAGAAAAAAAGCCATGTAGGATCCCATTAAGTATTCTTGATGCATAATTATTTAAAAAATACCAATAATGTTAAATTAATTAAATTATAGGAATTAAATATGTATTTATATAGTTTCCAATAAATTAGGGATTTCTACCCTTTTGGAAAAAAGTATATAGAATATATAGGGAATCAATTCTCATATCACTTTTTAAGAATAAAATTCTCATGGGATTTATAAATAGTAAATCCATAAAGATCTCCATGGAATGATGTATTAGTGTAGTTTTTTTCTAGGTTATTATAGACCCTCAATAATAAATGATCAAAGGACTAAATGCATTGAATTATATAGAAGATAGATTAGGGAATAGGAGAACAACCTAATAAGTGAGCCCCATTAATAAAACTTTTAGTTTGAGTTTTAGTGTTTGTAAATGTTATGTTGATGAAAAACATGCATTCATGCTTGTTAAAATCAATTCCCCTCCTAGGTATTCGAGGTTTCTATTTTCTTTTACCCACACTTAGAGCCTTCCAGTTTTAAATATGGCCCATTCTTGGTGGATTTTATTTTTACAGTTAAAATTATTAGAAAAGAATACAACACCTAAATAATCAAACATCCAAAATTCACAATAAATCTTTTTCTAAAATCCATTTTCATTTAAAATACTATGTGGAGAATATATTAACAAAGTAATCTAAAAAATTAACACTTCTTAGATAATAGATGATTCCAAGAAAAATTTAAAAAAAGAATTTGGAATGAGAAAGGAATAATGGTTTAGTAAACATTGGATTTTCATTAATCCACCCACACCAACGCTTTGTATTTCTAATAATCAATTAAGATACTTGAAAATTGGAACAAGAATAATAGGAATCCCAAAAACCATGGAACCCATATCATGAAACCGAGATTCAAAAAACAAAAGATAATCATATTCAAGTAAAACAGCATAATTATAATATTTTTGGTGAAGAACGTGAATATATAGGTAGGGTTGGTCTCTACCATCCATTATCAAAATACATATCTTTAAAAATAAAATATCATGATAATATCCATAGATATATCCATAATATCTCCAATATATGGTTTCTTTAAAGAAAAATAGTTATGATCTATGAGAGTGTTGAAAATAAATGAATTAAAAACTCATACATAGATATTACAATATCAAATGCTACAATATCCACTGGAATTGATCTCTTGATAGGTCGGATTAATTAAAATACAAAAGGATAATCATTAGTTCCACGAACATTGAATATAAAATGAATAATTATTCCAATGAGAGACATATTATTTTTATAAAATACTTTTTTCATTAATTAATTTAAATGAAATGATTTGGACAAATGGTTTAACAAACCATGCACTAATTTTGCACCCATTTTAGTCCATTGGGTGATGTAAAATTGGTTTTTTCAAACAATATGACTAAACATGACGCAACAAAAAAACACTCTCCTAAAACACCATAGTCCTGTTGGATTTTAAATAATTCTACAGGGATTTGTCAAACCATGCGCCCACAGTGTACAAGCATAATTTTTTAAAAAACTCCAAAAAGTATGTAGAACAACACAAGAGTGATTTGAAATTGAATATGTTAAGAAAAATAAATATCAGTACCAGAAATTGAAATCAATATGAGGAATGTATCCCCATCATATCACTTTTTGACACTATAAATTTTTTATTACAAAGTTTGATAAATGAAATTATGTGGCCATTTCACCCTCATCAACAATTCATATTATTCATCTAAAAAATCCCACAAGAATTATTCCATAAAAAAATAATCTGAGAAATTGATTGAAAATACCACATGGAATCATTTTTTATGAATCTAGAAAATGAAGTAGATTCTTACATACTAACTTGTCTTATTCCTTATAAAGATATTCTAGATCCATCACAAGAGAGGTGTTAGTTTAATACTTCTTATGATCAAACACATGAAAAAAAGATGGAGAAAAGTAATCATAGATGATAATTATAACTATTAATCCATAATTATATTATGATTAATGAAATAAATAGTCTCATGTATCTCATACATAATTTCCCTTTATTTATAATACACTGATGACCCAACTGAGTTGAAACATTCAAGAACACATTGTAACATATAGAAAATTTTAGAGGATGGTTCCAATGATTAACATAAGATTTATATGAACAATATGAAATTTACAATCATTAGTGAATAACATGATTCTTTACCTATGTGTCCGGAATAATTCATTATCTCATAAGAGAAATTTCCAACACCATATACTTACTAATTGTTGATTTTTTTTTTCAAATTTACAAATTATGAAGGGGATCAATTCTAATGGAAAACAATTAATTATTGGTATATGAAAATAAACATTTAATATATATCTATCTATATAATATTTAATATCCATTAAGAAAGCGCAACTATATCCTCCAGAATCTAAACAACTAACTCTTTCAATCCATCTATCTAAGTATGGAATGTTGTCCCCTTTTTATCATGAGAACTTATCACCTTCTTGAGGACCCTATGAAATTTTAATGTAAATCAATATTTTTTCAATCTATTAATATTGTACAATACCCAATGAAACCTTATGATATATTGAATGTATAGATTTACCAAATCATCAAACATGGTATTTCCTCAAATTAGAATATAATGAATTGAATTTTTATTCAATCAATAACCATTTATATAAAATTATTCCCTTGGTTATTCCATGATAACCCAATGATGAAATCCATAAATATCTCATCCAATTTCTATGTATTAATTGGTAGAGGAAAATTCAATCCAAAGTTCCTTTTCTTCTAAACAATAATCTGACCTAGACACCAAAACTTATGCATCATATTGTTGTAAATATTCATTATATCAGGGAAACAACTAATTAATAATAATGAAAACCTTCCATCACAACCTTCCCCCTAGATGAATAAATGAAAATTAGTTTCAAATACAATGAATGCTTTCCAAGTATAATTACTAATTGAAAAAATTTCTTTAACATATAACATGTTCGTAGTACTAATCAAATAATTATACCACACTTTTTCATGAATAATAATCTCAATATGGTATTTTGTTAAATTTATTTCTACCTATATCAACAATAGTATCTTACTTATTCTCATCCAAGTGCATTTTCATAATGAGTCCCATGAGATTCCATGCACATTTAGATTCCTTAAATTCATGAGAATGAATTATTATACAGAAAAAATAAATAAAAACATTATCCATTCCTTGGATTTAGTTTTTTTTAAATTTTTAAGGATGAATATACTGAACCCATCACCATTTCTTATGGTTCACTTAATTCAATGAAAATATTTAACTCAATCTCTTATGGTTAGAAAAAAATAATAAAACCTTTCCAGAAAGAAGTATTTTGGATAACTCTTGAGAGCATGAATTAAATCTGAAATTCCTAAATCTTGAGTAAGTTAACCAATCTCATTTTTTCATGGATAAAATGAGTCATATGGCAATTCCTGATCATCTAACATAAGAAAAAAAATCCTAAACCAGCATATAAATCATCACAATACACCATAATTGTATTTCCTACTTCTGGTAAAATATAAATTGGAGATGGTTTCAAAAGAATCTTTAATTAATCAATAAATATTTTCCACCTAAAATCCCATGTTAACCTTTCTTCATTATTTTTAATAGAATATAATATAGATTATGTTTTCAACCATTCCTCCACAGACTGGAGATAATATCCTACACAACATAAGGATTTGTAAATATCAAATCCATTTCATGGGAGTTCCCATGGAAAAGAATTTTTTTTCATTTTCAGATGAACATATATTCCATGTTTTTAAAAAATATATCCTATGAAAATATGTTTTATTATCTTGAAATTATATTTTGAAAACATTATATAAAAGTGGTTATCCCTCTGGTTTTCTAAAATGGGTTTTATTTAAGGCTCATGTTCTTCATCATTTCTCAAGAAAACTACATTGATGTTTTTTAATACCATTATTTTGATATCAAAGTAAAAATAAGGAAATATGAATCATATGGGACATAGAAATATCTAGAGAATTAGCCAGAACAAATGACATCATAAAATATAGAAAGATACAATCCCTTATCCTAAATGTGGTCTTTGTGAAATCAAACTCCTTAACTCTGAGTTGATAAAATCCATGTTGAAGTTTGGTTTTTGACAACCAATTTTACCCATTAATTGATCAAATAAGTAACAAATATGGTTAAAAAGTTACTCATTCATAATTGGTGCCAGATTAGGATTCTCATAATCAGTTGAAAAATTACGAGCCCCATCTTGATTTTTTGTGAAAAGTTCAGGGTCATCCCAAGGTGACACACTAGGATGTATGAGCCTTCCGAATATAAATTATATTACTATAACATTTATTACAACAATTCATTAAAAACTATATCTATGTTTTAATATATATTGATTGAGTTACTAGTACTAAATCAATTGATTAATAAACTCCCCCCTCTATTTTTAGAGAAGTGAAATTTTTTGGTAGAACATAAACAAATTAATTAACTTAAAAGGATTATCATAACTAGTATGTTAATTCAGTGGTTCAATTTGAAAATATGAAATTAAATTTATATAATTTAGAAATAGAGATATGGATTATGTATATATTTTGTTCTGTTTTTCTAGGAAAAAAGTAGAGTCCCCATCATAGTCTATAAAGAGTAACCAGTGATGATTGTAACCAATATATTCTCTATGTTAAAAAAACCAATATATTCCGAGGATAAAAAATGAGATAAAAATTTGAAACTATAAAATCCTAATGTAACTCAACATCTATTATTAAAAGATAACATAATATACATTGAAATTAAGGCTCCTTCCTCATTCGAAGAGGCATTTTCAACTCCATTGAAAAGATCATGTCTTCCATGAAATGATTAAGAATATTGAAAATTAATGATTATATAATGGAATGATAGGTAACTATATAAAAAAATGTATATTCTAATGAAAAATAATTAATGATAGTATATATCCTAGTTATAGTTCCCTCATCAAAATCCACCCGACATTGTTACACCTAATGCAATTGATTTTTTCTAGAAGCATGGGGATAAAAGCCTATAGTCAACAAAGAATCTAGATAAACCAACATCACTTTAGTATATTACCATTATATATTATATTTTAGAGAAGTATGAATCTGGTGGTGAATCTATAAGTGATCATAGTTTCCACATAAGATATGTATTTTAAGAGGTGCTGGAAATGACCTCTTATAGGCCACATGTTTCAACACTGCTAGAAATTAAAAGGTCTATTTATATATATTTCCAATTGTGTGGTATGTTTCCACTACTTGGAAATAGTATTGAAAGCCTAAAAAATTAAATTCCACTTTCTCTTAATTATAGAGGATCCATTGAATCCACTACATGGTTTAGAGGAATCCAAACTATCCCCAGCAGACCTTCCAGGACAATTCCTTCAATTTTAGCTTTTCCTACAACATAAATATATGATGTGAGACTAATTATATTTACATGAGATCTAATATCCACGTACAAGACCATATAAACATTTTGAGCATTTATCTTATCACATGATATAATATTGGTAGAGAAATGAAATATTTTAGTGAATCTATTAGAAGAATGCATTATACCGTGATCCCCTTATTGAAGGTTGATAAACTCCATGATGTTATAGACTATAAAAAATTCGTAGATAAACATCTATAAAAAATGTTCTTAAAAATTTTATACAATCAAACATCATTCTATTTTTCTGAAAACACTATCCCCCACTATAACACAATATAACCTTAAAGCATAATGGTGGGACATTTAACTTTAAACTATCTGAAGTTTACATGTAGTCAAAGATATTTTTGATCTTCTCCAACCATACCTCTAAATTATTATGGTAATTATTTATATGGGAGGAAATTAGTTCCATAACAACTAAACTATTAGGATATATATTTGTCTCCTATATTCCATAATTTCACTTCTCTATTGTGAGATGGGATGGGGTCAACACTATTTCATATAGAATGGGCTACTCACACCACAAATTCATCAATATTTTGATCTAAATAAGGTTTCATAATGTAAAACATATGATAAAACCCTCATAGGGATCTACAGGTATCCTTATTTGGGGTCTGGTACTAATTCATAGAAATAAGAGTTACCATTATATAGGTGTGTAATCTTAGTTTGATTCAATATAATAAATGTAAATAATTGATATTAGATCTATACTCATCAAAAAATACATATTCCCTAACATCATGTAGAATGTTGAGGCTTATTATTATGAGAGTTTTCTAGACACTCACTTGTAACATACTTCTTATGTATTCATAATTCTTTCTCATATATTATTGAACAACCCTTGTAATGATGATCATAGGTAAATACACCAGTATTTCATACTATTTCGTTATCAACTAATCTGAGATATCCCTGGACTAGACACCTGAGATGGCCTGTGTCTAGGGATGAATGTAATTCCTAATACCCATGCTCAGAAGACAAGCATTGGGGAATCACTAACTAAATTTGGAAAAAATTATTACCATAAAAATTAAAATTCTCAATAAATGGAATATATAAAATAATGAAAACACTCTTCAATAATGTCATATATTATAAGTCAAATATAATATGGAAAAATATGTTGAAATAAAAAATCGGTATACCAAAGTAGTTGAGACCAATAATAACATATGTTCATGTGATATAAGGGAAAACATCACACTATGTCCCCACCAAATACCCACACCACACTATAATAGATACTTCCCACCTCAAATAGGTTCATTTCCATTACTTAGGTTAGATAAAACAAAATATAAAAACTCCCAATGGTATGTTCATTGTGTAATAAAAATAATCCTAGTAGAATCCCATAATGGTTTTTAAAAATTTACATATTTTTTATAAAAATATAATTATTTAATTATTTTAAAGGAATCAAAATTTTTATTAACTTTTTTAATAAATCATGGATATAAAAACTTTTATAATAGTTTATATGATACGAATAAACTAGAAATTTTCCTATAATTTAAAAATATAACATTTCTCAAGGAATTTATTAATATAATTCCAAAAGGAACACCATGAAAACTAGTACTATGTTAGGTAAGGTTTATGATATCCTGGATACTTACACCTTATTAATAAAAACAATATGTGGGAAGAAATCCCAAAAACAGAAGCCAATTTATAGGAGAACACCACAACATTTGAATGCCCTACCATAATAATGTTTAGTCAGAAATATAGATTTATTCTATGTTTGTTATAAAATCATCATTTTATCCTGATTATAAAAAAATATAACATCATAATTACCACAATTACCCATGTTTCATATCCCAAATAGAGGATTTCTATTTTATAGACAACCTACATTTGGAGGATAACAATTCAGTACTCCAATGATTTAAATGGAATACCACACAACAATAATTAAAAAACATTTCACAATAAAACCTGATTTGAAATCCATTACCATTTTCCATAGAAAATTTTAAATGAATTTTATAACCAATTCCCCAAAAATAATATTTCATTAATAATATATCACTTCAAAAAATTAGAATTCCAATTTGAAGTGTGAAAAAAATCAAGTCTTGATAAAAAATTTCTTCTAATGAAAACACCCACCACAAATCGTTTTATTTCCTACAAAAAAATGTGATCTACACCAAGTGGAATAATTTTGACAAGGACAACCCTAAGCTTTGAAACCCATATCAAGAGATCATGACTTAAAAAAATTGATATTAATAAAGATAAGGAAAACCACATACCAATATAATTCTCTCGGAAAGGAATAAATATATTGAAATATCTGGTATCTACCTTCCATTAATACAATGTATCTACAAGAAAATGCATTAGATCGAGAAAAAGGCCACATATCAATCAATAACCTCTTGAATATATGGTTATTTTTTGGAAAATAAGAACATATCTAGAATAATGATGAAAAAGAATAAAGAGCTGAGTCTTACCTTGAGTTCCCTAGATCCAAATATAAATGAACCATTAGAATTTATATTTAAAATCATTAGTATCCTCAAAATATATAATTTTTGTAATTGGAGTGGATTAAAAATGACCAATGAGGATGAACGTGTCTAATAGAAGATCTATCAGGTTTTTAAAAAAATTTTATAAATAATTAATTCTTCTCTCATACATTTTACACATAGTTTAGAAAAAAGTATACTAATCATACACCAATTTCTAGAAGAAGGGAGAAACCATATGACTTAATTTTAGGATGTGACTAACTACAACCACCCCAACAATAGTAAACCTAATCTCATTTATAAATTATTATATTAGAATGGATAAAAGGGATCAAATATTAGAGTATTTATCTATTTATATTTCTTCTATTATCATATACATACATGATATCCATTTTATATTGAGAATAAAATATATAAAAAACATATAATGATCAAAATTAGTGAAATATGTCAAAAAATATTCTTCAAATCCAGGTTAATGGAAAAAATAAAGGGTGATCTCATATACTCAATAATGGATACTTTTGGGAATATATAATATGTGTAAATAAAGAATAATCAAAATAAGAAGGTTAAAAACTATAAACACATTCTATTTCATCAATAAAATAAATATTAAATAAATCAATGGTTTATATCAATGTTTAATGTGATGGATAATAAAAATTAATTCTCAATAAACTAAACACAGTCTATTGGATTTAATGATCTGATACATCAAGATATCTCAATGGTCAAGAGCTTGTGCCAATATAGTTTTGAAATATGGGTAAAGATCCTTTTAATATTTTGAACCAATTCATTTCATTAAAATGTACAAAACATAGAGGGGTATATTGATCTAGTCCCAAAACGAAAACTCATGTCATCTGAATTCCTCATAAATTTAATGATAAT
Organism: Viscum album; assembly: GCA_963277665.1. Taxonomy (NCBI): domain Eukaryota; kingdom Viridiplantae; phylum Streptophyta; class Magnoliopsida; order Santalales; family Viscaceae; genus Viscum; species Viscum album. Next base: position 576,746,916 of record OY728158.1, read on the forward strand.
TATTATTCATGAAAAATATTTATTATAAAAAAATATATGGATTGAGTAAATAATAAAAAATATTAATATTCTCCTATAAAATAAAATAATATTCAAAGTAAAACACAATTTGTACAAATGGATTTAATTTTAAGAAATAATCAGATGCATGATACAAATAATATATAAATTTGAGGAAAATATAATGTTTAATTATTATAATATAGTGAATGATTTAAGAGAATGTTAAAAGCCTAATAAATTAAAATGAGATAATATATTTCCTTTAATTCATCATAAATACATGTTTTGGAAAAAAAAATATTATTTATAAAATAAAAAAATGGATCAGAAAAAATTTGAAAAATGGTTTTCTTTTTATTATAATTTAAATCATATAGAGGAATTTAATGAGTGTGACGTGGTTATATTAGTGTTATGGCTTGTTAACGTGAGAAAATTTAAAAAACATTCCTGTATTCTATTTTATAAAGATTGTTGAAAATTTACACTTTAAATAAAAAATCTGAAAGATTATTTTTAACGCATATAAAAAATAAAGATTACTAAAAATATACTACATAAATAAATTTTTTAAATAAAAGATTATTTTTAGAATTTGTTTTTGAATAATATCTATATTTAAGAAATTTATACCCGATCAAGAAGGGAAATAATATCACCTATTATTTTAAACAATCCTCTTAAGAGGGTAACTCTAAATGAATCATTAATCATCAAAAATAAATAAATATTAATATTAAATAACTCAAAGTGGTATTATATAAGAAACATAATCGTATATAAGTGAATATTAATAAATGCGACTTAATGGTGTTTAAATTGAGATGAAATCCCTTACCACATGCCCAAATCCTCATGTACCATTAATGAAAAATAAACATATGAAAATTATTTAAGTTCATAATATAATTTTTCCATTTTATCATATCTTTTATTTATTAACATGTTATTATTTTTAATCAATATATTTTGTTCAATTAAGATATTTTGATGATATTCCAATGATATATTCAAAATGGATTCGGTTGGATGATAGTGGTAGAAGAATTAATAGTTAAAAATATGTATAATAATAATCATGATATAACTAACATTATTATAAACAATTATTCTTTTAAAATCTATAAATAACGCTAGTTATGAAAAATGAACTATGTTATAGTCATGGAAAAGTTAGGGCATACATACACATGTGAAGCATTTTCCATTTTTATGATCACATTAAAAAAATGTATGTATTATTTTATCATTCCTAGATTATAATTATATCAATAATAACATATTATTTACTTCTATAATCTTATATATACAATCCATGTGATGTAGTAGTGAAAAATGAATCACATTTCTTCATAGAGTTGGTAGTCCACACAAACCAATGAACACTATTCTCAATCATCAATGAATTTAATAGTGTGTAAAATATATAATATATTACAGTTCATAAAAGTTAAATATTTAATGAGGACCATATTTATAAGTCAACTCTACTAGTATCACTATCCGATAGTGGTAGTGATAGAAAATGAATAACATAGGTTCATGAGATGGTAGTTCGATGTACACGAGAATGATTGTTTTTCTACTATTAGATGAAAATAAACATGGATATATATGATTTATTTAACATAATAACATATCAGTATATTTTTTATATTAATTTTATTATATTTGAATCATATGAAAATATTGAAGGATGTGAAATCAAGATAAAACAAAAAATATCTATTACGAACGATACCTATTCTTTAGACAACCGATTTAAGATTATAAATAAATCCATCATAGATTGATTTGATTATAAAACTGATGATTATAGGATGTGTGGAGGGATTTAATAAAGGTATTTTATATTTATTTGAATAACCAAAAATGTTTTGATGTTTGATTGAATGTGGTAAGGAGGTTCACTTTTATAAGTTATGGGAATAGACCTTTTATAATTTATTATTGAATTAAACAAATATAACAAATTTTTTTATTTAAATTGTAAATAATACACTATTTTAAGATATTCTGAGAATATTACTATGTAATATAATACCATAAAATTAGGATTTGTTTTGGTAAAATTTGTCCCCTTATCTTTTAGTTTTAAACCCATAATAACCATTTTTATAATTACCATTGTATTAATGTTTTCTAACATTTATAGTGCAATAATATTACTATAAAATGAAAAAATATCAATTAATGAACCGTATTTTATGTTTATAACCAAACGAAATTCATTTGGGTAAAAATAATATTTTTTAATACTTTTAATTTTTTTTTAAATATTATTTATAAAAAATAGTATTATTGGTCATTTTGACACTATGTAATTAATTTGATTTTAAAAACATCAATAAGAACCAAAAATTAGAATATAATAATTTTACCCATAACTAACATGATATATTAATCTAAAACATTTTGGGAAGGTAATAATATTATCAAACTATACATATTTTAGTATTTTTAAATTAATTAAATTTATTTTCCATATTTGTGTTGAAAAAGAATTTATTGTCATTATTTCATAACAGATTTTGTTAAAAATAATATGACAAAAATAATTTAAAATTTAAATTACTATTTATAAATAAATATAATTTTTATTTATTACTGTAATAAAATATTTTATATATTTAAAGGGGAAACGTTTTATTATTTTCTTTATTTCTCACTTGAATATTATAATGCTCAAAATCATAGATAAATGAAATAATAGGACCTATTTTCTACATTTCAATGATTAATGATGAAAAATTTAAATACTACAAAATTAATGGAATTATTGGGTTGATTTTTAATTCCATATGAAATGATTTTTACCCGTAATTACCCAATTTACTAATAAAGTGGTTAAATTTTTTTCCTATCATTATTATTTATGGTAACCCTAAACAAACAGTATACATTTTCAATTTGGGTGAGAAAATTAAAAATTTGGATTCTTTATTCTTTTTTTCTATTTAAATAATTTTAAGAAATTAATTTATTCTTAAAACACAAATGACGCGAAATAATATTGTTTCATAAAAATTCCATTTTACATATAAAAACATTTTTATAAAAAATTGATTTATAAAAAATATTCCAAAGAATATAATAGGATTATTACTAATACCCTTAAAATAATTTTTCTCTGAAATCCTTTTAAAAAAATTGAAAAACATTTTATTCTTGAATAAAAAATACTGTTTTAAAAAAAATACATTTTCCACAATAAATTTAAAAATAAATCATTTTTGAAATATCCTAAAATTTAACAATAAGAAAATTTTTATAGGTTGATTTTACGAATAAAGGTAATATCATCAAATACATTCTCTAAATGTGGAAAAAACTAAATATATAATTTTTTCATGGAAATAAATAAAAATCAATTTGAAAGAGAAAATATTTTTGAAGAAAAAAAATGACATTACAGAAGAAATTAGAGTTTATATACTAATACATAATCGTAGTGTTTATAATCAATGATACCATAATATATATTTCATAATTTGGTTATTCTTAATCATTTCTATTAATTAAATGAGTAGATTATAATAGTCATATTTAAATAAAAATCTTTTTTGGTTTGTTTAAGAAAGGTGTTTCATGATTGATATCCAATAGAACATAGTGTCCTTAAAATATTTCAATATTGAATTAGTCCTTCAAAAAAATTATCCACGAAATATTGATGGATATTAATTTCTATAAAAATTTAGGAGGTTTTCCATCATAACATTCTATGGTTCCCACTTTACTTCATCCATTTTATGATTCCTCTGGTGTACATTAACCAATCAATTAATTCGATTCTTCAACACTTTATCTCTTGTGTATAAAATCTTAATAAGAATTTAGTATTACGATAGATCATTTTTTGGATATATTTTATTATCAGTGAGAATTGTTGAGCATACCCTTAACATATTGGCCCCATCAAAAGTTTTAATTAAATGGAATAAAGACAGTATTTGAATGGGTTATGGTATTTGGAGAGGAATTTTTTCTTTAAAGGAACTAGACTGTCCTATATATTCCTCCTAGGTGTTGTTCAGTTAGGGTTCTACATACAATATTTCAAATCCCTACCCAATGACATAAATTAGATCAGATCTACCTTTATATGAAGTGTTAGTTTATCTGATTTTTGTTCTTTTTTTCTAAAACATTTATTCGGAAGATGAACCTAAACTCTTTAGGGATAGATATATTTTTGTATCTTTATTAGGATGTATTCTTAATTTTAGGATAATTTCAGACAATATATTCTTTCTTTATTTTATCCACTTTTTATCAGAATATTATTTTTTAGATCCCACTCATCATGGGAAATCTAGGTCTTGTACTCTTAATTTTTAGTTGAATCTAATTTTTGAACTAGGTCATGTGGTTTTTCCATGTTTGGTTTTTCAATGTTAATAACTTATGGTCTCAAAATTTATTTATATACTAATATGTTTGGTTGATGTGAATATTCTTTAATTTTCTAGGATCATTTAAATAGAATGTTTTTTTAATTGTGTTACGTATTTTCGTTGTTATTTATTTGCGCATGGGTTCCCCAATATCCTTAGGAAGACTACACATTTTTCATTTTGATCATATAACTATAAGTATCATGAGATGTGTTGTATACTAGAAAAAAATATACTATCCATTGGTGTAAGATCATATTTTTATAATAATATGCTCTCAGCCATTTGAATTTAGGACCTTTCAGTTATAAAGTATCCAAAAAGTGTAATCTCCAACATCGATAAAATTAGGGCCATTATTATTTTGGATGAAAAAGTGGACTAAAATCATCATTGGGAATCTGAGAATAGGATGTATAGGCCTACAATAAAAAGAGCTGTCAACATGAGGAATATATATAACATGTTGTATGTCATGAATGAAAAGATAGTATGGTATGTTTCCAAGGAAATAACCCTCTAGGGTAAATTATGCGTGACAAAATCATATGATAAGTTGGAAAAATGGGAGGGATCTCATCTTAAATTTTTCCCATGAATCACTATCTTATCTCGACTCTCTAATGCCACAACCAATGATTATTATGTAGAGTGGACATATTATTTTCGAATCACAACTGTGTGGGATATAAACTTGACTCCCCTAGCTATCTGGTTACAGATATCTCCGTTAGGAAATGTTGCATGAATTTGAGTTTCATCAACACTATACTAGATAAAAAATGTGTTATTTTAAATCTCATTGATATCAAATACGATTCGGATAATTTAGTCTTCAAAAGTTGTTTTTGGAATCTTCTCTATAAAGGTTCACCATGAAGCTACGATCAATCCAGACCACATTGATAGATTTGGAGAAGAGGCATGGTGTAATGAAATACATATGAATTAAAAAATCATTGTTTTTTGGGTCACAAATCAGGCATTACCAACTTATTAAAACATCAATCACAGTAGTATAAATATTTCTTCCAGGTTCTCATTTTGTAGGGATCATTGCGAGGAGAGTGTGGATCATGTGTATTTAGAGGGGGACGGTGCATATATGGTTTGGAGTTTTTTGGTGACTTCACTAGAATATATCTATAGAAGCATCATAGGATATCATTCCTTGATAGTCAGATCCATGGTGCAGGTTCTATTGGTTCTAAGATGAAGGATATGGCAAGAGTGATGGTTGTAGGTTGTTGGAACATTTATCCTGCAAAGAATTATATCTACAGTTATGTGATATCTTTTGGTACTGGACGATAAGTGAAAGCCACATAAAATGAATTTTACATTTTTTCCTCAAACATCAAAATGAAAACATTATCATTAAAGAAGAACTACCCAGTTACCTCACGAGGATCATTAAGTGAACAATTTAAAAAGCAAAATAAACTAGAGAAAGAACTCTTTTAATGTGAAGAGGTTCTGGACATATTCGCATTCTCGATGATCATTTATCTAAGGACCTGAATTCTAATGTCTATTGATCATCAACACATGAATCCAAATCTTACAGGAAGATATACCGTCACAATCTAGCTACTATCAAATAGGTCCAACACCAAATTCGATGTCTCAATTATCACCACTACTCTGTTACATAATTTTGGGATGAATTTCAGTGATTGAGCACCTATGAAAAGAAAATATCTCTCTAGGAATCATAATTGAGTGGTTGATAAATATTCAATCACTATTTATTATTGAATAATACTTTTCATGAGATCCATCTCCACTATTTATAGTGAATTAATAAATTTACGTAATAATCCCCCAATACCTGAATATTTATTTATCACTAAATAATCGACATATTATGACTAATGTATAGAATCTTAGATATCATTTATATTTTTTATCACTAAATTTTTATGTATTCAAAACATTATGTGATCAACTTATAGCCCCTAATTCAATCCATCCTTCCTACAAATATTAAATAAACCTTGACTATTTTTAACAATTATTCCTAAAAATAAAATTTTCCACATATTTACATTTAAAATTATTATAAATATAATAACTAAGTACCATTGAAATTATTATTAACATGAATAATATTAATTATTTTATTTATTTGGTGATTGTACATCCTTGGAAAAAACCTAGACCCCAGTTTTGGGGCCCATCATTTCATATATACATATCCACTAGAATATGAAGATTCTTGAATATGTTATTGTGTGTCACCCTCTAGGACATTATCTTGATAGCAGTGCATATTATTAAGAGACTAATAGTGGGATCTAGTATCCCTTCATGGCCTCTATGTAAATTAGAATTATTCAAAGAAGCAACAAACGACCTACAGACACACACTTTGTAATGTAATATTTTTTCATTAAATATTTCTTAATATAGGACAAAAACTTAGGTCATCACCCTTCATTGAATTATTATTTTTTGATTTAATTGGATGGATATACCCACAATATTCGTGTCCATGATCTTATAAATGTATGACCATCCAGATCAACAAGGCCTGAGATACTAATTCCACATCATAGAATTTATAAATTCTATCTTGATCATCCAATTAATATAATATCACCAAAAATGCACCCAAAACAAGTAACATAACAATGATTTCATTATAAGGGTATTTTTTCAAACATTAACATACTTGATCAAATGGAACACATTGATAAAGTTCTCTGGTCAAGAGACCAATACACTTGTCCATAGATAGTAACTGACAATGAGACTTGAAACATATGTTGTTCCTATTTGTGAGAAGGTATTCCTGATCTCAATACTAGAAATATCCAACTGTGGAATTCATTAGAAGATATTTCAATGCTTAAGAGACCCCAACACCTAATAATCCGACATTATCTCAGTCCAGTTTGAATGATGTATCAGGATGATAATATATATGGTTAAGATTAATGTAATATTACCTAAAGGTTATCATTTTTTCCATTGATCTTCTATAACATTTTAAATGAAAATTATTTTGGGGAAATTAACATAAAATAGTAGATGAAAAAATGTTTACACTATAGTGGTAAGTATACATCATGTATATCTAACTATATAGATTATATGATAATCATAATTAGTCTTCAATTTGTGTCTAGGAAAACAAAAATTACAACTGTCAACCATTCACTAGACCAATATTTTTAACAAATCAGGTTAGCTATCAAATGATTCAAATCATGTCTATAATGAGTCACATATTTTGTTGCTGGGTATTCCATGTTTCTACCACATGAAATTTATGATCTATGTGACCTCATTTCTTTGATTAAAACCTATCATGAGATTGAAACCACATATGTATGATATTTTTGCACTATCTACACATGTGCTAGTGACCAGTAAGAATATAATAATTTACATTATGAAAATACTACACTTTAGTTGGTGTCATTCCATGATCTGGAACAAATCTTTACATTAACTACTTCTCAGATGTGTCAGAACCTACAAAAAAATCAATTTTTATAGGTATGCCAACCACTACATTGAATGATCTTGGAATACTGTTTACCTTAGCCTACTATGATAATAAATCACAAATATCGTAGGAAGACTCATTTTTGTCCCTTGAAATCTAATATCATTCTTCTACACATACTAGGAACAAATCATGTATACATTCTCAAATACATATGGATAGTTTTTAAAAGTTCACTTGTATTTATCGAAGTTATAACCAATATTTTCTACTATAAATTATATCATGGAAATATCAATTTTGGTATATATCAAGGAATATTTGATTGATCCATCAAAAAATCATATGGAATTATTCTCACAAGATAAATCCCCTCCCATGTTTATACATGTATTCATGGACATATTTATCCCATGTGACATAAGAAACAATTCTACTATTGAATATTTCCAACATGTATAAATAAATACTATGTCACTATATGTATGATTTATTATGTCCATGAAATAATTAAATCTACCCCAGTAGATCTAGTTCCCTATAATATAGTTTGATACATTAATTAAATCACTAGATTATTTATTTTATCTGATCTTAACTAACAATGAGACTAACAAGTGTTTTCAATATGTTACCGAACATATTATACCTTGAAAATAATGCTACTCCCACTGACCTCAATTAGTCACATGGAAAAAATTTATTCCAAATCAATATTGTATTATGATTTTTCATAAATTTAATCCAGAACTGCATTTCTGTAACTTGCAACTTTATTGGCATTCCTTGTTGTCATCATCCCATTCTAGTTAATTCCTATAGAAACCATTCCCAGTAGTTGGATTCGACAACCAATTCTTAATAAAATTATCATAGAAATGTTCTATGGAAAGTAAAATTCTAATGTATTTAGGAATAATGACTTATTATAACAAATAGAGACTTATTAGTTATACACTTTTACCATCCTTGTATGATCTCATTCAAATTTCAACCACCATATTTTAATTAATAATCCATTTTCAATTTAATACCTTGAATCCATTATTGCATTTTAAATAGATATATTCAATCTATGATAATTTACCTATTCTACTTACTTGTTCGAATTTTTATTCACAATTAAAAATTTATGAGAAACCAAGGTAAATATAAATCAATCACCATGGTTTTAACCATCCTAAACAGTACATGTCTCTAGAACATTTCTTTCCGCATTCACCTTTTTAATTTTTTCCTATGCCAACTTCTTGTGCATCATGGTCATTGACTAAAACCATGTCAATAAATCTCCCACTATCAGTAATAGATATGTTCACCATTTTATAGAATTGTTTTCTATGACTTGACTTCATTTTTTCTATCATAGTGAATATTATAACATCCTACGAATATTATTGGATTATTAATTTTATATGCACATTTTGTTTTATATTATTCATGTTTTTTATATCCCACCAGATTCATTCCTTCTAAAACAATTTCCTCATCACATTATGTATTTATATCATACTATGACTCATATGACACCAATTTGTCATTGTAGTTATAATATGGTTATGGGATGTCACCAAAATATGTAAACCATGTCCTTAGATATAATAGATGTTTCAGAATGTTTCAAAATTGATATAACTTACATTAGGACTTTGACATATAAAATGTGCGCTTAAGAACTGATCCCTGATACATTTTATTTTTCAATGTTAAAATGAAATACTCATCATCGATCCTCCCTATTTACATCAGCATAGTGATGTTGATATGGTAACATGTGTTTAATAATTACTTTATGCTAAATTATATATATCAATAAATGTTTGGTTTTGATATTCTTCAGCATGCTGGCCCAAATCTGAAGTTTCCAATCAGGATCCAAGTATCATTGAGAGGAGGAGGGGGTGAATCAGTGATATCTTTTCTTTTTATGTATCCTTCAACTTGAAACAACCTTCGACTCCTATTAAATATTTTCTTCTCTGTTGAACACACACAACCATTGGAACACAAGATTTACAAGGTTCACTACTCAACAAGAGTAGCTAAGTCCGTGGTATGGTACGAAAACAATCTAGTACCACACAATACATTAGAAAACAATCCTTTGATGTGGAATACAATAAGTAGGATATACCCTTACATTTTTGTAGCACATGGAAAACAATAAGCAAGAGTGTGTGCTCCCTTTTAGCACAAATAGGGAATTACAGGATTTCAGTGCTTCTTTATAATTGAACAGATGTATTCTCTGAGGTACAGATCTTCACTTTCCTACCCAGAAGCTGGTAAGAACTTCCATACACATAACATTATTTGTGAGAAGAACCCAAATTTTTCATGCAGCCTTTATAATGTCTTGCGTGCAATTCCATTTCCTTGCGCATAAAATTAACTTTTGGGGTGAAAAAATATTCTGCGTAAATTACATTTTTCGGACTAATTTTTCTCTTTTCGAGCAGTTGTCCTATTTTCGCGCGAACTCCTCTTTTTTCAGGAAACTCACATTGGCTAAAATTATACATGTACCAGATCTCGGGATTTCTTCTAAGTGTCGAGCATTCACAAATGAGAGGGGTTCACCTCATATTTGTAGGCATTTTTGACCCCTCGCAAAAAACAAGAATCTGCGTGTAAAACACCCTTCATAGTCGTAAAAACCTTTTTCACGAAACCTCATATTTCGTGCCAAGCTCCAATATTTAGTGCACCTCATGCCTTTCCCAATTTTTGAACTTCTGATCTTAGAACACATTTTGCATGAAAACATCATTCCTCTATTTTGTGAACCACTCTAATTTTCGCGCATCCTGCTGATTTTTCGTACATCCCGCTACTATTTCGCTTGACCTACATTTTTCCGTGCATCCCTCTTAAATTTCATGCCTCTTGAAAATATTTTGCGCAACCCACATATATTGAGCGAACCACTTTATTTTTGCGTGCAACTTTCCAAAAGTTCTGCGCACTCCATGGCTTTTTCATTTTTCGTTGTTATAACCTTGAATCATGCCTTTCATGAAAAAATCTAAACCATCTTCAATCTTTCACGCTCCATCCATTTCCAAAAACACATCTTCATCTTTCCGATTTTCAGGCCCTAAAATTTGGCAAACACTGGAAAACGACGCCACCTTAACCTGTGCTTTTCTGCTGCCCCCAGATTGTCCATTGCTTTTTCATTTTCTCTCTTCACTGCTTCCCATAACCATTCTTATACTTTTATCACGAATTCCACTATCATGATATTTATCTTTTGAAAGACTAGATCTAGCATCGTCAGAGTTACAGTGGGAAGTACAGAAACATCCCAATCTTCCAGCAGCATCACTCCTTCCAATCAAAACTGTATATGATTAGCATCAACATTTATTCCCCTTTACATCATAAATACTGGATCACAAGTTCTCAAGACTTATGATATTTGAGAAATACATATCAGCAAAGCATCGTCTGGTTTATGATCCTTTTTCAAAGTGAATTGATTTATCTTCTTTGAAAAAAAAATACAACACTGCGCAAATGCTAACTCTTCAAACTTCCTTATCCATTCAACTTGGTCCCAAAAAAATCAAATAATATCATCTTACAATATATATAAAATAAGTAAATTTTATATTACATAATAAATTAAAGGAATAATATTATGTATACCTACAAAATTATTATAGTAGGAATAGTTTATTCCCTTCAACTAAACTAATTGCTGATGATTTTTGGAGTACCTTTATTTCAAATGGTTTCTTTGTCCAAACTAAATACATCACTAACACCATATATTTACAGCTTCAATGTTTCTAAATACCACAACAGATATATCCTTGGTGTCTTTATGATTTATTACTGACAAGGATTTATCTTTTAACAACTTGTAAAATGAGTCTAACTTTTATATTCATCATGTGTTTCCTAGGATTCATGTATCACAGAACTATTTTTTGACTATGAAAGACCAAAACACTCATTCATGTACCTGGAAAAATATCTCCATGTTTTCAATGAACATGTGTGATAAATTTTGTGGTTATAACGAATAATATTTATAGTATATTTATTCACATTTGAATATTGATGTCATGTACTTTTCACCGCTAACTTAGGAACCACCCTTTCTAAGCCTCATGTAGAATACACCTTAATTATTTTAATGTTTATATTACATACTTGGTTACTATATTTCTGATACACATACATGATTTTAATATTGTATGTAATACCATAGAAGTATTATAGACACATTAATTTATCAGTTTATAGTAAATAACAATGGATTTTTTTCTTTTATTAATCATTACATTTAATTTAATCATCCTTAAAATTATTTCATGATATGAAAATAAAATAAACTCATGGTAATACCTATTTTACTTAAATAGATTTTTGAAGTTTCTTTTGGCTTGACACTTCCCATTGTCATTTTCACCATGTCTTTCACTTTTTTTATCATAATAACAAATGGTGATTCCTTTTCTTTTCTTATTTCATTGAAAATATTAGCTAAATGTAAAGGAAGCATTTTATCCAAACATCTTGTTTTTAAATCATAAACTACACTAGAAAAAATGGTTTTACATGATATTAAAATATGATATATTAAAAGATCATAACTATTATATCTATTTACATAGATCTAGTGTAATCATTAACCATTCATATATGTGTTTGTATTTCAATATATAAGCTTCAAGGAGATACAATTATATGTTATATCACTGAAGTCCTAATGTGGTGACAAAAATTGACGTCATAAACTAATGATTGAAAAATTATAGAACCATTATATTAATAAATCATGAGTCTTATGTAGGAAATTATAAAACAACATCAATTATTATGATGGATTATGAGATATTGAGGCCACTAGAACTTGAATTGTTTATATCATAGTATTTTGTGCAAGCCTGTGTACAACTCTTAGAAACTCATGGATGTGTGGACATTTACTTATTTCCATTATATGGCATAGTATTACTTGTGATGTAACATTAAATTTTCTATAGAAAATAAATTCTAGATGATTAGTACATTAATCTTTATTACTATTTTAGACATTATGAATTAATTACAAAAATATTTAAATATCTCCCACTGTTTAATAGAATTATATGGACCATCTGTACTAGAATTGTAATACGGATTAGGTTGAGTATTCTAGTGGAAAGTATCCTTGAATCTCCCCTCATTGTATAAAATCATTGTCCAAATACTACTATAAGAAATAATGGTAAGTGTTTGACTGGTCAACCACAATAAATCATGGTTCCTTGATCTCTTGAGTGAAGTCCCATATTCTAAAATCATAAAATTTATTTTCACAATGATTTCATAAAAATATGCATCAATATAGATTTGGATACTTCTTTCCTATAGATTTAGTTTAGTCAACTCATCACTCTCTTAGGAACACCCTGGTAGTAAGAGTCACCCTCAACATTGGTTGAAGAGAACCCTAAACACCCGGTTTTGTTCAAATTTGAATGAAGGAAAATGATTATGACATAATAGTTAATTGATGTTTTTATATTTTTAAATATATAAATTTAATAATTTTATATTTAATAACAACATATTATGTTCTCACACTCACATCTAACCAAAACCTAATAAAAATATATACTATGTCACATGTTAATTTATTCTGTACATTATTATTATTATTATATTTTATTGCATGTAAACTACACATACATAAAATAATAAACCATTAAAAAATAAAATGATGACTTGATCAGGATCAAAAATTCATGGTTGACCTATTGAGTGAATAAAGGATCATCCCAGATCCTAGGGGTATATCCTTGAGTAACATTTCATGCGACTCGAGATGCAATACTCACCCATCCAATGCGTGAAACTCCCATATGGTGTGTCGTAATAACTCGACATAAATTACATCACATCCCATCTTGAACATTATACAAAAATAATCATATATAGTAGAGGGGTGTCAAGAGTAAAAAATACTACTCTGAAAATTGACACTCATGACCTTATACATTTAACGAAAAAGGATATTGAAGATCATCATTTATTAAATTAATTATTACAACCCATTGTAATAATTTACTAAATAAATTAATAAACACCATACATTAATTGGTCGGTCCATGACCCATGACTAGTTGATACTCATTAAACATTTTAATATAAGTTAAATGAATAAATAAAATTAAACATACAATAAATTATTTTTCTAATAGAATTAAAAATGAATTAAAAATTTACCCTTATTTTAATTCAATAGTTTAGTTGTTCTGTCCCATTAAATAATAAAAATTTAATGCCAAAAATTTAATTAAATAATTTATTTAATATAACAAATAATTTTAAATAATTTTATCACAATATGAAAAATACTTTTTAAAAAAATCAATAACTAATTTAATTAAATTAGAACCAAAATTACATTAATTCATTTAATTAACATATGATTATGTTAAAATACATTGGCCCTTGAAACCCTGAGAAGGGCCTATGAAGATAAATCTTAACTCATGAAAGCCAATATCGGGCAATGTAGACCCTGTATAATGGTGTTTTGGGATGGTGATGCCTACTGGGACCTATTCTTGATCAGGTGGCCTACCAAAATCAATTTCCGGGATAATTGGGCCTATGAAAACCTACAGAAAGAGTTTAATTAGATTAATAATGGCCAGATGGAGGATGATATCAATTGTGATGTGAGTAGAATAGGTCCACACAAATACAATAGTGCTTTCAGGTCGATTATAGTCAGTTAGGAAGGTTTTTCCGGACATTGGACATTTGAGACAACAAGGGGGTGTGAGTCAGATGCCATGTGGGTGGTATGACCATAGAGGACAATTAACTCGGTAGATTTAGGTCATAAGGGAACCACTTTTCCATGGGTATAGCCACAAAATGGTTGTCTATAGAGGGGGGAATAAGGGATAGTCATGGAACCCTGTTCGTGCTTATTTCAAGTAGAGGTCAGACCTACGGTCCACAAAGTCCTGGACTAGGAGCGGGATCATCTGGGTGGTAGACATGGATGTGAGGGACATTGGATGAAATTTGTATGATGGGATAGGTGAGGTGGTGGACAGACAACCTTGCTCGGAGTAGTCGAGTGAGGTGGAGGAGATGTGAATGACAAAAGGTTCATGCCCTGGGTGGTGATGGTGTTTGGATTCTTAGGTATCTGAGTGGTAAGATAGAGCTGATGCACATGAGAGGTCCAGGTGGTAGCTAGTGGTCACCATGGTGGTTGATGTGTCCATTAGTAGTGGGTTGAGGAGATAGATTATGGGAATTAAGAGACATAAAGGAAGGTCAACCAAGAGATGTGGAGGAATATACATGTGCTGATGGGAGATGGGTTTGACGATTGAGGAGGGGGTTGAAGATGGAGATGGGGGGGGGGGTCCTACCTTTTTTCTTCATAGAGACATTTTTTTAAAACAAAATACAACCTAGATTTTTTTTACAGAAAAGTCAATCCACAAATTTGACAGTTTTTTATGGATAAATATACACACATTGGAAAATAATATAATCCTATGACATTGGATTAAATGAAAAATATTATTATTAAACAAAGACCTGAGAAATAAATCGAGTGGAATGAATTTTTTTTTACTAGAACTCTGATCGGTGTGCAAATTCAATGATAAAAACTCACACAAATTATAATATTAACATATAATATATGTCTATTATTCAATGTTTAAAAACCACACATGATTAATTTTAATTAGGTTTTAAAACATTATATGGATACAACTTGGCTATTTGATCTCGAATTGAATATTTTTTGTGTAGTTGGGACTAGAACGATGCCCTCAATTAAATTAAATTAAACATTAAGTTTTTCTTTTCATTGAAATCATCATGCATTACTCTGATACTAATATTTTGTCCTGGAAGAGTAGTGGAATCCCAAAAAAGGTTCTTTTCTATGTTTTTCATAAATTAATGACATGAAAAAATTATCACTAGCAAATAGCTACCTGGTTACCTCATGTGGATCTTCTCTTAAGTAATTTATGCACAAAAAATAAACTGATGAATTTCCAATTTTAATCTGATGCTGCCTTGGACATCATTTCATCACTAGAAATCATTACATAAAGGATCTAAAGCCGAATAATTATAGATCATACACAAAATATTTAAAATCATGTGAGAACATAAATTGTCAGATTATGGGTGCTAGCACAGAGTCCAAATGATGCCCTCGATGTCTTGATTAACACCACTACTCTATTCCATCAATCTATGAATAAGTACTATGATTGGGTGTATGAAACTGGAGAATCTCTTTCTAGGAATTGGGAGATAGAGGAATAGATATATCCCATCACCATTGGGTAGTGAATAATACATATCATGGTCTATATCTTTTGTACTTATAGTTAATTAATAAATATCTAAAATAATCTTCTGATAACAACATATTTATTTCTCCTTGAATAAATAATATATTTTGACTACTTTACTGAATCATAAATACCATATATATTTTCATCACATTCTTGTAATATAATAAATATAGTATGTGATTAAAACATATACATTAACTCAAATTGTCTTCCCTACAAATATTAACTGGACCTTGAATATTTTAACTAATAATTTTTCAAATAATAATTTTCTTGTATTTACTATCAAAATCATAAATAAAAAAAATTAAAAAAAGTAAATTCAAATTATTATTAATGTTAATTATATGAATTTATTTATTCCTTTTGTGATCTTATATTGTTGTAAAAAAACCAAACCCCATTAGTGGGCCCCACCATGTCCTATATACTTATTCAAAAGTATTGGGAAGATACTTTAATATTCCACTGTCTGTGACCCACTAGACCCTTATCTATATAGTAGTGAATACTTTTCATCGACCAAGAATAAGATCTACCAACCCATCATAGACCCTAAAGTGATAACATGTAGTCATAATTATAATAACCAACCTATAGAAACACATTTTGTCATATAATCTCTTTTTCTTTTAATATCCCATAATGCATGATACACTCTTATTTCATCATCTTTCCTTGATTAATTTTTTTATACAACTTGATGGATTTACCCTCAACATCCATGTTTATGGTCATATGAAGGTACTAATATCCTAATCATAATGGATTGAGATTTTATTTCCTCATCCTACATTTGAAAAATCAAATATTGATTATTCGATCAATGTTAAACCACCAATGACACACCCGACAAAAGGTAGCTCGCCACAATTTAATTATCATTGTTCTTGAATTGCATTAATGTATTTGATCCAATGGAACACATTGATAATGATCCATTGTTATTGAATTTCATTAATGTATTTGATCAAATGGAACACATTGATAATGATCCCATGTGAGGAGACCAATATTTATTTTGATAGATAAGAACTACCAATGACACATGAAACCAATGTTTTTCATATTGGACGGTATGTCCTCATGATCATACTACTTGAGATCACCATGTGTGAAAATCATGAGAATATGTATCAATGCTTATGATCCTGCATAACCTGATATCCAAACCACATATATGTCCAGTTATAATGACAAATCTACACCATTCAATACATGTTTATGATTAATGACATTGTATCTAAAGGTCCTCATTATATCCTGGATCTTTTATAAACATTTCATATTACAATTAATTTATGGATATTAAAATTAAATAGGGGATGTATATATTTATAAAATATAATCATAAGTGTAAATTATGTATATAAAATTGTATACATGATATGTTAATCAAAATTATTGTTCATGCTGGGTCTTGGGAGATGACTGTTACAACAATATCCAGCTCGGGGAAAGATCATATTTCATGTACCAAGAATCAGTAGGTCTATATAGTCCGAATGTAAAAAAAAACGAGTACAATTACCCCACATAGAGACCTCTTATGACTCTTCCTTATTATATCCATATTATCTACAATGGAATTTAAGGAAATTGGGTTTGATGGAACTCCTATATCATGGGGTAAAAACATAATACAAATGGCTCGTGTAGCATGGGTTTCATTTTGGGAGTTAAATTCATTCATGATGATATGATATCTATCATCCTTTTCATTTCTCTTCACTTATTCTATTTTCATTTCTTTTTGGCTAAATCAAAATAAATATTAATAAGAATCCTCCTTTGTACTCAATGTAACATTATTCTAGTGGCGGTGAACCATATTTCTGGATTATCCACGATTCCCTGCTTGGAACATCTAACAGTTCTTGGAAAATATCTTCTATCATTAGAAGATGTAGGAATATCATAAAAAATAATATCTATTTCTTGCATACATGGTTTTTAGGGAAACTAGGTTTCAAATTACATGGAATCCATGGTATTCCATGTCACAACCTTACCTTGGAAATACTTCCATTTACTTCTTTTCGTGGAATTAGATCTTTTTGGTTGAGGATCGAGTTGAGTTTGAGGTAATATTTTTGAATTTTTAAAGTGTAGGAGGATTTTTGAACCTATTCACTAGTAGCACATGATTATTGGAAACCATGAACCAGCGCCTAGGTACCTATGCAGCAAGTCCTAGGATTAGACATAAGTTATCAAACAGTTGAGCATGGTTTGACAAATCATACAGTGTAGTCATGCAGTCAATCCCCTCTTAGACAGAAGCTACCACATGGTTTCCACACAATATAACAATACATGTGGGTTGGTCATGTGGTCTGTTCCTTCATTGGAAGTGGCTACTATAGGTTTGGTGTATAGTTTAGTTAACCATGCAACCAACCCATGAGAGCTTCCCAAAAATCATAAAAATTAAAAACACATTTTTCTGTCCATCTCATTTTTAACACAAACTCAGCACCCACACTATAGTTAAACTTTATCACAAGAAGGGGTACCAATACCCCTATTAGTTTGGTTATTATTTCTCATGGGGGACTCTCCTTCTATTACAAGGTGAGTTTTTAGGGATTTTGGTCGTTTTAACCCTTTTTTTCTCTAATATTGATCATTTGGTTTTCCTTTGGTGTTTTATCTCACGGACAAACTCTAATGGTTGGGGTTTGTGTGTGGGTTGTGTTTCAATGAATTCTAGTGTGTGAGAATGGTCTATGGGGAATATATCACTCTTATTCAAAGGTTTAATTGTTTTTTCACACATTTTAGTTTGGTGTCTGTGTACTATTTCTTTCCGATTCAATCTATTAGATGCTTGGGTGTTTCAATTAATTTTTAAATATGATTCACACCATGATAATTCATATTGTTAGTCTAATATGGTGTTTTCTTATTAGAAGAAATTTCTGAAAAAGGTGTTTGAAGTGAATCTTGGATTATTCCAATGTGTATGTATACCAAATGGGTTTGATTATATACCAATATTTTTTTGATAGAAAACATTAGTGATTTTGATGATGTCTTCACATTGGAATGTTTTGTTAAATTTTTTGGATTGTGGATTTGTATTTGTGTTTGTGAACTAGTAATTTAAGTGTCTTGATGGTTGTGTGGGAATGTTTTGAAAGGAATTTTTTTAATCATGAAATTATGTGAAATCATTTGATTTGGTTTAATAGAAAGTGCTATTTTTTTAAAATGATTTCTAAAAGATGTTATTTGCATCGAATTTGGGAATGGTTGAGAAATGTATTGAAAGTTGTTTTGATATGTATATGATATAAGGCCTGATTGGAACATTATAATATTTGTAAATAAATGTGGTTTCGAAAATGTGAATTCCTTGTTGGCATTTTTAAATATTGAGAAATGTTTTATAAGATTATGTGATATGACGATCCGGTTGGAACTTATAAATAAATTATTGTTTGAAGGGAACACTTATTGGGGAGTTCCATAAATGGGTTATCATATAGGTGGTGACTATGTTTGGGGAATGTATGTGCGGTGATGGAACGTAAGGTGATTCATGTATACGAGGGACTTAAACATAAAAAATATACTTTTACCATGGGTTCTTTTGTGTCGTTTATAGGGTCAAGTGACAGTTGCTGATAAAACATGATTAGATTAGTTGATACCCCTAGATGGTTTAGAGGCTAGGTAGGCTATTCCAATGGTGAGGCTAGATTAGGGCAGCTAGTTGGTTATTGACTATTGAGTTTCACTATAAAATAAAAGGTGGTTCCAAACTAAGTACATCCAGGTATCACTCTATAGATGTTAATAAAATTCCCATGGTTACTATTTTTATTTTATTCTTTACTTTCTTTTGAAATTTATTTTCACCTCATAATATTTATTTATTTTTATTAGATCCCGGTATTGTTTTTCATAAGTTATGGGTTTGGATTTTTGTTTTAAAATGAAATTATATTTTGGAAATGGAATGCGGCTTATATCGGATTGTAAAATTGGATACACTACTACAAACAAACTATATAATGACTGTTTTGTATCTAGAGGTAGTTTAAACAGTAACTATATGGTTCTATGGTGGTTTCAAAAAAAACGCTAAAATTTATGTTGGAAATCAACACATAGTGATTTTATCCATTTAGAGAAGGTTTCTATAAAGTGTCATAGAAGACATATTTATCAGTAGTTTCATAGTTTTAACATTGTTTTTTTCATAAAAAAATAACCTGGTTTTATCAGCGGTTTTCAATATCTAATAATGTATGGTCTTTTTTTCCAAAAAACTACCACTAATATAGATAACGCCGTAAATAAGAAACTTTTGTCATATTTATTTGTAGTTTTAACCATTGAACCTAAAAAATAAAATAATATAGTGGCAGTTTAAACCTCCTCTTTAGCATCAATTAAACAAACAAGTTGAAGGTTCTGCAGTCCTAGAACCTGTAGTCTGGAAAACAAAAAAATAACATTGAAAATTTTACAAGATCATCAAATATATCATCAACATACAAGGAAAACAACATGTTAAAACTATTGAGTTAACATACATTGATTCACACCAAAACAAAAAAATTGACACATTTTCCAATTAAAACAACACATTGAAATAAATAATATATTTCCTAATACATTAAAAGAATCAAACAAAACACAATATATTAAAAGAATCAAACTATATATAAAAGGGAGACTAGAAAATAAACATCATATATGATCATATAGAAATTTCAATCTCTAAAGAAATTTGAAACAAAACATATAAAGACATGGTTATACAACACATACATAGGGAACTCGTTGTACCTATCCCATCTAAAATATAATAAAAATATAAAAAAATATCCACATTGGACATACTGATACATGAAAAAATACTCTCCACCAATCATTGCACAATGATGAACTGTTCTTGTAACCCTCTTCATCTCCATCTCTACTTCCTACTAACAAAACCTGTAAAACAATTATTTTGGAAATTGAACAATGTTTTATACTTATATCTAAACATAATATCAATAAAAGTTTGTGAAGTGAATGATTTTGAATTTATGTGGATTACCTTCTCACCCCCAGTCATCACTTTCAATCCCCATTTTCCCTCTAAATACCTGAGGTGGTAATAGTCCCAAACCCATCTGTGCACTCGACTAGGATGCTCTTTCCAAAGGACATTACCAACTGGGTCATCTTGGGGGACCGAGTAGGACTGTTTGGGATTGGAATCCCATAGTTATTTCAGTTTTACATATAAATATAATATCATTCATATTATAAAAAATATATTTTTACATATTGACAACTGATATAAGTTATTATAATGAACAATGAATTCATACCCGAACATTTTTGGCAATCTCATTAACAAAACTCCAATTAGTTTTTTATGAACATTAAACCACAATTTTTCACGATGCTTGGGGGCCTAAACCCAGTGAATGCATTAAACAATGATAAATAAAAAAATTAATATATTAAATAGATAAAATTTTAAATTAAATATTTAAACTAATGAAAATATAACCAGAGTCGAACAGATTCTAGTAAAACTCTTTGACCCTGTAGTGAAAGTATAATGCTTCCTTGGCCTTCCTGTCATTTAATAAAATAAAATTATGTTAAGAACATATATTTTAAAAAATTCATGCAGAAAAAAATTAGAAATGATATTAGATTCATAATACTAACAAAAAAATATAAATAACAATGATAATGACTGTCTTCACAAATTACATAAGTGGTTGATAAATAAAGGGAAAACTATACATAAAATCATTTTCCCCTTCAATATTGTCAATTTATTATTCCATCATTACTTCATCTAGTTCATCCACTCTTAAAAGACTAATATTTTCAATATCACGAAGGACCAAAAAGTCCACTTCTTGTTTTTGATGGGATTCTATTTTAGAGGTCAAATCTTCCACTTCATCACCCATATCATATAAGCCTTTTTTGTTTTACATGAGATACTACAATCCACCATAATTCATGAATTATTTCAGATAATATAACATTTTTTCAACAATAAGATATACAGATCATGTAGTTCATAGTCACCAACATCCATTAGGTGAGAGAAGAACACATAAGTAAATTGGAAGGAATATCTTTTAACCCCCCTGATAATATCCACCCAATTTCATTTGAATTAAATAATTGAAAAACATCTATGGTAGTTTAATTTGATAATAAAAGTGAATTTATATATTATTATACTTTATAAAATGTAAATATGCCATTATTCTATGTTTTCAAACCATCTTCTTGATTAATTGTATGGAATCTAAAGCCATTCATGTTGTAAGCATCTAACTTTCTAGCTTGTTTTTGAGGACCTTGAGCAAGAAACATGAAATCTCAAGATAAATCTCATTGAGTACCTATATTCATGATTTGAAAAAATTAATATAAATTTTTATATATAAACAACATTTGTTTCAACCTAATATCTATATAAATATCAATATTTTCTAACCTACACATAATGTAAACCATTCTTCGAGTTCTTTATTAACTGATTTTGTTATATCCTTCTCATTTCATGTTCATCCTCTCATTCACCTAATTTTTTGTATCCTAAAATCCTCAAAAAATGGAATTGAAACTTTACTATTCATTATCACATATCTAATTTCTTATAATAATTTAATTTCTATTTGTGAAACTATTAAGCTCCTTCCAACTGATCAACCAATTGCTGGAATGTTTTTTTATTTTTCAGGTATTTTAGATTGAGTTGATATATCATAAAAATGTCCAAATCAGTGGAATCTTGTCTCAATACCATCTATGTAACTAGAATAAAAGTTAAGACACCCCTCTACGAAATATCCTTCACAAATAGAGCCTTCGGGATATGATTTATTTTTCATGTATGATTTCAAATACATAAGATATTTTTGAAATAATATAAAAAACATAATTATGTATTTAATGAATTGCTAAATTTTTTTTACTGAAATGAAGAAAAAATAAATAAAGTACCAGTCAATATTATAACACCATAGATAATATATGGGGCCTCCTAATTTAAATTCCTGAACCAAATTCATAGTTATATGCATCATGATAGTGAAAAATGACAGATGAAAGATCATCACCATTCCACAATGTGTTAATAAGAATATCTCTTGATAGTTGTAAAACTAAAATGGATGTAGAGTTTTCTCACATAGTTTTTTGAAAAATATGTATAATTTGAGTACAAAAACAGTAACCTTTTTAGCTAATAATGTATGCAATGCCAATAGAAGTAACTGCTATAACACAATATGAAAATAGTGGCCTTTCAATCCATCTAACCTATGCTGGAAATCATTTTTTCATTATCATAAAGCCAGTTTATAGGGGTTTCTGGGCCCCAAGGATACAATCAAAACATTTCAAAATTCAAAAAACCACCCATCAAAAGAAACCGCATAACACCTCGAGCCTCGAGCCCACACACCACCTTGAAACCCTGGATCACCTGCCACCGCCTTATCATCCTCAGGATATGCCCACAATCCAACTATCCTATGATTATTTAATTCAAAACACATTGATATGTTACTTGAATACCCATTATATACCTTCACATGTTTCAAAATTCAATGCAATGTATATTTATCCCTATTTTTCATTGAAAAAATTGATAGATCATTAATTCCATTCTCATTTGTCTAGAGATCACGCTTTATGTTCATTTCTTGTAAGTATTTCCTTGAATTGAGATGATCCTTCGACTTTACAAGCTCATTAAGTAATGTGAAGATCAAATCATCACAAAAATTCTTCTCAATATCCATCACATCAAGATTATGTCACACGAAATTAAATTCCTAATAAAAATGTTTGTAGAATCTACTTTTTTCATCTATTGTTACGTTGCAATTTCACTTGATGATGCACCTTGAACTCGTTTCCCACTATCATTCAAATTATGCACCTTTACTAATTAGATTTCAACATTTACATGTTGTGTAAATATTTCATAACCTATTAAAAACATCGGAGGTGGTCTACAATAAATGAAACCATTGAATTTTGACTTGTTCAGCTGAAATCTATGAGATGCATCGAGAAATAGTCAATGACATAGAAGCTTAATTTTATACTCTAAGGTTGAAACTCGGGTTCAAAATCAATGTTACAAACATGAAATGCCAAACCCATGTAAGTGTTCCAACCAGATAAATTCCCATGTCCAAGGAATTCATTAATGGTCCATATTAGATCATCTTTCATTTTTAACATTTTTCTAGAAGATGCATCATGTGTCTCAACACCGTTGCTCTATAACTCCTAAAATTATTAAATTAAATGAAGTAAGTATACATCAATATCATGTTTAGGCAATTTTTTCTAGGAATACAAATCAAAAGTATAAAATATGTTTGCTGCATAAACATCTACAGAGGCATATTATAAGGGATCAAAACATTCAGGAAAATGATATAATTGGTTCTGAAAGTCCCAAATGGGATAAATCCATCGACATCCAATGCCAATCAATCATTCATATGATTTGAAAATAATTATAGATGTAATGAATCAAATTTATTCCACAATTGTGTATATTTTTAATGTATCAATAATCAATCAATGTTATTTTCTATAGAATTCTACTTTATGTGTTCAACAGTTTTTGATGACATGAATAATCTTTGTAATCAAGGATTTAAGGGAAAGTAATACCAAACCATTGTAGGTGTGTTATATTTATTCTTCTTCATGGTTGTATGATGATTTGGACTTTCAACATCACCCATAAAATTCTATATAGAGGAATAAAATTTCTTGCAATCCTATTTGAAGGAATCCTCTCCCCAATAAAGCATGGAATCATTAGGACATGCATGCGGTTTTGTATAATTAAGACCAAGCTTGTCAACAACCTTTTTCATATCATAAAAATACTCAGGGATCTTTTCTTTAGGAAATGAATCATGAAACAATTCTAATATCATATACATTTTGTTATTTGTAATTAGACACTGGAATCTGAGATGGTACATCTTCAAAAGAAAATAATGTTTTGAATATTTCAAATATCCACTATACAACTCTTGATTTACATCATCAACTAAATCATGAAACACATATGTCTGCTCAGTGAAGTTTTTTATTAAATTTGTCTCCACATAATTAGGAGGAGGATCCAATGATATGTTAAAATCATTATTTGGTTGTCTAGCAGTATCAAAAACATTACTTGTCACATTACTATTTTTCAAACCCTAAACATGTTTTTTTGATGTTTTTTGAAGTTGATGTTGGTTTCTTTCAATAGAAAATGCATCATTTATAAGGATTTTCATTTCATTATTAGTTATTGACTAAGTTGGGAGATCATTATGTGGATTGAAATGAGTGCTCAACCTTTCTGTAACGTTGAATTATCATTTCCAAATCCAACACCAATAACAAGAAGGGAATTTATTCAATATCATGTGTTCATAAAAATAATCTCTCTTCAAACATATTCTATATTTACATTTCAGACATGGATATCTTATTATCCCATTAATAGATCGATTGGAAATTTAAAATCTAAAAAATCCTCTGAACCCTTAATATATTAAGGAGTGTTCCTCGGTAATATGATATAGATTTTATCAATATATATCACAATGTGCCTACAAATTATGAAAAAAATCAAAAAAAATAAATATTACTAAATTGGAAAATAGATTCTTATATACTAGTTGAAAAAAAGATGAATATGTTAGATAACCATTCACCACCTCTTAAATGTATATATAACCATATATGAAATAATAAATATAGACACTTCTAAAAAATAATAAAACTATTTGGACTATTCAAATATGTCAATAATGAAACTAGTGTAGAATAATGAACATCAAACCTTCCTTAATTGATACAGAGTAAGGAAATATAGGTCAACAAGAAATGCCTTAACAACTCAGTATAATTAATCCACGAACATCTAAATGTCTTTCAAATTCTTTATCCAGTTATTTCCTTACATTTTATTTATATAAAAAATAATAATGGATAACATTCTTTATAAATCTATTGAATTGTCTACACATGGGTGTTTCTTAATTCTTCATCATAAATTTAAAACCCAAAAAATGTGAAATCCAAAAAATATATGAGGAATCTAAAATTAAAATCACAGTTAATAAAAAATTTTAATAAAACATTTCCGTAAACAAAGAACGTACTTGTTAGGTCAGAAAAATTCTTGAGCCACAGATTACCCACCATTATAAATCAATTTAGTTGAAAACAACATGAGTATTTAAATTATTTTAGAGAAAACCCTCATTGGAATTTTATCAAATGTGAGACATGCATATAATTACATTTGAAATAAAAATACCTTATCATCATAAAATCCATTGATTTTCTAATAAGGAAGTCATTTGAAAGTAGTTGTTTACTTGATAAAATCATTAGAAGTATCTTATAAATTATTTTTTTAAGTTAATAAAAACATGTTTAAAAACAAAATCATCAAAATAACATCCAAAAAAATTAAGGGTATGGATACACCTACCTTAATGAAAAAAATATCATCACCTTCAATAAATAACAAATATATGAGGTCGTAGGAGAAACTTCACAATACATAGAAAACAAAAAACCCCATTTAAGACATCCCTAGGCATGAGATTGAAAAACCATGTATTCTAGGGTTTTATAAGAGATGAAAACCATGGAATAAATAAAGATAATAAAAATGGATAAGTGTGAAGAGACTCATACCTTATGATTTCAATGAAAAACCCCGAATAAATCACCTAGATTACACTATTAAAGGATATGAGAGGGAGAGAGTTGGTAGGGGTAGGTCTCTTGAACTTCATGTTCAAAGTGGGGAATGAAATTTGGGAAAAATATTTTAAAAAAATAAAAAAAAATAAAAAAATAAAAACAATTCCCCATTTCGAGAAGGTTTGATTGTTTACATACATAGTTTAATTTCATGGTTCACAATACCATGTGTGAACCTTATATCATGGAAAATTAACAAATTGATTATATTTTTCTTCCCAATACACTTTAAACATAAGATAATATGTTATATAATAAATTTGTATACATAAAAGTGAGAATAGGGTGTTATAACCTATGGTGTAATCTTATGGGGATTGTTATACACATGCCCTTTATCCACCATCATGTTGTATATAGATTTGGTATTATTGCACTAGATTAAAGGAAATGATCCTTTATGAGGTAGTGGTTTTATTGTATCTTATTTTTTGGGGGTTTTTAGGATTTGGATAGGTTATAGAAACCCCTTATTCACACATTGATGAGTTACAATGGTTCCTATTTTGGTTATTTTTCGTCATTTGTTTTTGTATCTCATGTACAATCAGCCTAATTATCTTACCATCTCATTGTATCCTTTATTTTAGAATTATTTATATACATGTTGTTTTATATTTGAAATGCACTTGTTGTTTAAATTTGGTTTGGAGTTTGTATTCCATATTAGGTTATATGTTATTTCAAAACATTTTATCATGTATGTATAACCCACAAATTTAATGGAATGTTATTCTATGTTTTGGGGTGGAACCCACTTATCTTGTATTATATTTTAGTAGGTGAAATCTATCCCAATAGAGTATTTTTTTTCTCAAGATCTAATTTAAATCCAGTCGTGATGAATAATTTATATTAGGCCTTGTAGTGGTATGAATCATCTATTTAGAGGGGATGATTGGGTGGGTTTATTACATGGGGGATACTAAAACTTCTTCCATTCTCCCTCTCTATCAGATGAAATTATAGTATGGTTCTTCACTTTAAACTAATTATCAAAGTATCCAAGATCATTTACTATTCAATAACACTATTTACAATGTTCTAATATAATGTAAAATTTTTATAAATATTGACCTCTAAGATTTATAATTTATTATAAGGACTTTGATTAAATCTGTTATAAAATTTATCAATATTAATTTTCAAATCAATGAAAAATAAAAAAACATACATTTCTATCTGAGTAAAGTAAACTTTATATATCATAGCTTATAAATTATTCTTTTACTTTAGTTTAAGGAATTTTCATCTCATCTTGTTTTTTACATTTTGAGGGAAGTATTTCTTAAGGAAAAACATCGTGAAATAACACACTAATATAGATTAAATGTATTCTTCACTTTTTATATTCTTTATTAATGCACACCATTGATCAAAATTTCCATCAAGATTATAAATTGTTTATAAACATTAAATTGTTCACAGTGTTCCTCTATATTAAACATATTTTCTAATGATGATACCCACCATTAAACAACAAGTGGATCCATCGGCCCACAAAATAAAATACGCCATTTTCTTAGGTCAATTCCATGATGAATTAGGACTTTCTATATGGTTATGGTTATTATCCATATCATGATTCATTATGTTAATACAACGATGATGTTCTCAATATTACCACCCATGATGTTTTTTGAACATATGGATAATCATCACATTGACTGTTGTATCCACCATATCTGGTAGTCCTATCAGGGCGTCTCACTCCTCAATCAATCATAGGAATTTTTAAAAAATAATTATTATGAAATTAATTAAAATAAATTTGAGTTTAAAAATTATACACATACACTTATTCTAGATTCATTGAACTAAGGATTTTCTCCCAGGGTTTTCATCCAAATTACCTAATGTTCCCTGGTGATCTGATATGTAATACCATGAAGGGGTTTGAATTAATATTACTATGTCTTTAAATTTTCCTATATAAATATACATATGTAACTCATTAATGTCAATAACCCCTTGACATTATAAACTATCACTTAACAGTTAGCAAAAAATAATCATAAATACAAGGTATACATGTTTTTTACAAGGTGCACCCCTAGTGTGAGTGACTATTTCTTTACCATGCTTAAGATAATTCAAAGAAATAGATATATCAATAATTTAATAAAGTGATTATAGTAAGGTATGTATCATCCTTAACCAAAAATCCATTACCAGATAAAAAGGTTTCCTATCATGATACTAGAACCACCTGGTTTACAATGGTGTTCAAATTAAAAAAGAAAATACTTGGTCAAGGAATGTTCCACATTATCACTAATTCAACGAACTCTTACTTTTTGAAATGATTTCTGTTCTACTAATAAATAATCTATACTACCTCTTATAATTTTCCATAAAAAATCATTCTGTCTCCTATATTTCCAGTTCTAGACCCTTGGTTTTTTTGTCACCACCTCTATTTGGATTGGTATACTAATTCAAAATTTATCCATCCAAAATTGAAGACAAATAAAAAGAAAAAGGTTTCCACATAGACAATACAAAAATTATTTTACCTATAGACTAATCTAAAGTATTCCCCTATGTCGTTAGGCACTTCAGAAACATATAAATATTATCTTCAGATGTGGACTCTATGATCAATTATTCTCCAATATTACAAGACCAAATAATCTACATTGTCACCCAAAATTTCCCAGAACATGAATTTTGTAATTATGTTTAATAGAATATATGTTCCACTAAAAACTTATATCTTTTACACCTTATCCACTAAAATATTTTATTTAAAGTTACACTTTAGTTGAATTTATTTTTTCCAATATTATAACACCATAATCATTTCAAGATAAATCATTTCTATATATTTGAGAGTAATGTAATTTTTTTACCTTATTTTTAATTACTATAATAAACCATTAATCTATGTAAACTCCTTATGTACTTCAATAAAAAAACATACCCCACATGAATTCTTGATAGATAATCTATTTGTTAAAACTAAAACACCCAAATGGAAACTATCCCTACAAAGGTAAACACAAAACTAGAGGTATCATTCTGTGATTTTGAATCTCCTCGAATGTCCAAATCAAAAGATCCATATAATAGATTATCCATTATATAACATAGTTCTAGGTCTACCATACCATTTATACATTGAAAAATCCACTTCACCCCTTCAAAGTATTCCTTATCAAGATTCACTATCAATTCAATATCCCTCTTGATTTAATAACATGATGCGCAAATGATTGAATAATTAATTTTAAATTTCTATTCTTACTTAATTACTAATAAAACACAATTATTAAAATAATTTTATCCTATTTTGATCACAAAATACCATGATGATAGTTTCAAATATTAAAAATTGGAATGTCTATGAAAATAAATAACAAAACGATTTCCATATTTGAAACTATCCAAAATGATATTCTTGAAATCATATAGATTGGTCATCATAATTAGAGTCAACATTTCTTTGCTAAATCTATATAACAATCACACAATTATAATAAAATATATAGTTTTAATGTATATATTTAAATAAGATCAATAATAATCTTTAGGAATCCAAAAATATTCCCACATAGGGTTGGTGAGGCTCATGACCGGCGACAAGAAGCGGTGATGCTCAGGACCAGCAAGCGGTGCCACATGGCATAGTGAAGGGAAATGATTCTCAGGAACAGTTGTGAGGCATAGTGGTGAGGCATAGTGAAGGTAGGGCTATGAGAGGTCAGGTGTTTTCGAGGGGTCATGGGGTCAGTGGAGTGAGGGGTTCGGGGTAGAAGTGTTGTGATTTTTAAAGAAATTAAAGTTGTTACAGTGGTTTATAACAGACCACCACTAATTTTTTATTAAAAAATAGTGTAATTTTAATAAAACCCACCAATAATACTACCACTATGCACATATTTTGGTATATTGAAATGTTAAATATGTTTAATAAAATGTGAAAACCCATATTTTTATAAATTTAATTTTAACTAGTGTAAAAGGATTTATTTTTAGAAATGAAACGAATGGATTTTTTTGTGGTTTCCTATTGATCTATTTAGATGACACCCTACTTGTGCCACTTGGTGTTGGTAGATCTATTCAATTTTGCAAGTTCAGATTCTTTTTCATGTATTCAGGTTGAGATAGATCTCAGAGAGGTTCGGTCTTATGGATGGTGGGGACATTGAGGTCACATGGAGATCATGTTGGTATCAGTTTGGTATATTATGTTGGATTCTTGTTTGTGCAGTTACACCTTGTAACCAAAGAATTTTGTTTACTTATTTGAGATCCAGTTATGGGTTTTCTGCACGATCAAGAGTTTAGACTATTTATTTGATCAATGTAATTGGTCTGAAATAATTCCAAGTTGTTTGTTTTTTGATTTCCAACACTAGTTTTCAGCATGTGGGGTAAATAACACTCTTTGGTCTAGGCCACAGACTTGTTTGGGTGTTGTGTTAGATGGCATCGCAGCCTTGTTCATACAAAATTGTATCATAGTATGTTCTTTGTCCTTTGGGGCGTCAGGTTTTTGGAGAATATAACTATCAGGACTCAAGATGTTGGTTATGGGTTGGGGCCTTATCAACACCACTCATGAAAAGACCTAATTTATGCGGGGTATTATGATATTTGAGTCCTTCATCTTTGTTTTGGAGTGAGGAATATAAACAAAGGTGATCTAGTGTTATTTAATGATCTAACATGAATTAGTGACCCATTTGAAGTCTCAGTTGATGATTAAAGCTCATATTATTTATTAATGCTTTCTTGGGGCATGACCCACAACCATGTCACCAGGTTAAGAATAACTACCAGTTCCTCATTCCAATGGTTGGCATGAGTTGTGTATTGTCTCAATATCATTTTATGTGAGTAATATTTTGAAATGAAAATGAATTTTAATATTTAAATGATTTCTTTTTAATAAAATTGTATTGAAAAAAATTATTTTAGAGGGAAATGTTTTGGGTATAAAATTTTCTAAACACTTTGGTTTTGATGATGAAATGATAAGAGTGACCCTTGGTATTCCTTATGAAAATTCACATGTGTGTGGGTATCTATAGAATGTGCATGTCCTCATGAGAGACTGGATAATGTCAGTGAAATTGTATGGAAACACATATGATAGTTGATAGGGTACCGTGGGTGAGGGTTTAAAAATAATGGTTTTGATAGATTTTTTTAGATGGGAATTGTGTTGAAAATGGTTCAGGTTTGGTATTTTTTAAAAAGTGGATTCTTATTTTGGGAAAATGTATTTTAGTTTTTAGAAGGCAGAATTTAATGAAAGTATTTGTAAAATTTAAATAAAAATGGTTGGTTTCTAAAAAGGATTTTTTTGGATTTGTATGTTGCCTGTTTTTTTAAGCCTCTCTTTTTAACTCGGGGTGATCTTTTTTATTAGATTTTGGGTTTATATATGTTTCAGATTTGTGTCTCTTGTGTTAATAAGAAAATTCCACCTAAAATGTCCCCTTATGTTCATAATGATTCATGTCCAATTTATGATTTTTCTTGATTATTTCGTATCCTTTGTGGTGATCATGGATCATTAGATGCGGTGAATTAGATTTTAAAAGGATAAATTGTCTTCAGATTTTTGGGGACTCTTGACACTATTAGAGTTAAAGTTGTTTTTGTTTTTTTTGAGGGTCCATCTTTAGACGAACGGGACTTGTTTCCCACAATATAAGCAAGTGGGGATGGAAGGGGATTTTTTTAAATACATCATTTTTTGATGGTTTTTACATGTGGAGGTGGAGAAGAAGAAGATGTAAGAGCTCATTATTATTCAATAACGTCAAATGATGGTGAAGGATTAGGGTATAAAATTAAATGAGATATTTCCTTTTATTTAGAGGTGGTTTCATAGGATCATATGAAGGATTATCTTTTCATTGGGGTCTTCATACCAAGGTTAATAAATGAGTCCTCTCCTCCAAGGATCTTCATTTTGAGAAGTTGGTGGTGGAAGAATTCATAATCAAGTTAGTATCTAGAGCATAGGTTGGAAATATTATATCTCTTGCTATACAAGAAGGTTACCCATCTGGCGTGGATTTATACTGGAGGATCCTATTCTTAAGGAGTCTCCTTCATTGGTTCTGGCTTATAGTTATTCAATTCATTTTCTTGTATGCCATCTGGGGGGCCAGTTTGAGCATTTAAGGATGTCTTGTCACATTTATCTATAGACATTCTATTTTTTAGCCATCTGAGTCATATGAAGAAGTACAATAGGATGAATTGATCGAGGAAGGAGATGCAATCAGGGGATTATAACACTTGACTATGAGAAAATATATTCTTTAGTATTTATTTCTCCAGCCACATTCCTTAGAGTTAAGATCATTCATAGTCAGGAGTTGTTGGGTGTGTGTAAAAACACAGTCTGGGTTTTGTTTTCAGTGATGGTATAGAGAATTTTAACTTTTATTATTGTGGGTTTTTCATCGGTTATGGGTTCATCTTTCCATTATAAGAGTGTGATGCAATTTTTCTATTATAATTTGAGAAATTTTGTTTATCTAAATGTGGCCTCCGTAATCATTCATTTTTCTTTTAATGTATTTATCCCTTATGTGGGTTGGTTTTGGATTTTTTGGTTCTCATTTTATGATGTTTGATTTTTTTGGAGATTAATCGGTTGTGTTTCTGGTAGTTCACTTAGCTCTGTGGTTTATGTTATTTTCATGGTTATCCCCTTATGTTGGGCATTCAATCTATTTTGGGGGTTCCGTAGTTCCTGGTTATTATAAAGAAATTATTTTGTTAGTGCGGAGAAGTTGAGTTAGTTCTCGAGGTCCCAATATTTCGGGTCGCTCCGTAGTGGGTTTCTTGTTTAGATTTTGGTGGTGCTTCTTGGTTATTAAAGATTCCAAGATAGCTAATTTCGTAGGTTGGGGATAGAAACCTAGTGTTCTCCCATCATTCTTATGTTATTATTTCTTATGGATCAGTCAGGTGTGACCTGTGGAGAGAATGGTCACCCAGAGGATCACAGTTTCCCATAGATTTGATCAGTCTTGAATTCATGTTTTTTTCTATCTTTCATCTAGGATACTTTTGTGGGGGTAGAATTCATTTTTGGTGAGGGGAATTGTCACACCCCAACCATGTAAACACTTTCATTTCCTTCTTTTCTTGGTCTTGCAGCTTTTCGATTGAGGCTTAGGTTGATTATAGGGTAAAATTCTCAACTTTTGGATATTCATGTGGATTTTTTAACCTATTCATGGGTAGTTCATAGTTAGTGGTAACCGTGAGGCCCATCCCAGGCACCTGTGTTGTAGTTCATGGTGTTGGATAGTGGTTACCACATAGTTTGAGCACTGTTAGTCAAACCATGCAGTATGGTCGTGCAGTCAGTCCTATCTTATGTAGAAGCTACGAAATAATTTTCACAAGGTAGAACCAACCATGTGGGTTGGTCAAGCGGTCAGTTCTTACTTGGGAAGTGTCTAACACATGGTTGGTGCCTGATTTAGTAAACAGTTTGGAAAAGTCGTGCTAGATTCCTAGAAATAAAAAAATAAAAACCATTTTTTCCTATCTCTGCCTCTCCTTTATAACCAAAAGGTTCCCCTCCCTCTTGGCCTACATTATTGCATAAAGGGAACCTAAGAACCATCTTATTTATGTTATCCTCAATCAATGGATCCTCTCATTTGATTCCAAGGTGAGTTTTTTATGCTTTTAGTCATTTTCATCTCTTTTCTCTTTAACTCTCTAGATCATTTGGTTTTAATTTGTGGTTTTATCTCTTGGGTGAACCCTAATGGGTAGGGTTTTTGTGTGGGTTATGTTTATATGGAATCATGGTTTTATTACTTATCTATGGGGCATAGATCCATCTTTTACAAAGGTTTCATCACTTTCACACACCATTGAGGATGGTGTCTACACACTTTTTGATTCCGATTCAATATATTTCTTGCTTTGATGTTTCAATTAATTTTTAAATATTATTTTCTTGTAGATAATGCATATTTTTAGGCTATTATTGTGTTTTCTCGTTGGAATAATTACAAAATGGGTTTTGAAGTGATTTTTTGTTTATGAATATGTGTTTTTATACCAAATGGGTTTGATAAGATATCAATTTCATTTTAATAAAGACCTTTGGTGATAGAGATGATGTTTCCCCATAGGAATATTTTATTAAATTTTTTGGATTGATGATTTGGATTTGTTAGTGTGAGTCCATAAATTATATGGATTGATGGTTTAATTGGAATATTTTTAAAGGGGTTATTTATACTCTTTCAATTATGTGGAATTTAAGGGTTTAGTTGAAGAGAAAGTGGTAATTTTTAAAATGACTTCTAAAAGGGTTTCATAGACAAATGTAGTGTTCCATTGGATATTGGCACAACCATGGGTTCACAGAGTGCACCCATGGATGGGATTTCAAATGATAACGGAATTGACTGTTATTCTCTCCGTGAACATTGGTTTTGTATTAAGGTTTATCATCTTCTCTTAATCTTTTTTTGTTGTAAATTTTTCCATGAGTCCCAAATTAACATAAAGCAGCTTCAATATTTTATTGAATGTTATGGATGATTTGTGTTTTTTAAAATTTTATAGGTTTCTAAATGATAAGAAATCCAATTTAGAATCTTTAATTTTTTTTTTGTTTTTATCATGGTTTTGAAATAAGGTTGTATTTGGACTAAAGGCCAATTTGGGATTGTATTCCCTAAAGTGGTTATTTCTATAGAATTATAGAGTGTGTGAGAAATGTTATGAAAGTGTTTTTGGGATGAACATGATATAATTCCTGGTTGGAATGTTGTAATATTGGGAAATAAATGTGGTTTTGTAAATGTGAATTCACGGTTGGAAATTTGAAAAGTTTCAGAAATGCTTTAGTAGGATATGTTATATGAAAATCTGGTTAGAATTATAAACGACTTATTGTATTTAGGGAACACATATTGTATATTTCCATACATGGGTCATCATATAGGCGGTGTTCGTTTTTGGGGTTGGCAAGTGCAATGATGACACGTATGGTGAGTCACACAAGAGAGGGCCTCCTACTTACACAATATTCTTTTACCATGGGTTAATGGGTGTATTCTATTGGGCCGAGTGATAGTTGATGACCAACATTTTTTAGATTGGTTACTATAACCAGGATGGTTTAGAGTCTAGGGGGTTGTACTATTGATGAGGATATATTTTGGAAACTAGTTGGTTTTTGACTATGGAGTTTCACCATATACCATATGTTGGTTCTGAACTGAGTACGTCCATGGATTGATCTAGGGATGTCTAAGAAATTCACATTGTTATTATTTGTATTTTCTTGTTTACTTTCTTTTGAAATTAGTTTTCAGATTATTCTATTTATTTATTTTCATCACTACCCAGTATTGTTTTTCTTAGGTACTTGGATTGGATTTTGGTTTTGAAATTTTAATTTGTTTTGGAAATGGAATGCGGCATGTATCGAATTTTAAAAAGGGAAATGCTACGTTTGTTTAATAAAATGTGAAAGCAACTATATTTATAAATGTTTTTCAAACAAGTGTTATTTGATTTTGTTCAGGAAGGAAAACCCATTGATTTGGTGGTGGCTTCCAATTGATCTATTTAGCTCACACCCCACTTGTGTCACTCAATGTCTGTAAACCCAATATGTTTTCCAAGTTCAGATTCTTGTTCAGGTTTTATTTTTGAGTTGGATCTAGATGCATTTTGGTCTTGTTGATGGTGGTGGCATTGAGGTCACATGGAGATAATGTTGGTAGTTGATTGGTATGTTGTATTAGTTTAATATTTATCTAGTCATATCTTGTAACCGAATCAATTTTTATTTATTTATTTGAGATTCATTTATATTTTAAATTCTTGCTCATTTTTTTAGTTTATCTATTTGATCTTTGTTATTGTGAGGAAATCATTCCAAAATGTTTTTTCTTTGATTACAGTTATGATTTTCAAAGTTGTGGGGATCAAGAATTCCCTTAAGTCCATGTTCTAGACTGAGTTGGGTGTCATATCAGATGGCATCCCAGTCTGGTTAATGACTGTCTAAGATAACTTCACTGATTTCTTCTATATAATGACATTATTTCCTACCGATGGAGTGAACTTGGTATGATGGGATGCAATTAGTATCTACTACATTAGGCCTTGGTGGTTCTTTGTTTCTGATTATCTCTTTTATATTGTTTTTATTATACAATATATTCCAATATAAATAAATAATAATGATGGATGAATTACTTCTGATGATGAGGTGTTATCACTTCCATTGCTAAATACTTTACCTGATTCATGGGAGACGTTTTGTGTCATTTTAGGAATTTCATCTCTTAATGGTTTTGTAACATTAATTTTTATTAATAATTTCATTTTTAATGAATAATTATTGAGGAATATAGAGAATAAATATTTTTTAAGAGATATTAGTCCTAATGTATGGGGGATATTTTATGAAAGGGATCATGGAATGAGTAGTCAAACTAAGAGAAAAGGTAGAGGCAAATCCATGTCCAAAGAAATATAATTTTGACATCATCAATACGATAAGAACTTATATGCCATGATGTTTTTATATAAACTAAAACGGTAAAATATATTTGATGATAATCAGAAAAATTTAAATAGTAATGGAGATGATTATATTGATCCCTCTTTAGGTTGTTATCTTTTTATATTTTATGAATCCATTGATATTGCTTATGTTTATTATTTCATGGTTGATAACCATTATTCTTGTTTTTACATGACATCAAGGAAGGATTTATATACATCTCACTGACCAAGTAATTTTAGGAATTTTATGATGGGGAATGATGTTCATGATGATGTTTTAGGTGTCATGACTATTTTTTGGAGACAAGCATATAAAATAATATGATATTTAGTAATTTTTGACATAGTCCAAATGATCATAAAAATGATATTTCGAACATTTTCATTGATGATGATGGTATTACAATTTATTTTGTTGGTGTCCAATGGAATGTTTACAAGGGATCCTTGACATTGTCTTGAGGTAAGATGCTGTCAAAATTATAGTAGACTAGAGATTCTACTTATGATCATATGTACTATGATGTTGAGTGTTGTTTCTCTTTATAGTTATGAAATAAGAGGGTTATCTGGATTAGTGAAAAATAAATTGGTTGTTTTTCCATAATAATTATAATTCCAAATGTGAAAAGTTTCAAATTAGACAAGTGTGATCATAGTACAGTTGGATAACATAGCAAAGTTATTTTCACCATTCTTCCATTTTATAGAACATCACCTGTACCTAAATTAGTTTAATCTGATGATTATGGTCATTTTAAATCTATTATCACTATAGGTAGTATTTATGTGATGAAATTTATTGGCGGCTTCTCATGTAGGCTTTAGGTTTAATTTTTGAATGCCAAAATATATGGTGGTATGTTTTTTAAGCAATTTCCTATTTCAGCCGAGAGGGAAACTGGTAAGAAGGTGAAATATATTCACAATAAAAATGAGGGTTAGTATTGAGGACTTCTTGATCAATATTTTAGTATTAAAAGAATTCGAAATTAGAATATTCCTCCTAAAAAATCTCATCAAAATGGTGTAGTTGATCAGATGAATAAGAATTATTTGGAGATGATTTTTTTCTATCAAAATTTAAATTTCTTGTATATTTTTGTGGTGATGCATTAATTACTTATCAAAGTACTATAAATTTATTACATACTTTTTAATTCATGATAGACACTCCCAAAATGTTTTTTTGTGGAATATATGTCATTTATGTTCATTTATGTATTTTGGGTTGCATGGATTTTTCCATGTTCCTGTATACGAGTGGGCCAAATAGGATGGTAAGTCACAATAATGTATTTTTGTTGGATATCCACATAATGAGTTTTCTAATAGGTTCCATGATCCTGATTTAAATAAAATTGTTAAAATCTATGATTTTTTTATTAATGAGGATCGAACTATTGTAAATATTGATAAGGGAAAAAAATTTACTTCTCTATCATTAGATTGGTTAGTCAGTATTGATCCGGTTTCTGATTCACATTTACCACATATTTTTTATTATGATGGCTGTGTTGATGTGCATAATGATGATCAATGTGAAACATTTGGAGTTGATGTTTTCAATTAACCTTATGTCTCTAATGATCTAGATATAGGGGTTATTAATGAACCCAAAACTCCACTTTATATACCATCTTGGAAACATACCATTTCTCCATGGTATTAACCTGATGAGTAAGTGATTCTCATTGAAGGGGGAAAAATCTTTTGACGAAGAGATGAAAATTCATTAGAAGGATGAATGGTTTTCAGAGTGATTTATTATATTATATCATTACACAAAAATCACAATTTCTAGATTTTTAAGTCACTGAAATATAAGATAGAATTGAAAAATTGATGGATTTATCTGTTTAAAAATTAATAATCCATTTATGTTCCACAATATAAGGAAATGGTAGTTTTTAAAGGATTCCTTCAAAAGAAATATATTGATATTGGTGATATTGTCTCACCCATTGTCAAAATTAAATCAAATTTGTTTTTTTAGTCTGGATGCTTGTTTGGATTAGAATAATTACCGGCTAGATTTGAAGACAACATCCATTTATGGATATTTAGAGGAGAATATTTATATAGTGTTTCCAAAGGGTTATGTATAAGGACCCGTCCATAAACATTTACATTATCTTGAATTAAACAAATTAATTACATTGAGGATATTTATAGGTTTAGAGTTTTAGATAATTAGGCCATAACATATACATGACGACTTGAATAATACATGTATACACATCTACCCATTTTCCATTTTTTTTACAAAATAAAATATCTTGAAAAAAGGGTCATTTATATTACTATGTTTAAAGACCTGGAAATTTAGAGGAAATTTTTTTCTAAAATACTTCAGAATTTTTCGAGTCTGTGGCTTCTGACGACACTTGATTTCGAGGCCCGGTGTGCCCGGAATCAATTTCCAATGTTTATCTTGTGTACGTTCAGTGAACGAACGAGAAAGTTTTTCTAACATTTGATCCGGAACTGAGAATTGAAATTCGAGGGCACCAATGAACTCGCAACGCCAGCAATTGCATAAGAGGACCTTTACTATAGATGTGTTTTCATGGGAAGAGGATTTGAAAATTTGTGGATTAAATGAGAAGTGAATAAAATTGTGGAACAATTTTATTTTTTATCTAATGTGGTTTTATCCTACATGGGGATGTTAGGTTGGGACCCACTAGCACCTAACTACCCATGTGAGGATAAATGTGAGGTGGGGCCATACGAGCCCCAACCCTTCACATTCCCTAAAACTCTTTAAACCCCCCTCTTAGTTTTGTAAACTCCTCATTACTTGTGAAACACTTCAACCTTCTCTCTCACTCCCTCATAACTTTTTCCAACACACTTAAATCAATTAATTGAACCACTTCAATGAATTGATTAAGTTTTTTGAAATTTAAATTTATAAATGCATGGCATGATTAAATAAAATAAGGATAAGCCTTATTTTATTTTTGGGGATGGCTTGTTGTGTTGAGATTTTGGGGAGAGAGATCTTGAGTTTCGAAGAACGCTTCATCTCCTTGGTTAAAGAACGCCAACTCTCCAACGAAGAACATTGACCCAGTGACCCCGAATTCACCATCCTCATCCTCCATCAAGAAAAGGGAGGATACACTGACACAGGAACTCACCAACGACGTCACGCCTTGTTTTTTCTCTCCGTGATAAAAAGGGGAGATGCTGCTTCCTCCTCGGACACTCTCCGTTGATGTCTACAAATCCTCACCTACCGATGCCATCAACCGTGATGCCGACATTCATCATATTTTGTTGAGTTAGGGGGTTATTCTTGAATGTGTATGTTTACGTACCCCGTTCTCGTTGGAAATATTTGTTAAATATGGGTGATAGCTATCGTTTTACTTGGAGGGTGCGGGAAAATCAAACATGGCTTGGAAACACTCCGTTGTTCTCGTTTATTAATTTAGAATTGGAAATTAATGGAAGAGGCGGCACGACGCCGTCGTGCAGTGCCAGGAACATGGCGAAGTGAACCGGCACTGTCATGCCGGTTCTGCGAGAAGAATCGCGGCCCACTACAGGGCCCGCTTCGTCGGAGGAACTGGCCGCTCCATCGGCCTGTCGGGCGGAGCCGGACTGGGGCGCCGGGATGGCGCTGTGCTGGAAGACCGACGGCCCGCCCATGAGGGCCTTGTGCGCAGAAGACCGGCAGGCTAGCTGGTTTGGGGAAGGGCGGTGCTGCATGGTATCGCCGGTGCGGAAAACCCAGGGGGGGTTGGAACCCGCTCGACCTTCGTCCGGCCGGGCCGCGTGCCCCGCCGGGCCGCCCCCACCACCCCCCCAGACCGAGTCGTGCCACTTCAGGTCGAGTTGTGTATTTCTTCAGACAGGTCTGACACCCCTGCTGGTTCGGACCCATCAAACTGGGTTAACCCGACCCATCGACCCACTAGGCTAAATAGGTCGGGCCCTTTTTTCATTTAAACGGGAATAACATAAAGACCACCCATCTGATTGACATGTCGTCTATGGAACTAGGACCCTTTTCGATGAGACAGTTCTTTTACGATACTCTAAGTGAGTTTTTGAAAGCTTTAGATATCGGCCAGGTTCAAAACGAGTGTATTTCTAACGAGGCCCTTGGAATAGAAAAGCCTTTATCTCTCAGATCGGGCGTCCTATTGATGCGCTGTCTTTCGCATTGAGTTCCTATTGATGAGACTAAACTTTGGGATATATCAACTCTAGAATTAGTTATAGTTGATGTATCGAACCCCTTGGCTCATGGAGCAGACCCTCCCGGAATCGAGCGTGCTGTGTGCGGGAACCCTAGAGCTGGTTGCGACTACGACGACGATGTTGACTGTACATATATCCTACGTGGGTTCGGCAAATAGTATGATAGAACTTGGATCCCCCATGGGTTCGGCAGTGATGACGACAATACTTGGATCCTATGTGGGTTCGGCAGCGAAGGTTACTATACTTGGATCCTACGTGGGTTCGGTAGTGACGACTTATGTACATGGATCCTATGTGGGTTCGGTAGGGAAGATGATTCAGAGGCTACATCTATCATCTCCACCCCTCTTCATGAGTCGTATACCTGTGTGAGTTGAGTCTTGACATTCAATCATTATCATCGATGTGATTGACTTGCCTTCCTGTGTGGACTGGGTTGTGCTTTCCTATGTGGAATGGGTTGTACTTGGGCTCGTGAGTTGGAGCTGAACTGAAATTGATGACTTAGGTATATGTATGAGCATATACCGAAGTAGAGTTGGTTGATACTTTGTGTTTGTATATTTCCTTGTGGTTTATCCTTTGTGTATTCTGGGAGATCTTCGGAGGTCTCAGGGTCTCTCCTGAGTGTCGTATACTCACCCCTGCAGGGGTTATGCCCACACTATGTTATTTTGGATGCAGATGACAGACATCATTAATCGAGGTAGAGTCTTTTGGAGCGGGACGGTA
Source organism: Viscum album (assembly GCA_963277665.1). NCBI lineage: Eukaryota > Viridiplantae > Streptophyta > Magnoliopsida > Santalales > Viscaceae > Viscum > Viscum album. Next base: position 576,789,368 of record OY728158.1, read on the forward strand.
CCTGGAGGTGGACCACTTTACGGGATGTACACGAAGTGGACGGCCGGAACCGAGTAGCTGAGTAGACCATTTGTACCCACCCTTCAGGTGGGATATCCAGAGGACGACTCAATGGTTTCTGGTTTACTTTACTGCAGTTGTTCTTTATTACTATTGTACTGTAAATTCAGTTGGGTTTGTATTCTGGCCCATTTACTTTCCAGCACTTACTTTTGTACTCAGTTTACATACTCTTTACATCAGCGTGCGTACTCTGTTGTGTTTGTTTTCTAATAGAAAAGGAAATTACTTCCCTTTTTATCGGTATTTTCATCTTTTGTGCTAGTCTCCAGACCCTGACCTATGGAAGGTGGGCTTGGGGTAGTCATGGCACGATCCCCGAGGAAGGGTCATGAAAAATTGGTATCACAGGAGTCGGTTCTACCGCAGAACTTAGGAATATGATAATTTCTTCCTTTGAAGCAATAATGTTAAGGGTATTGAGTTTGGATATCAGTCTAGGGAGACTAGTGTTGGTGCAGCGGTCAACGTATCCATACACTAGGACCTTGACTTCCAATTTCTGACTCAGTGTATGAAAACATTGATTGCATGTGTGTTTTAAAAGTTTTTTTTGTGATTACTTTGTGTCAGATCACTAGGTATACTGCATTAACCGGGGCACACCTATTACTTTTCAGGATAACCCTATGAAGGCAGCCCACTAGGGTTCCAAGCATTCTCTGAGATGGCATCCCACCGAGCGACGAGGCCTTGGTGAAGGGCCCCATTACAGCTGAGGCACCAGAGGTACCTCTACCTGCTGGGCCACTGATACCACCAGCCCCAACCGCGTAGAGTGCACGCTGCTTGAGTGCGCTGCACGAGTTTCAGCGACAGAGTCCGCCCAGGTTCCATGGAGAGACGGATAGTCAGGCAACCAAGGATTGGCTGGAGGCTATCATTCAAGTCTTTAGATTGGTAGAGACACCAGCTTATATTATGGCGATCATTGTGGTGAGTCTCCTGCATGCAGAAACAGGTAGATAGTGGAGCCTGATGCTCCAGGTGCACGATGAGGCTTCTCTACTTTGAACTGACTTCGAGAAACTCTTCCACTCAATGATCATTCCATCCACCCTCCATGCTGTGCGCATCCATGAGTTACTACATCTGCGGTAGGGCAACATGACAGTATCCCAGTACTCGGTGAGGATCACCGACCTCTCGCGCTACTCCACAGACATGGTACGGGACCCATTCATCTGGGCACAGACCATTGAGTAGGGACTGAGGCATGAGATCAGGGCTTCGATGATCTTTCTCAGCATTCCGACTTAGGAAGGAGTACATGGGAGATCCCTTCTTGTGGAGAGCTTCCTTGATGAGCCTACGCCAACAGCGAGGCCTGCCACAGGGTGACACGTATCAGAGTCTTCTGCCATTGGTAGTAGACAGATGTCACAGTGGTCCAAGTGGACCAGGCCATCAGGTGGGCGACCTCAGGATACTGGTTCGGAGGTGTGGGGCACACGCAACAGAGCTAGTCATACGAGAGGCATGTAGTGCTATTCATGTGGAGGGCAGGGCCACATGGCTCATGACTTCCTGACCCACCATGCAGAGGAGCAGCAGAAGGTTGAGGGAACACCTAGGTAGAGGAAGAGGTTCAACCGTGGCGGTCCGCAGGGAGTATGCATACGATTTAGAAGTGCTGGCCGAGTAGTAGGTGGTGGATGATGCTTCGAGGCTCTACCAACACCACCACCAGGAGGTCCACCCAGACCACAGGGAGCTGGCAGTCATAGGCAGCCTCAGCTTCAGGCAGTAGAGTCTTACGACCATGGCTCACCTGAGATGATTTGAGGTACTATCTGTTTCTACTCCACCCTTGCTACAGTTCTTATAAACACATGAGTGAGTCATTATTTTATTGCTGATACCCTAGTTCGGAGCTCGAATATTCTGACAGAGCCATTGGCTCGATCCTTACGGCTAGAGGCTCCTATGAGAGTAGACTCAATGATTATGCACTGCTTCCGGCAGTTTTAGCTTACTCTAGGAAGCGAGATCTTCAGCTGGGATCTTCTTGTAGTGGTGTCGAGGCCTTATGACATCATCTTTAGCTTGGATTGGTTATCTACAGTCAATGCCCATATTGACTGTATTAGGTGCAAAGTGTGGTGTGTCCACATAGATGAGAGAAAAATCACCTTCACTGACATGAAGGGAGCCATTGCAGTGCAGGATGGGCATACCCAGAGGAGAGGGTAGCCGATCACACGTTAGTTGGCTATTCTCATCCTTAGAGCGGTTGATGTACGAAGTCTGAGTTTTCCTAAAGTGGTGGATCTGTATGCGGATGTTTTCCCTGATGACGTTCCAGGACTACCTCCTCACAAAAAGGTAGACTTCTATATTGACATATACCCCGGGACATCCCTGATATCTACTCCAGCATATCAGATGGCTCCCACTGAGCTTTGTGTGCTGCGAGTATTGTTGGTGGACTTACAGGGAAAGAGATTCATCCGACCAAGTGTTTCACCCTGGGATTCCCCGATTTTATTCACCAAGAAGTAGAATGGGATCTTACAACCATGTTTTGACTACCGTCACCTGAATAATGTGACCATAAAGAACATGCATCCACTCCCAAGGATTGACGACCTCTTTGATCAGATAAAGGGAGCACGATAGTTCTCAGTGATAGATCTTAGGTCAGGATATCATCAACCTAGAGTTCGAGATGAGGATGTTCAGAAGATGGCATTTAGATGTTGGTATGGCCAGTATGAGTTCTTGGTTATGCCTTTCGGCATAACCAACGCTCCAGCAGTTTTCATTAGTCTCATGAACATGATATTCCAGACTTACCTTGATCGATTTGTCATAGTCTTCATCAAAGACATACTGATTTACTCGACCACTAAGGAGGAGCACGCCTACCACTTTCGGGTTGTATTGGACACACTCCAAGAGCACCAGCTTTATGGTAAGCTCTTGAAGTGCCAGTTCTGTATTCGAGAGGATAACTTCTTGGGGCATGACATCTCGGAGGTGGGAGTTTCTATGGATTTTGTGAAGATCAAGGAAGTACTTTCTTGGGAACCATCTAGGAGCGTGACGAGGGAGCAGAGTTTCTTAGGTCTGGATAGGTACTATTAGAGATTTGTGCTAGACTTCTATAGAGTTGTAGCACCGCTTTCACCTTTGACGAAGAAGGAGAAACCCATCATATGGTCTGATAGATGTCAGTAGAGCTTCTAGGAGATGAGGCAGAGATTGACCAGTGCACCCATCAAGAAGCTATCGGAGGAGGGTGTAGGGTACGTAGTTTACTGTGATGCCTTAGGGACTAGACTCGGGTGTGTCCTGGTGAAGGAGCGGGCAGTGGTCACTTATAGATCATGAGAGTTGAGGCAGCATGAGCATAACTACGCTACCCATGACCTGGAGTTAGCAGCAGTGGTCTTTTCCTTGAGGTTGTGGCGACACTACCTTATGGGCGAGCGCCTTATAGTCTACTCTAACCACCATAGTCTCAGGTACATATTATCGCATAAGGACATGAACCTGAGACAATGGCAATGGATCAAGTTCCTCCAGGGCTATGACTTTGAGATAGTCTATACTCCTGGGAAGGGGAACGTAGTAGCTGATGCTCTCTACTGGAGGTTGGGAATTCAACTACTTGGAGAGGCAATAGAGAAGATAGCCACATTACAGATATCCTTCGTGGATAGAGATGGAGCAGCCTTTCTACAGTCACTCACAGTCACAACTCCACTCCTTCAGGGGGTCAGAGAGGCATAGTGTGGGGATGTCGAATGTGAGACGTGACGCGCTCAGATTTCTATAGGGGAGGCGTTTGATGGATTTTAGGAAGGACCAGGGTACATCACCCTCTTCAGGGGATATACCATGGTACTATTTGCACTGTCGGAAGAAGTACTGAGGGAGTTTCACACATCCCCTCTTGTGGTACATCCCGGAGTGGTGAAGATGTACTAGGATCTCAGACAACAACATTGGTGACCGAGTATGAAGAAGGTTGTGGCAAAGTTCGTTTCACGATGCCTCACGTGCCAGCAGGTGAAGGCAGAGCACCAGTTACTGGCAGGCTTGGTGCAGCCCTTAGAGGTCCCAGAGTGGAAGTGGGATAGGATGTCCATGGATTTCAGGATGGGGCATCCACGTACTTCTAGAGGACACGACTCCATTTGGGTGGTCGTAGATTGACTAACCATGTCGTCCCACTTCCTACCGATCAGTGATTTGGGCTCAATAGAGAGATTGGAATGCCTCTACATTCAGGAGATCAAACGGCTTCATGGTGTGCCATTGACTACTGTCTCAGATCAATATGCTTTCTTTACTTCCCGACATTAGAAGGGGTTTCAGGAGGCATTCGAGACACAGCTACGTCTGAGCACTGCCTTTCATCCTCAGACGGATGGCCAGATGGAGGGGACCATTCAGACCCTCGAGGACATGTTCCGTGCATGTGTCCTTGACTTTGGTCGCAGTTGAGAGGATCACCTACCCTTGGTGGAGTTTGCGTACAACAACAGTTACCACTCCACCATTAGGATCGAACCATACGAGGCATTGTACGGCCGGCCATGCAGATCACCTCTATGCTGCACTGACCCTGGGGAGTTAGCACTCATAGGACCAGAGATGGTCCAGGCTACGACGGAGAAGGTTCTAGACATCTAGGAGCGGATGAGGACTACATAGAGCAGACAGAAGTCTTATGCTGACAGGAGGTGGAGACCACTAGAGTTCGAGGATGGAGACCATGTTTTCTTACGGGTCTCTCCTCGACGTGGATTATGAAGAATTGGCTTGGGCGGAAAGTTATCTCCGCACATCATTAGAACATTTCATGTCCTTAGTAGGGTAGAAGAGGTGTCTTATTGCATGGCCCTTCCAACATAGTTTCACTAGGTGCATGATGTCTTCAACGTATCTCAGCTAAGAAGATACGTGCACGACCCGACGCATATCATTGATCATGGGGAGTTAGACATCGATGAGAGGGTGACATTTGCGGAGGTCCTGATGGAGATCGAGGATCGAGAGGACCGGTTCCTACATGGAAGGTTAATTCCTCTTCTGCGCATTCGTTGGAAGCCTGAGAACCACCAAGAGAGCACATGGGAGCGGGAGGCTTAGATGCGTGCACATTACCCTCATTTGTTTCTCTAGTTTATGATCATTCTTTATGGGGACGTAAAGCCCTGAGGTGGGAGTAATGTATGTACCCAAAAATTTCAAGGAATCTTTTATAATACATTGGAATTTTTCATGTCTGTGGCTTTTGACAGCACTTGATTCTGAGGCCCGATGTGCCTAGAATCAATTTCTGATGTATAGCTCAGGTACGTTCATTGAAAGAATGAGCGGGTTTTTCTTACTTTTGATCTGAAGCTCAAAAATGAAATCCAAGGGCACCAATGAACTCGCAATGCCAGTTATTTCTTAAGGGAACCTTTACCATAGATGCGTTTTCACAGGAAGAGAAGTTTATAATTTGTGGGTTAAATGAGAAGTGTATAAAATTGTTGGACAATTTTATATTTTTTATCTAAGGTGGTATTATCCTACATGGGGGAGTTAGGGTGGGACCCACTAACACCTAACTACCCATGTGAGGTGGGGCCCATACGAGCCCCAACCCTTCACATTCCCTAAAACTCTTTAAACCCCCCTCTTAATTTTGTAAACTCCTCATTACATGTGAAACCATTCCACCTTCTCTCTCTCTCCCTCTTAACTTTTGAGAACACTCTTAAAACAATTAATTGAACCACTTCAATTAATTAATTAAGTGTTTTGAAATTTAAATTTTGAAATGCATGGCATGATTAAATAAAATAAGGAGAAACCTTATTTTATTTTTGGGGTTGGCTTGTTGTGTTGAGATTTTGGGGAGAGAGATCTTGAGTTTCGAAGAACGCTTCATCTCCTTTGTTGAAGAACGCCAACTCTCCGAAGAAGAACATCGAATCGACGACCCCGGATTCACCATCCTCTTCTTCCTCCATGACAAGGGAGGAGACACTGACGCGGGAACTCGCCAACGACGTCACACCTTATTTTCTTCTCTCCGTGATAAAAAGCGTAGATGTTGCTTCCTCCTCGGACGCTCTCCATCGACGTCTATGAATCCTCAACTCATGACGCCATCTACCGTGACGCCGACGTTTGTCATCTTTTGTTGAGGTAGGGGTTTATTTTTGAAAGTTATTGTTTAGAAACCCCATTCTAGTTGGAAATAGTTGTTAAATATGGTTGATTACTATTGTTTTACGCGGAGGGTGCGGGCCGAACAAACACGTACCGACAACTCTCTGTTGTTCTTGTTTAATAATTTTTTAATTTTTAATTGATGACGAAGGAGGAACGACATTGTCATGCCTTTCTGGGAACATGGTGAAGGGAATTGGAACCATCACGCCGGTTGTGTAGGAAGAACTGTGGCTCGCTACACGGGCCGCTTTGGCGGAGGAACCGCCAGGTCAATCAGCCGGTGGAGCGAAGCCGGACCGAGGTGCCGGGAGGGCGCCACGCTAGAAGACCGGCAGCCCGCCCATGCGGGCCGAGCTGTGTATTTCTTCGGACCAGTCTGACACCCCTGTTGGGTCGGACTTGTCAAACTGGGTTAAACCGACCCGTCAGCCCAATGGGCTAAACAGGCTGGACCCGTTTTTTCATTTAAACGGGAATAACATAAAGTCCGCGCGTCCGATCGATGCGCCGTCTGCAGCACATGGACCCTTTCTATGATACAGTTCATTTGCGATACACTAATTGAGTTTTGGACATCTTTTTATATCGTCCGGGTTAAAAGTGAGCATATTTATAACTGGGCCCCTAGAACGGAAAAGCCTTTATCTCTCAGACCGAGCGTCCGATTGACGCGATGTCTGTCGCGTTGAGTTCCTATTTACGAGACAGAACTTTAGGATTCATAAACTCTAGACTTTGTGACAATTGATGTATTGACCCCCTTGGTTCGTGGAGTGGAACCTCCAAGAATATAGCATGTTGTGTGCGAGAACCCTAGAGCTGGCTGCAACTGCGACTACGATGACGACTGTACTTCGATCCTACGTGGGTTCGGCAGTGAGGACGACTATACTTGGATCCTCCAAGGGTTCGGCAGTGATGAAGACTGTACATGGATCCTACGTGGGTTTGGCAGTGAAGGTTACTGTACTTGGATCCTACATGGATTTTGCAGCGACGACAACTGTACTTGGATCTTATGTGGGTTCGGCGTGGAAGATGATTCAGAGGCTACATCTATCATCTCCACCCCTCTTCATGAGTAGTATACCAATGTGATCTGAGTCTTGAATTTCAATCATTATCATTGATGTGATTGACTTGCTTTCCTATGTGGACTGGGTTGTGCATTCCTGTGTGGACTGAGTTGTACATGGGCTCGTGAGTTGGAGGCTAATTGGAATTGATGACTTAGGTATATGTATGGGCATATACCTAAGTAGTCATGGTTGATAATTTGTGTTTGTATCTTTCTTTTTGGTTTATCATTTTTGGATTCTGGGAGACCTTCGGGGGTCTCGGGGTCCCTACTGAGTATCGTATACTCACCCCTACATGGTTTATGCCCACACTACATTGTGTTGGATGCAGATGACATACAACATTGAACGAAGTGGAGTCTTGTGGAGCGAGACGGTACCTGGATGTGGACCACCTGGTGCTATGTGCACGGAGCGGACGACCGGACCCGAGGAGCTGAAGAGACCATTTGTACCCACCCTCAGGTGGGATATCTGGAGGGCGACTCAATGGTTGATGGTTTACTTTACTGCAGCTATTCTTTCATACTATTGTATTGTACTTTCAGTTGGGTTTGTATTCTGGCCCATTTACATTCCAGAACATACTTTTTTACTCAGTTTACATAGTCATTACTTCAGCTTTCATACTCTGTTGTGTTTGTTTTCTTATATAAAGTCAATGCCTTCCCTTTTATCAGGATTTTCACCTTTGGTGCTAATCGCCAGCCCCTGGCCAATGGAAGGCGGGCTTGGGGTAGTCATGGCACAGGCCATGAAGACGGGTCATGACACACTGTTTTAGATAGCATGAAATTTCCTTGATCCCTTCATGGACCCTATTAAACTTTATTTCTTGTGAAAAACTTATCAAAAACTTGTGATGAGCATAAAAACCTAAGTAAGGGATACACAATGAAAAAAAACTATTAGTTTATAAAAACAACAGTTAAACCATGAATACATTATCATAAGTAATACATTTCACCTTTATGAAGTAGTAAATACTCTTCAATAAATAAAAGACCATTTCTTACCCTTTTGTAACAAAAATATTACCATAAAACTCATATAAAGAACACATAACATAAAAAGGTAACTTGGGACATAATCATTCTTATGTGGAATAACTGTATGATCGACTTCCGCACATATCAGTAAATAGAATAGCCTTACCACCAACTTCTGTAACCAATGCATTGGTGGTTATAACTCAACCAACTTTTGTAGTTTATCATGGCAGCAACTGTCATTTGGTTTATCATGTAACCACCCATCAAATGTCCAAGTACCATTATAAAATCATAAGACATAAAATATTTAAAATATAAAAATTTCACTAATAACATTTAATTTTCAATCACAAGAAATACTTTAAAGATATTGAAATAATCAATCAATTTCAAAAACAATTTTTAATACCAAAACACCCAAAAAAGAATAAAGTATTTCCTTTTCATTTTAAAAAACATTAAGGCTTATAGAGGAAGAAAAATAACAATTACTGCTGTGGAGAGGTCATTGTCGCCGCAAACGTTAAAAAAATTTTGTTTTTCATTTAGTAAAATGCTTCATAGAAAAAATATTCCCCTTTAATGAAATAAAAAAGACAAAGGGTTTTATTATACACCGTGTAAAAGAAGAAGGTATATATTATCAAAATACGCCTCAAGGAAAGGAGTTTGAGACAAAGTCCCTTACCTCATGTACGACTTGACACATTTTTTAGTTACTCTCTTAAATAATAAAGTAAAGTTAATCTATACATTCTTAAGAACCTTTTTAAATTTCACTATTCCTTTTATATCACTTATTAACATGTTATAAACATTATGTAGTCATTTAAGTTAATAATGGTCATTTTGTCGGTATTTGGTAATTGAGTCACAAATGAACACTATATAATTACAAGTTGTCCTTGTAGTCAATAATCCATTATCTACAAAATGATATTCATGATTTAGATATCATATAAATCATATAAATCTAGTATATTTATGTATTTATAATAGTATATAACATTTTGGAGATAATAAATTTAATGCACCGTTCATGGAGATGGTAAGTCATACGTACGCATGAACGCTACATTCATTTTTATTTGATATATTAATGGAATAAAAACATAATGATACATAGTAATATTATAAAATAAAGTATAATATCATATATAATATCATTAACAATATCCTTTATACATCCCACATATGGCATTAACATGTTATTTCACTTTGAGGTGGCGGTAGTCCGCACTTCCTCAAATGAAATTATCACGTTTACCCATAATTGAAACCATAAAGGTATTATATAAATGAAAAATATAGAAGCATAAAAAAACATAAACATAATATATATCATATAGAAATACATGGCCATCTTAATTGCCACCATGATAATGGAAGGAGATAATAGAATAATCATCATTTCATGATGCGTTAGTTCGCCATCCATAGAAGCAGTATGTTCTTCACCCATTAGATGGAGGTGTGTGTAAGTGTAATTAAAGTACTTCTCATAACAACATCATAGTATATTTAGGATACTGGTGTTTTTATAAAAGAAAATAATAAAAAGATTATATGGGTTGGAGAAGTAAAATAAAATAAAAGATGTTAAGAGGAATCCTTACCTATAATTTGGGTAACTCTCGTTGGTTTGAACCAAAATGACTACTTGAAGTACCTTAGGCCTAAGGTAAGGATACTAGGAGGAGGATATGGATATTGAAGGATTATGTGGTCTGGGGTTGGATGAGACAAGGTTCTTGAGATTTGTGAGGAATGAGTAATATGTGAGGTATTTTTATAAGGGGGAGGAGGGGCCCTTTGTGAAAGTGTGAAAATTTTATTTTATTATATAATGATATTTGGTTTCTAAGGGTAAAAAAATAATTAAAGACGAAGATAAGATGACTCATTATCAAAATAAAATCATCAAAAAACAATTTGAATGGTTTTAGATATTATTTTAATATTTGTAATCTTATTTATTTAAATCTTTTATTAATGTGTAAAATAATACATCATTATTGAGTCATAAATAATTTAATTTATTTGATGTCTAAAAATTATCAAAAAAATACCATGATGTATGAAATCTTGTTTTCTTTCCAATTAATATTTATAGTCGATAATATATCTTATATAACCCCACATAAAAATTTATTTACTAAAAGATATTTGTTTCTGTCATTTTTATCATTACTTTAAGTTAATTAATCTAATGTGTCATTATCACTCCTAAGTAGCTCCATGGGGACCCATAATCTACCCAAAGATGAAGATGGTCATAAATGACCTACCAATAAGGATAAAACACGTTTTAATGTAATTTGATAATATTATAAAATTTTTTATTTTGAATTACCCAATTACCTTTAATCGCGGTAAATAAAAGTCAAAAGATATTATTTATCAAAAATTATTTTCATCTTATTGAACCACATTTTACTAACTAATAACAACATTGTATGTTTGATTTTCTAAATTAAATTCACATAAGAGGTAAAATTTCATTTAAAGGAAAATGGATGTTTTTAACTACTACTTAGTGGTTTCACTATTTAGAAAAAATTGATGTTTTTTAGAAAACAACAAAAAATTAATTCTAAGCTCTATTTAATATTCCAAATTAAAACAATTATGTTCATTTTAACAAATTAAAAATAAAAAATTTTCATTAATTAATTTAAAATTAATTTCTGTTGTCAAAACAATTTGCATGTTTTTAAGAAAATAATGACTATCAAAAGATTGAAACTTATTTACGTCCAATTTCCAAGTGAAATTAATTACAATGACCAACATTGGATAAAATAGTAAAAATATATTCTAATTACACTTTAATACCAAATTATAGATAATATAACCATATAAATAAATTATATTAAAATGCAGTTCTGAATCCCCCCCCCCCCCCGTGACGCCGTCAACTGTGATGCCAACGTTCATCATCTTTTGTTGAGGTAGGGGTTTATTCTTGAAAGTGGATGTTTACGTACCCCGATCTCATTGGAAATCGTTGTTAAATATGGATGATTGCTATCGTTTTATGTGGAGGGTGCGGTCCAAACAAACACGGACCGACAACCCTTCGTTGTTCCCGTTTATTAATATAGAATTGTCAATTGGTGGCGGAGGAGGCACGACGTCGTTGCGCCATTCCGGGAACGTGGTGAAGGGAACTGATGCCGTCGCGCCGGTGGTGCGGGAAGAACTGCGGCCCAATACACGGGCCACTTCGGCGGAGGAACCGGCCGGCCCATCATCCGGTCAGGCGAAGCGGGACCGCAATGCCGGGATGGTGCCGCGCTAGAAGACCGGAGTCCCGCCCATGCAGGCCACGTGTGCAGAAGACTGGCCAGACTTGTCGTCCGGTTTGGGGAAGGGCGGCGCCGCCAGTGTAGAAAACCTGGGGGGTGGGCCGGGCCACCCCATGCCAGGCTGGGCCGGGCCACACCCCTTCGGGCCGAGCTGTGTATTTATTCCGACTTGTCCAACAGACCTGCTAGGTTAGACCCATCAAACTGGGTTAAACCGACCCGTCAACCCAATGGGTTAAACAGGCCGGGTCCATTTTTCATTTAAATGAGAATAACTTAAAGACCGCACGCCCGATCAATGCGCCGTCTGCGGCACTAGGACCCTTTCGATGATACTGTTCTTTTGAGATAATCTAAGTGAGTTTTGGAAAGCTTTGGATATTGGTCAGGTTAGAAACTAGTGTATTTCTAACCGGGCCCCTGGAACTGAAAAGCCTTTATCTCTCAGACCGGGTGTCCGATTAACGCGCCATCTGTCGTGTAGAGTTCTTATTGACGAGATAGAAATTTGGGATAAATCAACTCTAGACTTTGTGAAAATTCATGTAATGACCCCCTTGGCTCATGGAGTAGACCCTCCTGGAATCGATCGTTCTATGTGCGGGAACCCGAGAGCTGGCTGCGACTGTGACTACAATGACGACTGTATTTCGATCCTACGTGGGTTCGGTAGTGAGGATGACTATACGTGGATCCTCCGTGGGTTCGACAACGATGACGACTGTACATGGATCCTACATTGTTCAGCAACGAAGGTTACTGTACTTGGATCCTATGTGGGTTCGACAGCGACAACTTGTGTACTTGGATCCTACATGGGATAGGTAGGGAAGATGATTCAGAGGCTACATCTACCATCTCCACCCTCTTCGTGGGATGTATACCTATGTGAGCTGAGTCTTAACTTTCAATCATTATCATTGATGTTATTTACTTGCTTTCCTATGTGGACTGGGTTGTGCTTTCCTGTGTGGACTGGGTTGTACATGGGCTCGTGAGTTAGAGGCCAACTGGAATTGATGACTTAGGTATATGTATTGGCATATACCTATGTAGAGTTGGTTCATACATTGTGTTTTTATATTTCCTTGTGGTTTATCCTTTTTGGATTCTGGGAGACCTTCGGGGGTCTCGGGGTCCCTACTGAGTATCGTATACTCACCCATAAATGGGATATGCCTATACTACGTTGTGTTGGATGCAGACGACAGACAACATTGATCGAGGTGGAGTCTTGTTGAGCGGGACGGTACCTGGAGGTGGACCACTTGGTGGGACGTACATAGAGCGGACGAACGAACTCGAGAAGCTAAGGAGACCATTTTTACCAACCCTTTAGGTGGTATATCTGGAGGATGACTCAGTGGTTGCTGGTATACATTACTACAACTATTCTTTCATACTGTTGTACTGTACATTGTGTTGGGTTTGTATTCTGTCCCATTTACTTTACAGAACATACTTTTGTACTCAGTTTATGTAGTATTTACATCATCTTACATACTCTGTTGTGTTTGTTTCCATATATAAAGGCAATGCCTTCCCTTTTACTTGGATTTTCACCTTTGGTGCTAGTCTCCAGCCCCTGGCCTATGGAAGGTAGGCTTGGGGTAGTCACGGAATGGGCCTCGAGGACAGGTCATGACACCATGTTTTAGATAGAATTACATTTACTTGATCCCTTCTGGGACCCTATTACGCTTTATGTCTTTTGAAAAACTTATCAAAAACTTGGGATGAGAATAAAAAGCTCAGTAAGGGATACACAAAGAAGAAAAACTGTTAGTTTTTAAAAACAACAAATAAACCATGGATAATTTATCATAATTAATACATTTCACCATTATGAAGTAGTAAATACTCTTCACTAAATAAAAGACCATTTATTACCCTTTTGTAACCAAAAGATTACCATAAAACCCATATAAAGAACACATAACATATAAAGGTAACTTGGTACATAATCATTCTTAAGTGGAATAACTGTATGATCGACTTCCGCACATATCAGTAAATAGAATAGCCATATGGCCAAATTCCATACCCAATGCATTGGTGGTTATAACATAACCACCCATCCTAGTTTATCACAACACCAATTGTCATTTGGTTTATCACGTAACCACCCATCAAATGTCCTAGTACCATTATAAAATCATAAGACATAAAATATTGAAAATATAAAAATTTCAATGATAACATTTAATTTTCAATCACAAGAAATAATTTCAAGTTATTGAAATAATCAATCCATTTCAAAAAAAAATAACAAAACACCCAAAAAAATAATAATGTATTTCCTTTTCATTTTAGTAAACATTAAGGCTGATAGAGGAAGCCAAATGATGATTACAGCGAGGGAGAGGTCATTGTTGCCACAAAAATTAAAAAAAAATCCATTTTTCATTTAGTGAAATGCTTCATAGAAAAAAGATTCCCTTTTAATAAAATAAAAATATAAAGGGTTTTATTATACACCATGTAAAAGAAGAAGGTATATATTATCAAAATATGCCTCAAGGAAAAGAGATTGAGACGAAGTCCCTTACCTCGTGTCCGACTTGACCCATTCATTCTTTAATCTCCTGAATAATAAACTAATGTTAATTTATACTTGCTTAAGAACCTTTTTAATGTTTATTATTCCTTTTATATCACTTATTAACATGTTATAAACATTATGTAGTCATTTAAGTTAATAATGGTTATTTTGTCGATATTTGGTACTTCAGTCACAAATGAACACTATATAATTACAAGTTGTCCATGTGGTCAATAATCCATTATCTGAAAAATGATATTAATGATTTAGGTATCATATAAATAATATATATCCAATATATTTATGTATTTATAACAGTACATAACATTTTGGAGATAAGAAATTAAATGCACCCTTCATGGAGATAGTAAGTCGTACGTACGCATGAACACTACTTTCATTTCAATTTCGTACATTCATGGAATTAAAACATAATGATACATAGTTATATTATAAAATAAAGTATAATATCATATATAATATTATTAAAAATATCCTTTATACATCCCGCATATGGCTATAACAAGTTATATCACTTTGAGAGGGCGGTAGTCCGCACTTCCTCAAATGAAATTATCGCGTTTACACATAATGGAAACCGTAAAGGTATGCTATAAATGAAAAATATAGAAGCATAAAAAACATAAACATAATATATATCATATATAAATATAGGGCCATGTTAATGGCCACCATGAGAACCGGTAAGAGATAATAGAATAATCATCGTTTCGTGATGCGTTAGTTCGCCATCCATAGAAGCAGTATGTTCTTCACCCATTAGATGGAGGTGTGTGTAAGTGTAATAAAAGTAATTCTCGTAACAACATCCTAGTATATTGAGGATACTGGTGTTGTTATAATGAAATGAATAAAAGGTGTTTATGGGTTAGAGAAGTAAAATAAAATAAAAGATGTTAAGAGGAATCATTACCTATAATTTGGGTAACTCTCTTTGGTTTGAACCAAAAGGACTTATTGATGTGACTTCAGCCTAAGGTAAGAATTCTAGGAGGAGGAGATGGATATTGAAGGATCATTTGGTCTGGGGTTGGATGAGCCATGGGTTTGAGAGATGTGCTGAATGAGTAATATGTGAGGGATTTTTATTAGGGGGTGGAGGGGCTCTTTAGGAATGTGTGAAAATATTATTTTATTATATAATGATATTTGGTTTCTAAAGGTACAAAACTTATTAAAGTAAAATATTAGATGACTAATTATCAAAATAAAATCATCCAATAATAATTGGCCTTGTTTTAGATATTATTTTAATATTTATAATCTTATTTATTTAAATCATTTATTAATGAGGTAAATAATGCTTCATTATTGAGTCATAAATAATTTAATTTATTTGATGTCTAAAAATTATCAAATAAAATACCATGATATAGGAAATATTGTTTTATTTAAAATTAATATCTATAGTTGAAAATATATCTTATATAACCCAAAGTAAAAATTTATTTACTAAACAAAATCTGTTTCTATCATTTTTATCATAACTTTAAGTTAATTAATATAATGTGTCATTATCACTCCTATGTAACTCCATGGGGTCCCAAAATCGACCCAAACATTCCCATGGTCATAAATGACACAACCAATAAGGTTAAAACAATTTTTAAATTAATTATTTATTATTATAATTTGTTTATCTTGAATTACCCTATTACCTTTAATCGCGGTAAATAAAAGTCCAAAGTTTTTATTCACCAAAAATTATTTTCATCTTATTGAACCACATTTTACTTACTAATAACAACAATGTATGTTGGATTTTCTAAATTCAATTTACATAAGAGGTAAAATTTCATTTAAAGGAAAATGGCGGTTTTAAATTACTACTTAGTGGTTTCACTATTTATCAAAAATTTATGTTTTTTAGAAAACAACAAAAAATTCACCCTAAGATATATTTGATATTACAAATTAAAAAACTATTTTTATTTTACCAAATATACAACATAAAATTTTCATTAATTAATTTAAAATTAATTCCCATTGACAAAAAAAATTGTGTGTTTTTATGAAAATAAAAACTATCAAAAGATTGACACTTTTTTATGTCCAATTTGCTAGTGAAATTAATTACAATGACCAACATTCGATAAAATGGTAAAAATATATTCTAAATACACTTTAATACCTTATTACAAATAATATTACCATATAAATAAATTAGATTAAAATGCACTTTTGAATTAAAATATATTAATTTTGACTATTCATTTAAAATGAACTTTATCATAAAAATAAAACAAATTTACCCAAAGTAAATTTAGATGACCCAAATCTAAATAAGAATTTTATTTTTTCTAATAGAACAAATAAAATTGATGAAAAATAGATTTAAAAAGGTTTCACCATCAAAAGGTGGTAAATCGACCTTTTAGTGAATATTATAGTATTTATGCTTAAAAGTAGATTCATTATTATTTAAGCCCCTAAGTTTTATTGGATAAATATAAAAACATTTAAGAAACATGTATAATCATATTGTAGTTAGTTATATTTATTCCCGCCAATACAACCACAATGCATTAACTACCATTTAAAATAATAATATTATATTTTTAGTGTGCAACGTAATATTTCAAAGAAACCTGTTGTTGTGTATCAGGTAAGCCATCAAACAGAGTGTCCCCATTAATGTAAAATTAATATTTAATTCATAATTATTAACAAATATGAAAATTTATTAATCTTTATTTACTTGGGATTTTACATCCCTCCCCCCTTTTAAGAAGTCTATCCTCGAAATTTTTTTCACTTATCAAATAAATGGTGGTATTTATCCCTCATTGCATTTTTAGATTCCCACGTTGCATAATCAACCATATAGGTTTTTCAAAAATCCTTTAAATGGTGAATTAACTTATTCCGAAACATTTTATCTCTATGGTCAAGAATATGGTCTGTTTTTTCCTCATAAGAGAGATTCTCTTCCAAATGAACTACCACTGGACTCAAAACATGAGATGGATCTGGAATATACTTTCTCAACATTAAAACATGAAAAAAATTGTGTACCTGGGATAAATGTAGAGGTAAATCCACTCTATACGCAATTGATCAATCTTTATCAATGATTTCATAAGGTCTAATGAACATTAGACTCGACTTTCCCTTCTCACAAAAACACATCACAATTTTCCATTGAGAAACCTTGTAGAAGACATGATCACCTACCTCAAAAAAGACCCTTCCTCTAGTTATTTGTATAAATTTTCTTTATACTCTGAGTAGTTATCATGTTCTTCAGAATCAACTAATCCTTTTTTCCATATCTTTTACCAATTCTAGTCCCATCGACTTCCTTTCAACTAATTCATCAAAAAAATGTTGGAGTTCGACAATGCTTTCCATATAATGCCTCAAATGCAGCGATTTGTATACTAGAATGAAAACTGTTATCTTAAGAAAATTCAGCCAAAGTAAGATGTTGTTCCCTACTTCCATAGTAATCTAGTGAACAATCATGTAACATATCCTCCAGGGTGTAAATTCTTCATTCTGACTGCCCATCTGATTGCAGATGAAATGTTGTACTAAAATTTAATTCAGTACCCAAAAACTTTTGAAGGACCTTCCAAAAGTTATAATTAAACTTGGGATCGCGATCAGATACATTGTAGAGGGGAAATCAATGCAACTTTACAATCTATTTAACATACAACCGAGAAAGTTGATATAGAGACAAAGTATCTCAAATAGGAAGGAAATGAGCAGATATAGTCAACTGATCAACAATAACCCAGATTGCATTATTACATCGAGATTTCTTTGGTAACCCCAAAATAATATCAATGCATATTTTTTCCCATTTCCACTATGGCACCAGTAAAGACTGAAACATCCCTTTTAGTAACTGTTTCTCTGCTTTAACGTGTTTAAAAGTGAAACACTTCCTAGTAAAATAATCAATACTCCTTTCATTACATCCCACCAATAATACTCTGGAAGATTTTTGTACTGCTTTGTACTGCTAGGATGAACTAAAAATTGGGAACTATGAGCTTCACTTAACAAATCATTCATCAACTATGAATCACAAGTCCCACATTATCTTTTTCTAAAACTCAAAACAGAATCATTATCAATATCAAAATCAGGAAACTTACCCTTCTGAACCAACTCTACCTTTTTCTGCAACTCACTGACTTCTTTCTACACTTTCTTTATTCTGTATGATAGAGATGATTTCACTAAAACCTAAAACAAAACAAAAGAGTTTCCTTCACCAACAAATTATATGCCAATGTTTATCAAATAAAAAACCAAAGGATCTCATTCTAAATGTATCATAGTTAATGAAGCATTACTTTTTTTGAATCAAATCATCAGCCACTTTATTTTTCTTTCCTGGATAGTAATGAATCGTGCAATCATAGTACTTGATTAATTCCAACCATATCCTCTGTCTCATGTTCAATTATTTTTTAGTGAATATATAGTTCATACTTTTATGGTTAGGATATATTTTACATTTTACTCCATACAAATGATGCCTCCAAATTTTTTTAAAAAAAGCAACAATAGTTAATTCCAAATCAAGTGTAGGGTAATTTAACTAATGAGGTTTCAAGTAACATGAAGCATAAGAAATTACCTGATCATTATACATAAGGACACAACAATGTGCTTTCAATGAAACATCACTGTAAATTAAAAACTCACCATTTATGGGAGACAGTTCCAAAACAAGACCATTCACCAATCTTCTTTTCAATTTCTGAAAACAATCATCACATTATTTTTTCCAAAGGAACTTAACACCTTTTTGAGTTAACATAGTCATTAGACTAGATAACCGTGGAAAATTCTCAACAAACCACTGATAATAACCTTCTAAACCAAGAAAGCTATGGATCTCAGTTATATTTGTGGGTCTTGGCCATTCTTCAACAACCTTTGTTTTAGCAGGATCAGCAGTTATGCCATTTTTTGAAACAATGTGACCAAGGAACGAAATTTGATGTTACCAAAACCCACACATGCTGAATTTCCCAAATAGTTTCTTTTCATTTAAGGTTTTCAAGGCAACCCTTAAATGACATTCATGTCCCTCTTAACTTTTGGAATAAACAAAAATATCATTAATGAACACAACCACAAACATATCCAAGAACACACAGAAAATTCTATTCATAAGATACAATAATACAGCAGGTGCATTTATTAAACCAAAAGGCATAACTACAATTTCCTAATTTCTATATGTACTATGAAATGATGTATTTGAAATTTCTTCTTCATTTACTTTCATCTGATGGTACCTCGACCTCAAATAAATCTTCAAAAAATACTAAGCTCCCTAGAGCTAATAAAAAAATCATCGATATGAAGCAAAGGATACTTGTTCTTAATAGTTATGTAATTCAATGCTCTATAATCAATTAAAAGTCTCATTAAACCATATTTCTTTTTAATAAATAAGACAAGAGAACCCCAGGGTGATGTGCTAGGTCGAATGAAACTTTTATCTCTTAACTCTTCAAATTTATTCTTTAACTCTAAAAGAACAATTTCAGCCATTCAATAAGGGGGTTTTGAAATTGGTTTAGAATTAGGAACTCAGTCTACAGTAAATTCAACTTCTCGATCAGGTATAATTCCAGGAAACTCATCCATAAAAACATCAATGTACTCATTTACCACTAGAACATCATTAAATTCAAAACTTCCTTTATTTTCAACAATATGTGAAAGGTAACATTCATTTTTATCTTTTACTAGTTTCTCAATTTCCTTATATGTTATCAAAATTAAGGGTTCAATCCTGTATACTAACTAAAAATCGTTCTGAAAAGAAACCTCTTTAGCTCTGCAATCAATCTTAGCATGATAAATAGACCACTAATCCATGCCCAAAATAACATCAAACTCTGCTAGAGGCAAAACAATAAGGTTTGCAGGTTGATTCTTCACACACAAAAGGACAAGAAGGTTCTTATATTTTATTTTTGTCTCAACATTTCCCCTGTTGTTTTTACCATAAGTTCAGGATTCATATCTTGATATTCAATTCCCCATTTACTATAAAACTTCTCAGAAATGAAAGAATGCGTAGACCCTGAATCAAACAATACATTGCTATAATCTAAACAAACAAACAGTCTACCTGAAACTACTTAATTTGATGGCCCAACATCTCCTGAAGTAGTTTTATAGGATTTCTCCACCCCTTTATGCTTGTATTATTGTTGCATTCCCTCAGTTGAGTTCTTCGTTAGACACACATTTTCATAATGACCCTTTTAATATCACATAAATAATATTACCACTGGATTTTCATTGCCTGCTTGATCATTTTTCATACAGTTATGAGAAATATGACCAGACATACCACATCGTAAGAACTTCCCAAAATTTGATAAAAATTCTCCAAGATGATTTTTACCACACTTCTCACAAGATGGATATTTATTTTTCATACCTACAGGCTTCATTGATGAATTCTTTCCCTTTTCCTTCCAATTGGACATCTTGTTTTGTTGTTTGTCAAAGAACACCTGATCATTGGCAATCTCCATTTCCACCTTCTCTGCACATCGAACTAGTTTTTCATAAATTTTGAACTCACGAGAGGCTAATGATATTCGATATTGAGGATTTAGCTTAAAGTCCCATAAATTTCAAGGGAATTTTTTTCTTAATTTTCTTTGGAATTATACGACTACACAGTTTCCGATGGAGCCCGATCCCGTGGCCTGGTGTACCCTGAATAAATTTCGGTAGTTTAGCACGGGTACATTTAGTGAACGAATGAGCTGGTTTTCCTAACTTTTGAACCAGTGCCTGGAATCGAAATCTGAGGGCACCAATGAAACCGTAGTGCCAGTAATTGCTTAGGAACACCTTTTCTAGAGGTCTGTTTGCTCGGGAGGAGTTGTTAAAAATGTGAAGAATAAAAATATTGTTTTTTTACAATTATATTTTATTTACACCACCAGTGGTTTACGTTTTAGGGGAAAAATGTTGTGAGGATGTTGGGGTGGGGCCCACACAAGCCCCCACCTCCTTCAATTTCCCTAACACCCTATTAAATCCCCCTCTAGAGATTATTTTTGTAACTCATCCACTCTTCCACATTAATTCATGAAAATTAAACGCCTAATTAATTTGACAACACAAGTTAATTAATTTGGTGAATTCATTTTGAATTTTTAAAAATGCTGTCATGTGTGAATAAAATAAGAAAAAGTGTTATTTTATTTTTGGTTGATTCGTTGTGTGAAATATGGGGAGAGAATAACAAAAGTATCGAAGAACATATTATTCATCGTAGAAGAACATGAATAACACCGACATGACTTTTGATCTTCATTCCGTTTCAAAGAAAGTGGGACGCTGCATCCTTCATCGGCCATGCACCGACGACGTATACAGAGCCTCGTTCTGTGACACCATCTTCTGTGACGCCATTTTCCGGCGATGATCATCGTTCGAAGACTCCTCGAGGAAGGGGTTTGATTTAATGTTCGTGAATATATTTGGCATCCATCGTTAAATCTTTATCCACTTTTTATCGATTTAATGGGAGGGGTCCGGACCGCACGAACATGGCCGACCCTCCTCCCCCTTTTTATTGTACTCGTTGTGGCTCGAATGAAGGTGGCGCGGTGCCGATGCACCGCACATGAACTAAAAGAGATGCGGAGGTGGTGAGTGGTGTCGTCCCGCCGTGCCGAAGAACTCGAGAGAATGTTGTGGCCGAAGCGGGGCCGTGATGGAGGGGCCCAGCACCGACGCGCCGCGCTGGTCGAAGAAGGGCCGTAGTGATCACCAGCAGGGGGCGGCTGGACTCCCTGGCCGCCGGAGCATCAAGAGCCGCGACCCTTTGGCCGTGTTGGAAAACATGGAGGTGGCCGGATAAACAGACCGCCAGTGCTTCGGACGGGCAGGACCATGGGGTCCCGCAACGGCAGTCACCAGCATGCGGCGGTCGGGCATGACCGGCCGACAGAGCTCTCGGAGGCGGGACCCCTCACGGGTCCCATAGCGGTTCACAACGCCGGCCAAAAGGCCGACCATTTTCCGAGAAAACCATGGGGCGTAACCCCCGGGGTTAATTTGGGCGGACCCCACTGGGTCCGCCGTTCTGCAAAAAGGGGGCGGTACTTCACGCTTGCGCCCGCTCGACCGCGTGCCAAGCTGCAGTCACCCTCGCCGGGCCGGACCGGCTGCACCGGGCCGGACTGCCCGCGCCGGGCCAGGCCGCCCACGCCGGGCCTGGCCACCCACACAGGGCTGGACCCTGTGTTGGGCTAGACCCCCGCGCTAGGCTTGGCCGTGCCGACTGGGCCGCGCCAGCCAGGTTGGGTCGGTCCGGGTCCAAACCCCCCTAAAAACGGACATATTCGTTCAAACGACTGTAACTTGGGCTACGGACCACCTACTGACGCACCGTCAGTTGCGATGAAATCCTTGGATTGAGATGGTAGTTTCAGTATATTAAACTTATGGTTTTGGTGAACTTTGGGTATGACCGCATTGGTTCGAACATGAAACTAACCGGGCCTTTGGAGCGGAAATGCTTATAACTTGAGCTTCGGACGTCCGAATGATGTGTCGTTGACTTTGTTGGATTCCACATAGTGAGACGGTCCTTTTGGCTCACTCCGATCATGGATTGGACGCAGTTGGAGTACGGTCAGGTTGTTTTTGACTTAAAAACTAACCGGGCCCCTGGGACGAAAAAGTCAATAACTGTCAAACCGGGCATCCGATTGACGCGCCGTCAGTCGTGCTGAGTTCCTATTGGTGAGACGGAACTTTGAGATACATAAAATCCGGAATTCGTGTCAGTTTATGTATCGAGCCCCCTTGTCTCATGGAGCAGACCCTCCCAGAACAAGCGTGATGAGAACGGGAACCCTAGAGCTGACAGCGACTGTGACGACGATGATGACTTTACTGGGATCCTCTATGGGTTCGATGAGGACGACTACCGGACTGGGATCCTCTGTGGGTTCAACGAGGACGACTACCGCACTTGGATCTTCTGTGGGTTCTACAAGGATTACTACGACACTGGGATCCTCCAAGTGTTTGATGAGGATGACTACCATACTGGGATCCTCCATGGGTTCGATGAAGATGGCTACTATACTTGTATCCTCCATGGGTTTGAAAGCGATGACTACTAGACTTAGATCCTACATGGGTTCGGCAGAGGAGATGATTCAGAAGCTACATCTAATCATCTCCACCCCTCTTCGTAAATGGATACCTGTGTGAGCTGAGTCTTGACTTTTAATCATTATATTCGATGTGATTAACTTGATATCCTTTGTGGATTGGATTATGCTTTTCTATGTGGATTGGGTCGTACATTCCTATGTGGATTAAGTTTTATTTTCCAGAGTGGACTGGATTGTAAAAGATCTCGTGAGTTGGAGATGAACTGGATTTGATGACTTAGGTATATGTATGGGCATATACCTAAGTAGTGTTGGATGATACTTCGTGATTGTATCTTTCTTTGTGATTTATCCTTTGTGGATTCAGGGAGACCTTCAGGGGTCTTGGGGTCCCTACTGAGTATTGTATACTCATGCTAGCATGGGATTCAACCGTACTATATTGTGTTGGTTGCAGATGACGGACATCACTGATTGTGGTTGAGGCTTGTAGAGCTGGATGGTACCCAGAGGAGGATCTCACGACGAGTCAGTGCCCGGAGCTGGATATCACGTCGATTCGGTACCTGGAGGAGATGGACATACGTGGAGTGCTCAGGAGGAGATATGTACCTACCCTTTACGTAGGAAGCTGGAGTTCAATCTAGGAGTGGCTTGTCACCTTTCAGCTGTTTTCCTTGAGTTGTACTTTACATTCAGTTGGGTTTGTATTCTGGCCCATTTACTTTTCAGCACTTACTTCTGTTCTCATTTTACTTAGCGTTTACTTCAGTTTGTGTACTCTGTGGTGTTTGTTATTTTTTATAAAGGTAATGGCTTCCCTTTTTATCAGGATTTACGCCTTTGGCACTAGTCTCCAGCCTCTGACCTATGGAAGGCGGTCTTGGGGGAGTCACAACACGGGTCTCGAGGACAGGTCGTGAAAAATTGGTATCAGAGGAGTTTGGTTCTACCGTAGACCTCAAGACTCTGATCCTTCTTATATGTGAAGCAATAATGTTAAGGGTATTGAGTGTGGTTATCTATTCAGGGAGTCTAGTATTGGTGTGGTGGCTGACGTATCCATACACCAGGACCCTGACTTCTGATTTCTAACTCAGTGCATGAAAACATTGATTGAATGTGTGATTCAAAATTTTTCTTTGTGATTACATTGCGTCAGATCACCAGGTATACTGTTTTGACCATGGTGCACTTGTTTCTTTTCTAGATGGCCCCACGACGGCAGCCAACTAGGGTTCTGAGAATTGTGTGAGACGACAGCCCACCGAGCGACGAGGCCATGGTGCAGGGCCCTATTACAGTGAAGGAACTAGGAGTACCTCTAACTGTCGAGCCACCGATTCCACCAGCCCCATCCGCTGAGAGTGTATTTCGCCTTATTAAACTGCACGGGTTTCAGTGTTAGAGACTGCTTAGGTTCCGCGGGAAGATGGACCCTTAGGCAGCCGTGGATTGGATGGAGGATGTAGTATGAGTTTTCAGGTTAATAGGGACACCAGCTGACCTCATGGTGATCCTTGCAGCGGGTTTCCTACACACGGCATCAAGAAGATGGTGGATCCTGATGCTCCAGGTGCAAGATGAGGCATCTTTACTTTGGATAGACTTTGAGAGCCTCTTCCACTCAGAGTTCATTCTAGACAACCTTTGTGCGGTGTGCATTCAAGATCTACTACAGCTGCGGTAGGGCAGCATGACCGTGGACCAGTGCTATATGAGGTTAACTGATCTCTCGCGCTACTCTACAGATATGGCACGAGACCCATTCTTCAGGGCTCAGATAATCAAGCAGGGACTATGGCATGAGATCAAGGCTTCGATGATCTCCCTCAAAATCCCGACATAGGTGGGGGTGTTGGAGTGAGCCCTTCTAGTAGAGAGTTTTCTCGCCGAGCAGTCACTAGTGGTGAGACCCTCGGCAGGACGACCCGTAGCGGAGTCTTCTACAACTAGCAGTAGAAAGATGA
Organism: Viscum album; assembly: GCA_963277665.1. Taxonomy (NCBI): domain Eukaryota; kingdom Viridiplantae; phylum Streptophyta; class Magnoliopsida; order Santalales; family Viscaceae; genus Viscum; species Viscum album. Next base: position 576,814,645 of record OY728158.1, read on the forward strand.
CGCCGAGGTCCAAGAGGGCCAGACCATCAGATGGGCAATCTCATGATGCAGATTCAATTCTACGGGGCACACGAAGGAGAGCCAGCCACACGAGGAGTAGGCAGTGCTATGCATATGGAGGGGAGGGTCACATGGCTCGAGACTACCCAACTTGTCCTGCAGATGAGCAGCAGACAGTAGAGGGACCACCCAAGAAGAGGTTCGACCATGGTGGTCCGCAGGGAGCAGGCGTACGAGGCAGATGAGCTGGCCGAGCAGCGGGTTGTGGGCGACGCTTTGAGGCCCTACCACCACCACCACCAGGAAGACCACCCTGACCGCAGGGAACAGGTGGACATATGAGAGCTCACCTTCAGGCAGCTCAGGTTTACGACCATAGAGCTCTGAGAGCTGATGGACAGGATTGGGACTACTTCCAATCATAGAGAATTTTGTTCATGTTTCTTATGGCCTTGTAGATGTTGTGTTTGTGGATGTTTTGTGTCTTTGTACCTTGATCTGGAAAAGCAAAAGGCACTTGTTCTTGGGACGTTTTCTTCCCTGTCCTTTTTATGTAGTTGATACTAAGAGGTTCCGGTTTAAAACTGTTGGCTTAACACTCACATTCGATATTCCTACTAGGTGAGACCTATTGACCACACACTACTGCTGACAGTGTGACTCGACCCTTGGAGGCGAGTGTAACAGTTGGATCTCTTGGTAGTAGCGTCGAGGCCTTACGACGCCATCCATTGCATGGATTAGAATCATTCATGTCAGGATTGACTGTATTAGTTAAAGAACGTGGTTCATCCAGGGGATGAGACCAGATTTCTCTTATCGGCAAAGAAGAAATCTTTGCAGCTCTTATAGGATCAGAGAAGGTTCAAGTCATCCAGGAGCGGATGAGGATAGCTTAGTGCCGATAGAAGTCTTCTTCCGACAAGAGGCAGAGACCACTAGAGTTCGAGGATGGTGAGCATGTTTTCTTGAAGGTCTCACCTAGATGTGGATTACCAATATTTGACCAAGGCTGCAAGTTATCTCGGCGCTTCATCGGACCCTTATAAGTCCTCAACAGGGTAGGCGAGGTGGTTTACCGCCTGACCCATCCACCTCAGTTACACTAGATTCACGACGAATTCCACGTATCTCAGCTGAGGAGATATGTGCATGACCCGACACATATCATCGACCATGGGGAGCTGGACATTGGTGATGGGGTGACTTTTGCGGATGTCCCGGTGGAGATCGAGGATCGACAGGAGCGGGTCCTATGTGGATGGTCGATTCCTCTAATGCGCATCAGGTGGTAGCACGGGAACCTCCAGGAGAGCACTTGGGAGCGGGAGGCTTTGATGTGTGCTCAGTACACTCTGTTGTTTCCCTAGTTTGAGATGTATATTTACGGGGACGTAAAGCCCTGAGGTGGGAGTAATGTAAAGACCCATAAATTTCAAGGGAAATTTTTTCTTAATTTTCTTTGGAATTCTACGAGTACACAGTTTCTCACAGCGCCGGATTCTGAGGCTCAGTGTGTCCAGTCTAATTTTCCGAATTTTAGATTGGGTATTTTTAGTGAACGAATGAGCGGGTTTTCCTAACATTAGAACTGGTGCTTGGAATCGAAATCTGAGGGCACCGATGAAACTGCAGCCCCAGTAATTTCTTAGGAACTCCTTTTCTGGAGGTGCATTTGCTCAGGAGGAGTTGTTAAAAATATGAAGAATAAAAATATAGTTGTTTTATAATTATATTTTATTTACACCACTAGTGGTTTAAGTTTGAAGGGAAAGGAAGTTGTGAGGATGTTGGGGTGGGTCCCACATGAGCCCCCACCTCCTTCAATTTCCCTAAAACCCCATTAAACCCCCCTATAGAAATTAATTTTGTAACTCATCCACTCTTCCACATTAATTCACGCCAATTAAATGCCTAATTAATTTGACAAAAAAAGTAAATTAATTTGGTGAATTCATTTTGAATTTTTAAAAATGTTGGCATGTGTGAATAAAAAAAGGCAAAGTCTTATTTTATTTTTTGTTGATTCGTTGTGTGAAATCAGGGGAGAGAATAACCAAAGTCTTGAAGAATATCTTCTTCCTCGTAGAATAATGCGAAGAACACCGACAAGCCTTTCGATCTTCTTTCCGTGTCAAATAAAGGGCGGCGCTGCATCATTCATCGGGCATGCACCGATGATGTATACAGTGCCTCATTCCGCAACACCATCTTCCGCGACGATCATCGTTCGAAAACTCCTCGAGGTAGGGGCTTGATTTAATGTTCGTGAATATTGATGGCATCCATCGTTAAAACTTTATCTGCTTGTTATCGATTTAACGAGAGGGGGTCGGACCGCATGAACATGACAGACCCTCCTACCCCTTTTTGTTGTACTCATTGTGGCTCGAACTAAGGTGGTGCGGTACCGATGCATCGCGCAGGAACAAAAAGATCTACGGAGGTGGTGCATGGAGTCGTCGCACCGCGCCAAAGAACTCAAGGGAATGCCAAAACTGAAGTGGGCCGTGATGGAGGGGCGCGACACAGATGCACCGCGATAATCACAGTAGGGGGCGGCTAGAATCCCCAGCTTCCGGAGCAACAAGAGCTGCATCCCTTTGGCCGCGGCAGAAAACATAGAGGTGTCTGGATAAACCGGCTGCTAGAGCATCAGAAAGGCGGCACCACAGGGTCCCACAAAGGCGGTCACAAGCAGGCGGCGGTCAGTCACGACTGGCCACCGGAGCTCCAGGAGGCGGGACCCCTCACGGGTCCCGTGGTGGTTCATAAGGCTGGCCAAACAGCCGGCCATTTTCTGAGAAAACCGGGGGGGGGGGGGGGGCGTAACCCCTAGGTTCAATTAGGGTAGACCCCACTAGGTCTTCCATTCTACAAAAAAGGGGGTGGCGCTTACCCCTTGAGCCCGCTCGGCCGCGTGCCGAGCTGCAGTCACCTGTGTTGGGCTGGACTGGCCGCACCAGACCGCCCGCGCAGGGCCGAACCCCCGCGCTGGGCTGGGCTGCGCCAGCTCAGCCAGGCTTCCCTCTAACGGGCCGGACCCGGACCCAGGTTGGGTCGATCCAGTTCGGGCCCAAACCCCCCTAAAAATGGACAGATTTGTTCAAACGTCCGTAACATGTGCTACGTACCTTCGATCGATGCACCGTCAGTTGAGATGAAATCCTTGGATCGAGACGTTCGTTTAGGTATATTACACTCAAGGTTTCGAAGAACATTTGGTATAGCTGGGTTGGTTTGAACATGAAAACAATCGGGCCTTCAGAGCGGAAACACTTATAACTTGAGCTCCGAACGTCTGAATGACGTGCCGTCGACTCTGTGGGATTCCTCTTAGTGAGATGGTCCTTTTGGCTTACTCCGTTCGAGGTTTGGATGTAGTTGGTGTGTGGTTGGGTTGGTTTTCACTTAAAAACCAGCCGGGCCCCTGGGAAGAAAAAGGCAATAACTCTTAGACCGGGAGTCTGATTGATGCGTCGTCCGTCGCGTTGAGTTCCTATTGGAAATACAAAACTTTGGGATACAACAACTCCAGACTTCGTGTCAGTTGATGTATCGAACCCTCTTGGCTCGTGGAGAGGAACCTATAGGAACGAGTGTGCTGTGTGCATGAACCCTAGAGTTGGCTGTGACTGCGATGACGATGACGACTGTACTGGGATCCTACGTGGGTTCGACGAGGATGACTACCAGATTCGGATCCTCCATGGGTTCGATGAGGATGACTACCACACTGGGATCCTCTGTGGGTTTGACAAGGAAGACTACCAGACTGGGATCCTCCGTGGGTTCGACAAGGACGATTACCATACTGGGATCCTCTGTGGGTTCAACGAGGACGACTATTGTACTGGGATCCTCTGTGGGTTCGAATACCATGCTGGGATCCTCCGTGGGTTCGATGATGATAACTACTATACCTGGTTCCTCCGTGGGTTCAGCAACGATGACTATTAAACTTGGATCATACGTGGGTTCGGCAGAGGAGATGATTCAGAGGCTACATCTAATCATCTCCACCCCTCTTTGTAAATGGATACCTGTGTGAGATGAGTCTTGAGTTTCAATAATTATCTTCGATGTGATTGACTTGATATCCTGTGTGGATTGGATTAGTCTTTCTTGTGTGGATTGGGTCGTACATTCCTATATGGATTAAGTTTTACTATCCTCAGTGGACTCGATTGTACTAGAGCTCATGAGTTGGAGCTGAACTGGATTTGATGGCTTAGGTATATGTATTGTCATATAACTAAGTAGTGTTGGATGATACTTCGTGATTTTATATTTCTTTGTGGTTTATCCATTGTGGATTAAGGGAGACCTTCGGGGGTCTCAGGGTCCCAACTGAGTATCGTATTCTCACCCCTGCGCGGGCTTCGCCCGCACTACGTGGTGTTGGTTGCAGATGACAGACTTCACTGATTGTGGTTAAGGCTTGTAGAGTAGGACTGCACCCGGAAGAGGATCTCACAACTAGTTTTTTCCCGGAGGTGGATATCACGTCGAGTTGGTACCCGGAGGAGACGAATGGACGTGGAGTGCTGAGGAGGAGATCTTTACCTACCCTTCAGGTACGAAGCTATAGGAAGATCCAGGAGCTGCTTTCCACCTTTCAGCTGTTGTCCTTGAGTTTTACATTACATTCAGTTTTACTTTACTTTATGTTGGGTTTGTATTCTGGCACATTTACTTTTCAGCACTGAATTCTGTTTTCAGTTTACTTAGTGTTTACTCATTTTGCGTACTCTATGGTGTTTGTTTTCTTTTATAATTGCAATGCCTTCCCTTTTTATCATGATTTATTCCTTCGGTGCTAGTCGCCAGCCCCTGGCCAAAGGAAGGCGGGCTTGGTGGAGTCATGACACGAGTCCCGAGGATGGGTCGTGAAAATTCAGTCCTGAGTAAAATAAATTGATCTTACTATCAATATCCTAGATGAAATATGGAGCAAACATTTCCAGTCGAATAAACATTCCTTCGTAAACATTCACTGTGTCATCCTCCTGCCTCATTTCCAATAATTGTTTTCCCTCCTAAGTCAAACCACCTTAGGAAAATATTTCTCAAGGAACATACATTTGAATTCATCTCAAATAAGAGAATCAATCTCCTCACTATCCCTGATATTTCTCACCATTGACTACCACTGATCAGATTCACCTCCAAAATAGAAAACAACGAGACTAACCTTTTGATGTTCTGAACAACCCATGAAATTGAAAATTTTCTATAGTGCTTTAATCCACCCTTATGCTAGCACAAGGTCAGATGATCCTCTAAATGATGGGGGATGTTGCCTCATGAAATGCTCCACTACAGACATGTTCCTCTATGGTTTATCTGGATGATCTCATGCATGGATATCACCTCCATTTATAGCCTGAGTCAACTGTTCCATTAGAGCAACAAATTGTTCAGTTACGATTCCAACAATCTCAGGTTGCTGATTTGAAAGGTTGTTTTCCAAAAAATGTCGTCCCAACATATCTTCCATGTTTCCTATGTGGAAAACTAATTTAAACAAAAAAATATCATAGGTGAAGAAACATGGTAATCTATAAATTCTATATCATTTCAATCACACCATAAATTAATTTAGAGACATTAATCTAACAATATCCTAATTCTTAAAGTTATCTAAACCAACCTCTAATACCAACTATAAGGACCCAGCCTTAAACACTTACATAATTTTGAATTACCCAAATAATTCACTTTTAGGAACTTTTCAGGTTTAGAGTTTTAGAGAATTAGGCCATAACATATACATGATGACTTGAATAATTCATGTAGACAAATCTACCCAGTTTCCATTATTTTCACAAAATAAAAACTCTTGAAAAAATGAGTCTTGTCTAGTTCCATGTTTTAGAAGCTTGACATTTCCTTTATCCCATAATTGACCTATTCTACATTATTTCCTATGAAAAAAAATTCAAAAAAATGGAATGAGCCTAAAAATCTCAGTAAGGGATACACAAGGATGGAAAACTATTAGTTTTTTAAAACAAAAATTAAACCATGAATACTTTATCATATGTAATATATATTACCTTTATGAAGTAGTAAACAATCATCATTGAATAAAAGATCATTTCTTACACTTTTGTAACCAAAATATCACCATAAAACCCGTATAAATAACACATAACATATAAAGGTTACTTGGGACATAAACATTCTTAAGTGGAAAAATTGTATAGTCGACTTCCACACATATCACTAAATGGAATAGCCATACAGCTAGAATACATACCCAATTCATTAAAGGTTATAACATAACCACCCATCACAGTTTATCATGGAACCACATGTCATTTGGTTTATCACGTAACCACCCGTTAAATGTATAAGTACCATTATAAAATCATAACACATAATATATTGAAAATATAATCATTTTACTATTAACATTTAATTTTAAATCACAAGAAATAATTTCAAGATATTGAAATAATCAATCTATTTCAAAAACCATTTTCAATACCGAAACAGCAAAAAAGAGAATAAGGGATTTACATTTCATTTTATAAAACATTAAGGCTTATAGAGGAATCCAAATAACAATTATGGCGGTGGAGATTCATTGTCACCCTAAATGTTAAAAATATTCCATTTTTCAGTTTGTAAAATGCCTCGTAGAAATAATATTCCCTTTGAATAAAAGTAAAAGTCAAAGGTTATTATTATACAATGTGTAAAAGAAGAAGGTATATATTATCTAAATATTCCTCAATGAATGGTGATTGAGACGAAGTCCCTTACCTCGTGTCTGACTTGACCTGTTCATTCATTAATCTCTTAAATAATAAACCAAATTTAATTTCTACTTTCTTAAGAACCTTTTTAAAGATTATTATTCCCTTTATATCACTTATTACCATGTTAGAAACATTATTTAGTCATTTAAATTAATCATGGTTGTTTTTTTCGATATTTGTTACTTGAGTCACATATGGACACGATATAATTAAAAGTTGTCCATGTGGTTAATAGTCCATTGTCTCCAGAATGAAATTCATGATTTATATATCATATACATCATATATATCCAGTATATATATGTATTTATAACAGTACATAACATTTTGGAGATAAAAAAGGAAATGCACCATTCATGGAGATGGTAAGCCGTACATATGCATGAACACTACTTTAATTTATATTTCATACATTAATGGAATTAGTACATATTTATACATCAGTATATTATAATTATAGTATAACATCATATATAATATCATTAACACCAACCTTTATATGTCCTTCATTTTGCATTAACGAGTCATAACACTTTGAGGGGGTGGTAGTATGCACATCCTCAAATGAAATTATCATGTTTTTCCAGAATGGAAACCATAAAGGTATGCTATAAAAGAAAAATACAAAAGAATAAAGAAAATATAAAGAAAATATATATCATATATAAATATAGTACCATCTTAATGGCCACCATGATAGGTGGTAGGATATAATCAAAAATCATCATTTCGTGAGGTGTTAGTTCACCGTCCAAAGAAACAGTATTTTTTTAAACCATTAGATGAAGGTGTGTGTAAGTAATATTCAAATACTTCTCATAAAAAATACTAGTATATTTGGGATACTATTTTTGTTATAAAAGAAAGGAATAAAATTATTTTATGTGTTGGATAAGTAAAATAAAAGAAAATAAGTTAAGAGGAATCGTTACCTTTAATTTGGGTAATTCTCTTTGGTATGAATAAAAAGGAATTCTTGAAGTGCCTTCTGCCAAATCTAATGAATCTAGGAGGAGGAGATGGAAATTGAGAGATTATTTTTTCAGGGGTTGGATTAGGAAAGGGGCTTTAGTGGTCTGGGTAATGAGTAAGAAGTAGGGGCTTCTTATAAGGGGGAGGAGGTTCTCTTTAAGAAAGTGTGAAAATATTATTTTATTATATAATGATATTAGATTTATAAATGTCAAAAAAAATTAAAGACTAAGATAAGAGGAATAATTGTTGAAATAAAATCATCCATTAATAATAGGACATGTTTTGGATATTATTTTAATATTTATAATCATATTTAATAAAATCTTGGATTAATGAGGTAAATATAGCATCTTTATTGTGCCATAAATAATTCAATTTATATGATGTCTAAAAATTATAAAACAAATACCATGATATAGGAAATCGATTTAGCATTCCAGGTAATAATTATATTATAAATGATAGCTTATATAACCCCATGTAACAATTTTAATATTAAAAGACATTTGTCTGTGTCATTTTTGTCATTACTTAAATATAATTAATCTAAAGTGTCATTATCACTCCCAAGTGGCTCCATGGGGTCCTAAAATTGACCCAAAAATGAAAATGGTCTTAAATTACTCAACCAATAAAATTAGGATAAGTGTTAAGGTAATTTTATATTATTATAATATTCATTTTACATGGAATTACACAATTTACCTTTAACCGTGGTAAATAAAAGTCAAAAGTTACTATTCAAAAAAATTAGTTTCATCTTATTAAACAAAACTTTACTTAATAATAACAACCATGTATGTTGGATTTTTTAAATTTAATTCATATAAGCGGTAAAATTTCATTTAAATGAAAATTTCGGTTTTTAACTACTACTTTGTCGTTTCATTATTCATCAAAAATTGATGTTTTTCGGAAAACTACCAAAAAATCAGCCAAAGCTATATTTGATATTTTGAATTCAAAAATGATGTCTATTTTACCAAATTCACAACATAGAAGTTGCATTAATTAATTTAAAATTATTTTCTATTGTCAAAACATAAATGCGTGTTTTTAAGAAACAATAACTATCAAAATATTGACATTTGTTTATGTCCAATTTCAAAGTTAAATTAATTAAACTGACCAAAATTGGATTAAATGGTAAATATATATTATAATTACACTAAAATACCAATTAATATATAATATAACAATATAAATAAATTAGATTAAAAGACACTTTTGAATTAAAATACTGTATTTTCACTATTCTTTAAGAAATGATCTTTATCCGAAAAATACAAAAATTTACCCAAAGTAAATTTTGATGTCCCAACACTATATAATAATTTTATATTTTCAAATATAACATACAAAAATGACCAAAACTATATTTAAATAGGGTTCTCTATCAAAAGGCGGTAAATCGACCTTTTAGTGAATATTAGATTATTTATGCTTAAAATTAGATTCATTCATATTTGAAGCCCCTTAATTTTATTGGATAAATGTAAAAACATTTAACAAACATGAATAATCATATTTTAGTTAGTTCTATTCATTCCGGCCAATACAATGGCTATGCATTAACTACCATTTAAAATAATAATATTATATTATTAGTGTGTAACGTAAGATTTCGAAGAAACCAGTTGTTGTGTATCAGGTATGCCATCGAACATAGCAACCCATTTATAGTGAAGTTAATATTTAATTCAAAAATATTAATTAATATGAAAACTTATTATTCATTGTTTACATGGGATGTTACATTATATCGAAATTTGTAAACATAATTATGTTTTTAGGTTAAGGAGGCATTTGTATGTCTTGATTTATGTTGTGATACAACGGTATAAAAAGTCTAAAGTAATAATTTTTCATTAGTGCTTCAAGAAGACGTCTTCTAATAATAGTGTTTCTCTTTAGAGATTTACGGATGATGAATGTATTATACTATTTCATTATGTTGATGATACACGCATTATTGAAATAAATTCATCTAGATTTGATAGATTGAAGAAGGGTTTTGTTTAGAACTTTCCAATGAAATAATTGGGTCTAGCGCAGAGGATTCTTTGCATATTGATCTACTGTAAGATAATGTCTATGAAATTTTTGTTATCTCGGGTGAGATATGTTTAATGCTTCCTCAGAGATTTTTTATAGATATAGATATGTTTCATAGTACTCCCACTGTCTTATGTTTTATTATTAGTACCATAATATCTCCTTATACTTATAGTGAGAGAGAAGAGATGAATCATATTAATAATCCATCTAATGATGGTTGTTTTATGTCGGTAATGCTATGTACTAGACCTAATATAACTCATGATGCTGGTGCAGTCAGTCATTTCCTATACAATCCAGTTAGAGATCATCAGAGATATGTGAATTTTATATTTTGTTATCATCATGGTAATTTTGATATGATATTGTGTTTTAGAAAAGGGTAACTAGTGATTCATGGATTTAATGGTTCAAATAAGGCATTATATTTGGAATCATGTAAGTCTACGTCTGGATATTTAATCACTTTTACATGGGGAGTTGTATCGTGGTAGTCTATATTACAGATATGTGAAGTTTTATATACCATTTTTTACAAGAATATAAATTATATTGTGGCATGAAAGGAATTTTTTATGAGTCCTATTAATCTAATGTTGAATTTTAACAAAGATAGATATGTGTTATTTTGTTATAGTCAGAGTGTTATTGATTGAGGAAACAATCCAAATTTTCATGTAATGTAACAACGTATCGTTGTTTGATATAATTGGATCAAAAATGTATTTGAATTGAGATAGAGGAATTTTCATAATATCTGCTCTGATGAATATGGGATAGACATATTAACCAAAACATTACTTAGAGGTAAATTTGAAAAAGTCCTATTTATTGTAGGGTTGGAAGTCATCCCCACTTGAGTCAGAGGGGTTTTTGGGCATCCTTTTAATTTGTGTACATGAGATGTTGTTAAAAAAACATAACATAAAATGTGAATTATTTTATAGGGTTATTGTATTTGATAGGCCAAATTTTTTTAAGTTGTCAGATACACTTCTCACCTCCTTCTTGGAATGGTTCAGTTAGTGTTTCACTGAGTGGCTTTAGAATCTACAACAAATAAAATTCATATGATCTGATTGTGTTTCATAAACAGTGGTATTTAATATTAACATTATGTTATGTCTTTAAATTTTATACAAAATCAGAACATCCACCCTTCAAGGTTAGATATATTTGGTTTCCCTATCAGAATATGTTCTCTATCTTAGACTGTTTTCCGACTACATCTACATTCTAAATTTGATCCACTACTTTATCTCAGTATTATTTTTGATATCCCACTCCGCGTTTGGATTATATTACACTAAAAATTAATATACAGTGGATCTTGATTTTAGGACTCAATCTCATGGTTTTCCCCTATTGTGCTTTTTATAATATTAATTTGTGGTCTTAAAATTTAATATTTCTACATATTTGTTTTACACATCAACTTTAATTTTCCAGTATTTTTTGAAGTGAAATTTTTTTTATTTCTTTTTTTGATTATCATTTTTTTTCATTATGGAATTTTTTAGCCTCCATAATACACTAACATAACATGTTTGGGGTCTTTAATATACATCATTATTAAAGAGATATGTAACACATCATATACATTATAAAGGCTTAGCTTCAGTCCTAACCAGTAATCAATATGTCCAATTCCATACAAAATTTTGAAAGGCCCAATGTATCTTGGAATATATTTTCCATTTGTACAAAATCTTATAACACCCTTCCATGTATATACATTCATGAAATCATGTTCTCCAATGTTAAATTCCAAAAATTTCATCTGGTTTTTTCTATAACAATTTTTATTATCTATGATACTTTAATATTGGAATTTGTAGTCTTCAACTTCACCATTTGATCCATTGAATTTTTTGGGCGTACAATCTTCATTTCACCAACTTCATCACAACATTATAGAGTGTGAAATATATTTTAATATAATTTTTCATAAAATCCCAAATCAATAATTCAATAAAATCTATTATCATAAGAAAAATTTGCCAAATGTAAATAATAATCCCACTTACCTTGAATGTCATTTGACCATAATGTCAACATATCATCCAAAATTCACATTGTACTTTTAGACTTCCCATTAATTTTGGGGTGATAGGTGTTTCTCAAATAGAGCTCATAATCAAGATAATTCTAAAGGTCCTTCCACAATTTTCAGGTAAATCATGGATCATGATCATAGAATTTTGAAATTGGTTCACCATGAAGTATTAAAACATCATTAATATAGTGTTAGGAAAGGACATCATGAGGTAAATATTATCTTATAGTGTGAAAATTTTTATATTTGACTAGGATATCATCAACGAAAAAAATTGACTTATTCATTATACGATTATTTTGTAATACAATTATTAATTCCATAGTAACACTATCCCATTACCACATATGAATAGTTATAGGTTTCACGAATCCTCAAGGATATGGTCTCTCAACCATCAATTATTCAAAAGACTAACATTTTTAATTATAATAACCAATTTTCCTCTTTAAAAAATCCCACCAAAAATATTCCCCCAAATATCTATACATATTGGTGTTAGTAGAGTGTATAAAGAATTTCAAGATAGGAAAACCATGGATAAATTCCATTTTACCATATGTATAGATGTTACACTTAACATATTTTTAAATTTCATAACTGTATGTTCATATATTAAGTATTCCAATTTATTTTATTTTAAAGAACTAATATTTCTCTGAAAATTTTCATCATCAAATTAAGATGATTTTATATTTTAAAATATATATATTTTGGAAATAATTTGAAAAATTGGTGATGTTTACTATTTCGTAATAATTCCCATATCCATATTTTCAAAACCCATTAACAAAGGATCATTGTCAATCCTTATTTTGGTCTGAGATCTATGAATATTCCTACTTAATGTATCGTCAAAACTATTTCCCTTCAATAAGTAGATGTTTATTGAGAAATCATAATTTCTGTGTAGGTCAAGCCATATTATTTTCATCATATTGTGCTCTATTTATGGAGTTAGGTGATTTAGGGTCATGTAGTCCCTATATATCTCCAAAATTTTACTATAGATATATTTTCTCCATAAATTCCTAGAAAATATTATGAAAACTAACTCATGACCATGGCTTGGAAGGTTTTGTTCATGAATCATTGAATTTAGTTACACAAAGGAAAAAACATTATCAATGTAGATAAGGACACAACCAAGTACTTAATTATACAGATCACAATGTATCAGAAATCCATTATTTCCTTACAGTAGAGTCAAAATAAAACCATTAGACAATATCCTAAATTATTCAACAAAAAAAACTAAATTCATTTATCTAAACGAAAATAAACCATTTTTTTTAAATCCTGGTTAATGGTATTTCCAATTATAACAAATAATTAACAAATCACTCATACTTCCATACTAACCAACGAAACTATTCCCTTTAAATAATTTCATTCATGTAGGCCATTATTTGACTTTCATTTCAATAACATGATCAACGATGATTATATCCTTGGAGGAAAAAAGGTAAATAAAAGAAATATTTTAAATATATATTTAAATCATTCAAATTTGTTTATATAAATCATATTCTATAATATTCTTAAGAATAATCCTCAAGAAATTCTCATGATCCTCATCGACATCAGAGTATACTAATATTTCATCAATAAATACCACAAATAAATTACTTGTATATTCAAAGAATAAAAAAATCATTAGATACATGAAAAAAATGGTTAATTAGTCCATCTAAATGTAATTAAAAAGATTAATAATGTTTATACAACATTTTTAGTTTTTTCTTCATTATATGTTCCTTATTAACTTATAATTTATGATATCTATAATGAAGTTAAATCATCAAAAAATATTTATCTCCACGAATTTGATCAAATAATTCTTCAATGTGAGGCCGAGGATATTTGTTTTTAACATAATAGAATTTATTTCCCTATAATTAATTTATAGAATCATAGATTCAGCATTCTTAATAATAAAAAGACTAGGGGATCCAGGTGTTGAAAAAAACTATATCAATATCTTTTCATACAAGCAATGTTACGTTTCCATCCAGTCCAGTAATTATATAGAATCCATTCAATAGAGAGTCTTTGATACCGTTCTTTAATAAGGGATGAAATCAATTAAAATATTACATTCTTGTTATGGAAGATGTCCAGGTAGTTCCTCATGAAATACATCAATATATTCTAAAATAAATGGAACATCTTTAATTAAAGGATGAACTATTTCATACTATTATTTTTCTTATTTTCCTCTCCAAAATAACATTCTGATGAGATATTATAGGTGGATATAAGCATCTATCTAATAGAGGACCGTCCCCTCTTAAGATATATAATTCTCCATCTTCATCATGAATCATAATTTTCTTCTCATTGTAATAAATAATTAAATTATATATCTAAATATAATATATACCAAGGACTATGTCAACATAATAAATTGGTATAATTATCATGTATTCTAATATGGAATTATTACGGGAAATAATGAGAACAAACAATCATATACTTGTTGTGTTGAGATATCCAGAAGTTATTTTGAATGAATAATGCCTTATAGAGTTTCTAGGGAAATATATAACTTGCATGGAAAATATGAATTATATAAATGTGTTTGATGATCTAGAATATAATAAAGATTTAAATAAATTTGAGGATATGATTAATGTTAATAATGCCACATCACATGGACATTCAACCATAACTATATAGATTAAAAAATCATGGCCTTCTCCACTCATCCTCATTTCTGGAATGATTCATTGGAACTTTTGGGATTGGATTGAATAATTACCCATTTATACATAGTTAAAGTAGTGGAATTAATTTATTTTTTTCTCCTCATTTATTTCATTAAAAAGATGATTCTCATATCCAAACATGTAACAAACTATGATTCCACTAAGTATTTTTACTTGACATTGCATTCAAAATTTTTCATATGATAGTAATTTAATCATTCACATCTTTTTTTTTACTATTTACCTTTTTCAGGTTTCTCTACTAACAACTTCCTCTCTTGATTTCCCTTGAAGATATTGATTCATGAATGTGCCTTTTCTATTGTTATGAAAAAAATATCATTTTCTTATATGATGAAAATTTTAAAAAACCAATTCCCTTCCAAATTTCTAGTTTAAATCATTCAATTAAATTGCCCTCAATTATTTTTGTATTATGTATTTAATTAGTAGATTAAATGGATAGTCTAGTAAAGGTATCTTCATACACTACAAAACCTTACCCATTAATTTTCATTAAGATAAGTAACATTCTGATAATTTTGTTTTATTTCTCAAGAGTAAAATATTTTTTCGATGAATATTACATTAAATTATATAAAAAACATATGTTCTAATAATTTTTATAGAACTATATTTTGGATCACTAGCCATAATTGATCAACATGGACTCTATAAACATATACACACATGACAGCTTCATCCCTTTCAGTTCATCCCGTGGAGAGAAATATCATTTCAATACACATGATCCATTAATTTTCTATTACTGGATTACTAGTTCTATTAGGTAGGAATAATAAAAATATACATAAGAAAGGGGGTGAAATGTGTATTTGAAATAGTCTTCATTAACTCTAAATTTTGACTATTTATGATTTATGATGGTATGTAACATTTTATTCTCTATGTAATATATGCAGTGGATAAACAAAAAGAATGAACACAACAATATTATTGTGGTTTAGGGAATAATGATCCCCAAGTCCACTCCACCAACATTATATCTATGAGATTTGTGAATTTAACAAGAAATTTCCTCTTATCATAAGACCTTCAAAACCACAACTATGTGTAGGCCTTTGATACCTTTTACCACAAGGCTGAACAAATACTTTTGGTTATTTTACATGGAAATTGTTATCCATGGAATAGTACAACATGATGAAACTTCACCACAATAGAGTACGAGATGTTTAAAAACAAATAAATCAAAAGAGTTTTATTTTTTGATGGGATGGATTGAACTACAGAGTTGAAGTTAAAGAAAATGAAAGTATATGAATGTTATTATTTAGAAATTAATTTATTCATGAATTAAAAACTCTGAAGCGATCATAGTTTCAAATGATCTTACATAAAAGTAGATATCAATAAATTGAAGTAGTTGTAGTATAATGTTGTTAAAATGTATATCTCTAATGTGTAACATCTTTAAGAAATCCAGAAGAATGTTTATTTATACAGTATTTATGTATTAAAAAATATTCAAAAAATATTAATTTATTTAAAAATATACATTTTTAATGATATATAGGAGGAATATATAGATAATGAAACATTATTTAGTTACTAAAATCCAAAAACATGCGCTGATATATCATAGATATTCAAATTTAAAACATTAAAGAGAAATGCAACATCCCTTTAGAATATGATTAATTTTCTTTGTTGAATATGGTTCTTTGAATCGACCATAAATATCCTTTGAATTGGTTGTAAAATATTATTGAAACTCTATTTAATCATGATGAGAAAATTGTAAGAATCATGGAAAATATCATGAATTCAAAATTCCAACATTTAATAGTAATATTTAGGTTTCCTTTGTAGAATGAGAAATAAAAAATTTTGGGGTTACAATGTAGGGTTTTTATCATAAAATTATAGTTGATGATCCATAATTCTAATTCCTCAAACATATGGTTCTTTACATACATTTGGTTCCTTGACAGAATTTTTTTTCTCCCAAACAAAATTTTCCATACATACATAGATTTTATAAACCATGACTTTTAAAAATGTAGGGTATATGATCCATATGAGGATTTCTAAATGTAGGGTTCATTCCATAAGCTATTATTTTCAATATACGGTATATGATTTATATGCACTTTTCAAAACATAGGGTTTATTCCATGCACTGCTCTTACCAATGTGGGGTATAAATTTTTTTTCTAGAATAAACTAAAAATTCATCCTGAACACTTTAATGATTATTACTTCAAGATAAATAACATGAAAATAATTCTAGAATATATATTGTAGAGAATGATAATTTTTTGAAAGTCACTTTGAGTAAAATAATTTGTATAAAAATAATGGTAATTTTAGCATCAAAATCATTAATATTTATAGTGTATTGTGGATAAAATACATTCCAAAAATTCTCCTCATTTTTGATGATCACAAAACCCTTTAAATAATTTATAGAAAATGTTGGTTTTTTTGAACAGTAGTAAAATTATTTAAAAAATAAAAATTGATTTTTTGAAAATAAATTTTACAAATAATTGATTTTATTTCATAGTATTGTTTGATGAAGTAAAAAATAGATAATTAACTAATAAAATTGTATTTATCCATTTTCCACCTTTTTGTGATATAAAAAATGAATTTACACAGAAATGAATTATAACACTGACAATTTTTCACTGAACACTAAATGAAAGTTATTTTGTATTATGTTTACAAATAAAGCCCATATTTTGGTAGTCATGATAAATATATAATAATATATAGAAAATAAGTAAAAAATATATATAAAAATGATGATTTATCATAAATATTTACAAACACATGAGTGGTTTTGGATTGATGAAAAGGTTTAAACAAGATGGTTAAGAGATTGTAACTTTTTTTATCTAGAGAGGTTTCTGGTTTTGGAAAAGCTGAAGCCACCGGAAAAACATCTTACAACTCTTCCATCTGAGCTGGTAACCTTTATGAAACATTTTATACTAGGTGTCTTATCAAAATTATTCGATCTTGACTTAAATTGAAATTTTCAATCAAATTAACTTTAAAAAATTCATGTAGATTTCCTTATATTTGTATAAACTGAGAAATCATATCACTAAACTAATTAGTTAGTAATATAATTCAATTTTCACGTCAAGATAGTTTCTCAAAGAGATATATATGATTATCCAATAGTACGGATAAAGTTATACTATTAGACTGATGATATTGGAGTCTTTCATTCATATCAGCCATTATTGATGGGTTTTCTGGAAATCTTCAAACCAGGTCTGGTGATGTTGACGGTATAGAAGTAGATGCTCTAGACTGCATGATACATCTTTTTCTTAATTAATCCTATCTTCCCAAATTCCATTTCAAATACTAAAAATATAATTTAGAAATAAATTCTAATATCATATTTCCAAATTGATCCATCAAATCTCTATTGAATGCCTCAAAATAACTCTTTAACACAAAATTTCTGTCAAATATGGAATCAATGAATGGACAGATTCTAATTCCATCATTGTAATAGATATGTTTATTAATTTATCAAAATATTTTCTTATAGATTATAGTTATTGATGAAGAATTATATTCAACACTTTTTCTATATTAAACATAATTATAAGATCTTCCATATTATTTGATATATATTCAAATGATCTTTCATATGCGTTTCTACACTGGGGAAATTTTTCCAGAATAGATAAATACTTAACTAAATACCATTTAATTGAAAAATTAATACCATCATGTACTTTGGTCATTTTTAAATACATATAAGATTTTCAATCCATTGATTTCTAAAAAGTAGAGATATCCTGATTCTTAACAATTTTAGTATTTTCAGAAATTTATTTCTGAACTTTCTATACATATTGGTTATTTAATATTTTTTGATATAATTGAAGTACAACTTGATATTACGGATGATTACATTAAACCTTTATTCCTCCCGATAATTTGTTTCTCCTGAAGGAATTGATATAGGTGTATCTCCAAGTCTAGGTGATTATACATCCAGATCTTTGACCTACGTTTCTTCTATGATTCTTGGCCTTTTGAGAAGATCCTCATGGGATTATTCCTTTCAGGATTATTCATAATGAAATGTTGAATCATAATATATATTTCTTTTTACAAGTCATGTCACGCCATCTATACTATATTCTCCAAATTTTACATTTCTCAGATGAATAGATTATACAAACATTAGATTTCTTCCCCCTAAGAAAAATGTCTAGATTCTTGTAAGTCATCCACACCAATAGGATGATGTTTACCATTAAGTGTACTCCAAAAGAAACTGAATTTTCATAAATCATCAACATTCAAAATATTTTTGTGGTGACATATAGTACTAACATCGTCTTGGAGAATATTTTTTTCTTTATTTGAAAAAGTACAGAAATGATCCTTATATAAGGATAAAAAATTCATTTCCTCTAAATGATAGAAATGATTTAGATAACATTAAAATCCTTGAAAGTATGGTTGTTTAAAAAAACTTAACCAATACCTTCTATACATCTTCAAGATCATTTGTAGGTATTTTCCTTATATTGGTGGAACAAAAAAGAAGCGATATGATATCTTCTGAATTGTGGTCCTGATATGCAATTGATCGAATATAAAAATGCAAAATTCCTTCATGAAGTCATTTGAAAATATGAGATATTTATACTGAATAAATAGAAAAATCATTAGCATCTATATGTGAATATATTATGTCTTACAATTCTAAAAATCTAAACCGAATATCCTTTTAAAACTTCTTCAGTTATAACTTTAATGAAATTTCATATTATCTTCAATAAAGAAAAATTCCAAACCTTGAAATGCTAGAGATTTCTTGAGAAAAGAGATCATTTGATATTTCTTTTCAAAATCAATGACCATTCCTTGAACAATCCCCATGAAGGGGATTCACCAATGCTTTGAATCACTTGGTTAACCATCTTCTATTATCTTTGTATTCAAAATTTCTGAGAATCTGAAGGATGAAGGGTTTCAGATTATAGGGTTTTAAATAACAGCAGGGGATTAGGTAAATGAAAGGTTTGAAAGAAATGTAAGAAAAGATGGAGAGGTTTTCTAATGGTTTGATGATTCGGTCTAGATTCGCATAATGATTATGTAGGGTAATCATTATGTTTTTATTATTGAAAATATAAAGATAAAAAAGAAAATTGAAATACCTAAATTATATTTAAATAGGAAATATATGAATAACAATTCTAAAATATAAAATTATTAATATTGAAATTAAAAAAATAAATTAATAATAATTTACAAGTATTTAATTAAAATTAGATATTCATAACTACCCCTTAATAAAGTCCAAATGTGTAGTGGGATGTGGTTTAGTGAAAATATCAACCAATAGATATATGATGTTAATAAATTATAATGATATATCCATTTTAATGACATAATCTATTATATAGTGATTCCTTATATCAACATGATTAGTCTAAGATTTACTTATAAGATTTTTTGAAATATTAATAAAACATGAATTATCATATAAAATTAAGAATATTAATAAACTTTTGTCCAAAATCTAGTAGAGTGTGTTTCATCCAAAACAATTGTGAACAATAACTACCAATAGATATATATTTTTCCTCAACTATTGATATGGAAACTGAATGTTGTTTCTTACCAGATCATTATACTAAATATTTTCTTAAAAAGTGATAGGTTCTTAAGTTTCTTTTTTAATCTAATATAAATCCTCTAAAGTAAACATATGAATATGAAATTAAATTAATATCAACATTTTTGGAGTAAATAAGGTACTAAAATTTTTGCCTTTTAAATATTTTAAAATTATTTTAACAACATTAAGATGGGATTCTATTAGATTTGACTGAAATCTAGAACATCAATATATAGAAACCATTTCGTCCAGTCTACTTACAATTAGATAAATTAAAATTCAAATGAAAACTCTATATAACTTGTTGTCAACTAATTTTCTAGCTTCATAGAAATCATGTTTTATAATTGTACAAATGGGATTTGTGTAGGTTTTACTGTTTTCAAATCCAAAATAATTAAATAAATCAACAATATATTTACTTTGATTTTAAACATTTCCCTAAATTTTTTGAGTGTTTTTAAATTCTAAAAAAAATTAGTTATCTTATCATACTAATTTCAAATTATTTTTTAATTATAATTGAAAAATCATAATAAACATTGTAATTAATTGAGCCAAAAATTAGACCATCAACATAAACTTTTACTAATAAAATAATATAACAAACAATTTTCCTTAAAAAATTTTAATTTACTAATCCAACAAAAAATCAATTTTATAATAAATAAGAAATTAATATTTCATACCATTCTCTAGGTTCTTTTTTAAGGACATAGAGTTCTTTAATTAGTTTAATGATAAAATTTTGGATGTGTGAAATCTCAAAACCTTGGGGTTGTTTAACATAAAATTCCTCCCTTAAATATCCATTTTGGAAATAGGATTTAACATCCTTCTGATATAATTTAATATTAATATAAGCTGCATAATATAAAATGATTCTAATGGATTCTAATATAGCTATAGGTGAAATGGTTTCACCATAATCTATTCATTCTTACTAGTCTATATTTTTTTCTAGATATGATCCCCTGATCATCCTATTTATTTCTGAAGATCCAATTAGTTCCTATTAATAGATAATTGGATAGTTTTTCTAAATATTCCAAATTTCTTTTATTTTTAATTGGTTTAGATATTCTTGTTTGGATAATAGCCAACCCTCATCTTATAATGCTTCTTCAATAGTCATAGTTTCTAACTGAGATAGAAAGGCATAAAAATAAACTAAGTTTCATACATTTCTTATAGTTATAAAACATGTGTCTAGGTTTCAAATAACAGTTTATAAAAGATAGTACTTTAAGGTTCTAAACTATCTAGGAAAGACACTATTTGGTTCTTCGGTTTTATGTTCTTTTAAACTAGACAAAAAATTATTTTAAATTTCATTATTTTTTTAATCAGATGTCATGTTTTTGAAAGAGTCAGTTTTTTTTCAAATGTTGGATATTTCTAAATAATGAAAGGGTGATTTTCATCAAAATATCATGTGAAATAATTCTTCAATAATCATTGACATTGTATTAAACATTATAGTCTTTATAATGAGAAGAATAACCGAAAAATATTCCATTATAATATTTTGGGTCAAATTTACCAAGTTTTTGGTTAGTATTCATGATATATAACTTGAATCCAAAAACATTAAAGGACATTACATTAGGATTTCTATAATCTAGAGATCATGGGGTGCGTTTTTATTAATTGTCCTTATTAAAACTATATTCATGATTAATATTTATAGATCATTAAAAAATATATTAAACAAATAAAATACATTTACTTAAAACCATTATAATATAAAAATAATTAACACCAATAAACATATAAGAAATGATTACATAATATATGAAAATAACACATTTGATTTTAAAGAAAAAATGTTTATAAAATTAAAATATTCTTAAAATGCTAGGAAATACGAATTTATAAAAAAAAATATTAAATTATTAATACACAAGTTTAATCATTAAAAATATATCATTTTGAAGATTAAAAAAAATATTTATTAATATTTCAAAAACATCCTCTCTCATATTTAAATTTATTGAATATAAATAAAAATTTATTTCTAAATTATTTTTCCAGGTAAACATTAATGGTATCAAATCACCATTATTGAAGAAGTGGAACACAATCATAAAACATAACATGTAAAAATAGTAAACCTATAAATAGATATCCATCTTCACATTTATATTTAAACAAAAAAACATTATTGTTATAACACAACTAGTTTGA
Organism: Viscum album; assembly: GCA_963277665.1. Taxonomy (NCBI): domain Eukaryota; kingdom Viridiplantae; phylum Streptophyta; class Magnoliopsida; order Santalales; family Viscaceae; genus Viscum; species Viscum album. Next base: position 576,837,025 of record OY728158.1, read on the forward strand.
ACTTAATTTTTTCATATTTGATATAATTTAGAGGATCAGTGAATATGTAAGATAGAATTTTTTAGTGAGACCTTATTCTAAACTAATATCTCCATTATTCACATGATACCTCAGAAAATAAAATATTACATATATATGTTCCTTTCTTGAGTGTTTTAATGTGTTTTTAAAAATTTAAAACCCATAATAGATATCATGTAAAGTAAATGTTTTTTCAAGAATGAAATTAATATATTATAAAGTTATTAAATTGATATAATTTGAGAATAACAAATAGCGGAAACAAAATTTCTACCTCTAATATAGACCCAGCCATTGATATTTGTTTCTTAGAACTACACAAATTCAATCTTGTACAAAAAATGACACAGAACTATTGAATTTTTTTTGTAAAGACTATAACCACCAAATTTAGAGTCAGAATAATATAATAGATTAAAAAAATTCTAATATGATTTAAATATATATTTTTTAATATGTGCATTAATATATTTAATAACAATCCTTAACTCTTTAAATTGACTATATTTAGGGATTAGTTCAAATATAGACCATAAACACCGGGAAAACATTATAACTAGTCTAGATGAATTGAGATATAGTAAAAATCATATCATTTATCTATAAAATTTAATATTGAAACAGTTTCTATATTTATATAAATTAGATTTTTAATTAGTACTCATTGGAATTTTCATATAATTTCATGAGTCAAGGATAATCCTTTAAATATTGTCTCTTACCTACTAAATGAAGTTAAGAAAAAACATTATTTGTTTTATTAATATATAAGATTAGAAAAAAATCAACCCCTCCATAATGATATAATCAAATTTAGTATTCATTATTTTAGAAAAATTATTACAAGTTATGTAATTTTTAATGAAATATTATATCATTAATATAGATCTTTACAATTATTTTTTTCGTTGATTTTTTTTGTAAAAAATGAAGGGTCAACCTTTCTTTTAAAAAATGTTTCATTCGAAACTGAATAAGACTTTCATAAATATCACTACAATCATGGGTATGTCCTCAAGAATATTTATTACATTTAAATACACGATTTTAAAATCATTAATTTTTAAATTTATGTGGTTTTATAACAAAAACATCTCATAAATTATTATATTTAAAACTGGACATTTTACATCCATTTAAATTAATTCAATATTTTGAAAACATGATTAATATAACAAAACTATAATAAATCCCTTCTATGAAATATGAGAAAAATAATATCTAATTTCAATTACCTATTCATAATAATAACCATGATCTTTTATTCTTTCTTTATTTTTAACAATGTTTCCATCTTTATAAATATTATTGTGAAAAATAAATTTTGTTCTTATCATTTGTTTTTATTTTTTAGATAAAAATAACTAAAAACCATATTTCATTCTATTTTATCTAATTTTTCATTCATTTATTTAGTTGAGAGTGAATAAATTAAATAATCATCAATTTTAAAAGTTATAAAATCAGAAGAAAAAAAATGCAGAATTGGCACATTAATTTAAAATAGGTTTTCTGGATTGTATACCATATTACAAATTTACAATTAAAATAAAAATGGGATTGTCATTATGTGTTTTCCATTCTTATGAAATTCTTGAGAATAAATATTTTCCACCTCACTAGATTAATTCTCATTATGATGATCATTTTATTCACTCAAAATAAATTGTGTGAATTCATCATTATGTTTTATTAAATCATAATTCTACTAGAAATTATTATTTTAATTTAATTTAACATCAATGGAATCTTAAACCAATAATTTTATCTTATTAAGAACCCTAAAATATTTCCTATTATAATAATATCCTAAAAATATTTTCTTCATTAATTTTAGGATCAAAATTTTCTAAATTTTATTTTGTGTTTACGATAAATGTTGTGAATCCAATCACCCTAATATAACTAATTTGGGGTTTAAACCCATTATAATTTCTTAATGGGTTTTATTTAAAACTTTTGTATTAGATAATATATTTTGAATATGGAAATCTGTATTTACAGTATATACCCAAAAATATATTGGTACATTAAATTCCATAAGCATTGTTCAAGCCATTTCATGTATTAATATATTATATCTTTCGAACACAACATTTTTTGTGACATATGGTATTAAAAATAATTTTTATAAACATTTTATCAAAAATATAAATCAAATTTTATTTTATGAAATCAAAAACCTCAATCACAGATGATATATATTGATAGGATCTTTAATATATTAATAAGTTTGCAGAAAGAACAAAATTTGGTTAGAGTTTTATTTTTAGGTGATAAGAAATAATTCCCAAAAATTAAAATAAAATCATATAGTATTAGGATAGATAATTTCATTCCACAAAACTATTTAGTTTTATAGGACCAAATATTTCAAGGTGTGATAATTCAATACATCTAGTAGTACTAACATCATTTATAGATTCAAATCATTATTTATATTACTTACTCATCAAATATGAAAGTCATATAATGTACTAAATTATATTTAACAGTAGAAATTATAGAACCAACTCTTGTGTCAACACTTATAAAAAATATATGAAGATTGAATGTCCATTATTCCTATTACAAAAATTCTATATTCTTTTACAACATTTAAGCACATAACATTTGGCCAAGTTATATTATAAAATTAAATTGAATAAATATAATATTTTAAATTTTCATGAAAATAGAATATATTTATTTTTCAAAACTATATATTTATAATTATTAAAATTTATAGTTAATCCATCATTGTAATGTTGTGATATACTAATTAATTAATTTTATTAAATCCATGACTAATAATTTGGAGATAATAACATATTGAGAGAAACAAACTTCTCTTTTACCTTTAATATGACTATTAGTGTTGTCTCCAAATTTCACTAGGTAACAATAATTTGAATTATATGATAAAGATTTAGAAATATCACTTGTAATGTTCCTAGAGAATCCACTGTCTATATACCATTAATTATATACAATTATATTGAAAATTTATTAAAATTAAATAATATTGTAAAATGTTTTTTACATGTTCCTACATGGGCCTAATTTGGATACTAAAATCGAAATCAGTATTCAAAATATATTTTAAACACAGATTTTTATGAACATTAAAATAAAATATTTATATGTAAATATATTTATTGTTCTAAATGACTATGTAAATATTATTGAACATTATTGTAATAATTTCATCTCATTCTACACTTAAAAATGCTCATGCTTGAAGTACATTCATTTTAGTTCCTATCAAAAGTTGTCTTATTTATCATTGGGGAAAAAATTATAAATAAAACCATCATTGATATTTTTTTCCTTATTGATAGCATTTTATCAAATTGTTCTTTTCCCTTTACAAAAAAAGATTGATTTTAAAAAATATTAACAAATTCCATTTTCAAATTCCCATTATCTATTTCAAATGGTCATTATATCAGAATAAAAATTCTATTATAACAAGAATAAATATTTCTTAGATTATTATATTATATCATGAGAATATTTATTTGATTCTCATCATTAGTTAAATCATACAAAACATAACTAAATCTTATTTATTTATCATATTTTTCACTTCATAAAATTCATTAGTTTTAACATTTTATTTTTATAGTATAAAATACTCAAAATCACAATTAATTAAGATTCTTCATTTTGGGAAATATGAATATTAAAACTATTATATTAAATTTTTATTTTATTATTTTTCATTAAACAAATATATATTTTTAATTTTTATTTTACTAAAATTTTATATTTTCCTTACTCCGTCACTCTTAAATTCATTATTTTTTTTTATTTTTTTGCTTTATCATTGAGAAATCAAAGTAAGAACAAGAATAAAAATCTATTACATTTCCATATTAAGAAATATTATTTTGATAAACATTATTATGTGTTATTAATAGAGTGAATTTTGAATAGGTTACCTCATATTGCACACCAAACAAAGCGTGGTTTTTTATCTCTTATTAGCATCAAGTGTTATTGGTCAAGTTTGAACTGCTTAAATAGTACCATCCTATAAAAACCCTTACTTTTATTTTCCTTTATTTTTCATTCTTTAGATGTTTTAGTTTGGGAAAATCTATTATTTTGTTTCAATTCTTCCATAATTTATAAGATTTTATTTTGAAAACATCATTAAAATAAATATAATTACCTTTTCTATACATTTATTGGAAAAATCTACTAATCATTCAACTTTAGACATGGTTTTAAAATAAATTTTAAAAATTTCATAAAAAACTGATCCATCAAATTGTCACATTCCTAAAAATTATATTTAGAAGGGTTAAATGGTTTATTAATTTTAGATATAATAGGTATTAAAATTTTCTTTATAGACCCATCATTTACAATATTATTTAGTTCAATTTTATACTGTAGAAAATATCTGATTACTTCATCTATCGTATAATTTTTAAAATTATTACTCTCATTGATCACCACATTATTATCATGTAGAATTATAGGTAGATATCTTTTTACTCTTTCATTTGAGGTTATGTTGTCTATAAATTTTACATGTCCACTCATACAATTTTTAATATTTTTGAACTAATGGATCATCTTGTTGATTGAATCGTCTCTTTCGATCTTGATATACTATTATTCTTCTTAAAGAATTACAGTTTTTTTAATCTTTTCACTCAATTAAGGATTAATTAAATGATTCACCATATTTCATTGGAAATATCAAAAGTTGAATCTTAAAAATAGACACTTTTACTAATCGCACAGTACAAAATATTCTTAGGATTATAATTAAAAAAACAAAACCATGTATTTTACTAGAAATGTCTCAAGATCTATATCTGAAAATTTATATGAATTCACTATGATAGTCCAATTATCCACAGAAAACTTTTTTATAGAAGATAAAATTTTGAATTTCTACTATTTATAGTCTCTTCTATAATAGTATAGGGTTTTTTGGAATCTATACATCTTTCTAATTAATACCATCTATATTGCAAAACAAGATTTCATACTATAGATTGTTATCTCTATAATGATCAAGATAGAATTCTTGTCAAAATAAACAACAGAACTAATACCTAAATGAAATTAATGGAATGATAATAATAGCTAAGTATTAGGTTGAAAAATTTATAGGTTCTAATAAATTAGAGACCATCAGCTAAAACAAATTTTTCAATCGATATTAATTGAAAAACATACCAGAGTGTGTGTTAATCCACAAATTAAAAAATTAAAACATATAATCAATTAGATTTTACATTAAAAAAATATTTATATTAAGTGAAAGGTTATTGTTACATATTTTAGTAGAAATTTTAATTTGACAAAAATATTTTATAGTGGTTTGTATCACCAATATCTTTATCCACTATTAAAACATATTGAATCCATAAAGGTATGGGTTCCAAATAAGACAAAATCACTTTTATAGGTGTGATAAACTATTTACAGTCAATACCTTTTTAAATACCCATAGGCACAACCATGAAATTATACAGGATTCACAAGCTATTCAAGACATGAATTATATTTGGAAGTAAAAACTCATGAACCGTCTTTTTAGATAGTATAATAACCCAAACTGACCATCCTATGACAGGGAAAAATTATAAACTAGAATTATTGATTTAAAATAGAAGAAAAAATAAATATGATAAAAACTATAAACAAAGAAAACCATTAGATGATAGAATTAGAAAATGATGACTATCAATGATATTTTTATTACATAAATGGTTGTGGATGTAATAGTTTGAGTTCTTTTTTGATCATCTTAGTAGAATTGTAGGTGGAAATGTTCTTGATCAAATATATCGAAATAATTGTATACACCTAATGTGTTTAATAAACTTGAACAATATTATATTGTCACACTCCGAATTGATCCCATTTAAATGGATTGATCTTATATAATCGAATACAACATATTATAGGAATTTTTAATGATCAAATCACTAGATTCCCTGAATTAGTGAGAAGTAAAACACAGAAAAAATCCATTACATATAATTTAAAATAAATTTCTCAATATGAGGAAGTTTTGGGCATCTCTTATTCCTTAAAAAAAATTACATAGAAAAACATCCATTATGATCATCAATTCATATATATAGTTTAAACATTAATAAAACAATTTAAATAATTTGAATAAAAATCCATTAAATTGAAATACTAAAAAAAACTAAAATAGAGTAAGGATTATATATGTGTGCATAAAAAATTTAATATTTAAATGATTTATTAAACATGTAATTGTATTTATTTTTAATATAAAATAATAATAATTGTTTTTATAAACATTCAAAATTAAAATAATAAATTTATATTAATTTTATAAAAATAAAATCATTACAAAATATTGAATTGGTGGTATTATTAATTTTTAAAACTTGTGGTATAATTTTTTTAACTATCAATCTAAAAATTTAAATTTTTTAGTAGATAGTTATTTAATTTTTTGTGTAATATTATTACATTATTGTAGAAATATGTTTTTTTTATACAATTGCATATTGGTACTTTCAAAATCCCACAGCATTACTACCTTGGTGTGTTACTGCTGAAGTGAATATACTACTACTATGTTAGATGCCCTACTACCATTATAATGTTGGGAAATTAAACCTCCATGTTGTGTCATTTTTAATAATGGTTATACCATGGATGAGTACTGGTACCATGAAGTAGGGGTGATTCAATATCTATAAATATTTTTTAAAAATATTAGTTGTTACTGGAGGTACAAAAATTAGCAGAAGATTATTCCATTTTTGAGCAGTGGGCACTACTACTGCTAAACGGTATGGTGGAATTATGAGTAAGGAAATATTTCTTAATTTATTACACTACTAATTGTTAATAAAATTCTACCATTACCTCCCCTACAGAGATGAACCATGAATGCATGAAGGTGACCTACCTAGGTGAAGATGTGGTTCAATATATAGAATCATAAATACAACTGAAATGCTAAAAACTGTGCCATGATTGGATACTGAAGAGACAATGAAAGATAATAAAGATAATTATTCAAGATAATTCCTTGGAATGAATGAAATTATGTTTCTTTTGAATATGTAAATGGTGAAATGGAGGTTCTATAGACTAGTGTCATGCAATGCTTCCATAGATGAAAAATTGAAATGCACTATGGAGGTGGTTCCTCCGAAACTATAATTATGTAATAATAGTAAAACTACGTGGTGTCTACTAGATAATGTGGAATTATCCATCATAAAATATAACGTTTTACAATGTGGGGTGATGTACTAAACATACTAGTTCACTATTTAAGGAGAAAAAGATATTCACATTTCCATATATATATATATTATTTATATATTTAAATATACAATATGATATATATATGTGTGTGTGTGTGAATATATATATGTGTGTGTGTGTGGTTAAATTAAAAAATATACATAATAGTAGAAAAATAAAATTAATAGTACAATACATATTAAAAAAAATTTCATACTAAAAAATAGGAATATTATATATATTTTCTAAATATTCATGTGATTGGAATTTAATAATCACTAAAATATAAGTTAAAAAAATTAAAAACATAGATTTAAATGTTATGATCATATTAAATAAATTTAAATAGTAACACATGAAAAAATAATTACATTTTATAAAATAATAACAGTTAAAATTAAAAAAATATTTGTTTTGATAATTTCAATTTAACTAAAATTAAATGAAATAATTCTGTTTCAAAATAATAATATTAATGTTGTACCAAAAATGTTTAAAAATTAAATGTTAAATAAATAATTAATACAATATTATTTAGTAAAATAAACTTCTATATACCAGCCATGTGATTCAATGTGAAAAATGAACAACATTTCTTTGTGGATGTGGGAGTCTACATGTACGCACAATCAATGCTATCATATTTCAATGTGTGGACAAGTAAGTAAATATTTTATATATTAATTTTTCATAATGATAAAAATTTCATGAATATCATATATATATATATATATATATGTTAAATCCATTATGATAACTACTCATTAGATGCAGTTATAGAAAATGAATTACATCAATTCATGATATGACAGTCTTCTGTACACATGAACAATAATTTAGATTCCCATTTGATAGAGGTGGAGATGAATATAGGTAATTCTATTAAAATAATAACATATCATTATATTCAATAAACTATTTTTTATATATTTATTGATGAATTATATTTTTTAGATGTGGATGAAAAATAAAACAAAATGCACTCTATTAATAATAATAACTCTTCTTCGTAAAAAACCATTATGATTAAACAAAAAGCCTTACTAGATTGGTTATATGGTCAATACAAGTTATCTAGGATGTGTTAATGGATGTAGGTAAGAGATTTGGAAAGGTATTGGGTGGACCAAATGGTTTTTGGTATGTGAATTAAAGAAGATAGGTTGTTCTATTTTATATGTGTGGGGAGAGGCGCCATTTGAATTTCATAATTATTAATAATAATAAAAAATATTTTCTTATTAAAATAGATTCATGCAGATATTATTCTAATTTTGGATGATAATTGCTCTAAATAATTTTAGTTAACAAATATATTATAATTTTTTGTCATTCCTTTACAATAATTTTTTGGTTTTATGCCCTTATTAATGCTTTTAATAAATAATATGATGTTAAAGTTTTCTACTGTTTATGGGTCCATAATTACTTATTAAATGAAAAGGAAAAATAAACAGACCATGAATTATGTTTAAGACCATATACCATTTTTTTTGGTGCACATAATTGTTTAATTAATATGAAATTTTTTAACAAATATTATTTATTATGAAATATCATAAATGTTATTTTTATCATTATCACTTTATACAACATTAAATACATAAATACTAAGGTGGAATTAAAATACAATCCTTTAAAACACCCATAAAATTTAATTTTCATCTAAATTTTCTTTTAACACACAATTTTTTACAAATTATATTACACCGAGTATTTTTAAAATTTGTTTTATTTTTGGATTATTTACTTAGATGTTGTGTTGGAATTGTGCTAGCATTTAATGTAATAATTTAATCAATAACGATTAGAAATAAATCCCCATAATAAAAAATTATTATTATTTTAAATTTATATTTTTATCTGAACATTTTTTCTACTTATCCATATCATAAATTATTATATATATTAAATGAAAAGAAGTGATATTTCAGTCTCTATATATAACTTAAATATTATAAATGTATAAAAATTGGTAATTGAAAAAATTGTCATGATTTAAATTCTTGTATGATTATGCATGAAATAGCATCATCTAATGAAGTTAAGAAAATTGTTGGTCTGATTATTAATTCCTTACCACAATATTTTTAATCTTAATTACCAAATTTACCCTCATAGCGGTGACAATAATTGACTATAGTCACTATTCAAGATGACCGTAATTAAAAGGGGCCTAATAACCGAATCTTTACCTCATTGTGTCCAATATGGAGTATTTTTTCAAGATTATATTATAATATATGTATGAAATCAATTTCAGATAAAAATGAAAAATGCAATAAAATATAGTTTCTTTCCTAACAAATATTTTTTATATATAAAAATATTTTTATAAAAAATTATAGTCTAAAAATAATTTCAATGATTTTTTTTAATTATTAACAATATAATCTAAATTTTATTTCTTTAAATAAAATTTTAATCACTGTATAACATTGTTAATTCATGAAAATAAATATAGTTATCTAAAAAACAATGTTTTCACATTATTGAAAAATATAATATTTTTGAAAAATTAAAAAAAAATCCTATGTTATTTTTCATATATTTATATTAAAAATAAAATAAAATAAATTAAATTATTTTCTTGATTTCTATATAAATAATAATATTTTAACTCATATTAATTAATACAAATCATTTTTTAAGACATACTTATTATAAAAAAATGACTTTACTAAAATAAATTAAAAAATTTATCTTTAGTGGAATAGTCATATATATTTCATAATTTTTTAAATAATTTTAATACCATCCAATTTAATGGATTGGATATAATTTTCATCATTAAATAATAAAAATTAATGGTTTGTTTAAACTCATGGTTACGTGTTGTTCTTGATCCAAAGAGAGTGTTTATAAAATGTTGGGATAATACACTAACCCTATTCTATCTTAGTAGAGAAATATTGTCCCAAAACACCACATTTGAAACCTTTTTCATATGATTTTTCATGGTTTTCAATAATCATGCACTAAACACCAACACACCCAGAAAACTACAAAAACACCTAAACACATTGATTATCCAAATAGAGGATAAATATAGAATATGTACAAGATAGATAAATATAACTACATAGATGTGACATTAATATAATAAATTATATGATAACAATGTGGGAAGAGTGAAATAAACATGCAGTCTAGGGTACCAATGTGTCCCCCCTTGATGTAGTCAATGCAGTCGATGGGGTTCTAGGTTTTAAAGTGGGTATGTGAGTCCACCAGATGACTAGTATATAGCTGATAAAGAAGCTTTTAAACATTTTATTTTGGTCATTTAAACCCAAATTTTATACCTCAAAATTTCCCAAATCCATATTTATGCAAATTTTTTACCTATAGAGCCCACCCCCATGCTCTCCCTCTATACAGTATTCCTCTAAATCATAAAATTTTTAAACCATTATTAAAGTGGATCATGTATGTTGTATTTCATAGTTCTATTCATGTTATGTCTGTGAATATCCATGAATATACTCTATTTCTTATTTTCTATATGGTAGTAGGTAATAATACATGATTTCATATTCTCGGGTTCCTAAAATTATATAAATCATTAATTTATCCTTCTATATAGAAATTATAGATCATTGGGCATTCTAATTAGAAGGTAAATTCTTAATTTTAATTATTTATACCCCACCTTGGTATAAAAGTGAACCAAATATCCTAAAATAATTTTTAAGTGGTTTAGGTAATGTTTTGGGGAATATTTCATTTTTGTTAGAGACATAATATCTTCTGAGAATTAAATTAGTATTTTTATCCCATTACCACATAAACTAAATACGGTTTTCTTGACGATTGATCAGTATTTTGTGAACTTATTTAGAACTATGAGTTATTATGAAATAATTGTTTTGTAATTCATTATTTTAATTACAGTATTTATGACTATTTCTCATTTTTCAATTTATGATTTTTATTGAGGAATACATTAAATTTGAATACATTCATTCCATTTTATATTATCATTGAAGGATAATTTTTTTTATGTTTTATAATAGATGTAATTAAGTATTTTCATTTTGTTAATTTCTAACTTATATTTTTTAATCTTCATTACCTCCCCTCCCATAATACCCCTATAGGGATACCCTGAAATATGGGAGTGACACCCAATGAAATAATCTTATTGGAAACTAGTTAGTGACTAGTAATGAGTGTAGGTTATTCATATACATGATAGAAAATACACACAATACATCCCTGTAAATGATAGAAGTTCCCCCATATAATCAATAAAAAAATAAATATACTATTATAATATATGAATATAATATAATCCATAAAAAATAAAAATACCTTTACTATTTGTAGGATGTGAACATGAACTCCAGTAGCTTGTAAACAACAACAACAATGTAGTTACACCAAACCTAATCACCAAACAACTCGTATTGTATATATATTCGTTGATCATACATGTATATTTATTAGGATCATCCCTAAATCACATCCCAAAATATCGATGAAATATATAAAACCCCATGGAATAAATAGGCAAACCAACTCATTACCTATATTATTTGAGCAATATACCAATTTCATGAAGACATAATTACAATGTAAGAGATAGAAATAGGAAACATAATAAAAATGTAAAATATGTATATAAGAAATATTATCCTTATACAATTATCTATTGAACATGTTTCCTTAATCCCTAATGAATTTTCTTCATGTTCTCAAATACCCTCTATATCACATATTTTACATCATTAGAAACATATAATATCCACTTCATCACCACATCACATATTTCTCATCATGAACACATAAAAACCATATTAGCATCATAGACGCATAATTATATTGTATGACTAAGATAATTCAAACATCTGGTATGGATACACCATGCCTTAAACCACTGTAACCCAATGCATAAATATAGATGTATAACTATAGGACATTAAAAAATGTTAAAAGAGTATGTTATAATATATAGCTTCTAAAACTGACATATAATTCTATATCGTAATCATGAGCCACTACAACTCATAAGTGAAAAATTATTATACCATAGTCCACTATAGATGAGTTATAGATACATCCAATTATTTTATTAGAATAGATATTGGTGTAAGAGGAATAATTAACCATCTAAATGTATAAAATCAATAATGTTGTGAATACACCTATTAATAAATGAGAAAATGTGTTATGGTACCTCTACTGGAAAAAAGATGTTGATAATAGAATGTTATATATCATAATGAAAATATAACACATAACTTATCTAAGGGAAACTATCCTACCCAATACATAAACTATAACTAACATCCCACATGAAAATTTGGCTTCCACCATTATAAATGGAATCATAATGTCATTCTTTGCATTTGACCATTTTCTTTTACCACCATTATTATTTAAGTGTTTTTTCAATAATAATTCCCTTTGTGGAAAACATCTTTAATTATATTTAGCCCATTTACTAAAAGCATCAAAATATATGGTTCTTATATCTTTCAATTTTTAATTCATTAATTACAAACCACAATCATTATGTTTTATTCCCAAAAAACCCCTTGATTCCATTTCATATAACATTACCATCACAGACACCCATACCCATGAGTTCATTATAATGTTTACCACTCTATAATCCTGGGTGTCAAGAACCAACCCTAGATTATAAAAATCTTTAGTATATTATTGGGGAAATCCTGGATTCAAATATTAGAAATTAAAAAATCAGGTCATCAAATGCATTTTTAGGGATGAGTTTTCATTAATAAATCATTTTAAATATGTTGTATGATTATATTTTAATTTCTATATCTGGCCTCCCTACATTGGACATCCATTTTTAAAAAATAATCAATAATATAATTTAAATCATATAAAATAAGTTATATCCCAGAAAAGGAAAAAAATAGAACACATTTTCATGAATAAAAGAAAAAATATAATTAAAATATTCAAATAAACCATAAAAAATATAAGGTCCAGGCATAGAAGGATGGCATTCCTAGTATAACCACTACAAAAATGAAAACATATATACCCAATGATCTATTTTTTAACATTAAGGTCACTATCAACCTCTAATTCCAATTTTTTATGAGGGTGATGCATAATTCAACTTAAAACTAAAAAATATTTGTGTCTACTACTACTTACAAAAACAAGTATTGTAAGATTATAAAATAGATAAGTATTCAAGAAGTGTAGTGTAAATAAATATCCCTTCCAAAATAGGAAATAATAATTTCTTTAAAAACAATTTTAAAAGAAATTTATTTTTTAATTTTAATTAAATAACTAAATGATTTCTTTTAATAGCGTCCTTCAAACTATAAAATTATTTAAAGAATACATTAACAAATTTTTCTTAAATCATTTATTTTATAAATCCACTTTTTTGAAATTACACTTCAAAATATACACTCCCAACACACTGTATAAAAGTATAATGTAAAACAAAAAACAAACATGATATATGAGGCGAAACAATGATTCATGTAAAAAAATCCTAATAAAATGATGAAATAAAAGGACCAAAATTAATATATAGGAAATAGTAAGATATTCATAATTGGAAGAAATTCCAAGCATCATATAAGGTTACCCTTAATAAACACATGTGAAACCACTAGTCATTCTATCAATATACTCATATGTCTATAACAACATAGTTGCCATCTACTAGGCTCAATAGTGGAACATGCTCTATGTTTGGAAATAACATACGGGATCTAATCCATCTCATCGGGAATAGATATAAGATTATCAGCTATCACTAAAATACACCAGTTCCCATGATGAGAATAAAGAAGTGATGAGGTAGTCTTTATGGTTAATATATCAAAAATAGTCAATATAATCCATCAACATTTATTATCCCACATCCCACAAGTTATCCATTTTGAATCACCATTATGAATAAATCAATCTCATCATGACCTGAAAATATTTTAGGGGATACCCTAAAATTTCACCCTTTTCATGAAAATAATTATAAGAAACCAACAGGTCCATAAGTATCTTAATTTTCTAATTATTTTATTAGAAAACATTTTATTTCTTAAAATTCCATTCCAAAACCTTATGAAAGAATCAAACTTAAATATTAAAGTGCTAAAAGTTCCTCAATATCTTATTTTATAAAAAACATCGAAACACCCCTATAAAAATAACTTTGGAAACCAAAAGATAATGTGGGAACCAGTTTAAAATAATGGCATTCTATGAAATTTTCATATATATATTTATATATAAATTTATTGGCATCTGTATGTACAAATACTTGTAAATAATGATATTCACATACCACACACACATAAATAAACATTTATAGGAATTAAAGGGAATCATAAAAGGAACACAATTTATGTCTCACATTAAGGATTAAAAGTATCTATACAAAACTATTAAAAAATTGTGGAAATAACCTAATAAAATTTTTTTTTCTCATGAACATATTTTTGGTAAAATAAATAAATACCAATGAACATTTAAGAGATAAATATGCTTTAAAAATCTTCCTATGTATTCTTTAAAATAGACACCTTACATATACTTAATGTAGTAGGTATAATAACTGATAACCATGTAAGTCCCATTGTAAATCATAAAATTAATTCCAAAAGAATTTAAAACCGAATTTTTTGATATAATGATATGAAATTCAAATTAAAAATGAATTTATAAAGAATAAATAATGTCATGGTGTTCCTTTAAATGATTTTTATGTATTTCCTTCCTTGAACGTGTCCAGATGTGACCAAACCCTTATGTTTGGATGGAAATTTCCAAAAAATCATCAACACACACTAATATAAAATTAAAATACACATAAGGTCCACATAAAATAACATGGTTACAACATGGGAGAAATAAGACTATGAATTAAATAAAATCTAGAGTTATGTAAGTGGAGGAGAAATAAGATTTCACCATGATGTCATTATCAAGTCATTTAAGTATTCAACTAAATAGAAGGGATGAGGAAGGGAGGAATATTATCACTACCATATAATGTTTTAAATGAATGGGGATTTTATGATTACAATTTTGGGTCCCCATTCGAAATTAAAAAAAGTGGTAATAATAATTTTATATCATCAAGAAAAGTCCCACTATTTGGAAACAATGTTTACTATACAATGTGACCCTCATTGGAGTGACCCTTGAGACTATAATGTTGGTATAAAAACATTTGGAAACAATTTTAAAACCATGAAAAAATATATTCAATCATTTTTGATCAAATCTATTATTTTTTTCTTATATATTACAAACATTGTGAGTTAACCACCCTCCCTATAGTACATTCCAATATTCGAAATTTAACAGGGATACTCATCCTAAAACCTCAGGATAGAAGCATGAAATCATAAATAAATTACATAATAATGGAATATAAATCCAGTTCATGAAAAGTTTTCCAACCATAACACATTTAATCTCCAAAAAGTAATTAAATTTAAAACGAATAATGTTAAAAACTCCTAAAAGAGATCAAATAAATAAATAATCTACAACTGATAAAAAATATGAAGAAACTACCAAATATGGAATAAAAATTAACTCCAAAATTCCCAATTGAAAAAATAAGAATAATAATTACATGACAGAAAACATTATCACCCCACTATTTTTGGATTCTTATAGCATGTAGGATCAACAAAATATTGAGCAAGGACTAATATAAAAAAACACAAGATTCAATCCAAAAGAACTGAAATAGAAAAAATGATTAAAAAAATTTATTAATAAACATAAATCATGAAATAGATATGATAACATAAATAACCCAAATTCTAACATAGAGAATAATGAAATGAGACAAAATTAAAAAAATTTGAAAAAAATGATACTATAAATTATCACAATGATCAGACATGAATTCTATTTAGATTCAAAATCATTTGTGTATTTCTTTTTATTTTACTACGATCCTAACCCAAAAAACCTTTGAAGACTCCCCAACCTATTTCATTGATTACTGGTCTTTGATGTTTTGTGTAAATCTTTCTTTAAATTCATGAATATATGACACTGGTAGCACACACATGACAGATTATAATTAAAAGAATTTTCAATGGAAGAAGGAGATTATTCAAAACAAGGTTCCCTTAGATTAAACTCTTCATTAGAAAATGAACATTTCTGAGCACCAAATGAAGTATGGTTTCCATCCTTCATAGGTAAACCTATAGAAGCATTCTCATATTGGATGTAACAACCCAATAATACTTTCAAAAAAATCAGTCCAAATGTTATATCATGATAATTTATAAATAGGTAAAGAAACTCAATGAATTAATATTAATTATATTAATAACATGACACAATATTCAGAGAAAATGAAAAAAATTCACAGATGCAGTTAGTATATTTCATCACAGTCTACTAAATCTACTTGAAAACACATAAAATATACCAAATTAATTACGATCACTTCCATAAGAATAATTCATTGATAAAACATGGTATTAATTACTTTCAACATCATGGTATATTTTAATGTGTATGGAATGAATAAACTTCAGTGATCTAGTCCACGTCTCGTGAATAGTCCTGAAAAAAACTTCACCGTAAAGGATTATGTATTTTCCATGGATTTGAGAATCTATTTGATATCCTCCTGACACTATGAATCATATTATAGAACATGATCACCATGAAACATATTAAATCACCAAAATGATTTTCTCTCCACCACTGTCCTCAGATTCTGGGTAGAGTCGAAAAATTTAAGTGAGACATAAAAAATCTAGGTCACATTTTTTATCATTATCATATTTGAATTTTTTAAGTGGAATACTCTAATATCATAAAATATAAGTGTGAAATAAAAAAATATATAAATTCACTCTAATACAAATAAAAAAATTCATAATAGTACCCTCAAACAGTGGTCACAACACTACACTAAAAGGATATAAAAAAATTAGACACCATTTTTAAATCTTATTTTATCATCACACCATTAAATTTGGAATTTCAATCCTCTTCTTTTAAAAAAAATTAGAACATAAAAAAAACATTTTAAATCTCAAAAAACCATGTTTCCTTTAAAATCCCAAATATTCATCACACAATATTAATTTTAAATTTCATATATTGATATATTGTTTCTTTTTACCTTTAAAACAAAAAAATTACATATATGAAACAACCACCATAACTAGATAACTATTATCACACCATGACAAAAAATTAATATGAAGGACTAGTGGTTGTTCATGTCCTGAACACATAGTTTATGAGAAAATTTTACAATCATGTAACCACTATTTTTATTCATGTTAAATTGAGTAGGTGAGACCCACATGGGTTTTTTGGCATGTGAGATCACTGTGTGAAACTAGTTTGACTCCAATTTTTGTCCATCAAAAGATATAAATTAATTCAAAAAAATACCAAATTCCATCAACCTAATCCAAATAATTTGTAAATAATAATCCAAGACTCAACTATTCACACCCCACAACATATTGGGTTTCATCATGAGTTGTGGTTATTCGTTGTTGGACTCACATGTTTTGATAATCCCAAATCATATTTTGATACTCCAAAATCATAATTTCTATAATCCCAAATCATATTTTGTTCTCATTTAAGTGAGAGCCATGCCTTCATTCAATGCTAATTATGCTTTAATAATATTTCCTGTTCGTATAGTGTAATATTAATATACTTTCAATCTCACTTCTTGATTGGTTAAGCTTACAGTGCAGAATTTATCTATGTACAAAGGTCACCGTTACAAGGTTACAGAGGTCACTGTGATAGAGGTCACTATTACAAAGGTCACCATTACAGAGGTGACCGCTACCGAGGTCACCGTTATAGAGGATACCGTTACAAGGTAACAGATACAAGCATACAGTTACAAGGTTACCACAACAAGGATAACACTGTATGGTCACCGCTATAAGGTCACCGTTATAGGTTTACTGTGACTAGGTTATCGTTACATGGTCACCGGTTTATGCATACTGTTAAAGAATACAGTCGGAGATTGTCGTTGTGCGCCCACTACTGAAGCCTAACAATATGAACGCTACCATTACCAGTCTACTAACGCTTACTCCTTCATACTTTTTCAATTTATCAGTATTCTTCTAACAGTCATTTTTGATAAAATAAATACTCTAACATTAATTAATGCTGATTGTAAACATTTTAGGAGACAATATCGTGAACAGTACGAGGTACGGGAAAGCATGCATGTGATCTACTCATTCCCATTATTGGACCTCAAATATAAAAAGGGAGACCATGAAATTGGAGGATGATAGATGAGCAAGGATAAAACAATAGAATAATATATACATAGACAAAAAGAAACGATTTCCTGGGAAGGTTGATAGAGTTTACTCACCAGATCAAAAATCCAAACCACTCAACACTAAGATCCTGAACCCACAAGCTTCATGAAGATCATTCTGGGATAAATTCATTCCTACCTTATATGCTTCAGCAACTCTTGATCAACACCAGAAACAGAATACAAGAAGAAAGAACCTGGAGCTGTGACACTTTGTTTTGGAAACAACTTTCAGAGATTGACCCGAACTTCAACATTTCTCATTCCAAGGAGTCAAGAGCTGACCCACAAACACGTAGAACCTTCTAAACTCTTTATCATCATTACTTATCTATTTTGTTTCCTTATTTTACATCTTTTAGATGTGTGTGTGTCTATTTACATCACACACTATATCCTGTTCTTGAACTGGAGGATATTAAATATCCTCACATCAATCGTATCCTATTTTTGTTTCTCACATATAACTGTGGAAGAGACCATGTGTGGTCTATATTATTTTTCTTTCACAAGAATAAATATGGAAGAGGGTGTGTTCCCTGGATAGTTTTTGAGACCCGTTGTAAATCCCGATATAGGCTTTGTATCATGTTTTAATATAAACTGCTTGGTGGTGGGTGATCACTGGGTGGAGAGGATTAGGTCTCGGCTTTAGACTGAACCTCTTGTTTACATTGTGGTGAAAATTTTCACATACTCTATTTTGATTTTATCCCCTTCTTATATTTTCTAAAACATAAAAATTCTTTTTCTTACACTTTGATAGTTATTTTTGGTTAGTGTGAGTATTTTTTTAATTCAGTAAACTTGTTTCGAAAGTTGAATTGGTGTTCTAAACTGATTCAATTGAGCATTAATCACCATTTGAGAAACCTGTTTATCAATTGATCATTTACATTTATACTACCTTAATTAACTTGTCCATTTTCAAATTGGGGGTTTTATTAACCATAAGGTGTTTTTAATATAAATTTTAAATTGGAAGTAAATTCACCCCCTGTTGAGTATCCATTCCGAACAATATTTTTAATTAGAGGATTATTATTTTCAAGATTTTCAAATTCTTTTTAATTTTGATTTTAGTAGTATCTTAAATATCTTAAAATTTAGGTCATATATAAATTTTCAGTTCATAAAATTCTAAGTAATTCTGGAAACTAGAGTTGAGGGGGATGCTACTAATAGACCACCTTTCTTTAATGGTAATAACTATGATCAGTATAAATTAAAAATAAAATTGTATCTTGAGAGCATGAGACCTGAAATCTGGGACACAGTTGAAGACCAACATACATTACCTGCTACTACTAGGGACACATGGTCTCAGTTGACTAAAGACACATATAACAATAACTGTAGAGCAATAAATGCCATGTATTATTCTCTAGTTGATAAAGAATTTAGTAGGATATCTATTTGTAAAACTGTATATGAAATTTGGGAAACCATAGATATTTATCAGCATAGAACAACCAATGTTAAAGAGATGAGATTAAATAGATACACTATTAAATATGATAATTTTAAATTTAAGTCTGATTAAATCATTTCTGACATGTATCTCAGGTTCAATGAGATAGTGGACACTATGAGTCTGCTTAAAAAACCAGTAGACATCAATGACCAGATTATGAGACAGATTTGTCGCCTACTTCTTAGATGGAGAGGGACTTCTATTTCTATCCGATAATCTTGTGACATAGGCAAACTAATAGTGATGGAACAAATTGGAAATATTAAGATGTATGAAGAATAACTCAAGGAGAATCAAGAAGTAGATGAGAAACCAAGGAAGAAATATGTAGTATTTAAGACAACTACCTCAAAGAACAAGGATAAAGAAAACATTAATGCTCCTCTAGATACTTCCATAATTTAAGACTCATAAAGTGATGAGGAGATGGCTCATCTTGCTAGAAGATTAAAAAAATTCTTCCGAAAGAAGAGATTTTTCAGGAATTCAAACTATATGGGAAATTATGATAATAAAATACAATGGAAGAAAGACAAAAAATGGAATGAAAACTCAAATGAAATAATCTTTTTTGAGTGAAAATTAAAAGGTCGTGTGAAGGAAGACTGTCGCAAGATGAAATTTAAGAAGAAATATGTTGATAAGGGTAATGGTTATAAAAAGGCTATGAAAGCTACCTAGAGGGCTTCAGAAGAAAACTGCCGTGAATATGATGTTTTTGATAGTGAACAGAACAAGATTTCCAACTTATGATTCATGACAGAAATATCTAAGGTAACACTTAATTCCCTTATGCCTAATGATTATTATTCCGGGAATGAAGGTGAACCAAACAATGATAAAAATATGACTATGTATGAAGTATTTTATTTCTATAGAATGCTTGAGAATAATTTTAAGGAACTCAAGGATAAGTAAAAATTATTTAAAAGATAACATACTTTAAATGAAAATTATAAATCTGATCTAGATATTGAGATGGAAAAATGTGCTCAGCTATTAACAGAAAATACCAAACTCAATTTGTCAAATGAATAATTAAAGAGAGATCATGAAAAATTAACTTTTGGTAGAGATAGTTTGGATCAGCTGCTAAGACAATAGATTGCTAAAAAATATACAAGTGTTCTAGGATATCAGTCCAAACAGAGAAGGATCATTAAAACTAAATGTAGTCAAAAATCTAGAAAATTCACAGCTAGACCAGGTTCTGGACCATTGCTTGAAATAAATACTCTAAAGGACCAAAAAAAGTGTTTATGTTTAAAAATATATTTGATGATTATAGGATATATGTGAGACAAGTATGGGTTCACAATGTTTTACTTGCTAACCTCTCTAGACCCAAGAATAACAGGGTACCAAATTCACCCCTAGTCTAATCTATTTTGCAGGAAAATTGTCTAAAGAGCTCCTGTAAAGCTCTGAGGTACTTGGATAGTTGATGTTCAACACATATGACATGATACTATTCATCTTTAAAAAGTATAATTAATGGTGATGGTGGTCATGTAATGTTTTGTGAAAATTCTAAAGGGAAATCGTCAGCTTAGGCCAAATTGGTATCCCTAATACTGTATTAATTTCAAAAGTAATTTTTTTTATTAGTTAAAATACAATCTGCTGTGTATTTATCAATTGTGTGATGATGGTTTTAATGTCACGTTTGAAAATGATTCAAGTAATGTTTTTAATTCTAAAAATGATTTAATATTTACTCCTCATTGAAATGAAAATGTATATGCTTCTGATTTAGATTATTTAGCTAAGAAAAATGTTTCTTGCTTAAATGTGTTTCATAAGGAATCCTATTTTTGGCGCAGAAGACTAAAACATTGTAATGTTCACTCACATAGAAAACTGGCTAGGAATTGTTTAGTTAGATACTTACCTAAATTGGAATTCCATTTTAATAAAGTGCATAATCCTTGTCAAAAGGGAAAACAACACAAATTTTCTATCTAACCAAAGAAAGATGTTTCTACTTCAAAATTGCTTGAGTTGGTTCACATGGATTTTTTTTGACCATCAAGAGTTTCTAGTCTAAATGGGAAGCACTATGTTTATGTTCTTGTAGATGATTTTTCTAAGTAAACATGGATATAAATTCTTGCTCACAAAAGTGAAGCTTGTTCTTATTTTATCGAATACTCCAAGTATGCAGAAAATCATAGTGGACTTAGGATCAAAACCTTGAGAAGTGATCATGGATGTAGGTTTGAAAATCAAGAGTTTGAATCTTATTACTCACACAATGGCTATAGATACAACCTATCTTATACTAGAACACCTCAATAGAATGGAGTCGTGGAATGAATAAATTAGACCCTACAAGAGATTTCTAGGTCAATTCTCAATGAATATGATTTTCAAATTTACTTTTGGCTAAAGTAGTTAATACAGCTTGTTTCATTATCAATAGAGTCTTGATTTGACCGATTCCTAAGAAGACCCCTTATGATCTTTGTAATAATAGGAAGCCTAAGGTTAATTACTTTAGAGGTTTTGGTTTCAAAGTCTTTATCCTTAACACTAAAGATAATCCTAGAAAAATTGCTTCTAAATGTGGTGAAAGAATTTTCCTAGGTTACTCAATCTTGAGTAAATCCTATAGAGTATTAAATAATAGAAAAAAATGTGTGGAAGAGTAATTTCATGTCAAATTTGTTCAGACTGATCCACATGAACCCATAACCTCTCTTTAATATCTTAAGAAAGATATTTCAATTATGACCCTTAATTATAATAATAGTGAATCCCTTGTAAAAGTAACCAGTTCTGGGAATCTTCCAGAATCTGCACCTATTGAGACTGAACCTATAGATAACCATGAGGAGTCTAGATCAACTCTATTTAGAGTTATTTTAACTCTCAAGAATCATCCTTTAGATTCTATAGTATGTGATTTGAATTGAGGGGCAATAACTAAGGCTTCTTAGAGAAACCAGGTTGACCACCAAACTTTTCTTTCACAGGTTGAACCCAAAAATATAAATGATGCTATCAATGATGAATTTTTGGGGATGGCTATTCAAGAAGAATTAAATCAATTCGAAACAAACAATATTTGGGAATTTTTAAAAATACCAAAGGACACTTTGACCATAGGCACTAAATGGGTTATCAGGAACAAAGTTGATGAGTCTGGAAATATAGTTAGAAACAAATCTAGGTTAATTGCACAAGGGTATAGTCATGAATAAGGAATAGAATACAACATAACCTTTTCTCCTGTAGCTAGACTATAAGCCATTAGGGACTTATTTCTTATGCAACTCATCTAAATTCCAAACCATATCAAATGGATGTCAAAAGTGCATTTCTAAATGGATATATAATTGAAGATGTATTTTTTGAACAACCCCCTATATTTACAAATCCCATTTTACAAATTGTGTTTTAAAACTCTATAATGCCTTATATAGTCTAAATCAAACCCCAAGATCAAGGTATGATAAAATTAGATCTTTTATTATTTCAAAAGGTTTTACTAAAGGAATTGATGATCCTACATTGTTTATTAAACGGATTTACAAATATGTTATGATAGTAAAAATTAATGTAGATCATATAATTTTGGGATCTTCTAAAAATTATTTATGTACTAATTTTTCAAAAATGATGCAAGAGTAATTTGAAATGAGTTTAATGGGAGAAAATAATTTTTTCCCTGGATTTCAGATTTATCAAAATAAAAATGGTATTATTTTAAATCAATGTAAATATACTAAGGATCTTTTAAAATGTTTTGGTTTAGATAGTAGTAAAGGTAGTGATACACCTGTGAGTACCACATGTATGTTGGATGTTGATGAAATCGGTGAACCAAGGGATCAAACCAATTATAGTGGTATGATTGGGAGTCTACATTATCTTTCTACTAGTAGACCTGATATTATGTTCAGTGTATTCATGTTTTCTCAATTTCAAGCATATCCCAAAGAGACTCATTTAAATGTTGTAAGAAGTATTTTAAAATATCTCAAGTACACTATAAATTTAGGACTATTTTATCCAAGAGGAAAACCATTTGATTTAATAAGTTATTTGGATGCTGACTTTGCTGGTTGAAATTTAGATAGAAAGAGAACCTCTAGAACATGTCCCATTTTAGGCAAGTCACTAGTATCACAGTGTAGTAAGAAATAGAATTCTGTTGCATTATCTACTGCAGATAATGAATATATAACTACTGGTAGTTGTTCTGATCAAATTCTATGGATGAAGCACACTTTACTAGACTATGGATATCCATTCAAACATGTCTCTATAAACTGTGACAACACAAGTTCTATTAACATCTCTAAGAATCAAGTATCTCATGAATGGACAAAGCATATTGATGTAAGAAATCACTTCTTAACAGATCATTTTTAAAAATGTGATATCAGTATTGAATTCATTGGCATTGAACACTAAATTGGAAGATATATTCACAAACACTTTGAATTCTAGGAAGTTAAATAACATCAAACATGAGTTAGGTATGATAAACCATTAGAACCTCACTGTTAGAACCTCACTGTTAGAACCTCATTGTTAGAACCTCACTGTTAGAACATCATGGTTAGAACATCACTATTAGAACCTCACCATTAGAACCTCACTATTTGGACCTCATCGTTAGACTATACAGATACCTTCTTACCGATCGACATTCGATGTATGAGACTTTGCATTTTGTGTGCTCTCTACCGGAATATGAAACATTTTTCTTCTATTATTCATTTATTTTATGTATTTTATTTTTGATCCCTAAATGATAAAAATAGAACACATACCGCATTTAGATCCACATCAAACCCTCTTCCAATCCTCTTTCTCTAAAATCTCAGAACCTAATCCACTACCAAATCCTCAAACCACTCCCGATTAATGGCTAGATTGAAGATCCCACTGGTCAGTGATGAAGGAGATGTGCCGGATCATAAGAGACCAAGACCTGAGTCATGTAGTGGATGATAGATAGTATCAAAGGTACTGAACCCACATTTATCCAAAAGGGAGATAGTAGCTAAGAATGAATTAAGTTTAGTGTGGATGCTTTCGAGTCGATCTTTAGTGCTTAAGGCACTGGAAGCTCAAGGCTACGTTGAATGTTTTGCAAACAACAATGAACCCTATTACCCAAATTTAGTAAAGGAGTTTTATGAATACCCCAAGTTTGAATAGTCTGAGGATGAGCACTGGATGTAATCAAGAGTAAATAGAGTTAACGTATGTTTCTCCTCTGTTGAATGGGCTGAGTGTTTAAGGATTTCTCACGAACGAATTTATGAATATTACTCAAAATTGGTGGCCCAAACTAATGAGTTATTTTATTATAAATAATCATTAGCTGAATTGATAGGAAATGGAATTCCTAGGAAATTAATTGCTACTGAAATGGCAGGAGCAGATAAGCTGCTTTTCCAATTTGTTCAGCATGTGATAAGTCCTAGGAGAGGGGACTTCGCTATTTTGAAGTATCAAAACATATTCATTCTGTATTTGCTGAATCATGGACATATGATTAGCCTATATAGGATATTGATGATTCCACATGAAGACATGACCAATCCTAGTTCCAAATCAAATTCCATATTCCATGCCAAACTGATATCTATTATGTTGGAAGTGAAAGGAGTTGCTGGAGAGAATGAATAAATTGTTGTCGTACAAGATTACCATTACATCACAAAAGTAACTTGAAATCTGATGATGATTAACTTGAATTCATGGATGAGGAGATGGGTGAATGATGAGGATATGGGGTATGAAGATATTAATCATGTGACTCATCCTACTAGGCCTAATAATAAGAGAGACCCTGGTTTTAAGCCATATGAAGTAGAGCCTTCTTAATCTGATGAAGAAGAGGATGTTAACACTGTGCAAGTAATAGTGGACTCTCCTATTGATGAACGATGTGACCTGACCTTCCCTCCAATCATCGTGTGACTATTTTATCCTTTGGTGAGTCGAGCTCACAAAAGAGATTGACTAGATGGGATGCTATCCTAAGGGACATTTAAAAGGAAAATAGTGAATAAGAAGGGGCTGAAATTGTTCTATGAGAAGTTAGAGATACCTCAGATGAGGATGAGGACTCTGAATCAAGTCAGGATGAGGAATGTCTAATTCTTAGTCTTCTAATTGGACAAACCGAAAGGGTAGAAAATGGAGAAAAGAAGAAGCTAATGATTCAGTTGAGGCTAGACCTATCTTAGAAGTAGTTGACGATTTTGAGGAGGAAGTTATAGTGAACCTTTTGAATGTTGTAGTTGATCAAGGAGATCCAGAGGAAATGAATGTGGCTGATTCTAAGAATGCTCCATGTGAGGAGGAGGAAACTATTGGTGAAGGATCATTATCATTTTTTCATGATATTGAATACTGGTCTGAGGACCCTAGATTTATGGTGTTGGGTCTAGACAGTGATGACTCAAGAGATAAGAGGCCAAACAGAAGACCCTCAATTCCAAACCTCAATTTTGTCCCTCCAAAAACCTTTTTACATAAAGACTTTGTTAGAAAGGTAGATCTTGAATCCCGGAAATCCGCACTACAAAAAGTGTTTATGGATTGGTCTTCATAAGTGGAAAGGGTTGTTGCTCTAGCTCATGAGCATTTAGTATCTTACTTAGCAAAAATTCACTCCATTATTCAATATAATATACTCCATGAAGTAAGGCAATTCCATAGTCAAATCATTGAGTTAATAGAGTCTTTGGATTCAGTTAAACAATCTATTTCTACATTAGATGCTTATATGGCTTCAAGGACTCAGGTGGACATAGACCATGCATATGTCAAAATTATAGTTCAACAAATGTTAACAGTGTTTGGGGATTTTAAGAAAATCTATGAAAACACATGTGAAAGGGAAAGATTATGATGTCAAAAGATTAATCAGTGTACTGACAAAATATTTCAAGGAGACGCAGGATTTCTCTCTGGCTCCTCTAGCTGTATCTGCATCTATTTCAGCTTCTCCTCCAGATGACATTGAATATTTCAGGACCATGTTTAGAGAATATGTTGAAAAATTATCTAGTGTTAATACCACATATTCTCAAGTCATTCCATCACCAGGGAAATTAATAATCTAGTGGGAAACTATTTATGGGAAGCTTCTTTGGATTAGAAGGCCGTCAATGATCAAGTTGATTTCTACTAAAAATGGGTGTACACCAAACATGTGATAGATTTTCACTTCATGTTTCTGTTTGAAAACTTAAGGATCCCACCTGTCACTCAGGCCTTTAATGATTAGGTTACCAGACTCAGAGAATTGACTCCTTCTTTGGAAAAATTCATAGAGAATAAGGATGATTTTATTTCTTCTATGGAAAGATGTGGCAATATCATTATGGACTTCATGAATCTTCTCTTACCTTTCCTCCATGTTGACAACACTCCAATCATAGTTCCTCCAGATTTTACTACTTCTTCACTTTCTTTAGGTTCCACCAGTGTTTCTCCTTTGATGACTCTTGCAGAAAAATGGAACCTTTCTAACTACCATCCCTCGGCCTGTCCCTCCACCTTCAGCACCTGAATCGTCACCCTCAAAGGACAAATATCCTATGGGTATCTCTGATGTTGATTGAATGTATACTGTCTTAGTTGATAGGGATTTGTGTATCAATTTTTGTATACTATACTCATGTTTTCGTAAGAAATATTCTCTCTTTTCCTTATATTTTATCTATGATTTTGGTTAATCACAAAGGGGGAGAAAATATTAAATGGGATACAAAGGGGAGAAGTCATTCAAGGGGGAGAAAATATTTCACTTATTCCAGTTACCCCAAAAGAGTGAAGTGTTTATATGAGTTTCTATATTTCACTGATGAACTTAGTAGATATGTTTAACCTTGATTGAAAACTGTTAAAACTAGTGATTAAATTCCATAATTTGTTATTATCAAAAAGTGTGAGATTATTGGACTCACCTGTTTTGATAATCCCAAATCATATTTCGATAATCCAAAATTATTTTTTGATAATCCAAAATCATATTTTATATAATCCCAAATCATATTTTGTTTTCATTTAAGTGAGATCCATTTCTTCATTCTATGTTAATTATGTTTTAATAATATTTCCTATTCCTATAGAGTAATATTCATATAATTTGAATCTCACTACATGATGGGTTAAGCTTACGATGCATAATTTATCTAAGTACAAAGGTCACCATTACAAGGTTACAGAGGTCACCGTTACGGAGGTCACCATTACATAGGTCACCATTATAGAGGTCACCATTAAAATGTTACAGTTACAATCTTACAGTTACAAGGATACCACTACAAGGCTACTATTATATGGTAACTACAACAAGGTCACCATTACAGGTTTTCCATGACAAGGTTAGCATTACATGGTCACTGGTGTAAGAATACTGTTAAAGGTTAAAGTTAGAGATTACCATTGGGAACATACTATTGAAGCCTACAGATATGAATTCTACCATTACAATTCTACTAATGCTTACTCTTTCAGACTTTTTCAATTTCTCAATATTATTCTAAGGGTCATTTTTGATAAATTAAATGCTCTGAAATTAATTACTGCTGATTGTAAATGTTTCTGGAGACAATACCGTGGACAGTATGATGTATGATAAAAAATTCACATGATCTACTCATTACCACTGTTAGACCTCAAATATAAAAAGGGATACCATAGAATAAAAATATGATCGATGATTAAGGATAAAAACAAAAGAGGAACATATTCACCGACACAAAGAAAGGGTTGTATGAGAATGGTGATAGAGCTTACTCACCAGATCAAAAAGCTAAACCATTCATCACTAAAATCCTGAACCCACAAGCTTCCTGAAGATCATTATAAGATAAATTCATTCCTGCATTCTATGATTCATCAAATCTTGATCAACACCAGAAGTTGAATACTGGAAGTTAGAATCTGGATTTGTGACACTCTATTTTGGAAACAAATTCTAGGGATTGACTCAAACTTCAACGTTTCTCATTCCAAGGAGTCAAGAGATGATATGAAAAGACATAGAGCCTTCTAAACTCTTTCTCATAATAACTTCTCTATTGTTATTATTTATTTTACAAATTTGAGAAGTGTTTGTGTCAGTTTACTTCACACACAATCTCCTATTCTGGAACTATAGGATATTAAATATCCTCTCATAAATCTTTACATAATTTTTCCCACATATAACTGTGGAAGAGACCGTGTGTGGTCTATATTTTTTGTCTTTCCCACAAAGAACTGTGGGAGAGGGTGTGTTCCCTAGAAAGTTTGTGAAAACTGTTGTAAGGCACGATACAGGCAATGAATCAAGTTTTGATATAAACTGCTTGGTGGAAGGTGATCACCAGGTGGAGAGGATTAGGTCTTGTCTTGAGACTGAACCACTTGTTTACATTGTTGTAAAAATTCGCATATACACTATTTTGATTTTATCTACTGCTTAAATTTTCTAAAACATAAAACAATTTTTTATTACACTTTGTTTGATAGTTTTGGTTAGTGTGTGTATTTGTTTAATTAAGTAAAATTGTTTGAAAAGATGAATTGGTGTTCTAAACTAATTCATCTGAGGATTAATCACCCTTTGAGAAACTTATTGATCAATTGAACATTTACATTTCTACTGCCTTAATTAACTGGTCCATTTTTAAATTAGGTATTTTCATTACCATAATGTTTTTTAACAGAAATTTTATATTGGAGGTCTATTCAACCCCCTCCCCACTCTTGAGTATCCACTCCGACCAACATTCTTCATCCACCCATGTCCTACCTTGGAAACCCTATACCATTTATTCCAGGTTTGGTGATAAAATGAATTCATTAAATAATTAATTTGAAACAACATGAGAAAACCATTGATAATCAAACATATAATTCACATCAATTTATAACAAAAATATTTTATCTCAAAATAATATAGTAATCCCAGGAATAAATGGTTTATTTTCCTTGAAGATTAACTATATAAAAATTTAATCGTGAAGATTTATCTATAATTACACCATATTATATCTCCTTAAATAAATCTCTCAGGGAATACTTATCTTTATAACTTATGGAATGGAAAAATAATAAGGGGGTGAATTCAACTGCTTAATAAGGGAATACTTATCAATATGTCATCATGTGTTAAATCATAAGAGTTTGAAAAAACATGATCATAATAGAAATATCTAATTAAAAATAACATGAAACAATATAAGATATAGAAAAGGAATAATATAAGGACATGTAATATAAAATGGTAAAATGTATACCATGTTATAAAAGTGTGAGATAATAAACATGACCCATGGATCATAAACATCAGAATATAATATGTAAAATTATCATTCCCTTGAAATAGAATATAATAATGAACTTTTGAATGAACATCAGAATATAAAAATAATAAAATTGTGTAATAATTTTCAAAACAAAATGTTGTGAAGAAGACAATTTTCACTCTATATTCTTTGAATAAATAGAAAGAACATGCTATATTTTGTGAACATATAAAATCTCAACACAATATGTTGTTATCAAAAAACATTTCCACACTGTATTTAGTGAAAAAACATAATTCATGAGATTAATATAATTATCTAATTTCATATAAAAAATTAATTAATAAATCGGATGGAATTAATGGAAACATATTAGATTATGAATTTATGGAACCTGATCCATATACTAATGAAAACAACGAATAACATTTCCAGAATATCATTAAATATTAATCATTTCATCACTGCATAATTATATAATGAATAATAAATCGGATTTATCATCATATTCCATCTAGAAAAAATAGATGGATGGAATATAATAACATATTCGAAGTGTAACAATGGGATCATCAAAATAAACATACCTAAATTTTGAACCCCAATATCTTTTTTTAGTTGAACCACATAAAAAACAATATGAAATATACCCATTTAAACTAAGGAATCATTATTTTAAATAAAAATTTTACAATTGATAAATATACTAATATATCCTTTAATTAACTAAATTAGTAATAAAAAAATTATTTATCAATTTTTAGAAAATTTATTTAAATCTTCATAAATAGGAATGCTCCCAAAGGGGAATGAAAAAATAAAATATCATATATGAAAAAACATTCAAATAGCATAATAATTGGAGTTAATGTTAACTTTAAAAATTATTTTCTAAAGGGTGACATGATAAATTTTTTATAAAATTACTTTATATAATAATATTAATTTATTGATCCTTAAAGAAGATAAAAAATATCTTTCAATGTAAATGTGTTTTAAAAGATAAAATTAATGATCATTGGATTAATACCATGTAATATTTCTAATTAAATTTGTTGAAAGAACACATAATTTTAATGAAAAATGAAACATAAATTCTGAAAAAGTTGTCATAAAATATGAATATCAAAATATATGACATCTAATTAACATTCCAAATATAATTTTGAACATTTTTTGGAATCTAAATATGGACAAGGAGGAAAAATAAAATTTATGAGGAATGGGAATTTTTATGTACAGTGAAATTATTTTATAGGGAATAACTTCAATTAGTTATAATATTTTAATTAAATTATTCATTTTATATAGATATATAGATAATTGAAAACACATAATTCTAGGTCTAAAGAAACCATGAAAAAAATTAGGATGTTTAAGATGAAAAATTATAACTTAAAGTAAGGGGGATTTAGTTAACAAAAAACCTTATAGGTTTATTAACAATTAATCAGAAAAAATTAAAATATTCTATAATGAGACAACTATCTAGTAAAATGAAAATAAATAGGAATTTTATAACATTATAATCACTTGGATGAACATACACAACATACAAGAAGAAATTTCATGATGAGCAATCATAACTCAATAAATGAAAAAGGATTTTAATAAAAACCATTAAGAAAACATTATCTACAAATTGAAAACCATGACAGTAAAAAAATGATATTAATTTGTTAATATCATAGATCTCAAGAAATATTATGAAAATATATATCCATGAACTTAATATAAACAATAAAAAGGGAAAAATTGTTGAATACGAATCATATCAAAATGAATTAAAATAAAGATGAAAAAACATTAACTTTTATCCCACATTCAAGATTGGGTTATAATCTACTGTGTTATAAAAAATAGTCCTAATAACTTATTTAAAAACATTGATCATACCTATAACCATTAATATATATAATTTATATATATATATTTTAAAAAATACATTAGTCAATTATATTCTATTTATGTAAATATAATGTTATTGGATTTGATTGGTTGTTGAGTAAATGTATCATAATAGAGTTGTCAATTCATGTATAGATATTTAATTTTAATAATTATTGGATCATTATAGATACCATAATAGATGTTTTATAATTATTTATAATGTTTTATTTTCATTTTATATGTAATTTAGTTATGATTTCTGATGAAGAAGTAATTGTTGTGTTAGATTTGGTAAATTTTTAACAAATAAAAGATTCGAAAATAATAGTATAATGAATATTAATATAACTATCTTGAATAATAAAAAACATTATTTTCTCATTAATTTTCTAATAGCACTGGTAGTTACATTTATATATTCATATATGATAGAAATTTATTTTACTGATCATGTAGGCAGTCAAGAAGTCCCATTCAAGAACAAGATGTAATCTATGGGTGAGTATGGTTATGAAAGTGATTATTTTTTTGATAATATCATCAATAAAAAAGAATAAATTATTTAGATCCTTGTATGGAATTTATTTTTTTATAAATGTATTACAATATATATAGAATTCTAGATTAATGAATAAATATAAATCTTTTGTTGAGGTTGTAGTGCACATGAACACATAGGTTTCAATTTATTTTACATAGAGGAACAAGGTTGTAGGAAATGGATTATATTTTCAGAATATTAACAAGGTTATAGACAGAATATTAATTCACTATATACCCCATTAGATATCCAAGTAAGGAGGTTAAGAAAAATTCACCTCATCGCTTATGGAGGCATCAGTTTGTAAGTAACATAAGAAAAAATTTCATTTTTAGAATGGTAGTAATGTTGGTAGAAAATGATTTTCCAACAAACATAATATTAGATTAAATTTATCAGCTTTAAGAAGAATAAATATAGGAAATGGAAATAAAAAGGTTTGTAATATGAATTCTTAAGAAAGTGATCTTCCCCCTAGAAGATCTCGTTTGAGAAATGGATTGAGACTTTGAGAGGATTTATTTGGGATGAAAAAACATTAATAATTGGATGATAGTGTGGGGATGATATTTTTTATTTGTTTGAAAAATTTTAATAATATTTGGGTGTTATGAGATGTGGGGTATTGGTTGATCCATTGATAATGATTATGAGTGGATTATTTGTGATATATAAAATGAAATTTAATATTCAAATAAAACACAGTTCTAATAATAGATATTAATGCTGTGAGAGAAGTTCAAGGTCAATTCATAGACAAAAAGATATTTTCACATTTGTTTTAATGAATTTTTTATTTTAATTATACACATGTTTT
Organism: Viscum album; assembly: GCA_963277665.1. NCBI lineage: Eukaryota > Viridiplantae > Streptophyta > Magnoliopsida > Santalales > Viscaceae > Viscum > Viscum album. Next base: position 576,870,571 of record OY728158.1, read on the forward strand.
ACTATTTTTCACTTTTTAGGTTTTCTATGCTAATGAATTTTTTATATAAGCAATTTACATTAAATTAGTAATAAAAAATGTGTCATATTAAAAAATTTCACATACTAATTCCAAATATAAAATTCATTCTATAAAATAAAATTTATTTGTGTATAAAAAATGTATTCTCAATAATATCTGATTGAATCCAAAAAATCTAAATTTTCAAAATATATTATTTTTAAGCACAAATGTTATGTTTATAATGCATGTTTCAATTTTTATGATTTTATAGAAATTAATTAGTTTATTTTTTAAAAAATGATATTTATTTGAATTTCAAAAAAAATTCCAAAAGCAAATTTCACCTTGTGAAAAGATATTTAAAACAATAATATTAATAAAAGGTTTTATTAGAAAAATATTATTCATTAATCAAAATGTTAATAATTGGTTTTCTAAATTAGTTATAGTTTATTTTAATGTACAATTTCTATTTATATATATAATTTTTATCAGTATAAATGGTATTTATGATTTTATGTTATAATTGATTTTATTTTTTTATAGACTCTATGATTTGAAAAAAAATCATATATTTTTCACGAGTCACATAGAAAGTAAATTATTTTAGAGTAATCAATTAAATTTATCATAATCATGTTTTGATAATATGAATTCAAAAATAAATCTCATTTTGTAATAAATAATTCATAAAATTTATAAATTCCACTTTTATATGAACAATAATTATATAAATAAAAAATGTGTATATTGAAAATGGCCTTTTAAAACATAATGTGTTCTCAATATCATATCGTACTAATTTTTAATTTAAAAATGGTTAATATTATAATAATTATATTTTAATATTTTATATTATCATTATAGTAAATTATAATTTTTAATTTAATTTAATAATACATAATATTATTAGTTAAGAATTTATTATTCTTTATAATTTTATATCATTCTTTTTATATTACCCAGATATGTAAGAATGTTCAATAAAGTAATATTTTTTTATCTAATAGAGGTTTTTATATTCTTATTTTTTTAATATTAATCCAATATACAACGTAATGTTTTAGTTCTATTTTTCATGTGTTGATATCTGCCAAAACCATTACATTTAATTAAAAGATAGATATAATAAAATATTATGTATTTACATTATCTCCCCTTAAATGAAAAGTATCTTCCGAAATTTAATTATCACTTACTATTGAAAATAATAAACATTATCTATGATAAATGTCTGATTTATTTAATATTTTTTTATGAAATGATATTCTCACAAACTATGGACATGTATCTTGTTTTCACATAAAAGTTTAATCCTAATATTTATTTTTCTAAAATCATTTTAAGCTAAACAACCATCATGATTATGAAAAATATCTCCTATAATGGAAATATTTTTCCAAAAAAATTATAGTAATCTATAAAATAACATATGGTCATAGGTTAGTTTTAATTATGAAACGTGATTTCCATATTTGACTGATTAGAATAGATTCTACATTGAAAGAAAAAATAAATTTGAAAAATCATATCAAATTTATCTTGAGGTAAGATAATCAGAGTTTCTGGAATCATAATTCAAGAATCCATGAATGATATTCATATAACATAGATTTAATAAGGATAACACTAGGTGTTTTTATATTAAATAGATAATGATTAATGAAAACACACATAACATTTGATGCCACCAAAATTAGAGTGAATAATAATTGTTCATTGAACTACATAATTATCACTATATATTTAAATAGTAGTTTTTTGATTATATTTTTAATTATTCCCATGTTCTATTAGGTTGTTGGGGGTAAATTTTTATATTAATCCCAAGTATTAGTGCACTAGATTTCATAGTTCCCAGATTCTAAATATCTAAACCGAAAAACTACTAATGGATCCTTAGAAAAAAAATTATTGTCCTTATATTTAATAAAATAATAAATTTTTTGGTCAAAATTTTTATCAATTCTATATGTTAAAATAGATAAAACATATTCTAGTTCCATTTTGGAGTTCCCCTTCATGATTCTAACAATATTTTTGATGCATATAAAATTTAAACATCTTTCTTCCATAATTATTGACGGTTGAACAATCATTAGATTAGATAATTATCTTTTTTGGTTAAATTGGATGTTTAAAAATTATTATGTGGATATTTTTAAATCAAGGGAGAGATATTGGTATAACCATTAGAATTCTCACTCCAGCTACTATCATGTTTGGATTTTTAGGGGGAAAAAATTGTACGTCACATTGAATTTGTTTTTAATATGCTTCCTCTATCCTCCATCCATTACAAAACCAAAATGGGTAAATGTGAGTGACACATATCAATTTCATAAAATAATTATTATAAATAATCCACTAAAAAACATTACCTTGAAGTTTATTAATCATTAAAACCATCACAGAAGCTTTCAGTTCAACCTAAATCAATCTCAATTATATCTATGTTTCATTAGTTATGGTTATAACATATTCCGTATTCAAATTTTGTAGGATAATAAACACCAGAAAATAGATTTTAAAAATAATATAGTTGACCAGAAAATATCCCTAAACATTTTCTGTCTTATAGTATAGTTTGAATAACACTCATTATGCACATAGTGAAGGCTGCATTGATACACAACCAACCCTTTATCAAGGTTATTTACCTTATGTGAGTAATAGGAATAACCAAATAATCTTTCATGTATTTATCAAATGATGTAATTTTTTATAAACCGATTTAATAAAAAAATTACAAAATTTAATGTTGTTATTTTTTACTTAGTAGTATAATTAGGTTTTTAAATAATTGTACTTTCTTATAATTACTAATTGTAATTATAAAAATATTAAACCCTAATATGATTCCAATTGAGGTTCCCTCGACCCCTAATTCCAATTATTTTTCTATAAACAATTTATTTATATATTATACTTTACACAAAGTTAGATGGCTTAAGAAAAAAATATACATACATTTCATATCATTTTTATTACATAAATATTTCTTCCCATAAATAACTCATAATAAAAAGAGTATAAAGATTCGTGTCTTAATAAATTATCTATATAAAAATCATTTTGTGATCATTTCTCCATAGTTACTCCATAATAGACACCCCAATAGACATCTCCATAGTTATAAATGTCTTCATAATATTGAGAATGAAATATTATACAAGGGTTGTGATTAAATAATAAGTTATTTAGTACATATGAACATGTCATCAAGAAATAGATCAATAGTGTTTTAGAAAACTTGATCATGGGGTAATATTCCAATGAAAAAGAATATATAAAACTAAGAGTTTCCCATAAGGCATAATAGAAGGTAAATTAATCTAAAATGGTAAAAATATACCATGTCATAGAATTTTAGGAAAAAATACACAATCCAGGGTGCATAATCATATGAATATAATATAGAATATCCAAAATCCCTTGAAACGTAACATTAAAATAAGTTTTTAACAATCATAAAAACAATGAAATTTTGAAATTTTGAAAAAAATACATTATTGACATTGTTAAAAAAAATTAAAAAATTATTTTTTGAATAATCTAAATTCTCGCAAAACATGTCTCAAAAAAATAAAATTATCACGATATAAGTTGTGAAGGAAAAAAATCCTTGGGTTCATGCAGAGAAACTTTTTTAACATGATAAATATAATTATCTCATGTGATATGAAATACTAACAAATCAATTAGAGGGATTTAATATAATCAAAATTTATATGGTGTTTCTCAAATCCAAACTATCTCATATAGTAAACCAAACATAATTATCCCTAAACATCCCTAAACAATCAAAATATCATCTTATACTAATCATCAAGTCGGATGGAAATTTTCCTTAAAATCGGTGTCAATTTATAGAGAGAAGGTAGATAGTATCATTAAAATATATCCCTCTTGTAACATATAGAGCATCAGTATATTGCATCATTTATGAAACCCCAGTTTTTATATTAATGGATGAATAAATTTGAATTATTAGAATAAATCTCACTTTTTGAAATCAATAATTCATTTTTAAAATCAGAAGTTTACATTTGAAAAATATTATAATATTACAGTTATTTAAAAAACAAATAATAATTATAATCAATTGGAAAACCATTTTAAAACATGAAATTAAAAATTCATAAAGATGATTTATCATAATGGAAAATGAAAATAGAATGATTTTTTTTCAATTTTCATAAATAAAGAATCTATGAGTCCAACTAAAAATTCAATTACAGGAAGGTGAATTGAGATATCTTGACAAAATTTAATTTTAAAAAGAATACTCAATAATATATACTTTAAAATATTGTAATGGATTTTTTATGGAAATGTGGAGGTGAAGATATATTAATATATAATCGAAGTAGAACAATTTAACGTTATGAAATACACATATTGAATACCATTTCATGTAAATGAGTTACAAAAATTTCAAATTAAATTAAGAGAAGGTAATTATTAATCTCGTAAGAGATAATGTATAATATGGTTTGGAAATATAATGGTGATCATTTTCAAGAAATGATCATATATAAATGGATAAATAATAATTTTTATATAAAATAGGAATCATTAAAATAAATTAATATATTTATGGGGAGGATTTTCATAGAATTTTAATATTGAATTAAAAATAGTTATTTTCATCATATTTTATAGGAATGTGAAATATATAATGATATGGAAGAATAAAACAATCATAGAAGTAATTAGTTCATGATGAAACATTATAACCCAACGAAAGAGGGTTTGAGTTTACAATAAAACCATATTTCTTAGGTAACTATTGAGTTTAATGAATCAGAGGGAAGGATTCATGATACGTAATGTAAATAAAATAAAAAAAAATATGGTTTTATACATTATAAAATTAAAAATACGAACATATCAAATTTATAAGATAAATGTTCAAGTGGATCGTTCAAAACATAATGTCTGAAAAATGTGAAAAATAAAAACATAAAAAATAAACTATATATATTTAATTGAGAACCCCTAGAAGGAATAAAAATATATGGATTGTTAAATACTATATATTTTATGAATGATTATGATTAATTAAATATATGATGATATTATATTCTATATAAAGGGAAAAAGTGGTCAATACACATCAAATCTCAATAATGAAAAATTAGTATCCAAAACCCCTTACATTTTGGCCCGCATAAAGAAATGTAATATATCTTCATATATAAAAATTATTAAGATAACAACATATTTTAGAATTTTATTAAATACTATATAATTTTTTAAATTTTTTTTATCAATTTATTATTAACATATTAGTTGGTTATATTTTATTTTCAAAATTTGATATTATTTTCGACTTTTTATTTAGAACTCATTTCATAGTGGTGAAGTAGATTATTGTTTATGGATTTAATTTTCATCAATCCTAGATCATTATAGGTACTAGTATAAATGATTTATCATTATTTACATTTAGATAATTTCATTTAATAGGTATTTATGTTATAATCTATGAAGGTGAAGTCGATGAAGAGCATGTTTTTGTAATTTATTAATGAATAGAGAGAGTATAATAATAAGAAGTCAAATAATATTATAACCCTTACAAAAAAATATAAAAAATTATTTTTTATTATTTTTATTATGATACATGTTTTTATGTCTCTGTAGTCATCCATGGTTATAATTTATAACATTTTTCTAATATGTGGTTAATCCATAACTCATAAGAAAAATCTATAACCAATTGGTCAGTATACTTATGAGAGTTAACATTTTTGAATAATATCATTATTTAGAAGAATATTGATATTTTTATATGTTCTATTGGTGGTTATATAGGTTATAATTTATTTTTATAAATATGATAATTCTATATGATAAATGAAATGTGTCACTTTCATGGAAGAGGTTGTCTGCATATATGCACGAGTGATATGATTATTAACATAGAACATCAAGAATACGAGAATTACTATATATTTTAATAATAAAAAGAAGGATTTAGATATCATAGTCATTTAATATTCCCCCATTTATCTATAAATGTAAGGAAATTATGAACCTAAAATCACATCACTTATAGTGGCAGTATTCGATACATGGTTGAAGAAATATTACAATTTTCAAAAAGATGGTATGATGGTAAAAATGGCCATCCAAATAATAAAATAGAAAATTAACATTATTTTGATACTATTATAAATATTTCAATAATGTGTACTAGATTTATAGGTGGCAGAAAATAATGAATGTATATGGAATAAAAGGTGTAATTGGGATTGTTACCTTACACCTTAGAAGAGGTCCTTTATGAAATATATAAAGGATTTTTGATGTTGTGTTTTGGGAAGAAGACAACATATTAAAATTTTATTGGATTTTTGAAGATTTATTTTGGTAGGGTTTAGTTAAATCTAAGAGTCTTGCGGAATGACGAGATGTGGGATGGTGGAAACTCTATTTATAAGGGCGAGGAGTTATATTTTTATATTATATAAAAGGTAAAATATTTATTAAATAGAAAAATGGATTTAATAATATACAATATTGGAGTATGGGAGTTTAATGATAGATAACAATTCAACAAAACATTACAACTTAGGTTTTTAGCAATATTTCATGTCTTTTACTCTTATATTTCTCACATTTACCAATTTTGGGGGTTTACATGGTAATTATTTTTTACCAAATTAATTTAATGTTAATGGCCAAAAATACAATTTGTCTTTATTTAATAATTTTTAAATGATAATTAAAAATATGAAATAAAATTTAAAAAATGATATTATTATGTGAAAAATTAATTATATTTTATCATTATCTCAAATTATGCATAAAACACATATTAAGAAAGTGTATTAAATGTTATGTTTCATGAATAAATTATAAATTTTGGGGATTTTTAATGAAATTATTTGGTATATTATTAACCAATTTATATGTATTTAAAATTAAAGGAAATATAGACCCAAATTAAAGTTATTGATGTAAAATTGTAATGAAATATTCTAAAAAAATATTAAAAAATTTCTACAATCATCAAAAAATTAAACATTGTATTCCTAGAAATTTAATATTAAATTGGAATGAACCATTTCAGTTCAATAATAATTTTATTCTCAATGATTGTTTTCCTAAAATTTATTATGGTATACATATTTCATGATATAGTCATAGACAATATGTTTTATAAAAAACTGAATTTTTCATTATTCACCGAACAAATTAATTATTGAATAAAAATGTAAAAAATACATTCTAATCATTATTTGACATGATGAATTCAAAAACAATGATCATTTTGAAAAATTATAATTATAATATTTTAAAAAAATCAATTTGATTAAAATTAAAAATATGAAAAAATCTATTTATATTGTAAAAATGGTCTTCATAAACATTATGTGTTCTCAATATTATTTCTTAATAATGTATTGATAAATAAATTTCAATATATTAGTTAATGTCTTGATATCTTATATATTTTAATTACAATCATTAATAATTTTTTATTTAGTATATTAATAAATTATAATGTTATTTGATAAATAATAATCCTTTTAAACATTAATTCATATTAATTATATATCCTCTAATTGTGAGGAATTTTATATTATTAACGAAATTTATTCCAATAGTTTTATTATTATAATAAATTTATTAATAACATTCTTCTAATAATTTATGTATAAATTTTGATAGATATTTCCTAAGGATAAAAATTATTATGATGTTATTTTATATAATATAAATATATTTATAGTAAAATATTGAGAATTACATACATACATAACTATGATATTATAATATTAATATGTCATCCCAAACAAAATTAATATGGTAAAATAATAAACCAACCTCATCATAAGAAACAAGGAGATAAAACTTTTTTTTCATGAACCAACAGGAGATAACCCATTAATTAAGCTCTTGAGCCAACCAATGACATACTTATAGGGCATCCCCTATCCTCCTGACCCAAAGACAAATATCATTTAATAATATGAAATTTAAACTATGCTTTTTTCCATGAAAAATTAGGTTTAAGGAGTAATATAATTATAGAAAAAATTATCCCATGAGGCATCAATAAATTAAACATCTATTCGATAAAAATAATATGAATAAAAATTTAAATAAAGAAACTATGAAAACATATATTATATAAGAAAATAAGATAACATATAAGTAGAATAATTGGGAAAATAGAATTACATTAAATAAAAATAGAATAAAATAATGAAATGGTCATACATAAAAGGTTTATATGCATAATAAATAACTATAAAAGGTGAAACCAAAAATACCCAATGATCTTATTTTGTACACTAAGGAAACCATCAACCCATATTAAAAATACACTCCAGGAGAGATACATAACTAAACCCATAACTAAAAAATGTGTTCTATATACAATTTTTGGATCAAGTATGATGTTATTGTAAAAAAATATAGTTCTTGTACACTAAAAAATTCATCATCTATAATCATTAAAAAAACTCTAAACACTATCCTAAAAATATAATTTTTATATGGATTTGTTATCATTTTGAAAAAATATACTACAAAATTTCCTAAAATAAAGTAAATAAAAAATTATAATATTTACTAGAAGTCACTATTATCATTTTAATTTATGATTCACTTTATAAATGAACTTATTATTAGGTCCTATTTAAATGAAAAACAACCAAAACACCCTAAATAAGCTCTTGAAAAAAAACAAAATTGAAGACGAAAAATAGTAAAGTTTGACGTAAAAGTTTCATTCTAAAGTAAAATAATAATGATAAATAATCATTAGGTTGTGAAAAATAATGTATTCACAATTAGGGGTAATTCTTTAAAACATCATATTTGGATACCCTAGATATATTCGAGTGGACCTATTTTTCACCCAATAAATATAGTATTGTGTCTGTAAAAATGTGTCTACTCTAAACATGCATCACTATTGGAAGACACCACATATCCACCAATACACTAGGGGATACAGTATGTATCATCGAGAATGGATAGAAATATCTGTTATCCTTCAAGATGTCACATAATATCCCATTAAAACAACAATGGGGGGGTGAGGTAGCCTTCACAAAATATATATGAACAAAAAGTCATTATACGATAATTATAATTCGTCATCCATCATCTTACACACATCCATTAAAAACCCACCATTTATTAAAGTAATATCAACACCACATGAACAGAAATTAGGGGCCCTAATTGAAAGAATGTATTTCTTGAAAACCAATTAATGGTAACAACTAAAACATTTTAATTTCAGGACATTATTAAATTTATATGAATTTTTTTTATTAAATAAAATTTCAAAACTCAATGAAATAATAATAATACTTAATTAATGTTCAATAAAATCCTTGAAACCAAATTTTAGGAAACACACATTAAAAAATTTTATGATTTTTTTTGAAAATAAACTGAAAATTAGAGAACCCATGATATACAAAAAATCAATATATGAAACCTACACACAGACACATATAAACACTTATACATGTACATATAGAGAAGTACATTTACCAAACACATATAAAATCATTCTTTTGAATGAAAATAGATTAAATAACGAATAAAAATTCAACTCCCATATGAAGGCATACAAGTTTCAATTCAAAATAATACAAACATTAAAACTGTAATTAACCCAAAGAAATCATAATTCAATATGAAGAACCCATTTAATATAAAATACAAAATAAAAATGGACATTTAAATCATTAATATTGCTTATCAAATCCAACTAGTCATTTTATAAAAAACACACTATATGTATATATATAAATTATATGAATAATAATTTAATACCATGAAATAATATTTTAATTCAAACTATTGATTCATAATGTTTTCGTAAACAATATACAAATTAAATGAAATAATAAATTTTTTAAAAAATTATTTTAAATAGATTAAATAATCTTATTAGATGATTTAGAGTATAAAGCGACAGGAAAACCTACCATGGATGTTTACAGAGGGGATGTAACCACCAAATATGGATGGAATATCAAATAATAAATCAACTTCAAAATCTATAATTAAATGAAAAAATTTCAAAATGGTTACCCCTTACACTAGTGTTTTTCCAATACAGATCCAGTATAAGGAAAGAATAAAAAAAATTATGTAAGTAGGGAAGGAGAAATAAGTCCACATATTAAATGAATTATCATGAAATTGAATAGTAATAAACATAAATATTAAATTGGAGGGGTGTTGTTTTGGAACTACCTTATAAATCATTGAATTAAAATGGAGGTCAGGAGAAACAATGGAGTTCGTAATTTTAATGATAAAAATAGGGAATGATTTTATTTTAATCCACCTAGAATTATACCATATTTTAGGTGAATATATTATGAAACCTTGTTCCCTTATGTGAAGTGCACATGGATACTTTATTGTTGATCTATATGGTTTGGAAAAATATATGAAAAATATAAATTTTTTTATCATTTCTCAGAACCTATCAAATGGTTTTTTCATGGTTAGAACTAACTATGTGGGATATTAATTCACCCTAAATTATGTTCAAAAGTATTGATATTTTTATGGATATGTAACATGAATCATGTTTGGTCACTAATTGATCTATAAATAAATTATTTAAATAAGGGAAAAAATTTTGGATTGAGAAATAGGGCACTCTATGTCTTATAAAATACAGTATCAAAGAATAGATATACTCAAAGGAAATAAGAATACTATAGTTTGTTAATGAAAGAATATATAAAAAACCAAAAAACATATCCCATTACAAAGAACCTCATCCCTATTCAACTATATAAGAGTCTTTCCCAAAAAATTTCCATAGATATTCTGAAATTCCACCCTGAAAACCTGAATCCAGAACTACAACTGGGTAAAAATATATGTCCCCTATATTTTATAACTGACCATATAAGTTTTAAAATGTATTAATATATAGGGATCAATCATATTATTATATGAAATTATATAAATTATATATTTTTGAAAACAATCTGAATGAAATTTTTTTGTTATATCATCGAATCATAGAAGATTATAATATCTAGGATTTGGGTATGAAAACAACCCTGCAAATTAATTCTAGGAAACAACATTTTGTGTTATCATAATGAATGAATCATTTATTTTTTATTAGATTTCATTATATGATAAATCTAATATTTATTAGCTGCTGATTTATATAATAAAATAATAAATATTCTCTATGAAACACAATTAATATTATGTAGTTTTAATAAAGAATGATAAATTCAATTCTTGTTTCATATGTCATTATTCTCTACATCAGAACAACCTTATATTTTTATCTATATTTTAAAAATCTATGTTATGATATAGAATTGTAACAATCATATAAATTATTAATAACAATATCTAGAAAATCAATTGAATAATCCATTATAAATAATACATTTTAACATTTAATTACTATAACTTCGTTAAATTAATATAGTCACTTTATTTCTAGTTTATTATGTTATTTAAGTTAAATCTAAATAATTTACCTACTAAGAAAAATAATTACAATCCCAAATCAACACATAAAATAAATAAAATATTATAAATCCCATACCTTAACCAAAGGATCAAAATTGCCTCATCAGAATAATACAAGGAAGATGACTAAAATACTAAAGGACACACAAGATAATGATTCATCAATATATGATAATTTTTATTAAAACCATAATCCAACATATCCCACAAAAAAACTAACACTACTACAATGAACTCCAAATATAGAAATATAGGAGAATGACTATGAAGAATCTATGAGATCTCACCTCATATGAAAGAAAGTCAATATAATTTATCCTTGAATCCAAATCCTCTAATGGGTACATAATGTTATCTAAGGGAAAGGATTTAGTTATCTATGGTTGGTTAGAACTTGAGGGAAAATGAATAAATTTTAATGGACTATCAAATTAAAAAAAAGAAATATTATGTTATTAGGATGTGATATGTAATGAAAATTGTGTGGTCGGTCTATCTCTACTGAAATAATTATATCCAAACATTCATATAATATTTATCTACTAATTTTATTCATGGTCAATATTTTAATTTTATTTGACCAACGAAAGGTCATGCCGTGATCCATGAACTATAAAACAATGATCCCTTAAGAGAGAGAAACCATCAAAATCAACTACCATGTATCCATGATTTGTCATTAATAATACCTTTATGAAGGTAATTCATAAAAAATAAAATAATTTACCAAAAAATAATTCTTTTCATGTATAATCACAACACATAAAAATTTAAAAAAAAATTATGATTGAAATTTTTATGATTTTGAGTGAATATAGGCCTAACGAGTCTATTGACGACCATTATTTACCCTCTTAATCATTGTGAACATTAATTATTGAATCATACACACCAAGGTCATTAAAACTCAAGTCACCATGATACATTTCCCCACATCATGAATCAACCATCCATGACCTTATATTCCCACTCTAAAATAAATTCCTTCTCTAAAAAACCTTTCATGATGTGACTCATAAGGTAACATTGTGGCTTATCCCTTCTAGTAGAAACGTACAACTTGGTAGCTCATTCAAATAAATAACATTGATAAAACCATAAAACACCCAAATAAATCCTCAACAAATGTTATTTTATAAAGGGAGGGTTAGGTAAAATCTGTAAACTTAAAATAGACTCCCCTAAAACAATTGTAATCATCAAGAATCAGAACAACAGTTGAGAAAGAAAAAATAAGAAATTAAAAAAACCAACTCATGAGATACTTCCTAGCGATATCAATATAAATAGAGAACCACCAAACCATTATAATTATAATCTTAATAAAATATGAAATTATAAATCATCTAATTCATTTTCCAAGGAAAACTAAATCATATAAAAAATATTCAAATATAAAACCACTCAAGATGTTGACCTTACTTTTATGACTCATGCTACAATGTACAATAATTTAGCTCACCGTTCCATGAAAATACTTATACCTATGTAATAATATTCCTTCTAAAAGTATTATTCTACAATTATTGGATATCGAAAATATATTCCTTGAATGTTATATCAACTTCTAATTCTAAATCTCCTAGCAAATAAACAGGGAATCCCCATGAATATTCTAATAAAGTAGTGACATATTAAAAACATATGGATCCAATTAATTTCTATGATATATGATACCTGATATGAAATAACACTATTGTGATCCAAAAATATGAAAGTCACAAAAACCCAAGGATATCAAATACCCCAATGCTCAAACCTTCACTACCCATGATAATGATATAACTTCAAGAACACATGATCTTTATTATAGAACTCTGTATGGTTTATCTTAGAATTATAATTTGATATATCATGACCTTAAGTCACCATAATCCACATGAATCACATATACCTTGTCGTTGAGTCTTTTCACTGATTTTGATATAAGAATAGGTGGCTTGAAAACAATGGTTGAAAACAATGGGGATCTATTGGGTAAGACAAACAAAACATATTATTGGTTCATGACAATGGTAGTGTGATAACATTTATTATAATAAAAATACACCTAGGTTACATGACTTACCCATGATCCTTGAAAATATATAATTCTTTCACATGACATTCCTTTTAATGTTTGGATAGATCTACCTATATGATATTTTTCCTATATATGGGGAGAATTGTTGAGGAATAACTAAGCGGAAAAAACATACAAGAGACCTCTCCATAATCAATAGGTTAAATGGGGATCACAATAAATCCTGATAACTTTTAGGAATCCATAGTTCCGTAAAACATACTCAAAATAATTACTCAGTAAAACATCCACAATTCTTTACTCTTTAGTTTTCAGTATGTCTTCCAAATTCTTTATGTTGCCCAAAAAAACAAAAATAACATCATATTCACCCTATGAATGAGTAAAACAATTAAATAATAATATAATGTTTTCATCCAACTTCCCATAGGGGACATTTAATTAGTTGATAAACCCATAATGATCTGAATTCTCTACCATCTCCTTCATGTTTACCAAGAATAAAGATAAAAATTCTACAACTAGTATCACAAACATGAAAAATTGTCCTTATATGGAATGATTCATCTTATGTAGAATATTATTTATTTTAAAATGAGAGCATTGGATTTCATGATGAAGCTCCTCACACATCACCAAATGAATTAATATAATACTTAAATAACAAATTATGATGATAATATGTTGATTAACTTTGAGGGGAATCACAACAAATGACATGATCCCCCAAACAATCCACCACAGAATCACCCTATTGGGATATATACACCTGCTACATGATAGATGTATTCTTAATAATTTATTAGAGATAAATTATACCACTAAATTCTTCCATATCAATCTCACTGGAAACACATCCCTCACATTCCATGTATCTCCAAACACTTGAATAGAATCACCACACACCTTCCTTCTCAATGCATCTGTAACTTCTTTCCATTCCCACTGTGTATATAAAATCATAATGATAAAATCATGATATAATTCCATTCATAAATATTTAAATATTTCCAAATATTGTATGAAAATAATATAACTCAATTTAAAATGGATTCTAAAGGACATAAAAATCAATGATGAGGTAATACCTCCACTATATCAAAAGAAATACAACTGAAAACATCTGGTGATCATGGGAAGCTTAGATTCACTCATGATGATATAATACAATACCCTTATGATATAAATTCTCTATAATCATTTATAAACCAATATATTCCAAAAAATAAATCATTTCATCAAACCCCAAACATAATATAGTACTCTAGAAAATAAAGATCATGATAACCCGATATGTTCACATTAAATCCAAAAAAGTATATTTCACTAGTGAGTAAATAAAAAAAGAATATTCCTTATAGGTAAAACCTATTATTGGAGTTGACATTTGATATTGGTTTTCAATGAAGATATTTTAATATCCTACAAGATAATTAAAAATCTGAATATTAATAACAGTTTTTGGTTTTACCTAATAAAAGATTTTCATGATCTTAAACGTTTATAAAACTATCCCTTATTATTTCGGGAAATTCCCCAAGTCATAAAAATTCTAAGGACATAAATTATACATATAAAAATTACAATATAGATGATGACATGAATGAATATCATAATGTGATCATAGATACATAGAATTTCCATCCACTGACTAAGAATACAAAAGTGTGTCCTCAATAAATACCAATTTGAATTGGAAAAGAATACTGGGAAGCAAAGAGTTCATTATCAACATTGGAATAATTGAAGAGTTTGTGACACTGAGTGGAATCAAAATAAACTCATTTGTTATATGATAAAATTGATGTCTATGAAATATAATCATCCTTCACCCAAATTACACTACACAATAACTGTAAATTTTTCTTTTAGAACTAGTTATCAAAGTTTATCCAATTTAATATGTCATATATATGAATAAGAGGATTGATTTTCTTTACTATATCCTAGTTTATATGGTGTTAATCCTCACAATGATGCGTTTTTCCATCCACCTTTATCATAAACTAAATTGGGGAACCCAAATGTGACATAATAGGATAATAAATATATATAAGATAATTTATCATGATTAATAACGACCACACCTCAAAAGGTTACATAAAATATGGTGACATTAATATTAGAGAAACACTATGGTTAAAATATATCCCAAACTCGATCTCACATTGAGGTAGTAGAATCAAAACATATTTAAAAAAATTATTTTATTGTTATATAATAGTGGGAGCCCCAACAATTGAACCTCCTCCAAAATCATTATTTGGTGGAAGAGAATATAATACATGGTAATGATATTCATATGATATATATAATCGTCTTATAAACTAAGGATCATGATAGTAACTTCATCATCATCACATAATATAACTTACCCCATGAAAAAATTCATAATGGATTTCACTAATGAAACCCATTCCATGTAGATTATTATGTCAATTGGTAGTATCTGAAAACATAGTAAATCTATTAAAGTGTTTTTTTATCCTAGAACCATCTCAAAATATATACACAAATCATATAAACCATCTTGACCTCCAACAAGAGTTGTTAATTCTAATAGAATTGGAAGTCTCTCTAACTCTAGTCCTATACTATGTAGTATGAGTAATGAAAGAGTGACTAACTCATATATCAAACAGTGAATAATCTGAGGATGAATATAAATAAATTATACATCACATGAGGTTTCTATATCATTTTTCTATAAATTCTAAGGCATGTATCTAACTATATCCCACTTTCTAACCAATCTATACCTCATGGAGACCATGTTCATGGCCACACACTATTCCCCAGACCCAAGGATGCAGGGAATCATGTGAATATCGACTGCACACCATGTATCCTCTATATTGATCATTACATATAGAACTATATTACTGTGGACATAGAGGATACCAAAAAAATATAATCATGATGTATAATACAAGTTTCGAATTGAAGACTGAAGATATACTGATAATATTTTTTATGGTCATATTATAATAATAAAGAAAACCTTCTATGATCTCCCAAAATGTGTCCATAAAAATTTATCTATTGTGATATTGGATAATGAGTGCTCAAAATAACTCAAGATATTGTAAAATTATGGTTGCGTAGGTAACTAGAAACCTCTACCCATAGATATTATTTATGTAGAGTCTTGAAGACTCCCCCTATGACAGTCTGGTATATACCCACATCCTCTCAATAAAATCTATTTAAATGAAACTTTTGGATCCATCAATATTATTAATAGGGTATACTAACACTAGATCTGTAGATGCAACACTGCTTAAACATTTCTTATTCTATCCTCCTCAGTTGTAATGAAGTGTTATGAGTAACATAAAATATTATTATACCAAATCCCAAACTCTGAAATTCTAGAACTCCCATAACAAAGAGAAAAAATATTTTTGATTTCGTCCTCATTCTCAATGAAGTAAATAAAATCATAAAGGAATTAGTCATATAACTTCTCCCATGAAATAACTAACTCATAATTATCACCCAGGGATGACCCATAACATTTGATAAGTACTACAAAATATATAATATACCACCAAAATAAAATGTTTTTTCATGAGTATAGATCAAAATGAATGAAATCTCTATCTCAACTAGAGAAACCTCAGTCTCATGATATTGAATGGATCCCTCATATTTATATAGGATAGGGTTTTTCAACTCTAAAAAGAGTCTTCCTTAATATTTTATCTTCACTAAATTAAACTCAATAGAGGTCTTTTGGCCCATATTGGATAACATCATTGACTAAAACCTAATATATAAATAAAACTAAATACATACCTTTAAATTGTAAATCCATAAGGGAATCTAAAAAAATGAATTATGGAATTCTCAAAATTAATATATTACTTTTAATATCAAATATATTAATCTAATAAATTTAATTCTTGGTAAAAAAAATCATGATGCACAATCTGTATTTAGGAATGTACCCAACAAGTAACAACACTTCCACTTACATATTTATGAATGTCATGGTTATCCTGTTTCATCAATGGGGCCCCTGAAATCTCATTTCCTTGTGGTCCTACCATTCTTACATCACAAACTGGGGCCAAAATGAAATAATTATTACTAGCATATGTAATCATATTTAGTACCAATCCCAAATATTTGGATTATATCTCAACCCATAGTATTGATTCCACTATGTCTTGACCCCCAACCTTTTCTATCCCTTCATGGATAATATTGAACATGAGAGTGATACCTAAAGTCCACCTATAATATCTCATATGTATGAAATGAGATATGATGGTATAAAATGAATACATATTGGAGACACTAACATCAATATGTCACATGAAATGATAGAAAATCCTATAATAAAATCCATGAAAAAATTAACCATTAAAATATATGAATTTTATACAAATTTGAAACAAATGAAAATAACATGTGAAATTCATAGTAAATGACCATGAACTCTAGCATCACTTGAGAAAACATTGTGAGTTAGTAATTCTATGATTTATGACCATATAATTCTTATATATACGAATGATAGATTTATATAATTTGGGTGATCATATTGGTATACTCAATAGGATCCTCCCTATAACCTCTCATGAAAATGTGGAACAAACATACTAAATCCAAATAAATAAATAAATAAATCAACACATTATCTAAATTTTATAATCTATATCATAATCTCTCTAATGATTTTACACCATTTAGTAGATAAAAATATTTATTATAATAAAAATGAACATACATATCAAAGGTACCCCACATCCACTTTCTCACTAAACTTGTCACCCATGACCCCAACATCTTACATCCTGGTTCTCATATCCCATCCATAAGTATAAATATACATCAAATTAAGAAATACTACATAAAAAATATTCCCTTATCACACAATTCTGATCCATGCATACATACCACAACCACATCATCAATACATGACTATAATCACATAGTAAAATAGAGATCCATCATTGGCTATGTAAGTATACAATATTCCTTAATCCATTACAACAATTTCACAATCACACGTGTAAAACCCTAAACTAGTACATATTAATACATGTATATACTATACCTTAATACCCCACAACCCGCATATACATGCATGTATTAATCATGAGATTCGACAACCTATATGAAAAAAATACCCTATATCAATATCCCCTAAAACATGTATAATTCTATATATAAGGAAATGTATTGAAGGGATAATAGGGTGGGATGGGTATTCATCTTTAAGAATATATAATAACCTAGATATTTAGAACACACCCAAAACCAAATTTCAAAATGGGTGTTTGAATACCATACCAACTCATGTGGGGTTGTGTAATAAATAATAGAACATGATGATATAATTAAAAAACAATTATATAGAGAAATATCCAACCCCTTTAACTGTAGCCAATGTCCCGCATTGTAATCTGACTACTTCCACCAAGAATATAAATATAGTGGCATTCTAATCACAAACTCATCAAGGGTCATAATCATCAATAATTTATAAATTTAAAATTTAAAATTAAATATATAGTACCCCATCAACAATTATAGATTAAGTATTTATATTTGATATCAAATTCCATGGTGATTTTACATTCCAAATTTTTCTTCCAGATTTCCAAAACAATCCTATTGATCACTATACACAACCAATATATAGTTAAAATTTAATATACACATTACACCATGATCACACATACCAAATAACTTAGGTTAATTAATTTCTACTCTGTACTCCAAAGTATTATAAGACTCGTCCAGTCGTATATGAGGAAAGAAGTATATATGAGTGTACCAAGAAAAGTATAGTAATAAGAAAAAAACATATCCTAAATGAACTAATAAAAAATATAAATTAAAAAAGGCTCACATCTGGATCCAACCTTATGAAATAATCCTCAACATAATTCTAATACATACATACCACTCCATAGTCACCTCCATGAAGAAACTATTGTAACTAGGTAAAAAACCCTACCACACACTATTAAAACTCAAAAAATGTGCTTTGATATCAAATAAATTAATGGGATTATTCTAATCATAATTGAAAGGGGAAAACCATTTTATCTATATAATAGAAAATGGTAAATTAATGATATTACATTAATGGATACAATCTTATAGAAAATATGGTGAAGAATTAAAACTATTTACATACATTAATTTTAAAGAACAATATTTTCTATTATTGTCTTGAATTGATCAATTACTTAGGACATAATGTTAGGAGCTTATAAAACTATAAATCATTAGATTCTAATTTATATAATCAACCAATGAATATAATCAAATAACCACTATTCATGTTCACTTGTTTTTTGAATGATCAAAAAACTCAATTCAAGTAGCTACATCATTATTCTTTACATATTAAAATTTTACTTTGTAATTTAATTATCAGGATTTGGTAGTATACTATAGAACTAAAAACAACATAATAATTTTACAAACACTATATTTCAAATAATGTGAGGAAATATTAATAAATATAACCTTGTTTCATGTAACCACATTGCCCCATTAAATTCTACCAATTTAATTAATTCCACAATATTATCTTCTTGAATTTCAGTATTAATAACTATTCCTTTATGATAATGAATACTAATCTCACTTAAACATATACAATAATAATAATTTTATTAATTCCCTAGAACATTAGAGGTTTTTTGAATGATGGTATAATAACTTAATAAGGATGATTACAAAAAATACCAATATCACATAAGGGAATTATTTTCCAACCAATAGCATAATGATCACCACATCCATAATAAGATACCAAATAAACCAAACCGAACTAAAACTACTTTCATGAAATCACATGAAGGAAAAATAGGTGAAATCGAATAATAATATATGAGAACTCACCTCAGACCACTATTGGAAAATAACTCGATTCCAAGAATCAAATGAATCTAAAGGGGAAATATGTTGATGAATGTATGAAGCTTTCTTCCCCTGAAGTTGGATAGAAATTATTGGAAATTGAATAATGTTAGATATACTAATGAATTTAAATGAAGACTATAATTTTATTCCATCACAATTAGATAAATAATGGTCACTAAATGTTGGGGATATCTCAACTAAAATACTAAGATCAATGTTACAACCTCTAAAATCACTATTTCTTTAATTCCCGACCAATATTTCAATATGATATGACTAAGGAATGATCCCATGAGATCCAAGAAGCATGATGTAGGGACCACCCATGTTCCATTACCATAAATTTATCATCCAAGGGTCCTTCGATTATCTTTGATGATCATTACATTAAGTCCATTCATAATAATATAATAAATTATCAAAACACAATTCATGACCAAGACAATCACACCAAGAAATGAGAGAAAAGAGAAAATATATATATGTATGATTTTAAATCATACATTACATTTAAGAAATTTTTAAACATCCTCCTCATTCTAAATCATGACATGACAAAACAATCCAGTAGATGGTCAGGATTTCCTACCAATAGCATTGTGAAAACTAACCCCCACATCTTACACCCATAGATTCTAAGAGATCCCCCACCACAACCCAACTACCCCATGTTTCAACTTAACAATACATGAAGTGAAAACCCAACTCTGGAACAACCCTTTTATCTTAATATCTCTTTTATCCATGAATTAAAAGGCTATTACATGACCAAACTCTTCTGATAGAAACATGAAACGATTTAAGCTATTTTATTCCTTCAAACTTCAGACCAAAATAAAAATGATCATTATAATTCAATTTCATTATATATTATACGACATGTGTTTTAATCTTGTCATGTAGATTGAACATGTTATCATATAAACATCTTACAATATCTGAACAATGACTGGTACCCACATGTTGTAAAACATGTAGTTGGTTTTTTATGGGATTATATTACATGGACTCATTATTCCCATTGTCACATTCCTAATGATGAGTTGTGTTATTTACCTAACTTGTTATAGACGATTTTCATAAAAATAGGATGGGTGTCCATGGATATAACATATATTTCACACACACACACACATATAAATATATTTTTTGTCCATATATATACATGTGTGAACTATTTAGTAGTAATTTCAGTTACATATATAGGGAATGGAAGTGTGCTACCATCTTATATCATTAGAGGAGGCTCAAAGATGGTAGTTTTGGTATGGAATATTCCCATACATGATCTTACTTGAAAAGTTTTTATATGCATAATTTTCTGTAGAAAATGATCATCATTTAAAATTATTTTTTTTTTATTTATATTTATATTATTATGTAATTTAGATTAGGATAGGATGTTTGGGGTGGAGGGGTGACATATTATTAGGTATCGTTATTCTAATGTCCTACATACTCCCTAAGAGACTTATGAAAACACTTTTGAACAAGACCAAGGTATGTAAATGTCCTTGATCTCAACTATTGAAAGATATAGAGAATGGAGAATGAGTGATAAATTTTTAGTATTTTGATGCTTGGAATATTCCATTGCATGAAGGATGTCACGAATACATTTCTATAAGGTTTTAACTAATGGGAAACTAGTTTTGATTATTATTCCCTCTTTGGATTGAAATAATTTTATATATATGGTTTTTACATATATTTTCAATCTTGTGAAAAAAATTAATATTTTTAAAAATTTATGTTTTGAGTTTCATGTTTTTATCATTCCATGAGTTTTATGTTTTTCTAGACTTTCACCTACTTTTATTGTATCTGGTTCAGGTGTTGGTCATTCAAGTTATTTGGGAAGACCAAAAATTTAATTACAATAATTTTAATGGTAGGAAAATGTATTCTAATATTATATTATTAATCCATCATCATTTATTCCATCCTATAGTGATTATAATACAAGATATGTTTTATATGAAAATAATAAAGAACCTTTTTTGAAATTTAGGATTTGAAATTTATAAAAATATACAAATCTTACAATAGTTTAGACTAAGGGTGGTTTGTAATCTACCACCGGGAATCTGTTGAGCCATGTAGTAGTCAATGGGTGTATACCTATTCCATATAAGACTTTGTTTTAATTTTTTTTAAAATTATAATATATCCATTTAATGTGATCTATTTTAACCCCCGTGAGTCCCCTGGTCTCTATATAGTTTAATGTATGTATGAATTCCATATTTTTTCCCATATTTCTTTAGATAACCATCCTTGTGTAAGGTGTATTGAGTGTTGATGGATCTTAAATTAATGTATATTTTATTATTCATGATTATATCTTTTTTCATCTCATGTTCGTATGAGTTATTGTTTGATAAAATTCTGATTCTAGATGAGTTATTCGACAAGAATAAGTTATAGGTAACAAAAAACCATGAGGTTTTTTATATTGTGTGTAAATTTGGATATGAAAGGTTATATCCAAATTGTTTCATTTCTTTTTTGTTCATATATCCAGTCAATGATTTTTTATATATTATACAGAATATTGGATAAATGTTTGATTAATTGAGTAGATTTTTGTTGAATTATTTCCTCATTTAATTAATTGTTCATCAATAGAATTCTATACCATGTTTCTTATTATTTCAACATAGTTTCACATCATGGTGAGTTTTATTCTTATTTTACCATTGTAATTTTTTTATTTAAAATTTTTATCTTCTGTATTGTGTTAGTATTTAAAGTGATAGATGATCATTTTTGTTTTTGGTGGTTGGTATGATCATGATATTTTTAGAGTTGTTTGTTAATGAGGTTTTAGAAATTTTATATTTTAGAAAATTTATTGATTAGATATTTGGATTTATTAATGAATACATATGTTTACATGTAATCTTTTTTATCATAATATGTACGATTTTTTTACACATCATTTATTTATATTATAGATTAGATTTATTTTCCAAAATACTCGACAAGAATCATATATATTTATTATTGAATCTTTTTCTACACAATAGTAGTAAGGGCTATTGGTGCCCAATATTATATATCTTTTAAGTCATAATTTTATTTTCTATAAATTAAAAATATTATATAAATAAAATCTTAATGTATTTTTGTTTAATATATATTTACTTAAAAAATTTCCAATGAAATTGTGATTTTCAATTGAATTTATTTTTATTAAGATTTAAAAATATATAAAATGGTGTGTTAATGTAATGGTATAATAATTTTATTTCATAACAAAATAAATGATTATTTACATTGGGGTTTTACTTAATGGATTTTTTACATAGCCTTTGTGTGGAGAGTCAATCATAAGATTACTTTTGGAATGATTAACATAAAAATTCAATTTGTATTAAAAAATGTATTATGAAGCCTATTTTATGTAAATGATCTAGTCTTATTAACCTTATAAGGGTAATGTAATTTTATTCAAATCAAGTAGACTCATGTGAGAATAATTATTTATATTTTTCAAGTTTGTTAACCTGATATAAACAAGGTTTTGTTGTAGTTTTAGAATCATATATTAAAATATTTTCTATGTAATTGGTTTGTTATATTGGTTTGTGGATACACCATATTTCCACATGAGAAGATGTCTAAATTTTTTTTCAGATTCCCGTAGGGATAAGATTTATTGATGGAATCATTACGAGCCTTGACTATATATGGTCAGTATTCGATTTCATTCCATTTTTTATTGAGTGATTAATGATGGGGTGTGATGAATGATTACTATATATAATATGAATAGATAAAGATATTGATATTGATCGAGTTATAAGTGATATCATTAAACATTATCCTTAAAAAATTTATATCATGGATTTATTTTCATAAATAATTAATGAAGGTGTTGTTTCTTTATTCACCTCAATTATGGTGGTGGGAGATGAATACTATGATTTTTTTGTTTGATATCCTATAGCAGATCAAGGAGAGGTAAAAAAACATTTTGATGATTCTAAATGATAACAAAGATATGATATAAACATTTTATTGGTTTCCATTAATAATAATTTTTATATAAGGAGAGATGGTATTGTATTGAGTAGTTTTGGATTGGGATAATGTATTATGGACTAATATGGAATATACACTCTGAGGAAATGGTATTTTGTGTTGGAAATATTTATCAGGAAAACCCCAATGTGAGGTGAGATTTATGAATAACTAAGCATTAAATTTTATTTTTAGACGTTAATTTATTTTATGTTAATTATATTCATAGTATGATTCTCATTGTTTATTATATTATAATACTACTTTTTTATTTCTCCATAGGTGTATGGACATATTGCGATGAAAGATGGTAATATATGAAATATAGTGGAATGTCCTTGGAGGAAACTATAATCTTAATACAACAGAATAGATCCTATTCCTACCTAGTTTCATATATTTTAAGACCATTCCCATGTTTTATAGTTTCATATAATTACATTGATATACAATACTAATGAATAGATCTATGAAATCATGGAAAGATGACGTGAGGGACCAATGTGTTGTGCAAGTATTTTAAAAAAAATTAGTTGGAGATAGATATTGATATTATTTATAATAAAATTGATAAAGTTTGGTATTTTATAGGGCTAATTTATTTGATCACCCTAACATGGACTTGTGAGATAATATATAGTAGGGTATGATAACATCATTTATTATTTAATACTAATTTTAAACCTAATTGTTTCCCATTTTGTATTCTAGGATTCTGTTTTAGTTAATATTTTTTAATTATACTTTCATTGAAATATATTATTTTTTATTACATAGTTTCCATTGATGTACATACCGTATTCAATTTCTTGTGGTTTTATTTATTATAATGATTTTTTATTTCATGATTTTTTTTGTTTTTATTATTGATGGAAATTAACATGACTAATGAGTCATGTTTTAATATGACAAGTGATTAAGTATATATATTACTATACTATATGATGATAATGGTAGATTATATAAGTGACTTTCTAGTTTAAATCTTTTTTATATAATGTTATATGACTTATTGACCACAGGAAGAATATATTAGTCATTGGTTGGGTAGCACTAGTATGAGTATTCATGGTGGGTGCATATTGTTTTCAATCACCACACATAGGTATGGATTTCCATGTGTATACACGGGATATGTATTAACATGGTTTGAGTTACACTCATCATAGAGTATCATTCTTCACAAACCTACACATTCATAAACACAATCAATAACACCCATTGAGTGCATGGGAGTTAGGTAATTTTAATAGTTTTTTGGACTCACTATCTACCAATGTGTACTGTACAAGTTATTTTGTTTGTGGATCAAAAAATAAATCTAATTTCATCCAAAAAAATCTATTTATATCTATTTATAATCTTGAAATGTGTTGGGTATTGTGTTAAGATGTTTTTATAGGTTTTATATTGTGAGTTTGGATAACAAATTTTATATTTTATTTCAACTGTTAACTATATATATACTAAACTTCATGACATCGATTGTATGTATATATTATTGATTCATTTTATTTATATCATATTCTGGGAATATATAGGGAATATAAATCATATAATCTATTCAAATTGAAATAATTTTCTTATGGATGTCATCATGGAACAATTATTCACTTTTATATGTTTTTATTTCTATTATACATATGATTTATATTTTTTTGTCTGATTTTAAAAAATTAAGGTTTGTTTTATTTAAGGGGATAAGATCCCCATAATTTATGTTGTCCCTCCACATTAGTTTTTATAATCTTTTAAATTATAATGTAAACATAATTTTAAGAAATAAATGAACTCATGCACCATTTATTTGAGATGAGTTAGGGAATTACAAGGTAGTATTTGAGCATGTTTTTGGTTAGGAAAGAGTCAGTTATTAGTCTAGATATGATATCATGGTTGGGTAAGTGAACAATTATCCTAAGAGGAAAAAATAGATATAGTAGAAACATATTTCTCTAATGGATACACCATGTTAGATGTGGGAATGCTAAATTGATTTAGGTCGTGGATTAGACAATTCATGATAGGTGGGACATGAGATATAGTATATGTGTAACGACCCAATCTTTTTGAGTAGTATATTAACATACTCTTAATGATTTAATAAGATGTTAATGGTTAATGCAGAAAGAGGAGTCGATGGCTTCATAAAGTAGACTCGAATCTTATTAAGCCCACTTATTAGAGCTTGGGAAGGAGGTAGCATCTGTGGGATTCGCTTTGGACCAAGCCCAAGCCGAACTCTAGCGTGTCAAGCTTGAACGGAAACGCTTGCGGGAGAAGTTCAAGTTAGTAGAGATTACTACTAGGGCAATGTTATCTGAGCCTCCCTCAGATTCTCTCACCATAGAACACCTTACACTTAGGTCTTATGCCGGTGTTATAAGGGGCTATGTGATGAGACCCTAGCTTCATTGTGTAATCCTTTTGGGTGAATGAATTGAGATCTCTTCCTTTAGTGATGTTTCTGAAATTTCAAATGTCCAGATAATTTTAGAATGTATTTTATTAATGAATTTTGAAAAAAATGGATATTTTAAAATATTTATGAAATCCCTAAATAACTAATGATGTGTAATGATTTTCAAAAATGGTCTTCTACAAAAGTGTTCAGTAAGGAATTTGGAGTCTAATAAGATTAACTTAATTTTTGATGAATAATAAATTATGAATAGTGATTTTACGCTTAGGATTAGTAATGAGACCCAGTGGATTAGTAATTTCAATCAAAGAAAGTTTTAATATAATTTAGACAGCTAGATTAAGTAATGTGATTCAATAAAATGGGTAAATAACAGTTTCATAAATTATTAGTCAAGTATTAGTTTTTTCAGATGAATAGTGTTTTTTAATTAAAAATTTAATTAAAATTAATTAGAAAATTATTTTTATAAAAAGGACTTTATTTTTGAACTCAGAGCATCGATATTATGTTAAGGTAATTTTTGGGGATTTTTCTGAAAAAAATGAATTTTCGGTGAATAGTGTTTTTAATTAAAAAATTAATTAAAAATATTTAGAAAATTATTTTTATAAAATGGATTTCATTTTTGAAATCAAAGCATTGATATTTGGTTAAGGTGAAATTTTGGGATTATTCTGAGAAAGTTGAATTTTCGATGAATAATGAAAATATAGTTTTTAAGTTATGGGTGTTTAATGACATCATTAAATGATGTATTAAGTATATATTCAATATTTTCGAATTATGAATAGTATGATAACGTATGAGGTGTCCCAAGTGACCAATACCATGGGCAAAAACCGTGGGCAAGCCCATGGTTTTGCCAAAACCACTAGTGAGGTGTCCCTTGGCCATTAATGCCTTGTCCCTTCACTTTCCCTATAAATACCCACCCTTTCCTCCTTTAGATTTCACTCACAACTCTCCCCCAACGAATTTCTGGTCTCCTTACCTCCCAAGGAGTCTTCCCAAGGTGCCCCCAAGCACCCAACGTCCAAAACATTGAGTTTCAAGAGTCACGTTTTAAGGTAAGGGATCCGACCCCTCTCTTTCTTTTAATGTAATCTCTTTTATGTCATTCCTTTTATGCTCCATGTTCTTATGTGAGATGATGTTCTTTTATATTACTATTACATCCTATTTCATGTTTATATGATGATAGATCCCCTCTTACTCTCATCATTTCGTTTTATGAAAGTTTAAGTGACGCCGTTAGGCTGCCGAATTTTTAAGTGATTCTTTCACCCTTCTCATTTTTCAAGATCGATTTTCATGTCAAATCTTTCAAGATCATTTTTATTATGTTGGGGTATGATATCTATATCTATCATACTTATCTCTTATGATCATATGATGAGAGACCCTATTTTATCTGTTCAATTCATTTTTGTTGAAGTTTAAGTGACGCCGTTAGGCTGCTGAATTTTTATAAGAGAAATAAAAATTTTGTCTTCCTTCCATGTTTTTCATTTCAAATGTTATGTCCTCGAAATTGCATCACCATGTCCATATATACTTCTTATTCTGTCCCTGTACTGTTTTATGGGTCAATTATGATTGTTCGACCCATGTTCCCTCTCTTTTCAAAGTTTTCTAAAACCGTGTAACATAGTCGTTATGCTGCAGAATTTTTGTCTCAAAATGCCTCTATTTTCTCCAAATTATTTTATGTTATAAAGTAAATACTCAAAGATCCTATTTCTATAGGGGTATTCACATATATATAAAAATGTTCTATTTTAAATTCTAGTATTTACATACATGATACCCGCTTTCCCTTTCCGTGGGTTTAATGTAACGTAAAGATCATGTCTTTAAAGCAGTTTTTAAAATGTTATGATTATGAAATGAAACCCATTTATTTTAGGCTATATGGGTTATTTATGAAATGTTTGATGATGATATGTGTGGATCACATGATAATAAAGGCAAATTTAAGGGTGCGCCTTGATAGCGCTCCAATGCATTGGGTAACGACTTAATCTCTAGAGATGACCATTTTAACGACGCCTTGGTGAATAGCCTTGGTAATTTTTAACGAAACCTTGGGGATGGACCTTGGTGAAACGAAACGATGGTCAATATTAAATGTTGCAGCCACATCTTCAAGTTATGAAAAATGTTATTTTTATTATGATGTATCTCATGATTTATTTCTCATGCCTTAAAGTTCTTTTCATGTCCTTAGTGAAGTATCTCAAGTTCACATGTAAAATGTTTCTCTTGTTTCCCTTACTGGGCCTTCTGCTCACCCTTTCTTTTGATGTATGTCCCCAGGTTATGAGATGTAGTAATTAACCTTGGATGAACTAAAGGAGAAGCCTTTCAAGTGTTTAAAAAGAATGCTTTATGTTGTTTTTATGTATTATGTTCCTGGTTTCCAAGACACTAAACCTTAAAGATCCTCAATTTTGTGTAATGTAATGAAAGTTTATGTTATAAAAAGACGGGATGCTATAGTTGGTATCAAAGGATGGTTTAGTTATTTTTGGAAATTAGGATATAAAAACTTTAGGACGAACCCTATAGAAAAGTTTAAATATAGGAAAACTTCCTGGTATTTTGGTAAGTATTGAGTAAGTGGTTTATCAAACAAATACATCCATGTCTGGATACGAGCAGGTCGAGGCAGATCTGGCATAGATGTACATAGGGGTAAAACCCAAAAACACCGCTTTGAGCTAGACTCCAATGGGAACTGGTGCACGATAATGAGCCATGATGCACTCTTGGTTACGACACTCCCATGGGATATGTTTGGTTAATCATAAGCTTTTTATTAATCATTATGAAGAAATTATAGAAAAGTGTAATTGTCTAAGCATTAAGTCTTAGTTAAAAGATTCATAAATGAAATATGTTTCTTACTAAGGTTATATTCTTTTAGAAAATGGCGGGAAATTGGAGGAACCGTGCCGATGGTGACCGTAATGCACCATGTGCTGACGACCCTCCGATGGAAGCCGGAATGGAAACATTCATGCGAATGATGAACCAACTGACTCAAGTTATGAGTAATAACTTGAATCAAGCTGAGAGGCCGACCTCACCACGAAGGGAACATCACTCTATTGAGTCCTTCATGCGTCAACGACCGCCAACATTCAGTGGGTCTACTGACCCATTGGTTACGGAACAATGGATAAGCTCCATTGAAAAGATCTTTTTTGTACTTCATTGTTCGGAACAAGAAAAAGTCACCCTTGCTGTTTACCGCCTAGAGGGAGAAGCTGATCAATGGTGGGCACTGATCAAAAACATGAATCCATGAGGAGAGATAGAAGCTATGGAGTGGGAAGAATTTTTGGGAATTTTCCTTAACAAGTATTTCCCTCGTTCCATGAGAATGAGAATGGAGAAAGGGTTTCTCGAGCTAAAGCAGAAGGAGAACGAATCTATCGGAAGCTATGAGATGAACGTCACAAGGCTTTCTCGTTATTCCTCAAGCTTTGTCATGGACCATAATGGGAAGGTTGATAGATTCTTTGGTGGAATACGACCTCATCTGTGGAAGAATCTAGCCAACGGAGACTATGATAGCTATGAAGAAATAGTTCGAAGTGCTATGAAATTCGAGCTGGAGTTTGGTGAGACACAGTGGTCTCATAAACCAAATGAAAAGAAGAGATCATTGGAGCCCAGTTTAGGGAAGTCTTTTGATCAGGGAAGAGGTGGAAAGAAAATGAAACTTACCACATGCAATAAATGTGGGAAGAATCATCTGGGGAACTGCTTGAACAGAAGTGGAAAGTGATACCAGTGTGGAAGAGGAGGCCATATTGCTCAGAATTTTCATAGTGAGGTGAAGCCTCAGCTTCCCAACACTAACGACAGAGGAAAGATGGTTCTGGCCCTACCCGAAGTCACATGCTTCAAGTGTGGACAGCTTGGGCACTTTTCTAATCAATGTCCAAATCCGAGGGCAGTGGAGGGGAATCACCATCAACCTCAGTAGAGGCCAAGGGAGCAAGGTCGTGCTTTCGCTATCACAACAGCTGAAGTTGAAGTCCCGAACGATGTGGTAGCAGGTACTCTTGTCGTCCTCTCAAAACTAGCAAGTACTTTATTTGATTCTGGTACTACGCATTCCTTTATTTCCTCTAAGTTTGCAAGGAATATAGAATCAATCCCCGAACTACTAGAGGTACAGTTGTCTGTCAAGACTCCAAGTGGGATTATCCTTGCATCAACAGTATTTAGAGACTCTAGTGTTTACTTTGGTGAGCACAATCTTATCGAAAATCTAGTAGTCATTCCCATGATGGAATTCGACATTATACTAGGGATGGACTGGCTCTTAAAGTATAATTCTAAGATCAAATGCAGAAGTAAGGAAATCTCAGTAGTCTTGAATGAACGACCTACAGTTATCTTCCAAGGGGATATATCCCGAACTGATCCCTATCTAGAAGCACCTCCTATAGCTTTCTTTATGGATTTAATCAGTGATGATGAAGAAGGAAAAGGGAGTATACAAATAGATGATGTTCCGATTGTTCAGGAATACATGGATGTATTTTTTGAGTAGTTACCTGGACCTCCCCTAGAAAGAGAGGTAGAGTTCTCCATTGAACTCGTACCTGGGTCTCAACCGATATCAAAGAATCCATATAGAATGGAAAATGTAGAGCTAGAAGAGTTAAAGAAACAACTCCAAGACTCGTTGGTGAAGGGGTTTATCCGACCGAGTGTGTCTCCTTGGGGAGAACCAGTTCTCTTTGTGAAGTAGAAGGATGGATCAATGCGACTATGCATCGATTATAGAGAACTGAACGGGATCACAGTGAAGAACAGATATCCTCTTCCAAGAATTGATGATTTATTTGACCAACTTCGCGGGGCACAATTCTTCTCTAAGATTGACCTTCGATCTAGTTATAATCAACTGAGGGTGAAGAAGGAAGATATTCCAAAGACTGCCTTCCAATCAAGATAGGGCATTATGAGTTTACTGTTATGCCCTTCGGCTTGACTAATGCTCCTGCTATTTTCATGGATTTGATGAATAGAGTCTTTAAGGACTACCTTGATAAATTTGTGGTAGTTTTTATTGATTATATTTTTATATATTCAAAAAGTCGTGAGGAGAATGAAGATCATATAAGGGTTATATTGAAAACTCTGCGGAAGGAGAGGCTCTTTGGGAAGTTCAGCAAGTGTGAGTTTTGGTTACAACAGGTGGCTTTCTTGGGGCACATCGTAACCAATGAAGGAATCTCGGTTGATCCTGCAAAGGCAATGGTTGTGGAGGAGTGGCCTCAACCCACAACAGTAACTGAGATTCGTAGTTTCCTTGTTTTAGCAGGATATTATAAGAGGTTTGTGAAAAACTTTTCACGGCTTTCTAATCCACTAACCAAGTTGACTCGAAAAGGGGTTAAGTTCATCTGGACAAAGGAATGAGAGGAAAGTTTCCAAGAGCTGAAGAAGAGATTGGTTACTGCACCCGTGTTAACACTACCCTCTATCGGAGAAGGATTCGTTATTTTTAGCGATGCATCTTTGAAAGGGCTTGGGTGCGTCCTCATTCAAAATGACAAGGTAATTTCATATGCATCTCGACAGTTGAAGATTCATGAGCATAATTATCCTACGCATGGTCTTGAGCTGGCGGCAGTTGTTTTTTCTCTAAAGATATGGAGGTACTATCTTTATGGGGAGAAATGTGATATATACACTGACCACCAAAGTCTAAAGTATATTTTCACATAGAAAGAATTGAACATGAGACAAAGGAGATGGTTGGAGCTTATTAAAGACTATGATTGTTCAATTCATTATCACCCTGGAAGAGAAAACAAAGTCGAGGATGCATTAAGCAGGAAAGATCCTGTTGTTCTGGCAACAATGAGGATCCAAAGAGATCCCTTGATTAAAATTCTAGTAAAACTGGACATGGGAATTATAAGGAAAGGGACATCATCAACCATATTCCAAATTATTTCTCAAACTTCATTACTAGAGAAGATCAAGAAGGCTCAAAAAGAAGATCCTTTGCTGCAGGAGAAGTTGGAGGCTCTAAAAGATGGTATGTTCCCTGATTTCAATATTGATCAAGAAGGTGTATTGAAATTTCGTACAAGACTATGTGTTCCATCTATTCTGGAGATAAAGAAAGAACTGATGGATGATGCTCATAGCTCTACTTTATCTATACATCCGGGAAGCACTAAGATGTATAGAGACCTTCGTGGTCATTATTGGTGGGAAAACATGAAGAGGGAGATTACTAATTACACTACAAGGTGCCTGGTGTGTCAGCAAGTAAAGGCAGAATGACAACTTCCTAATGGGGTATTGCAACCGCTACCCATACCAGTATGGAATTGGTATAATATCACTATGGACTTTGTAACTGGTCTCCCGAAAACATCCAAAGCAAACAATGTGATATGGGTTATTGTGGACCGTCTCACCAAGACAACCCATTTTATCTCTATTAGGGAAGATTTCTCTCTGGATCAGCTTTCCAAGATATACGTGAAGGAAGTGGTAAGGCTTCATGGGGTACCACAATCCATCGTATCTGATCGTGACCCAAGATTCACATCAAAATTCTAGAGAAGTCTTCAACATGCTCTGAATACTGAATTGAATTTTAGTATGGCCAATCATCCTCAAACTGATGGCCAATCTGAAAGGACTATTCAGACACTCGAAGACATGTTGAGATTATGCTCAATGTAATTTAAAGGTGGATGGGATCAATACCTCCCATTAGATGAGTTCTCCTATAACAACAGCTTCCATTCGAGTATTCAGATGGCACCCAATGAAGCTCTGTATGGAAAGAGGTGTAGAACTCCTACTTGTTGGGATGAAACTAGTGAGAGGAAGCTTCTTGGGCCTGATCTCGTGCAAGAGATGATGAAATAGGTTCATGCCATCCAACAACACATAAAGGCTGCTCAGAGTCGGCAGAAGAGCTATGCTGACGATCATCGAAGGGACTTGGAGTTTGGTGTTGGTGACAAAGTCTTCCTTCTAATTTCTCCATGGAAGAGAGTCATGCGGTTTGGGAAGAAAGGGAAGCTCATCCCTAGGTATATTGGCCCCTATGAAATCCTTGATCGCATAGGAGCAGTGGCCTATCTTCTAGAACTTCCACCTTACCTAGCTCAAGTTCTTGATGTCTTCCATGTATCTCTCTTGAGGAAGTACATACCCAACCCTTCGCATGTACTGAACCCAGAGGTGGTACAACTGGAACATGAACTCTCTTATGAGGAGTAGCCAGTGGAGATCTTGGACCATAGAGACAAGGTCCTACTAAACAAGACTACCCACCATGTGAAAGTGTTGTGGAGGAATCATAAATATGAAGAAGCGACTTGGGAGCCTGAGGAAACAATGAAGAAAAAGTACCCTCACCTTTTCGACTAGGCCTCATGTATAAATTTCAGGGACGCAATTTCTTAAGGGGGGGGGGGGGAGAATGTAACGACCCAATCTTTTTGAGTAGTATATTAACGTACTCTTATTGATTTAATAAGATGTTAAGGGTTAATGCAGAAAGAGGAGTCGATTGCTTCATCCAGTAGACTCGAACCTTATGAAGCCCACTTATCAGAGCTTGGGAAGGAGGTTGCATCTGTGGGCTTCTCTTTGGACCAAGCCCAAGCCGAACTCCAGCATGTCAAGCTTGAACGGAAAGGCTTGCGGGAGAAGTTCAAGTTAGTAGAGATTACTACTAGGTCAATGTTATCTGAGCCTCCCTCAGATTCTCTCACCATAGCACACCTTACACTTAGGTCTTATGCTGGTGTTATAAGGGGATTTGTGACGAGACCCTAGCTTCCTTGTGTAATCCTTTCGGGTGAATGAATTGAGATTTCATCATTTAGTGATGTTTGTGAAATTTCAAATGTCCAGATAATTTTAGAATGTATTGTATTGATGAATTTTGAAAAAAAGGATATTTTAAAATATTTATGAAAACCCTAAATAACTAATGATGTTTAATGATTTTCAAAAAAAGGTCTTCTACAAAAGTGTTCAGTAAGGAATTTGGAGTCTAATAAGATTAACATAATTTTTGATGAATAGTAAATTATGAATAGTGATTTTACGCTTAGGATTAGTAATGGGACCAAATGGATTAGAAATTTCACTCAAAGAATGTTTCAATCTAATTTAGACACCTAGATTAAGTAATGTGATTCAATAAAATGGGTAAATAACGGTTTCATAAATTATTAGTCAAGTATTACTTTTTTCAGATGAAAAGTGTTTTTTAATTAAAAATTTAATTAAAAATAATTAGAAAATTATTTTTATAAAAAGGACATTATTTTTGAACTCAGAGCATCGATATTATCTTAAGGTAATTTTTGGGGATTTTTCTGAAAAAAATGAATTTTCGGTGAATAGTGTTTTTAATTAAAAAATTATTTAAAAATATTTAGAAAATTATTTTTATAAAATGGATTTCATTTTTGAAATCAAAGCATTGATATTTGGTTAAGGTTAAATTTTGGGATTATTCTGAGAAAGTTGAATTTTCGATGAATAGTGAAAATATAGTTTTTAAGTTATGGGTGTTTAATGACATCATTAAATGATGTATTAAGTATATATTCAATAAGGTCGAATTACGAATAGTAAGATAAGGTATGAGGTGTCCCAAGTGGCCAATACCATGGGAAAAAACGATGGGCAAGCCCATGGTTTTGCCAAAACCACTAGTGAGGTGTCCCTTGGCCATTAATGCCTTGTCCCTTCACTTTCCCTATAAATACCCACCCTTTACTCCTTTAGTTTTCACTCCCAACTCTCCCCCAACGAAGTTCTGGTCTCCTTACCTCCCAAGGAGTCCTCCCAAGGTGCCCCCAAGACCTCAATGTCCAAAACTTTGAGTTTCAAGAGTCACGTTTTAAGGTAAGGGATCCGACCCCTCTCTTTCTGTTAATGTAATCTCTTTTATGTCATTCCTTTTATGCTCCATGTTCTTATGTTAGAGGATGTTCTGTTATATTCCTCTTACTTGCTCTTTCATGTTTATATTATGAGAGATCCCCTCTTACTCTCATCATTTCATTTTATGAAAGTTTAAGTGATGCCGTTAGGCTGCCGAATTTTTAAGTGATTCTTTCACCCTTCTCAATTTTCAAGTTCGATTTTCATGTCAAATCTTTCAAGTTCCTTTTTATTATGTTGGGATATGATCTCTATATCTATAATACTGATATATTATGATCATATGATGAGAGACCCTCTTTGATCTGTTCAATTCATTTTTGTTGATGTTTAAGTGGCGTCGTTAGGCTGCCGAATTTTCATAAGAGAAATCAAATTTTTGTCTTCCTTCCATGTTTTTCATTTCAAATGGTATGTCCTTTAAATTGATCACCATGTCCATATATACTTCTTATTATGTCCCTCTACTGTTTTATGGGTCAATTATAATTGTTTGACCCTTGTTCCCTCTCTTTTCAAAGTTTTCTAAAACCGAGTAACATAGCCATTATGCTACAAAATTTTCGTCTCAAAATGCCTCTCTTTTCTCAAAATTATTTTATGTTATAAAGTTAATACTCAAATATTCTATTTCTATAGGGGTATTCAAATATATATAAAAATGTTCTATTTTGAATTCTGGGATTTACATACATGATACCCGCTTTCCCTTTCCGTGGGTTTAAAGTAACGTAAAGATCAGGTCTTTAAAGCAGTTTTTAAGATGTTATGATTATGAAATGAAACCCATCTATTTTATGCTATATGGGTTATTTATGAAATGTTTGATGATGATATATGTGGCTCACATGATAATAAAGGAAAATTTAAGGGTGCGCCCAGATAGCGCTCTAATGCATTGGGTAAAGACTTAATCTCTAGAGATGACCATTTTAACGACGCCTTGGTGAATAACCTTGGTAATTTTTAATGACTCCTTGGGGATGGACCTTGGTGAAATGAAACGATTGTCAATATTAAATTTTGCAGCCACATCTTCATGTTATGAAAAATTTTATTTTTATTATGATGTATCTCATGATTTATTTCTCATGCCTTAAAGTTCTTTTCATGTCCTTAGTGAAATATCTCAAGTTCACATGTAAAATGCTTCTCTTTTTTCCCTTACCGGGCCTTCTGCTCACCCTTTCTTTTGATGTATGTCCCCAGGTTATGAGTTGCAGTAATGATCCTAGGATAAACTAAAGGAGAAGCCTTTCAAGTGTTTAAGAAGAATGCTTTATGTTGTTTTTTTGTATTATGTTCCTGGTTTCCAAGACACTAAACCTTAAAGATCCTCAGTTTTGTGTAATGTAATGAAAGTTTATGTTATAAAAAGACGGGATGGTATAATATGCACCAATGAGGACCCATTACCATTATTCATGTAACAATTGTGGTGTGAATAGATCATTGTTAATGTGCATATGAATGTTTTCATTTACCATAATATCTTAAAGAGGTAAAATATTAACTATATCCATATAAAAATTTATTTAATGTTTCCTCAATTAGATTAATAGTGAATTTTTTTAAATTTATTTCATTAGGGTTGTTTATTATTGTGTCAGATTTATACATACCATTAATCCATTATAGTGAAATAATTTTTAGGTGAATGTATTTTTTATAAATATATAATTTTCAAAGGACCAATATTATGGTGGAATGTTTTATGAATTAAACTATATATTATGAATCTTTCACTTAATGTGGGTCATGGAGGTGCTGGTATTAAAATGATGTGGGGTATATTAGAATAATTTGTTTTAAAATGAAGTGAATTATTTTCTCTAACAAATAACATAAAATGGTTTTATGATTTTTTTTAAAGTTTAATTGATTCTAAATAAAATTTTATTTGTGGGAAGGTATTTGAGGAGTTATAGTTCATAAAAAATCCATGGACACAAAAGGGATTTATAGGATATCCCAAAGGAGTTTTCAAATTGGTAAAATATTTTGAACATTTTTTAAAATAAGAATACATTGGTGTATAACTATGTATGAATCGTATGGTGTAATTATTAGAAATGGCCTAAGTGATTTAAATTACAATTTTTTAGGGATTTATTTGTGAAAAGAATAGGGATATGTAATATATAATTTTAGGATGGTTTTTTGTGTTATACAAGATTAGTCAAATAATGTTTTTTTGTGAGGAAAATTAAATTTTTTAGATGATATTTTTGAGGGTTGATTCCAATAGTAGGGAGAATTATTAAATGCCATTAAAAATTATAATAAACTATATATAGTGGAATGATCATCAGTTCTTGAGATGGGTTTTCCATTAATGGTTCTGATTAGATGATAAACATAAAAGTCATCTCAATGTGTTGATAGACGATTCTAATGGGTTGATTTTGTGATCATGATATTAACATGACCTTGTTTGTTGTTGTTTTGAAGTAAAAAAATTCCAAGGAAAATATTTTGATTTTTAATATGCCAGTTGAAATCATAATGATATTGTAGTATAGATAAAGGTGAATATTATTTTTAGGTTTGGTATCCACATGGTTGGACTATAATGTATATTTTTTGATGAGACATGTAAATATGGTAGTGAATTGATAAATTTTATTGGTTTATATTTTTGAGAAAATAATTTTAGAGGATTCCAAATAATGATAAAAATAATGTAAGATAATCTATAATTTCTCATTCATTTTCTTATTCAAGGAATAAATAGAATATTATGATACAACTATTTTTTTAGAATGGAATTGGAAAATTTTGATTTTTGTATTAATTAAATGGGGTGTTAAATATATTTTTATTGATTAATTAAATATTTTAGAGTTGTAATGTTAGCTGTAAGATACATAGATTTAATTATCTTATAGTTGGTGATTAAGAAGTTTAATTATGTGGTTAAAGTAGCTATAAAATACCTAATATTATACCCAATGGTATTACAAGGAGAATACATTGAATGTATCCAACTTATTTGGCCCCTAGGTGTTCGGTGGTGTCATACTGAGAAATTTGTAGGCCACTTTGCAGAAAATGTGACTCCATCTGGTACATAGTTATATTATGTTTCTTTAATGATGTAAATGTTAACCCCCATAATTGTGTTCTATTTTATTCCCCTAAAATTAATTATTCTCTTACTATAATATTATATTTTCAGAATAATAGGACCCAAAATAATATGTGTGATCACTTAGAGGGTTGGGGGTGAAATAATGATATTTTATTTTTATATTTTATTTATTATGATAAATCCTTCACCTCTTGTTAAAGAGTTTTGAATTTTATAAAAATAAAATACTAAATAACATTCCACGAGAACATAGGTATTTAAATTGTTCACTACTCATTAAGGTTAGATTTTCCTTTTAAGGTTTAGATGTTATCAAATCAAACAAAATCAATTATAAAACAATAATTTGTTGGATGTGAAATTATTATGGTAAAATACATAGAGTTTAATATCATTTATATCTAAAAATTTCATGTTCCTTATGCACAAAAAATATAACTCAAATTTCATAACAACATTGCAAATTGTCAGCAACGGTCTCTATGTGTTATTATTATGATGAAAATATTTCATCACCCCTACTATACATGAATAATAATTCTTCTTGTATTTTTACCCACCGATATTCAATATCATATTTTTCAAATATTGTATTAAATGTATGTCCAATGCATTCAATTGGAATGTTCATTGATTTGTTTTTTCTGGAATAATCAGTTTGATGTATCTGTGTTGAATGAAATCCTGTGAACTAATAATTTAATTCTTAAAATTGAAATATTTTTTGGTCCAACTTTATATAAAACACAATCGAGTGTTAAACTGTTGACACTTGCAACTATTTGAACTCTGCCCACACAACATATTCATATAATAATTTATTAACAAAAAATGACTGATAATAAAATATAAAAAATTCA
This sequence comes from Viscum album, assembly GCA_963277665.1. Lineage (NCBI taxonomy): Eukaryota > Viridiplantae > Streptophyta > Magnoliopsida > Santalales > Viscaceae > Viscum > Viscum album. The sequence goes on from OY728158.1 coordinate 576,910,335, forward strand.
TACCTAGTATTTCTATGAAATATATCATACAAAATCATAAACCATATATATCTAAACTTCATCAACACTTCATGAAACTCATTCGTAGATCAATAGTTCCATTCACGGTTTCATATTCTATGAAATTCCATTTAAATGGGTTGTCCTATGAGATAAATTTTGGGAACCAAATTTCTAATTACCACTTAATAGAAACATGGATTTTTAATATCATTCACAATTGGTAATTCCTAGATGTTTGTCAAAACATATATAACATTTATTGATATTTTACAAAAAAAAAACAATCATAATATTCTTCAAATTTCCATAACATCAATGTTAATGTTATTTTTTATTATTATTTGCACATAACAAGAACAATTATATTCCATAATTAATTTATTAAGATTAAATGATCATCATGACATAAACACTTTTATATCATTATTAATGCACCATAATTAATTTTTAATCATAAAAATATTATACCATGTAACTGTATGAAAAAATAGTGTAACAACTCTTTTATTCACTAAGAATTTGTTTCGTAATCATTTATAGCTTCATAAGACAACTATTAGAAACATAATTCATTCATTTCATACTTCTAAGGACTTTAATGATAAAATTTCAATTCATACATTTTTATATAGAAACGTTTTTCAAATTAATTCTAGAAATGGATAACAGTTCATTCGATATACCTTTAAAAAATGGACTTATTACTATTTAATTTAATTTGAAACAATTATATAGAAACATACATATAAACTTCAATAAAGTTTGATTTTATTGAAAACAAATATATAAAAATGAACATAATATTCATTGAATTTCATTTTTGTATAAAAAAATAATATCTCCCCCTTTCTGATTAAGAGACATTCTACCCTACCAACATTTATAAGTAAAATGAAATATTAATGTTCTAAAAAAATTGGAATCATTATAAATCATAATAAAATTTATATTCATCTAACATTTATATTATGGAAATAAATCAACATTTGTAGATACACATTCAACATAATTTGTTTTGAATAACTTCAAACCAAAACCATTCATCTAATAGATAGGGTTAATAAATCTTTGGATATTATTTTAGGATTAATTATATCTTCATTAGATCACCATCATTGGAATTATTAACAAATAAATTAGATTTAGGTTATAAACTATGTTAGTGATATGATCATTGATAAAAAAATAAAATAACTCCAACCACCATTTAATAAAACAAATATCATTACAACAATTTACATCTTTCTCAAAACACTTCTAGAAGTAGGTCCCAACAATATGTCCCTTTGTTTTTGTAAACTACAGAATATAAATCTCGAAAACATTGTTCCTCATGGAATTGATCATTTAACAAACAATTCCAATAAAACATGATTGAATTAATTATTGGAAACAATAATCATTGTAAAACAGTGACATGAAGTCCATAAGTAGTGACTAAAGAATATTGTTTACATATGAACTCAAAAAAACTTTCCCAAAAAAACGTCCTTTTAAAACCTTTTTTAAAAAGTATAATGTGTCCATCATTAACTTTATCAAATTTTTTGAAATTTTCACTCTTTATGAAATAATATATTACAAATTTTATGAACGCTAAAAAATTTACATATTCCTTGAAAGGTTACACATTTTAAGAGTACAAATCCATATGGATTGACCCATTGTGAGTTACTCAAGGATTAGGTTCTCAGAAAATGTTCTGAGGTATTTAGAAGCTAAAATTTGTAAGTAGGATAAGTTCACTATGTGTAAATTTATGTGACGTGAATGTGGGTTCCATGACATGTAATGAATTGGAGTTTAAAAAATAACAAGGTGACCCATTTTTTTAGTGGAAACTGAATCTTGAGAATTATGATATGTGAAAGGGGATTATAGATCATATGAATCCCTGATTTGGTATGTTTTAAACATTTTTAGTATCTCATGTTTCTCAAATCCTGTGGATGTGGAACCTCTATTTCTATTATTGGTGACCTGTCAACACCTATTCATATTTTTGGGGATTCCTTTCTCATGGATTGATCTCTCTCTCCACTCCTTTTGTATGTAGAGATCCATATTCAAGCAAAGGTACATTAGACCTCCCTTATTTTGGTTTCATTAATACATTTCCACCTCTTTTACATTTCCATGTTATATAATTTGATATCCATGTCTCTAATGGGGATTTTTGGTTGTTGTTTAGCACTATTATAGAGAGGCAACCTCAGGTGGATGCGGTTCATGTGGGAGAGTTGATTGGGATCTCTAACATTGGTCCATTTTAGCCCGATGAATATTGACCCCATTTTGAGGTAACATATTTTTTGCTTCTATACTATTTATATGGTATCAAAAATTGATAATGATATATCCCCCTGGATTCCCATTAAATTATCATAATAATTTTTTGAACCGGAGTAAATAATCTGTATCAATTGAATGTTGATGATATTGGTGTTCCTTGATAATGCATTTTCTCTTGATCTTCTTGATAGTTTGGTACCTATGATTTAATGGTTATATGTGTATTACCATGTGGAAATGGTAACGAAAATAATGTCAGAATTTATTTTAATTTAATTGACTAAAATATTAAATATGCTTGTTTAATGTATCCATTGTGTTTAATATCAATGCTGTACACCTTTTTAAATGATTGGACATTTAATGTGATAATTTAATTGAATAAAGATGGGAAGCATGTGAATTATTGTTGATACATGAATTAAATTCATGATAAATTTATTATATAATTAATTGTGATAGATTATGCTAGATTGAAACTTATATATCCCATTCTTGGAACTTGTGAATAATGAGTCGGTTTATTTGATATGGTATAAGAATTGATTATGTGATAAAAGATAACTCTTTTGTAGGGATTGAGTTCCCCACTAGCTTGTGAGAGAAGATTACCTTGTGTTTTGGATTTATGAGGGCTCATTTTGTGTAAAGGATGAATACCTTTATTTGAGACTATGAGCCTAGTTGATATGTTTGGTTAACACTTTTTATGATCTGATCAGTATATGAGCCTTGTGATGTGGGAATGGGAGGCCCGTATGTGAGTTGAGCCTTAGATGTCAATTTATGGAAGGATATTTCGGTATGTAGGGAAGGGAGGCATGGATGTTGTGATAGAAGTTAACACATATGGTGGAAGGATGCATTATTATGTGCATGTGGGTGTCAGGGAGGATACTGAAGTTGAGAGATTGGTTTTAAGTTTGGATTACCCATTTATATGAAATAAGAATGCTTGTTTGAATCTATTGTTTGACTGTCATCCACATTGTTTTTTTATCATCTTTCCTTTCCCCATTTATTAAGGAAGATGGATGTTCCTACTTTTCTACCTTGTGTGGTATCTCATGATGTTTTCCTATAGCACCTAGTAATATGGAATGTATTTTTATAATAAATGAATAAATTTTTATCCCATAGGGTTGGAGCTTGTGAGGATGCAATAATGAGGTTATAATTTTATGAATCCTTGGACTGAACATGCTTATGCCTGGAGGTCGTGGAACATCCCTATGATGATAATATAATGAAATTTGTAAAATTATAATGGTTAATTAATGCTTAATAAATTAATTCATGTAAATTGAAACTGATGAATATGAATAAATTAATTTTATGTAGCTTAAAAAATAGTTTTGTGCTCAAAGGATATGTGGTCATAATAGTGGTATCTAGTAGTTTGAGAGACGTTAGCTAATGTTGAGTCTGAGACTAGGTAATTCCCATAGTGTGGTTGTGAGGTATATTATATCATGAGTATTTTTTTTTAATATGAAACTACACCCTATCAGTAATGGGTGCTAACACCCCGATGATTATAAGACCTAATTGGGGGGGGGGTGTTTTCCCTAATATCCAGATCGGAGGATGGATGGATAACTACCCCCTTTGGCCACACTATATTCTATTGGTTGATATTTGTGTTTGTATGCACAAAGATTAGTTTTCTTCTTATATCGATGTCGAAGGTTATAATTTCTTATGCATATTTCAAACACTATTATTCTGGATATAGTTTCCATAGAACTACAATAGGTGTAACACATTTAGAAAGTGATTGCTTGAAGATCCTTACTCATTGAATGGGTTGTGATGGCTTGTGGTATAATACATGATATATTATACATGTTATGTAGTCTGTAATGGATCTCAAAAACATCATGGTAATATCATTATGTGGATGTGTTGGTGTGTTTCACGAGGTTCATGTTGTCTTGCTTCACCCAGGTGTCTATGGGATAACATTTTTGGAGAGAAATTATTAGGATGTGAGACATTGGGGAATAGTGTAAAACTAGTAGGGATGTGGTAGCTTAGTACCCATAATATTCAATATTATATTATATTCTCTTGTATGTGATATTGTTTGAGATTTTCCATGGTGAGGACGAAAAGAGAGAATATATTTTTAGGTTGCGAGTTATGTCACTTGTTCGTGACTGTGCATTAGTTGGATTTATTTAACATTGGCATGAGAGGATCCATGGAGCATTTTAATAAGTATATTGTTTTACTCAATCAATGTCTATATAAAATGTTATTCTGGTCATTCTCAGAATTTTGCAGATATTTCTACTTACTACCAGCTTGTGTTTTGATAGGATTTTTTTGGTATTCAGGTCCACTATCATCATTACCTTTCTTTTTGGTACTTGTAGTTTTCCTTTTATTTGTAGTAGTTATTGAGTGACATTTAAAATATTCACTTGGGATTCCATTTATGTTTTATTTTAATGAGTTTCCTAGTTTCTGTTATATAAATAAATAAATATATATATATATCTTTCATGTGTTTTCTTAGAGGGTAATGCCTCCAATATATCTATTTTTTATACCCTCTATTCTAGTCACCAACATGAGGACTACTGGAGGTGACACTCAGGTGTTACTATCTCTCTTCTCCCATTTCTGGCTAAATATGTGTAAAATTTGGGGGAGGCTGTCATGATAGAATGATATCAGTTTTTCGGTTGAGTTATAGGATGTAGTTTCTAGTTAGGCACATGTGATGTTTGGTGTTATGGTATGGAAATTGTGTCATATGGGTTTATCATGCACTGTAAACATGGGAAACTAGCTAAGAAATAGTTATTTATACCCCATGTGATTTAATGTGTGGACCCTTAATCAAACAATGGTTATGAAAGGAGATGATTCTGGTTATATGGTAGAGTCATTGGAAAGGATCACACATTTTTTTTGTACATGTGTTTTAAAAGATAAAACATGTGGTAAGTTGTCCTAAAATGAATATAGGAAAAAAATTAATAAATCATAAATTATTATATATTAAAGGATTAATAACCCTAATTGATTTTTCATTTGTAGGTATGTCTCTAGGTGGATGTTCTCATCAGGTTTTAACATAAGACATTCATTATGGTGCTCCTAAAAATTTCCATAGAGTAGAGGTTGACGAAAACAACACTTAGAGGAGGATACTCAAAGAATTTCAGTATAAGAGCCTATTGTGGAATGAGGGCACTATTTTAGATAAATTCATGAATGAATGGTCAGAGGTTTTCAAGATATCAATCATATTGTTCATTTCTTGGAAGAAGCACTTGGTTTTGTTAGATGGGATGATGCTACATGGGGTAGAGAGGGAGTGGTGGTCTTATTCCTCAGAGACCGCTTTGCGTCTGCAGTCTCATGGGAGGAGTTTTGAGACATGTTCAAATATGAGTTTTTTATTTGATGTTAAATGTGGCTAGTCACAAGGATTATCTTAGCCTTTGATGGTGGAGATCTAGTGTGTGAGAGTTTGGGATATATTTTAGGAACCTTCAAGATATGACTTAGACATGTTGGTATATAAGGATTTCGGGGTGAGGAAATTTGATAAAACCTTGTGTCCAGAGATCTAATTATAGGTCTCACCTTTTATCATAATGATGTATCTCGAGGTTTGTGAGAGAGAATAGGTTATTGAGAGGATGTCATCCATAACTATATTGTCAAGAGATTCAAGTCTTCAGGATTCCTCAGGAAGTATAGATATCGTCAAGGGTTACTATTTTTTAGGATAAAGGAGCTTTTCATCATCCTAGGGTAGGTCCCATCCCTCAACACCTCATTTATCCTAGGGTGGTTTATCTCAGACTAGTTACAAGGAATAAGGCACATGTTCGTCATGTAAAAACTGAGGCCATAAATAGAGGGAGTTCCAGAACATGTTGAGAGGTTAGCGTGCACCTATTTTCTGCTTTAGGCTCCTCCACTTAGGCCATTATAGTAGAGGCAACAATAACAAGCTACTATAATTTGGGATTAGTAGAAAGTATATGTGGTAGGAAGAAGAGATACCTAGGATACTCCTCATCCGATGTGAGTGAAGCACAACTATTGAGGTGGTCATCTGAATGGTCAGTGTGTTTGTGTATCATGTTGTGGTTAGCTTAATACTTTAGAGTTCCCAGTTTTAAGAAATTCAGACATCATTCAAGGTACCCTTTTATTTTTTTTCTACATGGGTACATTCCTTGTTTGATTCAGGAGTAACACACTCCTTCATAGCACCTGTAATTTCCCATTCATTTGGACATCAGGTAGGGAGACATTCAGTTTCCTTAGTGTTTACTATGCTTGTTTGAGGTCAAAATGACTTGTATGATACATTTAGAGAATATGAGCTATTTATGGGGAACATAATATCTAAGGGTGATGTCATATGATTACAGATACAACCATATGACATCTTCCTTGGGATGGATTGGTTATATTCGTTATAAGACATCATAGATTTCTTCATGAAGAAGGTTTTTTTCTTCGATATTGATAGAGAGACAATAATGTCTATTGGAAAGAAAGTCCCTTGGATAGGGCATAGTTGTGTTCTATCCTTGTAATAAATCATGTCTATGATGATGGTTAGTTCATCATAAGTTCAACAATATACATTTTCTAGGGTCATTGAAGAGTTCCTTAATGTCTTTCTAGAGGGGGTTATAGAATTAACCTTTCGGTGATAGATCGAGTTCGGGATCAAACTACATTCGGGTGTTTCTACTGTCTTGATGTATCCATATACGAATTTTCCATACATGTTGAGTGATCTGTGTATATATATCAATGGTCTTCTGTAGTGTATTTTTGGTTGGATGATTATGTCACTAAGAGATGCAGCATATTTCATTATAGAATGATGTTGGTAGGTTGTATTTTTGTATCGATTACCATCTCTTGAACCAGGTGACAATAAAGAACCACTATCCTTTTCCATTTATTGGTGATTTATTCGATAAACTAAAGGTATAATTTTTGTTCTTGAAGATAAATATTTGGCAATAAAATCATCAGATTCATTTAAATGATGATGATATCCTGAAGACTACTTTCTATTTTCATCATAGGAATTATGAATTTTTTTGTGATTTAATTTGGGGCGATGAATGCTCTGGTCATGTTCATGGGTCAAATGAACACTGTGTTCCCTAAATTCATGGATAAGTTCATGGTGGTTATCATTGATGACATTCAAGTGTACTCTATGTTGGGGGATGAGAATTCGGATCATCTAAGTGCTGTTTTGGGGGTTCTTTGTTGTGATCATATATATGGGAAGATTTTGAAGTGTGAGTTTGGGGATCGAGAAGTATATTTCATGGGAAATGTTGTATCCTTTCACTGAGTTGATGTGGATAAATTGATGATAGAAGTAGTTGGGTATTGTGCATCCCCCAATTATATAGAATAGTTGAAAAGATTCCTTGGTATTATAGGAAATTTCAAGTTTTTTAGCTTATTTCTCTCTGGTTGTGACTCCTATAACAATGATTACTAGGAAGGATTAGGTGTTCTTATGGACTGATCAGTTTCAGATATATTTTGATTATATAAAGGAGAGGATGTTCAGTGCTCCAGTTATTTGTCTTACAACATAAGGAGTTTAGTTTGAGGTTTTCTGATTCTTCACATCTTGGGTTGGGATGTGTTATGATGTAAAAGATATGAGTCATTTCCTATGGGTCTAGGTAGTTACATCCCCACGAGCATAACTATATCACCGAAGATCTTGTGCTGGAATTGGTTTCATTTTTCATGAATTGGTATAGACATTAACTCATCATTGAGGGTTTTTTGGTCTTCACCAATTATAAGATCCTAGGTTTTGTTTCCTCCTGATGTGATTTGAATTTATGTCAGTGTTAGTGGATGGATTTCTAATTAGATTACGACTTTGAGATTTTGAATACACATGGAAAAGTGAATTTCTTGGCCAATGCGTAGAGAAGGAAGTCGTGTGGTGATGTTGTGTGTAAATCTGGTGATTCCTGGATAGTAATGAAAGAACAGTCAACATTGTATCTAGATATGGGAGATGATGGGGGTAGAAGTTGTTTTTTTTCAGATGATGATGTATCCATATCCAATGCACGAGGTAGAGGAGTCCCTATTGGGGGATCTTGTGGTGGGGGTCTTGAGAGATGGAGTTATTTTTTAGATATTCCCCCATTGGTTGGTCTAAAGATAAAAAATACTGAGTGTTATTTCCGGGAAGAATTTTCTTTCCTTTGGATATATGTGAGATGGTTCTTATAGAGTTCCATTGTTCTCATTTGGCAGCACATACTGTCATGAAAAAGATATAATGAGCTTTAGAGGTCATTATTGGTGGCCTGTACAGAAGTGTGTAGTTGTTGGGTTTTTGTATTGATGTTTAGACTTCCAAAAGGTTAAGTCAAAGAACCACATTCCTGGTGGTTTTCTCTATCCATTGGATGATATTTAATGGTGGTGGGAGGACATAATGATGGAATTTTTTTATCGATGTACCTATTTCTCAAAGAGGATATGAATCTATTTGGGTGTTGTTGTTGGATAATTTGACAAAATAAACCCTATTTATAGAGATCATGGAGTCTTTCTCATTGGAGGTTTTGTCGAGGCAGTATCTGGAGGAGGTGTTCAGGTTCCACAGTGTCCCAAGGATAATCATTTCTCATCAAGATCCATATTTTACATCTAGATTGAGGAGAGATCTACCATATTATTTTGGTTTAAAAATATACATTAGCACTTTAATTCATACATAGAAGGGAGATAAAGTAGAGAGAACCATCCAAAATCTTGAATACATGTTGCACTATTTTGTTCTATATTTTTTAGGTTTGTGGATACAAAACCATCCCTTGGTAGAATTTACTTACAACAATAGTTTCTCTCCATCATCAGTTTTGTTCCATTTGAAGCCTTGTATGGATGACCTTTTTGTTATCTATTGTGCTGGATTGGGGTAAAAGAGACAAAAAATTTCATATCGAAATTGGTACAGAATACAACAAAGATGGTTTAGGAGATTCCCAAGATGATGAAAGAAGCATAGGATCATCTTATATCTTATTTCTATCATAGATAGAAACATTTATTGTTTGATATTGGGAATCATGTGTTTCTGAAGGCGACTTCCCATCAAGGGAACTGATGGTTTTGTCATGGGATTTATATTTCTCCCCTGGTTATTGGGCATTTTGAGATATTATATAATGTTGGAGCCATTCTATATTTGATAGTTCTTCCCCATAGATGAGATAGATAAAAGATGTTTTTTATGTGTCAAAGATCTATCTTTTTATTCATGATGACTCTCATATCATCAATTGGGGAATGATTAATGTTGATGATGATGTGACCTTCACGGAGTTGTCTATAGAGATTCAGGGCCACCAAGAGAAGTTTTTTTATTGGTTTGCTATCCACATGGTTCAGGTTTTGTTGTATCACGATTGTATGGAGGATATTACAACCGAATGTGAGTCGTAGTGACATGCTCGGAATGTCATGATATTTGATGATTATCTATTATCACATAATATTGATATTGTTTCAGTGGTGAACTATATTTTTATTTGAGAAGGATTTTACTTGTTTCCTATTGTTTCTTACTCTATATTAGGAGGTATCTCCCCTAGGAAAGTGGTGAGGAGTTTTTTTTTTGTTTTTTGCGTAGTTTCACATTATTCCCTTGTTGAGGTGTTTGATCTCCTATTGTGGTAAGATCAAAGAGAGGTATCTCACATGGTTTATGTTCGGAAGGCCGGTTTAGGAATCATCTATGGGTCATTTTGGATTATCGAGGGTGAGAATGATTTGATAGGTATCCAATGTGAGGGATCTAATCCCCATGGATCATCCCTTGGAATGTTATCAATAAATTTCTTTCTCAGAAGAGGATCAGAGGAAGTCTGATGGGATTCAACTACTAAAGGATAGAAGTAGAGTTATTTCAGACTGTGTATTGTTACACCAAGTGAATTTGGGTTTCATGATATGTAATGAATCTGGGATTTAAAAAATATAATGTTGTGACATTTTTTGGCTAGAACCAAACCCTAAGGATTACACTATGTTGAAAGGGAGTACACATTGTGTAAATCCCTAACACTGTATGATCTAATATTTTTTAGTCAATTGAGTTTGTAAAACCATGATGTTACAGAACCTCTCCCATAATTCCCGATTCCCCAAAACCCTCAATATTTGACTTTTTTTGTAATTTCTTTACATGGATGGATCTCTAGTTTTCATTTAAAGATCTATAGGGATCTTTCTTTGATCCATGGTATGTTATACCTCCGTTATTGTAGTTTCTTATATCCTTTTCCTCTCAAATATAATTTAAACATGATAGAACTTGATCTTAATGTTTCTAATGGTGTTTTGTTGGGTTATTGTTGGTACAGTGGTGTTGCAATATCCTTGGGTGGATGAATTTCTTGCAGGAGAGATAATCAGTATATGAAAAATTGTTCTGTTTATTTGTTGTAATGAATTTAGACACCCTTTTGTGGTTGGCTATTCATTAATTCTCTTTAATTTATGTGATGTAAACAATTAACCATGATTTACCCCGTTTGATGCTAATGAAAATAGCATAAATATTATTTTAATAGGAATACAGAATTAGTATCGATCACAGAGCGATGTTGATGTTCAACCATGATAATGATTTTCCTCTTGATTTACTAGATAGTGTGTTATATATGTTGTACATGTTATTCCTAGATTATCATGTGGTATTGGTTAAGAATTTAAATATGGAATTAATTTCTAATTGATTGGAAAAAATATTAAAGATTCATGTTTAATTAATCTGTTGAATTGCAATGTTATTTTTTAATGAATGTTTAAATGATTTAACCTTTCATGTGATTATATAATTGAAGAAAGATGTGATGATTCTATATGGATTTTGATAATTTAATTTAAGGCATGTTGAAATAAATGTTTTATCAATTTTGATATCTTTTCATTGTTTGATTCATAGGTTTTCCAAATTTGGAACCTGTAAATAACGAATTAGTTATTTCAAAGTGGAATAATTATTGGTTGTGTGATAAAATATAATTCCTTTGTAGGTCATGAGTTTTCTAATTTCTTTTAAAGGCCAAGTGCCTTATTCTTTAGAGCCATGAGGACTCACTATGTGTGAAGGATGAATGACTCTTTTTAGGAAAAAGAGTGATGTTTCTATGTTTATTTCATGTTTTGTGATGTTATATAGATACTAGCCTTGTGATGTGGGGTGGGGAGGCCTAGATATGATGTGACCCTATGATGGATGATCCTGGTTGGATATTCTATTATGTGAGGATTGGAGGCCCAGATTTTGTGGCTACAGTTGAATCATGTGGAGGTGGGATGCATTAGGATGTGAATGTGTGTATCGGGGAGGACACCAGAGATGATTGATTTGGTTGAAGCTTGGATGACCCATTGATATGAAATTGGGATTATTGTTTGAATCTGTTTTCTAACTGATGGTCATGTTGTTTTTTTATTTTCATTCCTTTCACTAGTACTTGTGGGAGATGAATGTTCATGGTTGTATACCTTTTTTGGTATCTCATTATTTTTTCCTAGTGTAACTGTTAATTTAGAAAATAATGTTTTTAACAAATGATTAAATTTATAACCCATGGGGTTTTATATTGTTGGGGTGTAATGTTGTGGTATTAATTTTAAGATTTTGTGGACTTATTTTTCTTATTCCTAGAGTTAATGTACGCTTTTTTATACTAAAGTAATGAAATGTGGAAAATTTTAATGGTTAATGAATTAATTAATATAATGTGATACTGATCAAAATAAATAACTAATTTTATTTATCTATTTAAATGGTTGTGTGATTATAGGATATATAGTCTTAGTAGTAGCAACTAAGAGTCTGAGATATTTTAGATTTAGTTGATTTTTATTATAGGTTATGCAAAATGTGTGGTTGGGAGCTATATTATATCATGTACATTTTCTATATAATAATCCATCAATTCAGTAATGTTAGCTAACAAATCAAAGATTCATAGCCCTAGGGGATGGGGGTGTATTTTCCCCATCATATCAACAAGAATATGGATGGATGACTACCCTCTTATCCCATGTATCTTTTCATGGAAGTTACTTGTGCTGGAATGAATTAGAGATTGTTTTTCTTATATATTTATGTAGAGGTATATAAGGGTTTTTTGTTATTTCATACAAAAATATTCCTGATGTTGTTTTCTAAGGACCACTATAGATATAATGTGTATATGCAATGATGGATTGATGATCCTTACTTGGTGTACAAGATGTGATAGATTATTTTATAATACCTGAAGTATGATACATGTTATATGGGATTTCATGGATCTCAAAGACATCATGGTAACTTGTTTACATGGATTTGGTTGCATGTTTCACAAATTTCACATTGTGGATCTTTGCCTAGGTGTCTGGGACTAGAATTTTTGGACAGAAATTCATTAGATGTGAGAGGTTTGGGATGAGTGGAAAACTAGTGGAGAAGAGGTAATAGGGTTCCTTTGATATTATTTTCTAAACTATATTGAGTTAGATGGGATATTTGGTGAGAGTATCCATGTTGAGGATGGTAATATAGCATACCTATTTAGGTGAAGAGTTGGTTTCATTTGTTGTTCACAAATCTTTTTTCATGATTTCATTATTTTTTCATGAGATGATATAGTGAGGATCCTACTATGTATACCAATATACTCACCCTACGTATATTGGATTTTATTTTTCATTTCGAGTAATTTGGATATTTGGTTGGTTATTACTAGCATTGAGTTTAGCAGGAGCTATTTGGGATTTGATGTCTCTCCATCATTACCTTTTCTATTTGTACTTACGGTTTCCTTCCGGTTTTAGTATTCATTTAGTGTCATAAAATATGTTCACTTGAGTATTATTTTATTTTTTATTTATAGGAGTTGTTTGGTGAGTAATTTATCTCTCTCTTTCACATGTGTTCTCTTAGATTGTAATGCCTCTCATTTGTGTGTTTTCTATAACCATGAAACAATTCTAGAACCAAGTGATTACTAGAAGAGGGACTCAGGTGTTAATATATCTCTTATACCATTTTTACCTAGGAGGGTACTCATTATGGGGAGGGGATCATGACACACACATTCCCATTGATAGATTTATTTTACAACTTTTCTCCCAAAAAACACAATAAAAATAAAATATCATAGAGTTGATATTTATAACATACTTTATCCTTGATGAGAGGTATGTTGAATAACAATGATCGATCTCACTGTATTGAATGTGTACTTCATTGATTTTTAAGAAATTATGTTTGAAATTTTATCCATTATAGGAATACCTGTAACATTAGTGCGTTATTCTCTACATGCTCTTTGACAAAGAAATATTTTATATCAATGTGGCGGGAAAAAAATATTAAAATATTTTTTTATAAGGTTTTATAGAGAATTGATTGTAACAACCTAACAGATGTGGAAAATACATATTAAAAAATATGTATTCCAACTTTATCTTCATCCATATTATATGTGGTGTATATTGTGAAACAAACATTCTCATATTCTATTTTATGGAGAGTTATTGATTTTCATTTGTTCACATGAAAATATAATTTTTTTGACAAAAAAACTCCATGAGATTTTCATTTTCTTTTATAAAAACTTTCTATACAATATGTATATATATTGAGAAACAAATAATTATTTTCGATGTGTTTTTAGTATAATAATAAATCAATTGTTCCTTTGATAAATATGAGATTTTTTTTTCAACCTTGAGATGTGATTCTTTTAGAACACTTTGATACCTAGAAAAAACTATAATAGAATAAAAAATATCTTACCCAAAATATGTAAGAAATAATAATCCAAAATCCAATATTCTATACTCTTTATAAAATATAACATTCCCTTCTAATGTTTTTGAAACACTTGAACCCACAAGGATTTTTGTATATACTTGATTTGAGTCATCTATTTTAAACATCCTAATAATATCCTCAATATATATCAGGTGATTGATAAATAAATATCTTCTTTTATGAAATTTCTATAGAGAAAAAGTATTTAATTTATCATAGAATTGATATTTCATTATGATTATTCATTTTCTCTGTAAAATATTCATAAGTTTCTTCATTATTCCCCAGAAATATGATATCATCAACATAAACAACCACAATTAGGGGGACCAATTTATTTTAATTTATATATAAGTATTTATAATAAATTCCTTTTATGAAGATAAAATCACATAAGAAATTTTTCAATTTGGAATACCAGTTTTTTAAAGAAGGATTCAATACATGTAAATTATTTTCTAAATAGTTTATAACACATTCATCTTTTCCTGCTATGAGGATTTGTAGTTGTTTAATATAAACATCATCATAAACTGCTCCAATATATATATATATAACATGAAATCCATATGGGAAATTTTATATATTCATCACGAAATATAATAATGAAATATTATGATAGTTTATAATTTTTTCGGCGTAAGAAATGTTTTATAAAAATAAATTCAATAAATTTGGGAGAAAATTTTATAAGATTCATGCCTAATTTCTTATAACGTCACCTTTTTTATTTAAATTATTTCAAAACACACAATTTGATCTAATCAAAACTATATTATTTTTTAGGTAACATGTTCCGAAATATTTTTCTTTTAAATATAATCTATAAATTCATATATAGTGTCAGTCCTCTCTTGATACTCCATAGTTTCTTAAATATTGTTTGACTCAAACTATGGATACGAAGATTCATTTCAAATAAACATGGATGTTCGTATAGTTTTTAAAATATGACATTAATCTTCTATTATGTCACATATATTCATATATATCCTCAAAAAGGATGAGATGAATGTCATATTCCCTTATTAAATGAGACAAAAAATTCAAAATATTTTCTGTGAGTGGGTTAAAAACTATTACAATCATTAAGTACTCATCCATTCGATTTTACAACAGTCACCTTATCTTAGGTTAGGAATACATAAGTACTATTTTTTGAAACATTATTTGTATAATATTTAATAACACAAACATATACTAAATAAATCATATTTCTTGTTTCCTTATTATAACACCAATATCCACTACATTATGTTGATAAACAAAAAATATTCTATCAACACCTATCCAATAAAACATCCAATGATTTTCACCATATAATTTATTATAATAACATTTCTATCAAAGAACCATCACTTCTTGAAAATTGATATGTATTTTTAAAACATATCATATTGATTTATATATGATTTTTTATAGAAAAATATAATTTGAACACAAAATACTGTTCTGATAAATGTATTAAAAATAATAGGAAGTAACATGTTTAGTAAACCTTTTGGATCCATATCTACCAAACTTCCATTAATTATTTTAGTAACAGAATTACTCTAGGGTGTAAATAATGAACTAAACAGAGGATGAATTCCATTGTTTTCATTAAAATATAAAACCTTCAAAAAAATATATTCTCCACCATTATCTGTTAGAATTTTCTTTAAAAAATAACAAATCTATTTTTCTCTATGTATCCTAAAAATCTTAAAACTTTTTAGAGAATATTATTTGTGTTTCAAAAATATAATATATGAATTTATATTATATTCATTAATGAAATAAATAGTGTAATTATCTCAATTTATTAATTTTTTTTTCTCTTGGGCCCTAAATGTTTCGAATATATCATGTTCATGGGAAGAGTTGAATATCTCTCAAATTTCTTAAATATTAAGTTTTAAATATTTTATATTTGGAAAATAGTGAAAAAATGATATATTATTCATTTCATAAAAATAATATCAACATTACATTCAGTATTTATTATATTTCTCATATTCCTATGAATAATGTGAATCATCCTATTATGGAATGACATATTATGATCGTTCATGTTCAGATATCATTATGTATTTGAATCACCAACTTGAAACAACATTACCATTATTCATTATCAACTATAAAAACATTCTTAACTTATATACTTTTATTAACAATATATTTTTTTGAAAATAACATTTGAATATAAAAAAAGATTCAAAAAACATGATAAGTTGTGTTTTATACATTAAAAAACAAGGCTTGTTTGTAATTTTATTTTTCAACCATAGTGATAAAAAATTATACACAATTGAATTTGAGTGGATAACAATTTATTTTTGAGTAGCAACCCTTATCCAAAATCTAGGGTTGTTCTATTTTGTAACTCTGAGAATAGTTTCACCAATGACTATGTTTTCATGACTTTTTATTTTTCCTCACAATGATATTGATAATTTTTTAACAAAACATTGTTTTTTGGTCTCATCAAAATATATCCTTTTTTATGATGAATTTTATGTTCATTTCATTCAAAAGTAGTTCCCATGGGTTGGAATTGATTTTCACTTTTCAGATTCAGTTTATCAGGTACTTCATTTTGAGTGGGTTGACTCCCCCTAACAAATTTACCTCAGAATTAATCATGATTCACTGTTATATTAAAGAATAAATCTTGATATATATGATTTATTCCCATATACTCCACAATTCGAAATAGTGACCAAAGAAATAATTTATTCTTATATAACTTGAAAACAATTTGGAGATGTGTATCAAATTTTTATACAATTTATTACATTTTTCTTTAGTATTTTGTTGGAAATTTTTTTATTCCTATAGTGATTTTCTCATTCAGTGTATATTTTCCCATCCTTGATTGAATCAATTGTATTATCAGCTATTGGTTAAGACTTTATAACCTTATTAAATTTAATTTTTCGACTCTTTCTATTTCCTCTATGAATATAGTTTTATAAAATTCATTTGTCCTTATAATTTTAATTAACATTATCAAAAATTAAGGATTTATATTTTAGTACTTATTATATTTATACTTCTCTAAAATTTCCCAAAATTCTATATCTGAGTTTTAGAAATTTTTAATTTTGTACTTTGTTTTAACTTTATTTTTGTAGCAAGTTTTAACTCTTCATCCTCCAACATAATATTTTAATCTGTAGGTATGATTGGATTATATTTTATTTAAAGATAAATATTCATATTTACAATCACATTTAGAAACATGAATTTCACCTAAATATATGATTTTGTATTATTTACTAAAATATTTCCAATTTTCAATATTATGTTCACCCATTAATATCTTTATTTGTTCATAATAAATTATTTCATATCACATTTCATCATAAATAATATTTTAGTGCCTTATTATTATGAACTTCTACTTTTTTCAATGGTGAATTATTTATCATTCACTTTCTTAATAAGATGTGCTTCAGTATATTCATCACTGCCATTTTAAGCTTTTTGTTGAATAAAATTATCTTTATTACACTTAGAAATATATTTTCTCCTATTATATTTATATAGCATCTTATCCATTCCCCTATTATGTTACTTATATTTAAATTAATTCATGATAAAGTATATTCTTTAATTTCTATCATAATCATAACTTACATTATTTTTTTTCAGGAATATTCTTTGAAAATTTCCCAATAACTCTATAACCAAAACATTACAGTGGTAATATCCCATTGTAATTTACTATGAATCTATTCACCTTTTTAGAAAACAAATACTTAAACTCAAAATGGTTTTTACAAATATCAACTTTAGTATCAGATTAAAAAACATCAAAATCCTTATGAACTTCCTTTTATTTTCCATCCATAAAAGGATTGAATTATATTTCACATTCATCATTTTCTTTATTCATGATAAAAATTTCACTTATCCTTTCATAACTAATGAGGGTGAAATATAGATATTTTAGATATAGACATTCAGGCTCTCTGTAATTCTATGATGATAATATCTCACCAAATTCAGTAGGAAGAATTCATGTGATCAATTAAATAACGGTTGAATGTTTTAACTTATCACCAATAAATTTTTTGGTTCTCACAATTTCAATATACCTTCTAAAAAAATAAATAATATATTCACAGTCACCCATATTTACATCATAATAATCCTTTTTAGATATTTGTAACTATTCATCTATTACAATTTTATTTTCTTCATAGATGTTTTCCAAATTTTCATTGATTCATTTATCCATACGAGATGATTCTACTATGACAAACTGTCTTTCATTATAATGATAGTGTAAAAAATATATTTCTTACCCATCATTTTAAAAATTTATAATATCACCACCTTTTATGGGAACACCTTGAAAAACATGTGGGGAACCATCTATTAAAATATTGATAACTTCATAACCAGCGGACATGATATAAGGAAGAATTTTATCATTCCATGTGTGATTGTTTATTTCCTCAAAATATACAATACAATTATTTCTCATTGAATTTTGACCATATATAGGAACTGATGCATTTCATAAATTAGGAAATAGTTAACAAAGGAATTATTCTACCTGATACCATTTTAATTAACCTAACGAGATATATGTGAACAATAAGAGTATGCGGGGTGAATTAGTTATCTTTTATTTTTATATTATATTTCTTATAAATATAATTAACATCATGTTAATGAGTAATGTAATTAGTGAAAAAATAATTGAATAACATTCCAAAAGAACATAATAATTTACATGTTTCATGACTTAGTAAGAGTAAAATATCCCTAGAAAGGTTTTGAAATAGTTTAGTTCAACATGATACATTAAAAAATCCTTTTTATAGGGTAACAAAAATAAGGGAATATTCATGCACTTGTTTCACTATGATCAGAAGAACAATTCATATGTTATTCGAAAATATAAAAGATGTAATATTGAATATTTTAAAATATTAGGAACATTAAAAAATAATCTTTGAATGTTGTCTCTATGCTTGTTTTATGTCTTCACTTCTTATCTTCGTAAAATAATAACCACTCACAATCATACACATCTCTATGTAACATCTTATTCCAGGACATCTATATAAAATATCCATATAATGGGTTCCTCTAGAAAGCCCATATTATTGTTCCATCTAGAAAAATTAATTGAATTCCATTATTTAGACTGAAATCCAATAATTGAAAATTATTCTACAACGCACTATATTAAATATGTGTAGTCCATATACATATAGTTTTTTGGGTGATCGAGTGATTCAACCTCCAAAAATTCAACTATTTCCTCAAAAACCTCCTTATCTGGCCATTTATGTATATAATCTTATAGATAAAAAAATATATAAATATCTATCTGGTATATCTATATAACACCACATTATATTTGAAAAATATATCCCTTTAAATGGTTTGAGCTAGTCGATATCTTCTTTTACATGCTACACCGTGTTTAAAAAAAATGGGTTATAAGATTAAAATTTTATAAGGTGATGGTTATCACTGAGACATTTTGTTATAGGGTATGAATAAAATTTGAAAAATTATGGAAAATATGTGGTGTATACCTTTAGATATGAATTCCTTGTCTTTTAAATGATTATAATTGTAAATAATTTTATTGAAAATAAAAGTGTTGTCATTCTGAAGAAATATTTTTAATGCATGAAATGAAATTTTATAGTAATAAATTAAATTAATCACTATTTCTGAGTTATTTTAATGAAATATAAATATAATATATTTTATCAAATGTTTTAACATTAATATTATATTTTTATAGGTATGTGATAATAAATAACCATGTTGTATACTTAAATGTGTATTTTTATAAAAATAAATATTCATCATGTTTTCTATAATTATTTGAAAATTAATTACTTCCATATATTATCATTGAGTTTAGATCAAACATATTCAATACTTTGAATCAATGTATTCTAAATTTTTAATTATTCCCCCTATATTTTCTTCAATATGAAAAGTAATTGTGGATAATTTTATCACCATGGTAAAGAGTAAATTTGGTTAATCATAGTTAAAACTAAGTGGAAAGGGTATTATTATTCATGATAATTCTTATTTGATGAATTAAGTTTTACCGTTATCAACCTAGTTTCTAATTTAAAATTTTAATTTATAGGTTCCCATTAAAATGAATATTTTCTAATTAAAACAAAGGACATTATAAAATGACACTTGATTATTATTAAATATCTATTATGTGTCCACATAGGAAAAATGTAATTAATGAAACTAAAAATATATATATTTTGATAATAATAAAAATATTTTAACTTATTTATAATTTTTTGGTATTAAATAATTACCTTATGTTTTTACATAACACTGAAATAGTATTTATTCAATTAATATAATAATTAAATAAATGATATTAAAAATATTAAAATTGATATAATTTTCCATGGTGAATTTATACTATGAGTTTTATATATTGAAATTAAATAGAAATGTCTTTTGATGGATTTAATTAAAACTAAAACTATTATGTTATGGTTTTTAACTCAAATAAAATAAATAGTGTCAACGTAGACATTAAACATATTTTATGAAAATATTATTTTATTAAATTATTTAGAATGAATGTAAATATTTGAAAATGAAAATGAAGATATATTGTGAACTAAAATTTTATCCCCTATACATTTATGATCGAATTTTTAAATTATTTTTAAAATTATAACACATTAATTTTGTAATGTTTTACCCATTTTAAGGTCTAAATTGGTTAACGAAGTTGTTATTCAAAATAAAAAAATATTAGATGACATTAAAACCTTTAAAAAGTTTACTGTATTATAAAATTAAAACTAAATTCTATATTAAATTAAAATAAAAATCCTTTTGGAATAATTTATGATAGATAATTCCTTTAATATAATTTAATCTTTTAGAGATTCCAAACGATCCCCTTACTTTAATTATAAAAGTTCAACTCCTCCCTCACTTATTTAAAAGAAAATAATCATCATTACTATACCTTATATGGAAAAAAATATCTTATCGACATACATATCTTTATTATAAGGATTCAAATATTCCAAAAAGTTCATCCTAAGGATTCATAAGAGGAGAGCTAAATGAGTTCTTTTAAAGTAGTTGTAATCACCTTAACATATCACATTACTTTCAATTATACTATAAATATTCTAAATTCATGGTATTTATAATAAATAGTAAATTTATAATCATAAATATTATTAAATTTAATTATGAATTTCAATTCACCATTATCCACCGTCTATTCCATTCTAATGGGATTCTAATGTATCATTGGTCCGTACATATTACATACCATCTCTATATAGTGATGAAATTCATTTACCAATGCCAAACTTCATGGATAATTATTGTGATGAGTTAAAAGTTTATATATAATATTTTTTAAATAAATATAACTTTTAAATAAATATATCAAATATACATTCTCAAATTAAAACTATTGGTAAATGTTAATGTTTCATATATGAACATGTGGACTTCCAACTCCACAAAGCGATGCAATTCATTTTAATTTAAATAATACCTAAATCTTACTGAAGTTAAATTTAATAAATATAGATGATATATATTATAAAATAATGATAATTTAGATTTAATTATTATTAACCAATTGTTTTTTCTATCTATTGAAAAATAAAAATAGTGTTCATCTGTTCGTATAATCTACTATCTCCCTGAATGATATAATTCATTTTTATATCTATATTTTTGATTAATGATAAAAAATTATAGTTATTATTAATTTATTATGATTTGATACCATGAATAAAATTCCTTAAATAAAGTAACCATGATAAATGTTTAAGGAGAAATACTTATGAACCCAAATATGTTTGTAAAATGATGTTTTCTATCACCCAGAACTATGACTTTTATAACCAATTACGAATAAATGTCTGATAATAGGTCATAAATAAATCAAAAATGGTATGATATATGTGAATATAGTTATTTGATACATGTATAAAAAATTCATATTTATTTTTCTTGGTTTTTTAATGTGAAGGAGGAAATACACTACTTGGGGTAAAATATTTGTGTTGTGGTCCCATTTTAATGGGGATAAATTACACTTGAATTTTCATTGAGGAGATTATATGATCCATATCAGAAGAACCCATTTTATTTTAATTTTATCTAGTTATATATTTAGAATATATTTTTTCATTTATTTTTCTTCACTTTATTTATTTATGAGATTAAAATAGTGTTTCAATGGAAAAAGAGGTTGATTTTTCTATCCGATCTAAAATAAATTTTATTCCATATAAATATTTTCTAAAAATGTTTTCAAGATTGAAATTATAATTATTTATTTATTTTTAAAGACATTTTTGGTAATTTTAATCTCTTTAAAAAAAATTATCTACATGGAATATTTTTTTCATTCCAAGTAGGGTACTTTTTTGAAAAAAACCAAGAAATGAATATTTTCATTAAACTTATATTTAATGAAATGGTTTTCCTAACATCATAAGTACTAAATAAAATTTTTAATCCATTAAAAATTAACATAAATATTTCCAAATAATACCATTTTGATTTTGTTTTGTAATTTTAGGTTTTTGATATTTTATTTTCCAATGATTAGGATATTGTCCTATAAAATATTTTTAATGGTTATTTAATTATATTTAAATTCATCAAAGACAACAACCTTTGAAGTATCATATTATATATTGGGGATGTGATGAAATAAAACAAAATATATTCATTCTCAATATTTATATATCTTTATTAGGTGGAGATGATCACGGATACAATTATTATTGGTTATGCTACAATTTTATAAAATCAAAAATCATTTTTCATGTTTTTTTTTTGATGATATGATGAATGTTTTATAATGATGCAGAACACAAGTATATTATTTTATTTATATGATGGGTGGAACCTATATACCCAAACAAATACATTATGTGGAGTATTATATTTTATTAAATATTTATGAGAAATAATTTTAAGTGATTATCCATTTAAGGAAACAAGTGGATGTTCTTGATTTACTTTGGGAATTAGGTGTTATTGTCAAATATGATGGTATTGGTAGTAAAAATTGACATATGAAATTTTTTACATACTTATTAAAGTACCACAAATTATTATTAAATTTACATATGGTTCATTATTGAGATATTATTATTTCTCATTTTTATGACACATATCATAGGTAATTATAATGTTCTATATCATAACTCATTTTTATTATATTTAAAAAATTGGGTATGAACCTTTTAATTTATTTTAATGATATTTTCCCTTTATGATTTTATTATTATATCACATATGCATAAATTGATATCTCCCATTATTAACCATATTTATAACCTAATCTCAACTTTACTTATGTTCTATTTCACCAAGTTATGAAGAAACATTCATGTAGGTTGTTACAACATATAGATTTAAATGGTATAATCTTTATGAGAGAAGTTAAATATCACCCATTAATATTATGATTATATATCAATACAATAAATATAGTATACATTTTTGGTTATCAGGTGGATAAAAATTTTATGAATTTATTCATTATAAAATAAGATGTTACATTTATGTGTGAAAAATATGGGCCACTATAGATGGTATCATGGAAGGGTTATTAAATCATTAGAGATTAGAGATAGATAAATTTTATTAAAACCCATGAAATATATCTAAGTATAATATGAAATCCTAATTTTGGGTAATATCAATGAATGTCCTAGGTTGAAATTGAGGTTTCAAAGAAAAATGATTCATAATTTAGACATACTATAAATTATTTTTCCGAATTTTTTTTATTTTCCACTATGATTATTTTCTCCCATACTACATGTGTTCGTTTTAGTTAATGGATTAATCCCAAATTAATCATATTAATGCTAATTGTGATAGGAAATGAAATTATTATCTACCTGAGTATCCAAATATTATGGGATAAGGAATGAAAAATCATTATTTTTTTCTCATAAATTTTTCTATGATTATGAGTCATATATTGGTAAAAAATTACAAAAGAGGGAACAATTTTATATTGACTCTTTTATGATAAAACCGTAACATTATTTTAGTGGGTCCACTAATCCACCAGTGTATGAGTGATGGAAGATCAACAATGGAAATTTTTTTCGTTCTTCAATACTTGAGACATGAATAATTTTTCTTAACTGTTAATCATAAAGAATGGGAAGAAGATCAATGGTGTAATATTAATAAAATTAAATGGTAATATGAGGAAATTGTATAAATGGAATGGGATTAGTTTAAGGTGATATTCTTCAGTTTTTAATTTCCACTTATTCTATGTAGAAATATGGATAAAGAATTCAATGAGATAAGAAAAATGATTATGAATAAATTGATACCTATGTGTAGAGTCATGAAAGAGTTTTTATGTAGTCATATAGTTTATTTTTCATCCCTAAATGTAAAAGAGGTAGAATTAGGTATCATTAATCCATGAATCAAAAAAGAATTATCTATAAGGGAATTTAGTATCATCAAATAAATTGATGATGAAAACTCCAAGTAGAAAATGAAATTAGATATTCCAACCATTCACATGGTTATCATAAGAAATGGAAGATCATTCCCCAGGAATATAATAATAAATCACATATTGCAATGAAATTATAGCCATCATCATGCTCAAAATTTGGGTAGAAACATTAAGGGAAGTTCATGAATTTAACTGGGTGGGTATTCTAATATAGAAAGGAGAGTCATAAATTCAATTAATATAGAAAATATATGAATATTAAGGTTAATTAAATAGAAGAAAATAATATTCCAACTAATTAACCACCCACACTCGAATGCTTCAAATGCATGTAATATGGGAATAATTCCATCTACTTTGAGAATTTTATAGGTTTAGATGATCAATATCAATACTAATGTAATCCCAAGTACAATAGGAAATGCCATATGATCATTACATATAATATGAGAAATTAGAAAGAAAGAGTGAACGGTACACTTATCATCCACTCTAGAATAGATAATGTGTTATTTGATTCTGTATCTACACATTTTAGTAATGTGTAATTTTCTATGGGTTTCAAAATATCACGTCATTGATTAGATGTTGAGATAGTTTTGAAAAATCATAATAAAAATATTTTCATAAAACAATTCTATAGTACCTATTTGATTGATGGGTATGGGGATAAAATTATATAAAATCGTATACTACATCCTTTAGTTATATTTAATTTGATTTTACATGTTGCCTTTTTAGAAAGACTTTATAAATTACCAAGGAAGATAAGCCACCTTTAATATTCCTAATAATCCAAAGATCATTTATCAATGTGAGTATGCAAATGATATCTTAGTGTAAATTGATTCCGTCATGTGGGTCTTACATCATATAAATGATGGTTATCTATCTCAGATTCGTTTTGGAGAAACTCATCTTTATGTATACGCCGATTTTATAGGAATTAGTTGTTGTCATTACAAATTTTTTACATGGTTTAACACTAAATATCCAATTTGTTTTTAAATAAAACTATTCTATGTTTAATTATTATTGTAAATTATCCTAATATAATGGAAAAAATTAAATGATGGAATTATTGAAGAATTTATAGGTGAATATTGATAAGAGATTTATACACCCTAGTAAATCACAACAGGGTGCACATGTTTTATTTATTAAGATGAGAGTTTTTACAATGCATATTTAAATTGATCATAATAAACATAAAAATATATCCATATTGAAAAAACGTTCCCTACATTGTATTTTTGAATCATTTGATCATGTATGTAGAGATCAGTATAGTTTCAAGAATTAAATTCTTTCTTTATATAATCAATAGAGGTTCACAAATGTTGATATACGCAATATGGTCTTCCGTACAAGGTATAAACACTATGTTTTTTTTAGTAATTGTTTTTTTCTTAGTAATTTCTCTACTAACATTATAAATTTAATGAATGGAGAATGTTTTTGATTATGAAGATCCTTTCATGGAAGTATTTATATACAATGTTCTTTTATATTCAAAGTGAAATTTATAGTGTAATGATTACCTGAGGAATGTGATAATGTCCCTATGAAAGGATAAGATTTATGAAAGGTAAACCAAATAAACATATTAACTTAAAATAGTTTAATTATTTGGTAACATAATATTATGTGAGGTTATATTAAAATATCCATAACTGATTGAAGTTATTTGGATATATAAAAAACCAACAAGGGTATCCGAAATATTTATTTTTCTTGGTTTGTATAGATATTATCGATGTCTTTTTAGATATTTTTCCTGATTAAGTAACATTATCTCCGAGTTAACCTAAAAATGGGTTATGTTCATGTGGATGTAGGAATGTGATATTGACATCTTAGATCTAAAAAAAGCTTTCTTAATGAACATTTTATCACACTATTCTTTAGTTGTGAAAGGTTTGATATCTATAGTGATTCAAAAAAAGTGTTACTAGGATTTGTTCTAATGTAAAATGATATGGAGATAGCTTATACCTCACTCTAACTGATGTTTCATGAAAACAATTATCCAACCAATGAATTGTAGTTATTTATAGTATTTTTTTCATTAATGATGTAGAAGAATTATCATTATGTGAAACAATGCGATATATATACTGATTAGATGTATTGATGTATATATTCACCCATATGGATATTAATATGTGAAAGAGAAGATGTTTAGATATTTTTAAATATTATGACTTCTTAAAACATTACCACCATTAGAATGCGAGTTTGGAGGAAAATTATTTGATTCGAAAGGACCGTATATGTTTTTCTATGACGAGGATCAAAACATTTCAACTTTTTATGGACTTCAAAAATGATGGATTTGGAAGTCATGAATGAATTTTATAAATATTGTCTTTCTAAAATAAATATTTAACAATATAAAAATTTAAGGATTAAATAGGAGGAAACCAAGATGTGGAGCCACTGAAGTAGATGATAAATGTTTTTGAGTTCATTATTCTCTATTAATATAGGAAGTACAAGGTTGTAAATACACTATAAAGAGTATTTTTGGTGGGAAATATAGAGGGATATATTATAAAATATGTATCTAAATACATGATATATTAGAAATCTAAAGATTAGAGATTTAATTCTAAGGTGATGTTAAAACCATTTACCATACCATAATAGAAATTAGAAGACCTCACTATGGATATTGTCATCGTAATCCCCAAAACAATTAAAGGATATAATTCTCTATCGGTTATTTCTGATCACCTTATGTTTTCAACACACTTTATTACTATTAGAAATTGTTACTATCATGATTATCATTCAAGAATATATATCAAGTATGTGGAAAGACTATATCAAGTACCACATTCCACTATATATTATTAGGATATGAGGCTTACCACAATGATATAGAAATTTATTAATCGTTATATATTTACAAAGTTGAGATTCAATATGAAATATCATAAATGGATATATTTTTATCATATGAGAGATATTCAATCAATATATAATTTACTAGGACACTTATCTATGTATTTCAATGTTTTTTATGATCAAAACCTTCCTATAGTTGTGTTTTCTTGCAATAATAGCTTTCAATAAAGCTTATAGATGACTATTTATTATGTCTTGTGTGGAAATAATTTTATAAATCCAATTTACTTGGAAAAAGTTAAAAAAAATACTTTTGGGAAATGATATATATATATATATATATGGAAATTGAATTGGATGATATAACTATTCATTTGAACCTCAGTGATCCTCGATGATAATAAAAGTGAGACTAAAACTAGTATCAACATGGTCTGGATTTTCATTCAGGTGAGATGTTTTTTATGTAAATTTATCCATAGAAGAAGGTTATGGGATTTAATAAGAAGTTATATTTTATCCCAAGGTATATGGTCTCCTTTTAGATTCATTATTTTTTTAGAGATTATTTCTTATTGCCTATCACTTAAACCAAACCTCCCTCAAGTTCATTACTTATTCCATGTAAATATTTTGATGAAGTACATTGCTAATACTTTATATATACTGGTCTAAAAGGTCTTATCACCTAAAAATTATCTTTCCTATGAGGAATAATCAGTATAATGACAGCATTTTAAAGAAAATGTTCTATGATATAATACTACTCGCTTGGTCAATGTTCATTAGAGAGGTGAGAGATTCAAAGAAGCAACATGGAAAAGAACTGATGATATGAAATAATGATAACCTAATTCTATTATATAATATTGATAAATTTTTTGGGAGAAATATAATTTAAAGGGGTATAATGTAACACCAAAATATTTTTGAAAAATATTTCCCTCTAAATAATTTTATTTCATCGATCTATTTTGTTACACACAACACTATGTTTTAAGAATCTATGATATAATACTAAATCATAGTTATGTGATTGTCACCACCTTGGATTTCTACTTTATGATATGAAAAACCTGAACTAAATTATGAAAAAATATATTCCCTACAAATTTATAAGTTTACTCGTTGGATATTAAATGATTATAATAGAAAATAAGAAAATTGAAAATGTAATATAATGTTTTTTTGAATTTTTCATAATGCATGAAATGAATTTTTATATCAATAAATGAATTTAATAAATATTTTTAAATGATTTTTATGAAACATATATTTTATATATTAATATAATTTACCATTCAGTTCATACTTTTCTAGTAATATTATAAGAATAAAAAATAAATTATGTTCGATAACTGTATTTTTCATAAAAGAAGACTTCATGGCATTTCATGAACTGATTTTAAAATTATATTATACCAAATATAAGTATTAAATTTATCTTATTTATTAAATTTGTATAATTATATTTTAAAATATTGAAAATCACTCCATTTTATTTTGGGTGAATATGAATACTAACCATGATAAAATGAATCACCTTGATAAAGAGTAAATCATGTTAGTATAAGTAAAAAACTAATAGTATGGATATAATTTTGAATCCTATTTATTATTTTATGCAAAAAAGATGACCCTAAAAACATAATTCTGGTATTTGAATTTTTTCATTGACTATTTTCTTTAAATATGACCAATATGTAATTTAAATAAACATATGTTACAAAATTCCACTCTCGTAGTTTTACATATATATGATTTGACCTCATTAGTGAAGATAATTTATAAATGAATGATATGATATATTTTCATAAAAAGAAACTTATTTTCACCATTTTATTTTATTTATAATTTTTATACATTAAAAATTTACCTTAAATGGAAAAACATTGTCCGAAGAATTTTTCATGAAATAATGGAATAATAATATAAATGATATTAATAATATTAAATGATTTATAATTTGACATAGTAAATGAGTAAAATGAATTTTATTTGCAAAAAATTAGTTTATTTTGGATATATTATATTCAAAATACCTCTTTTTCTTTAGGTATTTTAGGTAAAATTATTTGAATAGTGTCAAAATAGACATTAATAATATTTGATAAAAATGAAAATTCATTAAGTTATATAAATATCAAGAAAAAATTGAATGAGGAAAATAAGGATAATAAAAGTTCTAAAATGTTACAAAATTTCTAATTATGAGACAATTATCACATTATATGTTAATTTATAATATTTTATGGGTGAAAAGGATGTTATCGTGGTTAAGGACAATTACTGTTAACTAAGTGGCTAATTAAAAATATAAGGTTTAAAATGACACCAAAACATTTTTCAATTTGACTGTATTATGGGATTAATACCAAATACTATCATATATTCACATTATAGTACTTGTTTAGGCATATGTACTAGAGATTAGTTTTTTATAATTTAATTTTTTTATGAAATTCCAATTGTGAAGCTTACCTTAATCATAATAGGGTACATACTGCTTCAATTTATTTCACCACATTTTTCAATTAAGAATGAAATACACTAAAACCAATATCAATATCATTATACACATTATAGAGGTATTATTATTATTATATGTCAACCCCTAGGATATATAATATTATTTCAAGATAGGTAATCTCCTTAACTGATCAATTTTATTTTACATGTTCTTTAAATTCACCAAATTAATTATATTTAGCATAAAATTAAAACTTTAGTATCCAATACAAAAGGGAATTTTATATTATTTATTAATTAACTATTATCCATCATCTTTCCATCGAAATGGTACATGAACATATCACTCATGTGTACATTGGACTTACCATATCCACTTAGATATTCAGATAATTTTCCATTAGAATTATTAATGGAAAGAAATTATGATGTGTTTATAGTTCATATATGATATATATTACATAATAATACTTTTTATTCATAATTTTAAATTTAATTTCTTACCTTATAATCCGTTGGAAATATTTCTTGTCACTCGTCTGTACATGTGGACTACAACCAACCCGAAGTGATGTAATTTTATTCATTTAAAATATACAAGGATGGTAATATAGATATATTAAATTAGATTATGTGAAATATATCTTATAATATTGATCCTATAAATTTTAATTATTGTTTTCCATTCCTTTTTTTGGGTTGAATAATAAAAACAATGTGCATTTGTATATATAACGCACCATTTCATCGAAGAGTGTAATTTAATTTTTCCTCTATTAATTCAATGAATGATTACAAATATTAATATAAATAATATATATATATTATTATTATTTCATTATTAAATTTTTTATAATTATTTATCAGTTATCATTGTATATGCATCGAGGATTACAAACTGAAACATGATTGGAAAACAATCTCGTTATCACCGAGAGAACTGATTTTTAAAAAAAATTAATTAATGGGTTATAAGATATTATAAATAAAAATACATAAGATGGGTGATTTAAAAAAATTTATGTAATTCATTTATAGAAAAAATATATTTATTTCAAATTCGGTTTTAATGTAAATTAGTAATGGTGATACATGATATAAGGGATTTATGTTTCAGTTCAATTTTAAATGGGATTTGATTGCATGAATTTCTAATGAAAAAATTATATTATCCCTTTATGATGAATCCCATTAATTTTATTCAAATTTATTTATATATTGAGAATATATTTTTCTCTTTTATTTACCTCGCATCAATTAAATAAGAGATCAAATTTGTTTTTAAATAATAATGTATTATTTGTCCCTTTGGCCAAAAATCATTTTTCTCCCATATCGATGTTTTCAAAAAATATTTTCATGAATTATTTCAAGATTATCGTATAAATATTAAAATATATTTTAGTATTTTTTTACAAATTAATTTTATTTGTTATCATATTTAATTTTTATGAAATACTTTAAAAAAATAATTTGTAAGGACTGTTTTGTTTTAAAATATAATGTATGAAAAGAATCTATAGTATTAATGAAATCTAAATAAGTTAATGAATACAAGGTTATATTAAAATATTTTTTTTCAATTAATAATTTTTACATTATATTTTGTACGTTTTTTGATTCATAAAATCAATTTTCAAAAGAAAATTTTATTTTCCTCATGAATTTTTTTAATCGTTTTTTAATAGTATTTCTATTAATTAAAAAAAACAATGGTGTTTATTATGTTAATATATGTATGTTATACAATGAAAAATATTTCAATTATTTATGTGGATAGTTAATATTTATTTTGATTATATGTTTGCGAAAAATATTTTTATGGGTCATGTTTTAATTGGATGAAATAGGGAACCCATTTTCTTTGCATGGGTATCGATATAATGATATGATGGATGTTTTTTGGTCTTATATAATGGATGGTTCCAATCCCTATTTCAAATGCATTGGGAAATTTATTATATATGATGAGATAGATATGGGAAATAAGTTAATGTGCTTTATCAATTATGAGAAGCTATTTGATGTTCATGTTCCACTATGGGAAAGAGGTGTTGAGGAAAAATCTGAT
The DNA here is from genome assembly GCA_963277665.1 of Viscum album. Taxonomy (NCBI): domain Eukaryota; kingdom Viridiplantae; phylum Streptophyta; class Magnoliopsida; order Santalales; family Viscaceae; genus Viscum; species Viscum album. The sequence continues at coordinate 576,942,354 of OY728158.1, forward strand.
GGTCTAGGAAGTAAATCATTAAATATAAAACGGTTAATATAATTAGGAATGTGACACACATATTCATTACATAAACGTATGATTCATTATTGAGTTATGGATATTTTTCATTCTAATGATTCAATCCTTTTTAAATGTTAATTTTTTAGGAGATCACTCAGGTTTATGATGTTTTTAAGTGTTAGTATGACCTATGTATGTTATTTTCATGATCATATACCTGAATTATTTTATTCTTCTTTAATTTTTTCATTGATTTATATATCCAATTATTAACATTACTTATCATCAAATCCCACACATTCTTATGTTTAATTTTCTTTTGTTTTAATGAATGTTTTTTGTAGGGTAACCTTGTAAGTATTACAATAACAGACAAACTTTATGGGAGATTTTTTAAAATTAGTCATGGGATAAAAAGATTGTATATTATTTCTCCAAGTAATCTATATGATTACATATCTAGGATGGTTAAATATTTCATGGATTTAATATCATTAAAAAATGAATATTTTTTTGTATGAAGTTTTTTTCCTTATTGCATGTATTATATTTTTCCCAAAAGAACACTCCAATTTGTTTTTCCTTATGTGTTATATTTTCTAATTCCATCAAACATAAATAATTTCAGTTATAATTTTTTACTATATGAACATCACATTATATAGTTCCTATTAAAAGAGAAAAGTTATGGACCCAATTTAATATACCTTCACTATAAAGAAATTAACTTTGAATCTCTAACTCACTTAAATAGAACTCAACACTTTTAAACCCTTTTATAACATTCATGAATCTTATATAAATCTCCAATAATAACAATATTCATTGATAGTTCACAACCTTAATGCTATAGATATTTTAAAAATATTATCCACACATAGTAACAACCATGATCATATATCACAATGCTTTGAACCTTGAAATATAATATCAAAACCTTACTTTTATATCATTATGAATGTTTCATAAATATAATTTAATTATAATAATATTATACAACTTAATTGTGGGATAGAAACATTGTAAAAATTATTCATACCATTTAGAATCAATTTGACAATCTTTTATAGCTTCATAAGAATTCTTTTTTAAATAAAATCATTTAGAAATTTCATCTTTTTAGTTCCATACAAGATATAACATCAATCGATGAAATATCATATACAACCATTTTTATGAAGACTTCTTAAAAAAATAAATTCCCATCTATTAGACTTTTTTATTATATTTTATTTAATTATAGTTAATCTAATGAAATACCTTAGAAAACAACACATTTAATATCCATAGAATTCAATTTTGTTAAAAAAAATTAATTAATGAAAACAATATTCAAATTATTGAATCCATACAAATAATCTTATCTCTCCCTATTTCTAAATAATAAAATTTCTCATCCTTTTACATAATAATGAATCCTGAGATCTTATAGTTTATATAATTTCAAAAACCTTAATAGTAGATACAAATTATCAAATTTAAATTCATCAACTATTATACATGTTGAAACATCATAGACATTTTTAGATACACATTCATCATAAAAACATTTTGTCATAACCTCGAATCAGAATTGTTTTTCCAATGGAATAGGTACAGGAAAAAATCAGTCGTTTTTCTCCATCCAATTATTTTTTCAACCAATCTCCCTCATTGTAAATAATAACAATGTTAGGTTATTTATATATATAATAAGGTTAAGAATATGATATTTTATCAAAAAAAATAAAACACCATGAACAACACATTCATATAAATAGTTTCTTGATAACATTATCCAACATTCTTAGAACCCTATCTGTGGTTTGGTCCCCACATGGAACTCTAACACCAATCTCTATCCCCCCTTTTCCCCTCCACATTAAACATGGTAATTATAGGATTTTTTCTCTCCAATTAGAGGAAAATTATTTCTTCTGCAATATATTAATTTTTAACCATCTTTTGTTGACACTTATTTGGTAAATTATGGATTTTATTTGGAAATTCTACTTGAGCATTAATGAATTTAATAAAAACTATATGGATTAAATGATATGTGCATGAAGAAGAATATATAATGTGTAATTATAATAGTTTTAGAATACTTTTGGATGATATCATTCATGAGATGATTTAATTAATATAATTTGGATGATTTATGAAAATAAAATACCGATTGGGTATTCTCATTTTAGTGGTTTTTATTACCTAGGCCTGAGTATGTGTCGATATTGGAAGATACCTTTTTTTCTCATAGTTTTTCTATCATTACATTAAAATTTTCCATTTAATTTTTAGTGAAATTTTGGGTTATTAATTTTATGATTAATAAATTTTTATTATGATAATTCTTGGGAGAAATATGTTCGTTGAATTTTACAGTGGTCAAAATAATTTTATAATTATAAAATGGGTGTGTTGTTTTTGTATGTGGACAATAGCCGTTGATAATGGTGATTTCATTGTTTTTTTCTTTTAAAATTGTATTTTTATTTTATATGGAAATTTTATAATAATAATATTATTCTCATAAATGTGAAACATTATAAATATTTATGAAAAGAAAATGTTATTGAATTTCATAATAGACAATTAAGACTATATATTTTGTTTAATTAACTATTTATTTCACCATAATAAATGTTTTTTTTGGTGTCCCGTGATATTTTTTTCTTTTTTGAATGTTATGGTTTTTAATTAACTATCTATTACACCATAATTTCAAATTTATTATGGTAAAAATAAAATTCAAAAAGAAAATTGTTTCAATTTTAAAATGTATTTATTAATGACAATAGTTTTTATTGGGATTTCAAATTTAAAGAATGTTTATTTAATGTGGTGTTTTTGAAATGATCTTTCAAAATTATATATAGGTATTTTTCAAGTTGGTTTTCTCTAAAGATTATGGTGATTGGTCCGGAGTGATAAATATGGGATGAGTTTCCTTTTTAGAATAAATTTTAAAAAAACATATTTGATTGGTAATTTAATTAAATGTTTAGAATTATTTCTTTAATATATGTTTTAGTTTGATTAAACTCAAGTGTGTGATGCCCTATTTTCTATAGAATTTGTGATTCTTTGAAGCTATTGGTTTGGGAGTTTTGTATATGTTCTCTAATATTAAATGAAAATTCAGAATTTTATATGAATATTTTATGAATTCAACCATTGTTTGATTATTTAATTTATTTTGTTAAGGTAAAAAGTAGGTTCTTTTCTAGAGGATTACTATAAGAACAATCAAAACCCCTTTGGGATGATACTAAATCTCATATTTTTGGTTAAATAAACTACATAGATTTGTTCATTGGGTTTGTTGGGAAATTGATAGAGTTTTAAAAAATTAGTTATTATCAATGATTTGAGAATCCATTTTAAAAGTATTAATGCATTGGTATTGATTTTGTGATGGGTGAGATCACTCCAAATCACGCATTAGAATGTATTTTATATTATGTATGGTAGTTCCGTCTCAAATTTTTTATAGGATATTACACTTGGTTGAAGTATTCAAAAATGTCTGAGATAGTCTCTTTTAAGTGTGAATTTATTTATAAAGATATATTCAAAGTATGTAATTTCACTATTGTGAGGAATCCTTGTGTGGACCATGATACATGATTAGGTGGTGAAACATTTCCCTCTATATCATTTTTATATGTGGAATGTAATAATCCTCCTTAGTGACGTTATCTTAGTCCATTGTTTTATAATGTGTCTCGGAATGTTCCCAATGAGTGAGCAGTGTTGGATGATTGTTACCTTCATTGATATATTATTATATATGAGTAATAAAGATGGATGACCATAATATTTTATTTAATCAATAAGATCATAAATTGTTTACATAAAATTAAATGTATTTATTATTTACCATTTCAATTTTTACCCAAAAATATATTTCATTCCCACGAAGGTATTCAAAAAAGGAGTTATTTATGAAGAGGCTCTTGGATATTTGTTGAAGTCTCTTAAGATGAGTTTGTTAATTTCATGTGATATAGAAATACATATTCCAATTTAGTTCCACTTTTTAAAGTAATATGGAAATGGAACAAACATACTAAGATTTTATTTTATTCAATATTTGAGGGATAAGTTCAATGGTGAAATAGATATATTATTTGAGGTATTAGTGTAATGTTTCAGTGTTGTACAATCATGTAGTTGGATTCAGCCATTGTGATGACATGTTATATGTGAGGAATAACTATAAATAATTTATGGAATGTTTGGAAGATATATCTAATTATTATTTATGAGGTAATATAAAACATTGTATTAGAGTTATGATTTCTATTTATATTGTCTAACCCATTTCATTATTTTATTATATTCGACTAATTGGTTTGTTTTAGTTTATATTAATTTAATTAGGACATATTTTAAATACCATCTTGAATTAATTATTTTTTATAGTTCTCATTGTAGGGTTTGAAATATTTTATTATATATTTTTTAATTTTATCATATAATTGAAATGTCCCAAACTAGGTGCCACATAACTGGGCCTCAATCTAGTTGGTTACAGGAGCTCGGGTGAACCACCTTGTATACCAGAGGGTGTTAACTATAAGTGATGTTCTAACATGTAATATGGGAAGACTACACCCTTTTATAAATTAATCACAATGTCAAAAATAATTTACTAATAAAAATATAGTTATAATATGTAACTAAAATAATCAAATAACCACAAATACCAAAATTACATCATTATCATAAAATAAGAAGACAATATCCAAACAAAGAAAGTAAATAGGTCATTCCTTATATGTTTCAAATGAAATACTAAAAATAAAGAGACATTGATAACTCCAAATAGGGTCCCAAAATCAGGATTAGTTTCCTCAACCATGTTCCTTCCAAACTCATCTATCCAACATACATCTATTACCTATAACATGTTTTAGATACACGAAGTCCCATTGGGTTCCAAATAGGCTTCTAGAGTAGGCTGTGAGTAAAAAATAGTAGGATATTACAAACAATGTCTAAAATAAAATATAGTTTATAACATTGGTTGAAATTTTATAATGATTAATGTAAAAATGAAAAATTAATTAGTTTTCACAGTAAATTATTTTTTAATTAACCACATAAAACCTTGTGTTCATAATGGAACCTAAATAAAATGTATCTACATCAGACTATTAAATAGTATTAACATTAAACCAAGAAATATCACATCTTATACCATCAATGGTTTCCATTATTCGATAAATTTCTCTTTTAAATTCATACAATGGGGGCCTAGAGGACTATTCTGGAACCCCATGGGTATTTGGAGCATTAGTCAATGCCCCACAACTCAATGGACACATAGAATACATATATATAGGTGAACTATAAATACAATTTGGAACCTCATAATGGTTTGGATATGTAGTTCCAATCCCACAGTTTAATCAAAATAATCATATCCCATTAATCCACATTCTCAACCAATATATAAACCATTTCAATAATTCATTATTTATCAAATTATCATATCCCCAATTTTAAACCATATTCACAATCACATTAATAAAAAAATAATTATTCACAATTCATCATATAAATTACTCCAACACACCCCACTGATTGCCAAAAGTTTAATAGTCACATGTTGGACAAATTTGAAAATCACATGTCAACCCAACTTTCATAATCACATGGGAAAAGAAATAATATAATTTAGTCAATTTTGAATGCAATTACCTGAAAATTCATTTTTATTTAGTTTTCAAAAACCGATTTTAAGGCTGAGTGGTAACCTAAAATAAGAGGGATCCAAAAACCTAAGGTGCACAATTCAAAGTTCAAGAACAAAGGATTCACACCACCTGAGAAGATCACATTCAGGATTCACCGCATCAATCAAAAGACGTTTCCAGCCTTTATTAGAGTAGGTCACATTGCCAGCTATCATCTAGAGTCATCACTGTCATCGATGCCATAAAAACACAAACATTGTCATCGCCTTCTAAACACTACACCAGACTCCGGAGAATGTTGGAGTCCATCGAAGCACTGTAGAACATATCGTGTCATTGTCATCCACCAACATACCAAAAGCAACCAAATCATCACATCAAAGAAATCTCATCACATCGAAAAGAAATAAACAGAGGCACGACACCGTTGTGATCTCCGTCGACCACCAGCAGAAACAAAAACCAAACTCGAATAGAAAAAGTAACCCCACTGAACAAGCATCAAGAAGAACGACTGTGGAGAAGAAGCACACAAACCGTTACTGACAACATGAGGATGAGATCTGGAAACCCAAACCCATCAGATGAAATGCTTGTTCCTGGAATGCTGGAAACCAACAAACCTCATCACATCCCAAAACCTCGTTGTAAGAACAACCCCAAATCCAACTGGGAGAAGAGCAGCGGAAATTGAGGTCAAAGTAGTGGTTTGGTCGAAATATGGCTCCGAATGAAGGCATCTTCGTCGAGGATGAGAACCGGGAGTCATCAAAGGAGCACTCCGACCCACGTTACGCCTTTAGACCAATCGATCGCCGAACCATAAATCTCAATTCCTCATTGAACCACTGCTCTATTTCCGACCTCGAGGGTTGAAGAGAGATGTGAGGTCAGAGCCACAGAACGAGGACCAAGGGCTCAACAGCAGCATACCATCGTCGGGAATGTCATCGGTATGATAGAAAAAAGTGAGAACCAGGGTAAAGGAGGAAGGAAAAACGTCAAGGACGAACAAGCTGCGAAAGAAACGCAGGGGTTGGAACCCACAAAGAAGAAACACAGACAGAATAGGAAGAGGATGAAGGAATGAAAAGGAATAGATGAATTTAAAAAGAAGTAAACTGCTCAAGAGTGCCGCCAAACCCGAATCCTAGGGTTTTAGGAAACCCTAGGCGGAGCCAAGATCTAGAGGAGGAATCCGATAGAGAAAGGAGCCATCCAATTTTGAATGCAATTAAAAGTGTAGAAATTGATATTTCAAAACTACTCACATTCAATTACAATCAAAACTATGGGAATTGAAAATTACAAAACCTTCCTTAGGATCTAAGATGAGTGTTTTCTAAACCAAAATCACCTGTTTTATATGGAAGGATTGAAAAAACAATGATGTAGAAGATCTATGAAAAAAAACTATGATCATGATTTAATGGATCATCACTCCTCAAAACCTAGATCTAAAATATCTCCAATAGAGGAAAAAAATCATTCATCCTCAATAAGAAAGAGATATGAGAGATAGTGAAAACAAAATAATGAAGGAATCACATGCTGCAAAGGATATGATCCTTCTATCATATAATCAATATATCAAGAAAGGGGTTCTATGATCATTGGGATCCTCTAGAGAGGATCCAAATTTGATGGAATGTGATTAGGGGTGATCCAAAGTGATTACAGGTTAAAATAAGGACTTTAAAGAATTTAAATTATATTATCAATTGAATAAATACTGGTGAAAACTGTTTACTTAGAAATGGGGGAAAATTTCTAAAAGGGTTTAATTAACCTTGTACCTCTTCTTAGTGTTAACACAATTTCTCCTAAGGTTAAAAAATCTTGATAAAGTGTGAAATAACCATAAAAATACCCTCTTTTTTAGGTCCATGGTTTGGTTAGAGTGTGTGGATTGTTTGGCCAAATCATGGGACAATAGTGCGATAACCCATATCCCTCCAAAATAAGGTGCATTGTTCATAGTGAAGGTAACACAATTTTTCTATGGACTGGTCCACTAATCTCTACGTTCCCATGGGATTAAAAATTTCTCCAAATTCACCAAAAACTTCTCCATATAAAAACCCAACCAATGTATAAATAAAATACTAAATGAGTACCTTAAAATATTCAGGAGACATCTCTAGAAAGGTCGATACCTTACAATATCCCCAAATTATAATAGATTCTCATTAAGTTGCCCTACCAAGAAACTCTAATAAAGTGATGTAAAATGGTTGGTCCACTGATCCCACATATCTGATTCACTCTCCAATGTTTCCTCCTAAACACTTAAAAGATTATACAATATTAAGACTACCATCATGTTGTTTCCCTTGAAAACCTTCTCACTATGATCCATAACACAAATCAGATTATCCTCAAAGGAGACATCAACCTTAATCTCAACATAATCAAAAATAACCACATGTGAAGGTTTGGGGTGATACTGATGAATCTATGACACATGGAAAACATTGTGCATAACTATATACCACTTTGGAAGACCAATCAGTACACCACTATCCTGATTCTCTCCCCATTCTAAAAAACGTTCAAAAAAACATGGTGAGACCTTTCCCTTTCTAGGAGTCCTATTGTAATCGAATAATGTTGCCACCCAAAGGAACATAAGATCATCAAATGTAAACTCAATGGGTTTTCCTAATCGATTAACATAATAATTATAAATACTCTGAGCCATTACCATATGTTTTTCAATCAACTAGACCTACTCCGATGTATCTTGCATGAGACTCGGTCCCAACATCTTGGACTAACCTACCTCCTTCCAACATAGGGTTGATCTGCATGGTCAACCAAAAAGTGCATCATACAGTACCATTTGAATTGTATCCTAATATATAATGTTATATGTGTTGTCAAAAAGAGCTGTATACATCTCCCAAGACCCCCCAAAATCAAGAATGTATGCCCCTATCATATCCTCGGATACCAATATAGAATTCTCTAACTGACGATATGTCTGCAATTGAAATACTCTTACCTAGAAATACATTCATAAATACATCCTTTGGAAAGAATTTATGTAAGAAAAAAGTGAAATGTGGGCCTTGATTTGAAACTATTCTTATTGAAACCCATTATGATGGAATATCTATCAAACATACAGATCCCCCAAATGATCCACTAAGACTGTCTCCTGTATTGGAAAAAATTTGGATACTTGCATCAATCGGTGTATAGCCACCTTTATTATATCAATATTCCAAGGAATAATAGGAAGTACCACTATTAATTTCATTATAACATCATCCAATTTCCCATCCATAATGGGAAAAACTAGAGAAAAACACCAAGACATTTATGCTTAGCTTTGACCTTCTGATAGTTGTAGCATTGTGTAGGAAAACTACTATCTACTTCTTTATTCCATGCCACCAATATAATCAACCTAGGTAACTATATTTTTTTCAAATAAGGATTCACTTCACACATAGATTCATGGAAGTCATGCTTAAACTCATATTTCATACACATAGGAATATAATATGGTTCTAGATATTGATGATATCATGCTCATCAATAGTCTAATCCTAACATGAATTCCACCCAACAAGGATTTCCCTCAATGAAAAAAATGAATATCCTCTTAATCCTTCATTATAATCTTGATTAGGTGTATGTAATAAACATATAATTATATGAGGGTCATCTTCTCTTGGGCCTCCCAAGCAATAATATGCATCTCGACAAATAAGGTCATCATCTTCCACACCGAACTAGAATCTAGAATTTCATGAGTCTGTGTATTATTATTCAAATATTCTTCAACAATACTACCCTTTATGAGTTTATATGATAGTTTAAAACCAGATTACTTTATATTCCCAAACCATATCCACTATCAAAGATTCAAATCTCATTTAAAAATATATACATTAAAAAATTTTGAATAGCATAAGTAATAATATTTTCATCAACAAATAATGCCTCCAACACTTTAAGGAATAAACCAACATAGCTAACATCAGTTAAATAAAAATGTAATTCGAGTAATCTGTACTCAACTACCATGAATCATACGATACAACTCAATCCCCTTTTATCCACAATACTCCATATATAATCCCTGACGCATCAAAAAACATTTTATAATCCTCACCCATGATAGGTATGATCAAAATAAGAGTGGTAGGTAAGTGATTTTGAATTATAATAATGAATTCACTCAAGATGTATACCATTAAAACATAACCAATTTTTTGGTCAAGTTCGAGAGTGGTGCATCCAAGTGGATAAATTCGAGGATAATCCTCCAATAACAATATGATAATACAAGAAACCTTTATATATTAAATACATTCTTGGGATTCTCTCAAGAAATAACTAAAATCATATTCTATAGGTCAAATGACACAAATTATTTAAGAGTTGATGTAACCCATGAAATGTTGCTGGTGGATCTAAAATTTAATGTTAGATATCTTGGAATATAGAAAATTCACTATCAGGGCATAAAGGATTATTTCAATATATAGGGAATGATTATCATGAGTCTTGGAGTACACAAAGACTTCATCTAGAAATTTTTTTTTGATCCATGTATGGTTGAATGATCAGGTTAGTTAATTCCATAAACATAATCAGTACATTCATCATATGGAATGGAATCCCAATCGTCAATACCATCCTTTGAAAGTTGTCTATGGTATTTCATATGTTCTATATCTCAAAAGATGATACTCCGATATCAATATGATCAGGGAGAAAAAATTCCCCTCTAAAATTTCCACGGAGACTATCAATACAATGAATATGATAATGTTTTTTCACTGTTGTCTTTCTCAACATTCGGAAATCATCACATAACCAAAAGAATCCATTTTCCTTCACAGAAAACAATACTAGAGAACACCAAGGTGGCATAATCAGTTGGATGAATCCCTTATCCATCAAATATTCTAGCTATGTCTTAAGATATTATAGTTATGTTGGAACCATAATATATGGTGTAGTTGAAATTATCATATATCCATTACTAATCTCAATTGTAAACTCAACATTCCTCTTAGGTCGAATCCTTGAGATGTCCCCAGGATACACATCCAGGAACCGGTCCACTATGGGAGGGAAGTTACAGGGAATAACACCCATGTTATCTAGAAAAATAATTGTAACCTGGGCAGTAATCACCCCCAGTTACTGATGAAATGAAACTACATAGACTTTATAGATATCCCACTCTTCACAAGGGAAAAAATATTACTCTCAAGAGATGTATAGTTCCCTCTCCTATAGTAACAGTCAATATGGGATTGATATAATACAATCAATTACATACCCAAAAACCATAATATACCTGACATGTAATGTAGATAAATATACATAGATAAATGATACTCCCCAACAATGAGTGAACACCCCTTAGAAAAATAGATGTCCCTCGATCATACGCTTGACGGTGTGTTGATCATCATAAATCCACTAAGAAAACTAAAGTAGTATAATCACACCAAAAAAATTAGAATATATAAAACATTGATATGATCCTATATCAAATAATACATTATTAAAAAAAGTTAACATAATAGTACCCCTAATTGCTGATGATCTAGTGTCACTATGCACTTTTTTCAGGACGAACTACATAAAAATGCCATAACACTATTCAATATGATGTTGTTTGAGTCCCATAAGAAACAACACTTTCCTAATAATCATGATATTTCCATGATGTACGATTACCACCACCTTGACATCCACATCCTGGAGAATTGCAACTGCAATAATGATATGTTGTTCAAGACCCCCTTCCAACAATCTACCACTTCCAGGATCCCCCATAAGATCCTATTAGTTTAAGGTTTATCCAATAACACTCTAGTAAAATGATATTTCCTCAAGATAAGAACTACACTGGTGGTCGAGGACACTTTCTACAAATGTGAATAGGCCTACCACACTAGTGTAAATAAATTTGATTACTTCTTTGGGTAACCAATCCTTCTCCCTACCCATTCTTTTTTCCATCTCCCTAGTAATAATTCACATAGTGACACATCATACTCTCAAAATATTTTCCTCCAATTCATCTAGTAGAAACAAAATGTATTCCACTAGATTCATATTTCAGTTTCCCCTAAAAATGATATTGTGATTCACTATCTCAAAAATGTATTTCATCATAAAGTTTTTAACTTTGTACATGATCATGTTTTTAATACTATCATTAATTGTTTTCTATAGAAGCCTCATATCATACCAAAACTAGAAAAAATTTGTGAAAATATATAAAGATATTAGAACATTCCATCATATGCATACATCAGTTGGTAAATCACATAAACATAACTGGTCTCTCTTTCTTGAGCATCTCAGGGTAAATGTTCTTCGAGAGATTCTATTGTATTTATTTATATATAATATTCTCCACCTTCCCATACTATGTTTTAATTTCACTCCAAAATTTGACATGACCACATAACATATAATAAAAACTTTTTACCCTATTATCAGATGGAGTCTCTAAATTTTCAAGTATCATATGGATGGAATCATTCATAACTGAACTACCTCAGGTCCATATTTGTCGATAAATTTTGGAGGGAAATTAAACTGTAAATACCATATCTAGATAGATTTACACGGTGAAACCTTTACTATGACTCTCCCTATAAATTACATAAGGATAGAAAATTTATTATGGAACTGCTCTCTTGACCCTTCACAAATGACTGTTAGAGCCTCTGGCACCACTATTGGAGGCACATTTCAAGCCATGTCCTCCAACAATCCAATCCATATGAATTATTGTGTAGGAATATATCTACAATATAAAACACACATATTAGGAAATCAAACAATAATTTAACACAATTACATATGAGGTACTCACATAAATCTTTAAAATTCATCCATAAACCCCCTAGATGGCAAAAAACAGGGCATTATCAATACTCCAGAAAATACCAAATCAATTTCATATATAAAAAAGTATTAATTTACATTATTCATGTCTACCATTAGAAATCCTTTTTATCCATTTCAATGTTCCAAACATAAAATCATTTTGAAGTTTCCATTTAATGTAAGGAAACATTTTATCAAAAATTACTCAATCAAATAACCTCATTTCTGTTTTTAACAACAGACCCTAAAATTACTTTTTTGTCTATGATTAAAATGATGCATGTTAAATAAAAATATTGACTACATTGGAATATTCATGTGAACCCAATCATCATGCCATACTAGGTCACAATGAAAAATATATGTAAAATAATAACATCACATGAAAATTCCATCACTAAAGGTGAAAAAACAATTAAATGTAATTGAAAACATCACAAACCTCAACCCCAAATATGGTACTTGGTTTTTCGTATTCACATGGTTTAGCTACTCCCATACACGAGCACATAAAAATGATCCGACTCAACTTAGTCTCATGTAATACATTCCAAAATTATATGACATTTGAAAAGAAATTAAATCTCTATTGATAGCACTTTTTAATGTCCTGACACAGGTTCAACATAATGGCACCCCAATATGATTTGGTCATAAGGACTCATCCACGCCTCCTTATACTCTAGATGCTATTAAATTTAATTGAGGGTCTAATATTTGATATGGGGAGACTATACCCTCTTTATAAAATAATAACAATAGTAGAAAAATATAAATAATTGGAAAAATATTTCACGATGTTCCCAACATAATACCATACAAATAATGACCAGCATCACATGATAATCCAATGAAAATGATAATACCCCGACCAATGTAGTAGATATGTCATGACACAATTATTGAAAATGTTAATCCAAAATTAAGAAACACTGATAAATACCAATAAGGTCTTGAAATCATTTATGGTTCCCTCATCCATGATCGACCCCAACTAATCCATACAATGTGCGGATAATTCTCTTATCCTTTCCTAAATAAATGAATTAGATTTGGTTAAAAAAAAGGAAGCTTGAGTAGGGTTTGAGTAAAACTCACTTTGATACCACCAATGAAATCTAAAATAATAACTAATCTATAATAATGTATTAATTTGTAAAAAAATTAATTAAAAATGATAATGTAAATAGTTTTCACATTAAATTATTTTTTTATTTACCATATAAAACTATAGATCCATGATGATAACCAAACCAATAATACCTTATTTGACCCATTCTAGAGTATGAACCGTCCACCAAGAGATATCAAATTTCATTCAATATTTGTTTTCATTTATTAAACTAACTCTAATTTCATATTCTTTCAATGGGGAAATAAAAGAGTAGTCTAGAACTCTATAATTATTGGGATCAACCTTCCCTATCTCACAACACAACAATCACATACATTACATATATGTATTGGGGGCGTAGAGCGGTAGTCTAGAACCCCATGAGTTTTTGGAGCTATAGTATCTATCCTAAAAATCAATCCAAAACACCATATCTCATGATACTACATTCCCACCCATATATCAATAAATTACATAATTCATCATTTTCCCAATTATCATAATCCCAATAATAAAATATATAATAAATCATATTAATCTATCATTCATAAATCAACATTCATCTCTAAAAATATACAACCACACATTGTGTTATTTTATCTGTTACATAATCACATGATTGACCAACTTTATAATCAAATGTCTGTCTAATTTCAAAACCACATGGGAAAAGAAATCAATAAATTTATTCTATTTAGAATTCAATTTCTAGGTACATGAATTTAAAATTACAATTTATAGTAACACAATTAATATAACGACTGCGGGAATTCATAGTTAACACACCAACCTCAAGATAATTAATGAGTGTTCAACAATCCCAAACCCCAAATTTGAAGTTGAATGATTTAAATCACAAGAAGAAGGAAGATCAGTGATAAAATCCTTAAATCTATATTGTAGTGACGTAAGATTTTTAAACATAGAAATTACATCATTTTTATAAAATATTTTATATATTACACAAAAAAATTCCCAATGACAATATTACTTTAGTGCCTGGGGAAACATGGATCAAATTCATCTAATTTATTCAATGATATTTGAGATCGCCAATAAACATATTCCCCTTTATTAATTCATTCTAAAACCATTCTTTATTACTTGGGGAAAAGAAACATATGAAAAGGGTGAAATCAGATTCTTAGTAGGGGTAAACAAGGGAGATATGAATTATAAAAGGAACATAATAGTGTACGAATATGAGCATAAAATTCAGAAGTTATAAACTACATATTGAAGATCACAATCCTAAGTCAGAAAATAAATAATAGAATTTCACAAGACATTAATCCTAAAATAAAAATTCTGGCACATAACATGGAATTATGGAAAGAAAATAGGAATAAGAAATTATTTCTGTAGAGACCCGAAGGTTAATGTACATGGAAATTACATTACTTTTGTAGAATACTTAGTACATAAAAAAACAAACACACAATGACCGTAATAGTTTAGCGTCTTTGGAAACTCAGAATATAATCTTCTAATTGTGGTGAAAGATCTTCAACGTCTCCCATAAAGATCTTCTTTTTTTAACTAAAACCATTATTTATATCCTGGGGAAAAGAAATTATAAAAGGGTGAGCTCAAATGCTCAGTAAGGGTAAACAAAATAAATATCAATCACATCATATACATAAGAACATAACTTTTTGAAATCTTAACCTGCAAAAGAAATCATAATTTCATAACATGGGATAAATCATAGTAGTGAAATGTAATCACAATAATCATAACATAAAACATTAAACTTTGTGGCATACAAACATAATCATTGAGAATCATTTCTTATTAGTCAAGACTCATTTCAAAGACTATCATAGTGGACAAAGTCCATTTCTGAACTGAGTTCACTCCTCGTTTCAGTCCTGTTTCACTGAACCGGTTTAACCTGCCGTTCCAGCCATGTCTATCTCATGAGATATAAAATCTTTACCCAATGAATTGGAGGGAGATATAGGTCCCACCGATATCATAATGATACCATTCTTATGTGTGTCACAAGATCATAAACCATACATCATAGCAAAACCCATGTAATAAAAATGGGATTCTTAAACATTGTGACATCATAAAAAAATTTATATAAGATAAAGGAATTCATAAAAATAATTCCATAACAACATAACAAAATCAATGTAATAACAGGGATAAAAACCGAACCCTTTATTATCATAGATGGAAAATAATTTTGATAAAACACTTGAACTCCATTCTTGAGGAAAATATCCTTTCTACTTCAAAAAAACACTTTTCATTTCTTAACATGTCATACAATTCTAAACTAAAAGAAGTTTATTAAAAATAGACATGAAAACTTTTAAAGGAAGCTTCTTGGAAATAATGTTTTAAAAAAAAATTCTTGCTGTATAAGTTAAAAGAAAACATTCTTCTCTTACTTTTGTCGGAAAAGTAAAAAAGAACCTCTTATGAAAAACGACAAAAGCTTCCTTTCATATCTTTTATTAAAAACTCACTGAAGGGTAAACTTGGATATAAACTATTGTATAATGATGTAAATATTACATATTGAGGAAACATGCATGTGGATGATAAAATGCTGCCTAGTAAATTCCAAAGTATAAACAATCTCGGATAAAAATGAGATTGTGATATTTTCCTTACTTTAGGTCTGATTTTCTTCGTAAGTGTCCGAACCACCTGTATAATGATTTAAATAATGTCATTGACTTATTCCAGAATCATACTCATCGTTCTCATGGTTTTAATATATTTAACCTTATCTATGTCATTTGGCTGAACGTTAGATTTTTAGGAGTAAAATAACAATTAATAATATAATATTTGTTTTAAAAACTATTTTATGTCAATTTTGACACTATTTAGTCATTGATTTTTGCGAAAATCATAAAATAATGATTATTTCGAAAAAGGATAATTAAAAAAATACTAACATGTCATATTAACCTATAAAATTAGTTTAATTCATAAAAAGTCTTAAATTACATTTATGTGGGTATTTATAACATCAATTATGTCAATATTTCATTAATAAGGCAATTACTGCATCATCTTTGTGTCATAAAAAATGATAATTATTTAGTCCCTAAAACTTATAAATAAATTCCTATGATGTAGATAATTTAGTATCTTTCTGGAGACTATTTATTTTTGAAGTTTCATGAAGTATATCACTAAATTAAAATTATTATACGTATAAGATTTAAGAAAGTGACATGTTGTCACATTCTTTGGTTTTAATAGTAAATAAATTATTTTCAGGGAAAAAATCCCATTAAATGAATCTAATATGACCCTTAGGTGATATGGGTCTACTTTTAATCATCAAATAGGATTTTGACATGTGTTAGAGTAATTTTATAATATTATATTTACCCTTAAATACCTGATTTACCTTTAACTAAGGTAAATAAAATCTACCGTAGTTACTATTCATAATTCCCTAAAATAAAAAGTAGATTATTAACATAATTTGGAACCACTAATTCCGAATATGGAATCAATTTTTCCAAATAAAATACACAAAAGTTTCAGAAATGAAATTAAAATTAATCCCATTGTCGAAAGAAAACAAGATTTTCTTTAAAACATTGCAAAAATTGAATTGATTTATCCTACGAATTCAAGGTAGAATCAAGGATAATGAAATAAATTATATTAAATGGTAAAAATATATTCTATTTACACATTAAAACCATTCAATTTTATAATTTAACCATATAAATTATTGTGATGAAAAAAGTTGTTTTTAATTAAAATATAGCGTGTTTTTACTATTCATCAAAATATGAAAGTTACCAGAATAATATGAAATATTTGTCCAAAGTAAATTTTTATTTCATGATTCCAAAGAAGAATTTTATTTTGTCAAATTGAACTTATAAAAATGTCAAAAACTAGATTTAATGTGGGTGCGCCATCAAAAGGTGGTAAAACTGTATTTTTTGAAAAATAATTATTTTAACCGAAAATTTTATTTTGTTCTTATACCATGTTTTAGAAAATGTGTAAGACAAATAATAATTTTATAAGATTCAAAATTTAGTTAATACTATTCATAATAGCTAGTTCATAATAATATTATAATAATATATCATTGTTTAGTAAAACCTGGTTTTGCGTATAACACATGCTATCGAAGAAGGTCGCGATTGCGTGAAATTCAATCCAAGTCAGGGTTGCGTGCTATACAAGAATACTTCGTTGTTTCATATACCATAATCCCACCATATTTCATTTATACATTAAATATATATATATATATATATACTCAATGTTGCGTAGAATAACTATTATCAAAATTGTGTGTAACACGATCCAAGAATAGTGTTGCGTATACTGCAAGCTAATACGGTGTTGCGTATAGTGCAAGGTAATCTTGGTGTAGCATACAACACAAGAAATTAATGAAATTAAAAGAATATTTTTCATAAAATCTCTGGGTGTTACATTCTACCCCCCTTAAAATGAATTTCTCCCTCGAAATTCGTTGGGGTTATAAATGGTTTACTACTCGAAAGTTTGTTTAATAGAAACCCACATCGTAAAAAGGAATACCAAAACATGGCTTTAAAAACTAAAGTATGAAATGTAACGGTTACCCAAACTAACACATCACTGGGTTTCCACGTAGGATAACATAAGTGAAAATATGGATATGGAAGAAAAATCTAACCATCAAGTTCTGATGGAGAGTGGTAGAGAACATGGCTATGAAAAATCCAACAATCACAGAGCTATTTATTTGTGATGATCAAGGTACCATCTGATTCATCGGATATAAGAGAACTAGGAAAACATTTTTGGTTTTCAATATCATTTCCCTAATGTTGATGAAATTGGAATTATAGGAAATACTTTCGTGATTTTGGTATAGTCTCACCGTTAGTCATTATTTGGACAATTTCAACTTCATCTCTTAAAGAAATGAAGTTGAATTTTTCATTCATGATGTGTTAGAAGATAATGTGATAGAATGAGGGGTCATTCCATCTGTCTCAAACAAAAGGTTAGAAAAGTTATAAAAAAAACATAAGTCCATCTATAGTGAGATTAATCATATATGGATCCTAAAATGGACTTATACTTGTTATATTATACTGCTTAATATAATAAAACTAGTTTATACTAAATAGGGACCTCCTGTAGGCCAGTGGTAGGCGATAAAGGCCAGTTGCACTTCGGTTGTGGGTTTGATTCCAACAGCCTTGTCTGATGCGATGGGTTGTCGTCCATCCTGCAGGTTGTCCTTTTTCTAAAGCTATATTACTATAACATTCCATCAACAATATCAAAAAAATGTTTTATCCTTAAACAATACTAACTTATGTCCAACATAATCCATTCCAATCTTTAGGCTTGTCTAAAATACTTCAGTACAAGCTCATAGTATAAATAAAATGATCATGTGAATGCCACCATTTATCCCCCATATATCATAATATATATCTTGTTGGTCAAATTAAAAACATGTGAATACCTTAATCATGTATTCTATTGAAGAATGAATACCCATTGAACCTTAGTGAAAACATGAATGCAGTTAAAAGTTAACACTTTCCACATACCAAAATCCTCAAAATTCTATATACTCAAACCATGATATCACTTAGTCCTTATATCAATCATGAGCTCATGAATACTGTCAAATATTTAATTTTCTCATTTTCCCTTCATTATTCGCATATCATATTTTTTCCAAAAATATCTCAATCACTTTCCATGTTTACCGGTACCATAAAATTATTGAAAACCACAATAGACCAATACATAAATATTCCAATATTCCACGATACTATATACAAAATTATTTTGGAATCCCATTACATAAACACTTAATCATTCCACCACATCGTTATCATATTCAACATCGCCAATGGTGTTCACATGTGACTTCCCTTTGTCCTTTTCCTTAAGTGGTTGCTCATGTCGATCATCACTAACCCTTGGACTAGGTCATTTATTTGCATAATGCCCCATTTCCTTGCACTTGAAGCATTGAAGTGTAGTAGGTTCATTCTGTGTATCCCTTCCTTTGTTTGCATCATTAGGCATCTTCTTCCCATCATTGCAGCATTCAAATGCCTGATGACCTTTCTTTCCACATTTGAAACATTTACTTGTCCCTTTAAACCAATCTCCACCATGCTTATTTCCACACTTTGAGCATAAGGAAACATTCCTCTTCTTTTCACCATTATTCTGAGATTTCTCCTTGAACTCCATCATTCGTTTCTTGTCAAAACTATGAGATGGATAAGTAACACCAAATTCCATTTCTACCGTGATAGAACAACACAAAATTTCTTCATAGCTAGTAATGTCTCTTATATATAATGCCCTTCGAAGATTTGGTTTTAAGCCACTAAAGAATCGATCAACTTTACTTTCAGGTTGGATGATAAATCCAGATGCATACCTTTCAATCATTGTAAAATTCGTTTCATATATACCAACAGATTTATCATCCTTTTGCTTTAGTTCAAGAAACTCCTTCTACATCTTTGTTCGAAGAATACAAGTGATGTACTTAATGAAAAATAAGTTCTTGAACTCGCCCCATTCCATAGACTCAATTTCATCATTTTGCCTCATATTCTGGATAAGATTCCACCATTGATCAGCTTCACCTTCCAAATGATATACTGCTAAGATGAATTTATCATGTTCAGAACATTGAAGAACCAAAAATATCTTTTTAGTGGTACTGATCCATTGTTCAGCAATAAGTGGATCAGAAGACCCACTGAAAGAAGGTGGACATTGCCTCATGAAGGACTCAATAGAATATTATTCCCTTCTCTTCTCATTTAGAAGTC
Organism: Viscum album; assembly: GCA_963277665.1. Taxonomy (NCBI): domain Eukaryota; kingdom Viridiplantae; phylum Streptophyta; class Magnoliopsida; order Santalales; family Viscaceae; genus Viscum; species Viscum album. The sequence continues at coordinate 576,962,828 of OY728158.1, forward strand.
TAGAATGATTCATAGCTTGTGTAAGTATAGCAATAATATTTTGCACTCCATCCCCCATAACATTTGTTTGTTCAGGGGGACAATCATTGCATTGTCCATTGCATTGATCAACACGGTTCCTTCGGGTTCCAGCCATCGTCTAAAACCCAAAAAAGAATAACGTGAGAGGCAAAAATCATGCTAGGGAAAACAACATAATAAAGGGGGAGTACCTTCAATATCTAACATCTTAGGTTTAATTCTAAGATCATTAGCACAATTCGAGGACTATAACCTATACTTATACATAACCTTTGGGACATCCCTAGACATACCTTAGAAATATCTCTAGGGATCTGACTAAAGTTCTCGCATCCTAGTTTCTAAAGGTTGACTAATCCTTTCCTCTAATACCAACTGTAGAGACCCGAAGCTTAACGTACATGGACATTACATTACTTTTGCGGAATACTTAGTACATAACAAAAACAAACACACAATGACCGTAATAGTTTAGTGTCTTTGGAAACTCAGAATATTATCTTCTAATCGTGTTGAAATATCTTCAAAAACTCCCATAAAGATCTTCTTTTTTTTACCTAAAACCTTTCTTTATATCCTGGGGAAAAGAAAACATAAAAGGGTGAGCTCAAATTCTCAGTAACGGTAAACAAAAGAAATATCAATCACATCATATACATAAGAACATAACTTTTGGAAATATTAACCTGCAAAAGAAATCATTATTTCATAACATGGGATAAATCATAGTAGTGAAATGTAATCACAATAATCATAACTTAAAACATGAAACTTTGTGGCATACACACATAATCATTGATAATCATTTCTTATTAGTCAAGACTCATTGCCAAGACTATCTTAGTGGACAAAGTCCATTTCTGAACCGAGTTCACTACTCGTTTTAGTCCTGTTTCAGTAAACCAGTTTGACATGCCGTTCTAGCCATGTCTATATCATGAGATATAAAATCTTTACCCAATGCATTGGAGGGAGATATAGGTCCCACCCATCTCATAATTAAACCATTCTTACGTGTTCCACAAAATCATGAACCATACATCATAGCATAACTCATGTAATAAAAATGGATTTCTTAAACATCGTGACATCATAAAACAATTCATATAAGATAAAAGAATTCATAAAAATAATTCCATCACAACATAATCAAATCAATGTAATAATAGGGATAATAACAGAACCCTTTATTATCTTAGATGGAAAATAATTTTGATAAAACACTTGAACTCCATTCTTGAGGAAAATATCCTTTCTACTTCAAAAAAACACTTTTCCTTTCTTAACATGTCATACAACTCTAAACTAAAAGAAGTTTATTAAAAATAGATTTGAAAACATGGAAAGGAATCTTCTTGGAAATAATGTTTTAAAAATCCATTCATGTCTTATAAGTTAAAAGGGAACATTCTTCTCGTACTTTTGTTAGAAAAGTCAAAAAGTACCTCGTACGAAAAATGACAAAAGATTCCTTTCATATCTTTTACTAAAAACTCACTGAAGGGTAAAATTGGATATAAAATATTGTAGAATGATTTAAATATTACATATTCAGGAAACATGGATGTGGATGATAAAATGCACCCTAGTAAATTCCAAAGTATAAAAAATCTTGGATAAAAATAAAATTGTGATATTTCCCTTACCTTAGGTCTGATTTGCTTCACAAGTGTCCGAAACACCTGTATAATGATTTAAATAATGTCATTGACTTATTCCAAAATCATAATCATTGTTATGATATCATATATGGTTCACTTATGACTTTATATTACCCGTTCTTTTGTAAATTCAATGTTAAAGAGCGTTTTGGGTAAAATGGTTTCATTTGTCGTCAGTGTTTTGACTTGTAATTATTCATATGATTACTTAATTCCAGAATATAAAACACGATTTATATATAATATATATTCATAATATACATATATATAATAAATCTGTAAATGTAAAGAAATACATCGTTCATGGAGACGGTAGGCCGTACATACACATGAACACTGTTTTCGTTTCCTTATTGAGTTGAATAGAATTAAGTAGATGACATACATATATACACACATAAATATAGTATAATTATTATTTGATATATTTCATTATTACTTATTATATATACTTTATAATCATTCATTAATGGTTAAAGTGGAGAATGAATCTCATCGCGTCGGGGAGACAGTAGTCCGTACGTACGCACGAGCGATTATATCGTTCTCATGATCGTGGGACTATATTGGAGTGTAAGTATACTATTTTAGAATAAATATAACTTTAAAATAATCATATATAGTTATTATTTACACTATTATACCCATCCAAGTAATGTGGTGGTGGAAAATAGATTTCACCATGGCGTGGAGACGGTATTCTGTACGTACGCATGCGCGGTGATTTCGTTTTCCATAGGATGGATAGATGGTGAAATAGGGTTGTTTCACACTTATAATAACATATCAGTATATGAGTGATACTGGTGTTATTAATTCATAATGAAACAACCTAATAAGAATAAGTGGAATAAGAAATAATGTTGAAAGAATCAGTAACGGACATTACCTCTTCTTTGAAGCGCCTCTTTTAGATCTCCTTTTAGGGCACTAAAATTGGTCTTTGAGGAATCCCAAAACCTCCATAATGTTTATAGGGAAGTGGAGATGATAATTTTGCAGGGGTTGGCCGAGAAGTAAGGCTCAATGTGGTGTGAGGAAGAGAGGGAGGAGGTTCCCTTTTATAAGGGAGGAGAGGGGCTCCTTTGGAAAACTAAAAATATTATTTTATTATAATGTCATATTCGGTTTTAAAAATCTCAAAAATGATTTATTTTGAAGCAAAGGTGTGTATGGGTCTAAATCATCTCATCCAATAGAATTTAGACAAGTTTAGGTTCCTATTGTAACCTTATCATTTAGATTTAACATTAAGTTAAATAATTTTACTTTTACCGTGTCTTCTTGTGTTCTTACACTATAATGTTAATAAACTTACTATAACAAGCCAAACGAACCCCAAGTTGTTTATTATTAATATATATAACCTTATATAAGTTATTTGGACGAGCCTTATATTTTTAGAAATAAAATAACAATTACTAATATAATATTTGTTTTAAAAACTATTTTATGTCAATTTTGACACTATTTAGTAATTGATTTTTTTGAAAATCATAACAGAATGATTAGTTCGAAAAATGTTAATTAAATCAATAATAACATGTCATAGTAACCTATAAAATTAGGTTTATTCATAAAAAGTCTTAAATTACATTTATTTTGGTATTTATAACATCCATTATGTCAATATTTCATTAATAAGAAAATTACTACATCATCTTTGTGTCAACAAAATGATAATTATTTAGTCCTTAAAAATTCTAAATAAATTCCTATGATGTAGATAATTGTATTATATTTCTAGATACTATTCATGTTTTAAGTTTCATTAACTTTATCACTAAATTAAAATTATTATACTTATAAGATTTAAGAAAGTGACATGTTGTCAAATTCTTTGGTTTTAATAATAATTAAATTATTTTCATGGAAAAAAGTCCATTAAATGAATCTAATCCGGCCATTAGGTGATTTGGGTCGACTTTTAATCATCCAATAGGATTTTGACATGTGTTAGGGTAATTTTATAATATTATATTTACCCTTAATTACCCGATTTACCTTTAACTATGGTAAATAAAATTTACCGTAGTTACTATTCATAATTCCCAAAACTAAAATGTAGATTATTAACATAATTTAGATCCAATGATTCCAAATATGGAATCCATTTTTCCAAATTCAATAAACAAAAGTTGCAGAAATTAAATTAAAATTAACCCCGTTGTTGAAGGAAAACAAGTTTTTCTTTAAAATATTGCAAAAGATTGAATTGATTTATCCTATGAATTCAAGGTAGAATCAATGAGAATGACATACATTATATTAAATGGTAAAAATATATTCTATTTATACTATAAAACCATTCAATATTATAATTTAACTATATAAATTATTGCGATGAAAAAGTTGTTTTTAATTAAAATATAGCGTGTTTTTACTATTCATCAAAATATGAAAGTTACCAGAATAATATGAAAAATTTATAAAAAATAAATTTTTATTTCATGATTCCAAAGAAGATTTTTATTTTGTCAAATTGAACTTATAAACATGTAAAAAACTAGATTTGAAGTGGGTGCGCCATCAAAAGGTGGCAAAACTGCATTTTTTGAAAAATACTTATTTTACCCAAAAAATTTATTTTGTTCTTATACCATGTTTTAGAAAATGTGTAAGATGAATAATAATGTTATAAGATTCAAAATTTAGTTAATACTATTCATAACAGCTAGTTCATAAAAATATTTTAATAATATATCATTGTTTAGTAAAACCCGATATTGCGTATAACACACGCTATCAAGGAAGGCCGTGATTGCGTGTAATGCAAGCCAAGTCAGGGTTGCATGCTGTGCAAGAATCCTTCGTTGTTTTGTATAACATAATCCAACCATATTTCTTTTATACATTGGATATATATATATTTATACTCAATGTTTCGTAGAATAACTATTATCAAAATTGTGTGTAACACGATCCAAGAATAGTGTTGCATATACTGCAAGCTAATACGATGTTGCATATAGTACAAGGTAATCTTGGTGTAGCATACAACACAAGACATTAATGAAATTAAAAGAATATTTTTCATAAAATCTCGGGGTGTTACAATTTCCATTTTAGTCAAGGCTCATTTCCACGACCATTATAGTGGAAAACTTCCTTTATTGAAGTGAGGTTTCTCCTCATTTCATCCCTTTGTTACGGAATCAGTTTTACTTCCCATTTCAGCCATGTATTTAGGAATAGAGATCGTTTCCCATTCTAGTCATGTCTATCTCATGAGATATAATTATTACCCAATGCATTGGATGGATATATTGGTCCTACCCCCCACATATAGAAAACCATACATATGTATTCCAAAATAACATAAATAATATCTAAAAACATAAAATAAATGAAGTTCACAAACATTTTATCACAACACAAATGATGGAAATGAAATGGGTTTCATAAATACCATTCAATCATAAATATAAAAATTCATATGAATGAATAATAATTTAATCATTGAAATATATCTCCTGAAAATCATATGTAACATCAAATAATGTTTTGTTACATGGAAAGAATTATGAGATACAACTTTATAAAATCAGTAAAGGAATGTAAACATTGTTTTTTGAAATCTTTTTAATTTCCTAAAATTACATACATTCTCAAAAGAAAACATTTATTAGTAAATATCCTTGAAATATTATAAGGAAATATTCAAATCATTAAGGTTTCATGAAAGTGCAAAATTTTATTTTAGTCATATAAGTTAAAAAAATATTCTTGTACGTTTTCCAAATAAGTCAAAATTATCCTTATATATAAAACCAAAATATTAATTTGATATTGTTCAATAAAAACTCATACATGAGTAAAAATTACTGTAAAAAACTATAAAATAATATAAAAATATAAGATCCTAACCATTTATAGAGATGACTTGATATTTTTCTATGTAACTATTTTTTATTTAATTTAGTACATTTTTTGAGTTATAACTTGGGGTGTGTTTTGGAAAAATTTTAGGAAATTTAAATGAAAATTTAATGTTCATTATTTTCTCATTTTAAGAGGAATTCGTATTCCCAAACTTAAAAAACAACAAAAACCTAGAAAATAATGAATTTCATGGTTGGAGATCGGTTTTTCAAATAAAGATCCCTCCTTGTAGTAATTGTGCACCAAAAAATAACTAGCGCACAATTTATGCACACCATTAAAACAAACTGTGCACCCCAAACATGGTAATATTTCAATGGAATTAAATTAGCCAAAAATTATTTTAAAATCTCTAAACCCATGATACTCACCTATTTCAATCCCACTCAACCCTAGGTCCTCTTTCACATTTTGGGAGCTCTCCAGAGTAATTCCATGCCTTACTGATGTATGTCCTTTTTGATCTGAAACCCGAATCTAATATATCTTTTTCTCCCAGTAAGTGGATGATATCTAGTTGTTTCCCCACTCAACCTTTTAAGATATATCTTTATATCATTGGATGGAATAATTTGTTTCTATTCAATCTATATATATATTTGATGATTAATTACCCAGGATAGTGTATCTATATCTAGATCTAAGAGATCTAATATTGTTTAATCTTAATTTAGGGTTATAGATCTTGATCTGATCAATATCATTGTTCATCCCAATTATTTTTGTCTTTCTTTGGGTTATTATTCTTCAATGGGTAGAGGTTGGTGGACTAATATTGTTTTACCAGTGTCATGATTTTGATATGTATATTAATGTTTTAGGATATCTGGTGTTCATTATCAATTTGATCGCTAAATTGATATAGTTATTATGGTCAATTGATTAATTGGTTTATTATTGATATTGATGATTAATTTGGGAGATAATCCTATGATTAATGGGATTTCATTATTGTAAATATTTTATTAAAGGAAAAAAACAAGTAAATTGTGGAATCAAAAACTAGGGGGACATAATCAAATGAAAAATTATGGGGTTTTCCATTTTGAAGATTAATTTGGAAATTAATAATGAGGTTTAGGGGCTTCCCATTTAGATAATTAATTAGAGAATTAGTTATGATATTTAGGGATCTGCGATATAGTTAATTAATTGGGGGATTGATCACAATATGTTTATTTAACTGTATTGATACAAGTAATTGATGAATTAATTATGAAATAGTAAGATTCACGTGTTGAGATGATTAATTCTAGATTAATTATGATATAATGATTACACATGTTAATACAATAAATGATATATTAATTATGGGACCTTGGGGTAATTTAATTTATATGATTAATTATAAAATTAATTTTGTAATATTTAAGTGGTTGACCTGAGATAGTTAATTGATGAATTAATTAATGGATTTGAAATACATTATTAATTGGTGAATTAAATAAGGGTAATTTTTTGATAAACTATTTGATGAATTAGTAGTGAAATTGATGATGAATAATGAATTGATAAATTTATTATTTTTAAGTGAATGGGAAGATGGTCGTTCAAATGTGACAAGTATGAATGGAAACATGTCCATTCAATTATTATTAAAGGCCTGTGAAAATTATCATTCAATTGAGAAGTTTATATGGAAACTAGAAAATTATACATGTGAGTAAAACAATGGTAACATAGCCATTCTGTTGAGAAGTAACTATGGTAACATAGTCATATTACATAGGAATTTTAATACTTGTAATGTGAAAAATTATGTTTTAATTGAAGAATAATAATAAATGTAATAAGAGATATGGTCCCACTTGAGAATACATCAAGATACAACACGGGTTGAAATATTTACTGAGTTATGAAATAACCTTCGTATACTTCAACCTCTAGTACGAGATGAAGAAGGTTTTAAGATATGATATTACCTTGGACACATCGAGCTTTATCATGAGACAAATATTACATGATGTATGAGTGTCCATGAGAAACATAGAGTTAATGTTGTTAAAGAAAGAATACATTATTATTTGAAAACTCTTTATTTCTACTTTGTACTTATATATTTATACAACAACATAGAATATTATCAATCTGGATATTGTTTTAGACACCATTGCTGTTGGTTTAATGAGTTTCATTCACAACCTACTTGGGCTATATGATGGGTACCCAAATAGACTTTATTATAATAGGATAGGTGAAGGAAAACTTCCCTAGGATAGATGGCTGATTTTGGGTTGGAGAATCGATTAGTGAACCAGATTAGTTTTGTGACCTTCAGGGGAGTCACCAGTTCTATATTTTCAATTTCCATTTTTGACACTGGATATGAACTTTCGTATGGCATGTTTTCTATTCCAGTTTAGTATTTCTTTTTATCCTTTATTTATATTTTGATATTGGTATTGTCTATGGAAATTTATGATTTCCTATTGTTTATTATTTACAATGGTGTTTCATCTAATAAACATATGGTATAATCTCCCCATGATAGACTTATCATACCCTCACTTCTAGTCAGAAAAATTTGGTTTATGGGTTGGTGCACCTGAGGTCATGTAACTAATCATCTCGGGGCACTGATATGTGGCACTCATGTTTGGATGATACAAAGTGGAATCAGAGGGAAAATTTCATTTCATTTTCTATTTTCATACTAATTTGGAAAGGTATATATGATACATGGAATAGTTGGACCTTTTTAATGAGATCAATCATGGGAGTTTGAATCCCATGTATTGGGAAAACAATGTACCTTTTACGGGATTGTTGTTATTAGTGTTTGATGTTATAGTCAAATATTATTTCACCTTGGGGGACACACTTTTTGTGTGATGTGTAAATTTTTTGATATTTTCTAGTAATTTAATTGTTTAAAAAAATGGAATAGGGGTTTATTTTTCATACATCATCACAGGCACTCAAGATTATTTTGTAACATGCATCATTTTAGGCATGCACGGGAAAATGGGTTTCAAGTAAGTTGTTGAACATAAATTGTTTTCGTTTATTAGGAAATAAAATTTAAAATGGTGACTAATATTAAAATTTAAGTGTTAAAATGATTTAATAGTGTGATTAATTATTTTTCTAAATAGAGAAAATTAAATGATAATGAGAATACCTTTGATAACCAAGGCCATGGTGTATGATAATTACAGGTAGTATTTTTAGTGCATGGGTCTTGAGTGCATAACGAGACATGGGTAAAAGACTTTTTATCATATGTTTTGGGTTTTACATTTCTATAAATGTGTTAATGTTATGAATTCTTTTCCAAATTTTAGATTACGTAATTATAGAGAATACGACTCAACTATGACACTTGTTGAGAAGATGACTGGGGGAATAGTTAGGAATGATTCTCCAGTGATGGAACCAGACACACCGATCATGATGGGTGTTCACATAGGGGAGGAGTTCTAAGAAATTTTTTACTCTCTTCATGCAATTCATATAAAGATTCCAATGGTTGTTTGAGAAGAGCTTGTATTACTTGATCAGAGAGATTCATTGGAAGCACCCTCCAAAATTTACTAGAGAGTGTGGACCTGAGGGACCTCAACCCTTGGTTGAGTCCATCGAGATGATACCTAAAAATATATAGACTCCAAATTAGAGGACGGTCATGTTCTATGATTATTTAAACTAGTCTCAGTAAATTTATAGTTGGAATTTCATGCATATACTAGATATATGGATGGTATGATGTAGAATCACTTATTGGGTAGATTTTTCAAGAACTTCTACCCAAATAAGCTGAATAAGGAGAAAGCAACAATGTTCATATGAATAAATTTGGCAAACATTTCAATGACGGACTATGATGGATGCATTACAGATCATTGTCACTTTAATCTATTTTGAGATACGAATTTTATAGAGGGATGATTTCAATAAAGGCTTAAGTGTGAGAATACGGCTCAAGTCAACATATTTCGATTAAATATGGTATCTACGCTCGTGGATCAGGATCTCATTTCAGAGAGGATCCTAAAAAATGTTTCCATTTGTATAATTATAGTTACTACTAGATGATTTGGAGGCATGACTTTTAAGAGTAGGAGGAATAATTATCAGAACATGAGTCAGGACAGTGGGAAGCTAGGTGATCTTATTGGAGGATCACTTGCACAAGACCTTACAAGTGTGATTACACATTAGTGCGGTATGCTAGGAAACTATCCTCTACATTGTCCCAGACCACCAATGGTGTTCAGATCATATGGCTACATGGGAAATCAATTGAAGTAATATATAACCCAATGACAGAGGATCCATGATGAAGGATCTAAAGAGAGTCATAGTGTAGAAATTGGAACTTATACACCTTACCAGACTAGTAGTAGGAGTTCTACTATCTGAGGTGATAGGGGCATTGGGAATGGTTCTTTTTGGATAAATCCATTATATTAATGGAGTGGTGAAAGTCAGGGTAGTCAAACGACATCATAGGGAAGAGGGGATGTACAATTTAATGTGGTTCATCATACACTTGCTGATTGTGAGGTTGGACTATTGATACTAAGATGCGCTATTCTTGTAGCATCTAATTTATATAGTGCCTTATTTGATAATAGTGATTCTGATTCATTAATATCTACAAAACCTGTTAATGGTTTTAACCCACTGGTGGAGTTTTCAAGCTAGGTTATGACTATATATATAGTGTTGGGGTTACGGTGTATAGGCATCTGTTTTTGAAAGGGTTGTTCTCTTGAATATTGGGAATATCATTTTTCCAGACCTCTACATTATCAATATGTCAATATTTGAAAAATAACTAGTATAGAATGAATACCCACATAATTAATGGGAATAGATTTTTATCACATGATATTCACATGTATATCTCTTATTGGTGACTAGTACATTCACCATGGGGAGAGGGATCACCAGGTAGGCTGAGAAATACTAGTTACACAACAATTGGGAGAGATCAAAACTCAAGTTTCTAGTAAATTTATTTATTTATATGGTTAAAATCATGATATCATTCCACCAGTAGTGGAATAGTTTCGTCATGTGTTTATTGAAGGCTTCTCAGGGCTATCATTAGAGGGAGATTGGGAATTCACTATTGACTTCAAGCTTGGTGCTGTGGCAATATCAATTCCACCTTATTGAATGGAAGTGAATGAGCTTCCAGAGCTCTAGAATCTACAAGATGAGTTAGATGATATGGGGATTATCAATTAGAATATGTCACCTTGGGGATCACCTATATTGTTTGAAAATATGGGTGATGAGAGTGTGTGCTAATCTATTTTTTACCAGAAGTTGAACAAGATGGTTGTAATGAACCGACATATTCGTCAACATATATACAATCTATTTGATCCATTTAGATGAGGTTGTGTGTTCTTGAAGATTGATTTGAGATCTAGGTATCATCAGCTTAGAGTTCATACTTCTGATATACCAATGATTTCATTTAGATGTAGGAATGTCCTATATGAGTTCTTCGTAACTCCATTTGGGTTGAAGAATGCACACAAAGTGTTTATGCTCTTGATATACATAATCTTCCACATGTACCTTGATCAGTTTTTTTTGAATTCATGGATGATATCTTAATGCACTCCATAACTCTTGATGATCATTCCCAATATCTTAATATCATCTTTAGTACACTAGGAGAAAATATTCTATATGCCTAGATATTTATCTGTTAGTTTTGGATTGATCAATTACACTTCATGGGAGACATAATCCCATAGTAATTTGTATATGTGGACAAAAAGGTGGTTCATGATGTGGTATATTGGGAGCATCCAATGAATTCTTTTCTATACAATGCTTTCTCAGGTTAGTTGGGTTTTAAATTTGATTCAACTCAGACTTTTCCCATTAATAATATTTCCATTCAGCAATGACCATGAATGGGATAATGTTTAAATTCTCATATACTTGTGATAATTCCATCGAGGAGTTGAAGAATAATTTTAATTTGGCACTAATATTCATCCTACCTGATCCAGGTGAGGATTACATGGTGTATTGTGATGCTTTTTTTATCAAACATGGAGTAGATTTGATGAAAGTGGAGAGAGTTGTGGTGTATGGGTCTTTGTATTTGATGCCTCATGAATGGAACTAATATACACATGGCCTCGATGTAGATGCAATGAGTTTTTATTTGAAGTTTTGGTAGAATTCCTTATTAGGTTGGAGGTTTATGATGTTTACTGATTATGTGATCTTAAGGTATATCTTCTCATAGTGATATTTGAATATTAGGAAATAGAGATCTGTCGAGTATATGTAGTAATTTGAATTTAATATTGAATATATGCCTAAGAAGGTAAATATTGTGGTTGTGGTTTTAGCAGGAAAACACAACTACAGACTGTTCAAGAGTCCGGAGCTGGGTAGAGGATGATGAATTTCATGGATGGGATGGATGTGGTGGTTCAAGTGTTTCTGGAGATGATGCATCTCATATCATTATCTGTGGAGTGGATACGTTTGAGATACATTAGAGACATACAGTATGAGGATTCAAAATGCTTGACCTTGAGGGAAAGTGATGATGGTGGGAAGTCACCTTTCGATTAGATAATAGTTGCAGATGGGATCATCTATGTCAAGAATTGGGTTATTATTCCCATGAGTATGCGATAGGAGATCATGTGAAAATATTATTCCTCAAAGTGGGAGGTAAATGTAACACCCAGAGATTTAGGAAAATTATTCTTTTTAATTTCATTGATGTCTTGTGTTGTACGCTATACCAAAATTATCTTGCACTATACACAACACCGTATTAGATTGCAGTATATAAAACACTATTCTTGGATCGTGTTATACACAATTTAATGTTCGTTTTGTGGAAATTATTTTACACAACATTTTGTATAGATTTTGTTTAATGTATAAATGAAATATGTTTTAATTATGTTATACACAACACCAAAAAGAGCTTTCACTACATGAATCTCTAACTTGGCTTTCATTACACGCAATCAAGACCGTCCTTGATAGCGTGTGTAGTACAAAATACTGAGTTTCACTAAACGATATATTATTATAATATTATTATGAACTAGCTGTTATGAATACTAATACCCACTTTTTGAAATTTTATAAATTTTATTTTTCAAAATGGACTTTATTTTTGGATTCAAAATATAAAAATTAGCCTAGGGTATATTTTTGGTATTTTTATGAAAACTTACAATTTTTGATGAATAGAGAAAACAGTGGGTTACTATTTAAAAACCGGCTTTTTATATAAATAATTATTTATTTTATTTAAATTTATTTTTGGTCAAAATTTATACATAATACCTATATAAGTTCAATGTAATTCGTTGGAGTCATTTTATAATAATTTTAGACATATACAAATTTTATGGAACTTTTCACCGTCTTTTAACCACCTCCTTGGAGAATTTGAAAATTTTCATAAAACATAATTTTACCGCTTCTGTGAGTGGAATTTAAAAAATAAGAGAGACACAGTTAAAATTAAAGAGAAAAATGTGGATCAATAAGATAAAAATACTTTTTGGTGAATAATAACTTTTTACTTTTATTTACCACGGTTAATAGTAAATAGGGTAATTAAGGGTAAAAATGATATTATTATTACCCTAAAACATGTCCTAATTCTATCGGATAAGTGTAGTTCGACCAAAAACAACCTTAGGGATAAAATATTACCCTTTAGGTTCCCTTGGATTAGATTAGGACTTTTACTATTATTTTATTTAAAGAAGAATTAAAATAGTTAAAATCATTGTTTAATAACTAAATCATTTATAATATAGGGTTATACATAAGATAAATTCGACTATAAATATTCATTATAAAGATAAAAAGATTTCATAATTAATGGTATTTTATTCATAATTTTTAGAAATTAAATAATTTAATTTATTTATGACACAATGATGAAGTGGTAATTACCTTATTAATGAAATATTAGCATAATTGATGTTATAAATAACTAAATAAATGTAATTTTAGACTTTTTTTGAATTACACTAATTTTATAGTTTAATATTACATGTTAGTATTGATTTAATTTACTTTTTTAGAACTAATAATTTTGGTATGATTTTCACAAAAATCATGTACCAAATAGTGTCAAAATTGACATAAAATAGTTTTTAAAACAAATACTATATTATTAATTGTTATTTTATTCCTAAAAATATAAGGTTCGGCCAAATGACTTAGATAAGGATATATATATTAATAATGAACACCTTGGGGTTATTTTGGCTTCTTATATTAATTTTATTAACAATATAGTGTAAGAAAACAAAAAGAGATGGTAAAAGTTAAATATTTTAACTTAGAGTTTAATCTAAATGATAAGGATAAAATAGTAACCTAAACATGTCTAAAACCTATTAGTTGAGAGGATTTAGACCCATACCCACCTTATCTTCTAAATAAATTAATTTTTAGCTATTAAATACTCAATATGAATTTATTATAAAATAATATTTTAAGTTTTCCTACGGTGCCCCTCTCCTCCCTTATAAAAAGGGCACCCCTTCCCTCTTCTTTTCACACCCTTTTTAGTCTTGATGCTTGGAGAACCCCTACCAATTCATCTCCTCAACCACTCTAGTTTTATGATAGAGGTTCTGGTCTTCTCAAAAGTCCAACTCTAGTGCCCTAAAGAGATGTTTAAAGGTGGTGCGTCGAGGAAGAGGAGGTTCAGATACGTACGAAGCATATCAGACCTATGGTAGTGGATAATTATTCCAATCTAATTCTTATCCAAGATTGATTATTCGTATGTATTTACTGGGGTTATCTTTATTATCCACGTCCATATGTTCTCAAAATTTTTTCATAAAATGTTTACGTTTCTTCCATGTATGTTTGAAGTCATTTTTACCTTTTTTTACTTTTACCACATCTTATGGAAGGAATATTTGTTTTGTTTACCATACGAAGTACTTTTGGACTTTTCTGACAAAAGTATGAGAAGAATGTTATTTTTAACTTATACGGCGTGAACAGATTTTTAGGGTTTCATAACACCTCATTTTCATGAAGCTTACTCTACACGATTTTATGCCTATTTTCAACAAAATACTTTTCTTTTAAAATTGATTGGTATTTTGTGAAAATAAAATGATTTTGACAAAGAAAGGATATTTTACACTATAATTCATTTCAAGAGATTTATCAAAACAATTTTCCATATAATATGGCATTTTTTCATATGTGTATGTTTCAAGTATAATTTCTCTATGAATTACATGGTTTCAAATTTCTTAAAATGAAATGATATTTATTTTGTTTTGTATAGATTATATTAGGATGTGATGATGTTTACGAAACCCATTTTATACTTTGGGTAAATATGAATGAATTATGATCATGTTGGGAAAATATAATAATGATTTCATTATGAGATGGGTGGGACCTATATCTACATCCAATGCACTGGGTAATGATTTATATCTCATGATATAAACATGGATGGATCAGTAAGTTAATCTGGTTCAGTGGTACAAGACTGGAATGAGGATTGAACTCGATTCAGAAAGGGACTCTGTCCACTAAGATGGACTTGGAAGCAATTCCTTGGCTACTATGTAATCGTATCATGTGCTTATTGTTTTGACACAATTACATGTTTTATTTCCAAGCTATTTTATCTTGATTGATGTTCCATTATGATCTATGTCTTTCGTACTGCCATGTTTTATGAAATTTCTCAAGATTTCGATGTTTAAACATTATGTTCATGTTTTTATGTTCAAATGTATATGGTTTGTTTTATATTCTCCATGCTTACCCTTACTGAGCACTTGAGATCACCCTTTATATGTTTTCTTTTCCCCAGGATATAAAGAAACGTTTTAGGTAAGGAATCAAAAGGGGAATATCTTTATGGGAGATATTGAAGATCATTCACCATGATTAGAAGATTATGTTCCGAGTATCCAAAGACACTAAACTACTGTGGTCCTTCATTGTTTGTTTTTGTTATGTAATAAGTATTCCAAAAAAGTAATGTAATGTCCATGTACGTCAAGATTTGGGTCTCTATAGTAAATTTAGGGGTGAAGAAAATGTATTATGACTTATGAAGACAATTTTCGTGGACAGATATGGAAAACGATGTAGCAGCATTTGTGACATGATGATTCACCTCTCAGTAGGTGAATAAAGAAAATAAATGGTCTTTTGGTTTGATATAGTAGTTTTCAATTTCAGAATAGATGTGGGATTAATTGACAATGTATTTTCTGGTTCATCTCCCAAATAATCCACGGAAAATTGAAGCTCTCTATGTTTATGTGGATTGACTGATGAATGTGGCACATTTTTGCAGATAATGGAAACCATCATAGTAGTGTAGTTGGGAGAGATATATGTTTAAGATATTGTCTATCAGTAAGGGGCGCCACAAAAAATAGTTCCCAATCATGACTCAGACTTCACTTCATACTACTATAAGGTATTTAAGAAAGAACATGGTGGATATTTACTATTGAGCATAGCTTTATACTCACAGATAGATGGGAAGTTAGAGCATACTATATAAGTGCTTCAAGATATTCTACAAGAATGTGCTCTTGAATTTTGTGTATATTTAAAGAAGAACATGGAATTAATAGTGTTTTCCATTAAAACAATTTATTAGGAAATTATAAATATTCCATGATATGGGGCTCTATATGGTAGACTGTACAGATCATCACTATGATTGATGGAGGTTGGTGAGTCGGAGTAGTTGGGATATAGTCTCAACCATGAGACATCAGAATAGGTTTAGGTTATTCGGAAATTTATGGATACGACTCATAGTAGGTATAATACATGTACTGTTACCTGAGGACAAAACCTAGTATTTATAAAGGGTGATTGTGTTTTCCTTTGGGTTTATGCAAGATTGGGTCACCACAGTATATGGAGGAACAGAAAGATAGCTCCTAGGTTAATTGAACCATTTGAGGTAGTGGAGAGAATCAGGATTATGGAATACTGATTTCCTATATCATATAAATATATTGAAATTAATGCCTCTTTAATACTTTTACAACTACAATATTAGCTCCCTGACTCTTCTAATGTGATCAATGTGGATGATGCAGATCATGAGATGAGAAACATCTAATACGTGTGTTGGATCATAGTGGGAGAGTGTTTATGGTATGTATTATAATGATAGATTATGTATTCTAGAATCATGGGTGTGTTAATAAGGAAACATGTTAAATCAAAGAAAATATGAGGTCCCAATGGGCCTATCATTTTGGTTCTGAATCTTAGAGAATCTTGGAAGTCACCTCAGGGATAAAAAATTATAAGGTGGGGAGACTGTATATTCCCGACCATTTCTAGTGATGAATCAGTCATGTATTTTGGTACTCTTTTGTCTTTATTTGGGTAATTTTTATCTGTGTAATAACGTGGAATGTGTTTGGTTAAATTTTGATAAATATTTAACAAAACAATATTGTGCATGGGTGGCACTCGATTAGGGAAAGTCGTTAGCCCCAGCTCAAAAAACCATGTAAACCTGGATGGTAGGGAATATCCTGG
Source organism: Viscum album (assembly GCA_963277665.1). NCBI lineage: Eukaryota > Viridiplantae > Streptophyta > Magnoliopsida > Santalales > Viscaceae > Viscum > Viscum album. Next base: position 576,979,909 of record OY728158.1, read on the forward strand.
TTGGAACATGGATTGTTAAAAAATGAACCCTCTTAGAAGTAAACATGAAATAGAAAATAAATATCTCACAGTTTAGGCATAGAATTAAGGGAAACGACAAGCCTCATCAAAAGAAACCATATTCGAGAATAAAAATAGTCCTAAAATGGTTTTAAATTTTTTTCTAGAACCCTCACGACTCAACTATTAATCCCCCAAATCAATCCTAAGTCCGAGTTCAAATTATTTGAGCTCTCTAGATGAATTATAGGCTTTCCTGACATTTTTTGTCCATGATTCTAAACCCATATCAATGATTTCCTCCTCTCCCACTAAGAAGATCCAAATATGTTGTTTTCATGCTCATCCTCCTAAGATCCCTATTTCTTATGGTGGACGGAATCATTTTTTTTCTCTATATATGGATCTATATTTTGTGAATATAGATGAAACATTATGGATATATATATATATATCTAATATATATCCTCTTTATTAATCTTGATTTAGGGTTATAGATCTAGATCTGTTATACGATGTTATGCTGCCCAATTTTTAAAGAGTTCTATTGTGTGATTATTCTTCAATGGTTTGTGGTTTGTGATTATAATATTCAATTCCCATAGTAATTATTTTTTTATAATATGAATATTTTATTATTCCTAACGTCCATTATCAATTCGGTCACTAAATTAATGTAGTAATTTTGGACAATTGATTAGTTGTTTTATTGTTGAAATTGATGATTAATTGGGGAATTAATCATGGGATTAATGGGATTTACATTTTAATGATAAATAGGGGAATTAATTATGTGTTTTTGGGGCTTCTCATTTAGATAATTAGTTTTAGGAATACTAATTATATTAAGGGATATGAGAGTAATATAATAAAATGGGGGATTAAATATGACGTAGTTATATAATTTATCTAAGATAATTAATTAATTAATTAGTTATGAAATATAATGATATATGTGTTAAGATAAATAATCCTATATTATTTATGTGATATTTGATGTCATGATTTTAAATAATTAATTATATATTAATTATGAGTGATTGTGGGTATTGTAATGAGACAATTAATTGTAGAATTAAATATGTATTATCGAAATTAATGACAATTGATAATTAATTAATGAATTTATTTATTTATTTTACATATTTAATTTGGAAATTAATTTAGGTTAGTTTTGTTATAAATAATATATGAATTAGTATTTTAATTGATGAGGAATAATTCATTGAGATATTAATTATGTGTAAAATAATGGTAACATGGTCATTCTAATGTGAAAAGTTTGAATGGAAACATGGGAATTAACTTGGGTGTAATGGAATATGAACATGGTAATTAAATTGAAAAGTATACATTGTAAAATTTAAATTATCTTTACAGTTAAAATAATGCTAAACATTGTTATTCTATTTAGATATAATAATGGTAACATGGTCATCTTAATTATGATTTTTATTATTTGTAATTCGAGATATTATGTATGAATTGAAGAATTGTAATAAAGGTAATATGAGATATTACATAACTTGAGAATACATGAAGATCTGACATGATTCAAAATAGGTAGAGATATATAATATCATGTTTGAATAATTTGGGCTCTAGCATGAGCTAGTAAAAATATTAATATATGATATTACCTAGAACACTTCATGCTCCAATATGAGAGAAGAATAGAATAAGGGACGAGTGTCCTCAGGAACCTTGAATTGTCGTTGTTAAATAAGGAATAAATGATAATGTTGTAATTTTATATTCATTATACATATTTTTATATAGAACAATATACACTATTATCATATTGGATATTGTTTTAGACACTGTTATTGGTGGCCCACTAATTCATTCTCTTACACTTCTCGGGCTTCCTAATCTATACCTGAATAAACATTATTAATGTAGAAAAGGGTGAGTGAAATGAAATTTAAATTTATGGATTATTTATGTTTGGGGCTCAGATGAGGGAAAAAATATGGTTCAAGAGATGCTTCAGAGTATTTTGTATCCTAATTTTTAGTGTTGATTTTAGACACAGGACGCATATTTTTGTATGACATGTTTTCGGTTCCTATTGGATATTATATTTCATGACTTCATTATATTTCTATATTGTTATTGTATATTCTTATTTACTTTTATGCAACTATTAATTATTTTCACTAGCGGTTTTTTAATAAAAAGATGGTATAGTTTCCCCATGATTGACTTATCATACCCTCGCTACAAGTTGGTAACCTATAACATTTGAGACGGCACACCTCATTTCATGTGATGGGATGAAATAGGGAATGATAATGTGGATCCCAAGTCAAGATGAAACAAAATATATTCTAGATTTTTTTAATAAACAAATATATGGAAGATAAACATTCATGAGTAAACAATTACATATAAGGAATCCCAGAAGATAATGATATTTTGAAATTAACCCTTACCTTAGTTATGATTTCATTAGTATTTATATTAAATTCCTCTATAATGGATTGAATAATTTTATTAACTTATTCCATAACCATATTCATAGTTATGATACCATATATGATCATATTATCACCCATTTATTAAAAACATTTCTTTATTACTTTTCTTTTGGGCATTAACCACTTCCTTTTCTTATGCATTTTTTTCTCACAAAAGTCCTAGTTAATGCATATTGAATATAATTATGTCATTAGTAAATTATATTAAGATAAAATATATCATATTAAAAATTCCATAAATTTATACAATCATTCATTAATGGTTATCATGGAGTTGAATGACATCGTGTTGTAGAGATGATATGTCGTACATTCACATGAATGAAAAAATCATTCTTTTAATTATGAGATGGAATAGAATTGGATGGTATATATATATATATATATTTAGAATAAATATAATTTTCTAACAATTATATATTTTCATTATTTTATCAATTATACACAACCATGTAAATTTTGGAGGGAAAATATACTACACCACATAGTGGAGATTGTAGGTCATCTGTACGCAAGCATACCATTTTTGTTATTTGTACGAGGGTTAAATGGATAAATATGGTTGTTCTATAATCATAATAAAATTTCAGTATATTTTTTATACTAAAAATATTTCATTATATTGTAAACAACTCATTAATATGATTTTGATGAAGAATTAATCTTGAGAGTGTTGGTAAAGGAAATTACCTCTTCTTCGGTGAGCTCTCTCTAGATCTCTTTTTCAGGACCCTAGAATTTTTCATTTGAGAAATCCAGGTCCTCAAAAATGTGGTGAAGGAAATTGAGATGGGATATTTGTAGGGTATTGATGAAATGGAATTATCAATTTGTTAGGAATATGTTAGGGATGACGTTCCCTTTTAATAAATTCATATTTATTTTAATATTATTAATATCATTATTTTGATTAATTAATTAATTCATTAATTTCTACATCATTGTAGTTAACGTTATTTAGGTAATTATTTGTTACGTAGAAAATAAAAATAAAATTTCCATGACTAATATAAATATATTATCTTTAAAATTCATATTTATATACAAAAAAGTTATGTAAAACAATATATTAAAGTATTATATTAAATAAAATCCTATTGTATGAACATCATGGAAATAATTTAAATAAAATATGATAAGGGTAATATTCAAATCCATATTTCTCAAAATGGAAATTAATTATACCTTTGTATAACCATGGCTGATATATAAAGAACCAAAATAATTTACCCATCCATTTTGGTCATTTAAGAGTTCTTTAAAATTAATCAAATTATTTTTTGATTTTTCTTCTAAATATAAAAGAACTAATTCAGTATTGTATAATTTATTAATGTAAATATTTATATAATTAAAATTAAAATTAGAATAACATAATAAATAAAAAAATCATTCTAATTAATATTTATAGTATGATTTATATTATATAAATATATATTGATTTTAATAATGGTTTAGTTATTAAAATATGAGAATCTACTCTTTAACTTTTCTTTAAATAAAATATAATAAATGTCATATTCTCACCCAAGTTTCTTAAAAGGGTTTTATTTCTTCCAAAGGATTATTTTGGTCAAAACTCACTCATCTAACGAAATTAGGACAAGTGTTAGGTTAATTTTCTATTATTTTAACTATTATTATTTTTACATTTAATTACATGATTTATCTTTTACCATGTTAGTAAAAATTTAAAAAAGTTACTATTCATAATTACAAAATATCAAAGAAACCTATTTACATAATTTGAACCTATCAATACCAAAAATGGAATCAATTTTTCAAAATTAAAAACAAATTATTATAAAATTAATCTCTTTGATGGGGTTAGAAAATGGATTATTAAAGCTAAAATTATAAGAAGATTTAAAGGTTCTAATATCTATATTCAATGTAAAATTAACTCCCTTGACCTATATTATATTGAGTGACAAAATTTTTACCTATCTATATATTAAAACCGGTCAAAAATTATATTTTAACAATATAATTTATTTTGATGAAAAAAATTGTTTTCCATTAAAATTTACTATTTTTTATTATTCATCATACCATGAATCATATTAGAAAAATAAAAGAAATTATACCAATATAAATTTTTATTTTCCAATATATAGGAATAATATTAGTTTTTCAAATGTAATATAATTGTTTTCAAAAAAAAGGATCTAAAATGGGATATCCATTAAAAGGTGGTAAAATTACCCTTTTGAAAAAAAATTGGTTTTATGCATAAAATTGGGTTTTTCATATCTTATACCTATAAAATATAATGAAAGAATATCATAAATATATTATTGACTAAATAAAATATATATATCATTAATATCATTCACTAATTTTAATTAATTTATTTTATTATGGAAAAATGCCTTTGGGAGCATAAAACTAATGTTATTTATTTATAATAAATTTGAATAAAATAGAATTTATAATTATTCTCCAAACAATGAATTAAAAATATAAACATTATATTTTAAAAAATTAGTTATTACTATTCTTATAATCTAATTTAATGGTTATGTTATATCTTCCTATATATATAATATTTTTTTTATAATTTAATATTGTTTGGTAAAACACGATCTTCTGTGTGACACAAGCTATCGAAGAAACATGACACTGTGTTAAACATATTTCAATCATAGTGTTGTGTATAATGTATGATAATCTAATGTTGTGTGTAGTGAAATCTCTTATTTTTGTTGTTTATAATGAAATCCTAACATAATTCTTTTAATAAAAAAATATTTTTCAGAATTTTGTGAGATAAAATATATCGAAAATATTAAATTAATTCGAAAATATATTTTTCTAAAAATTTAACACTGTTAAATTATACCACTCATAACATTAATGTATCACTCTAAATTCATCTATGTTATCAAAGGATTAATATTTAAATTTTCCTTCAATAGAAACCCACATTGTAATAACGGCTGCCCAAAGTAACTCATAACTGGGTTTATGACAAGGAGAATATAGGTGGAATGTGAAAACATGTTCATAGAAGTGAAATTTCACTATCATTTTCGAATTGTTAGTGATAGAGAATATGGTTAGGAGAAATATAATAATCATAAATCAATAAATTGGAATTGGTCTAGGCGGCCATTTGATTCCCCAGAAAAGATGGAACAATGATAAATTTTTTGTTTTTAATTTCTTTTCCCTAATGTGGACGAATTTTCATGTGAAGATATAATTACATTATTTCATAATAATAACCTAATCCTTTCATTGTGACTTTATAAAATTTTAATATAATATCAAATTCTATGAAATAATGGTGAAGTTATCATTCTCGAAGCATTAATAGACCATGATATATAGAGAATGGTTGGTTGGCATCATAAAAAATTCAAACAGAGGTTTTCTAATATTCATAAATTCTCATATAGAGAGAAAAAAATTTCATATTACAAATGTTTTCTAATATTTAAAAAATTCTATAAATTCTTTAACTTATAACAGTTTAGAAAGATGAAAATCCCAAAAAACTAAATAAGGTCATGAAATCTTCTTACATTTATGATTAATATAACAAAAATTGGAACTTTGTTGTCACATCCCAATCATATGAATACATATATCCTATATTAACCTGAATCATCATAATAACCTAAATTACAATACAACCATATTAAACATATACATGTTTTCTTATTGAATATTTTATTGGATATATTCTATAAATCAAAAAATACTACTAACTCTGTCCATGATAGCGAAATATTCTCTGTCAAAAAAATCCATTATTAGCTCTAAGCTAACCAGTACTATCCAATTAAATTTTTGATATCCATCATGTCTCTTATCTAACCATAATCATCTTAACATTAGTAACACATTACAGGTTTTATTTCCCTTAATAATTTGTTTCCCATGAATGTAACCTTGCTATTAAATCACTTTTATCATCCCTTAGTACTATTAAACATATTAATGAAAATCCATAGTAAAAAACATAAACTGAGGAACCCTTATATAATTCCCCATTCATTATTCTATAATCCAATTACAAAATTAATTAAATCCTTCCACTTTAATGTTTGTAATGAAATTGGTCCTTCCATGGTTTAGAAGTAATTTCTTATGCCAAGACATTTAGTTGGTTAATTTCCATGGTCTCCACATATGATAGATTTAACTCCCTTACAATTCGTCACTCTATTCCCCTTATTTCCATAGAAGTAACATCATCCCCTCCATTTTAGGTATTGATCAAGGTTATTATTAACATATTCTTCATATACAAGAAATTAAATCTTTTTTCCTATATTTTCCATATCAGGTGAAAATTTATAAAATCCTATGTTACTATTATTCAACATGTTTGGAATATCACCAGATCTAAAAATGTTAATCATATATTGTGATATCTGATTTGGAATAATTATAATATATTTACCTCTAGCGATCATCCCAATTGACTACTCATTAGATAATTGTTCCTCACATTCAATGTTATCCTAGTTATTTATAGTTCCGTCTATCAAATTATAATAGATAACTTAATGTGAGAAACACTTATCATTGTGAAAACCCACATAATCATTAAAATTACTTATATTATGTATAAATTATTACACAGTCTTTAATACTTGTGGCCTATGTTTTATCATAGGTAATTTATAGATGAAATATTTTTAAATATTTAAGTATAGTTCATAATGGGTTTGCAAATTCCCAATGAATATTCTTTGGGAGTGTCAAAACATGTGTGCAACAAGGACAATTTTTGTGTACTAGTGATGCTTGATTCAGGCCCGACAAACGCTTTTAGAGTTGTTACCCCTTGGTAAATCTATTATAGATCCCCATACAGTTATAATATATTAATAGGGATGTATTTCTAGGAAATCACTCACTCTATCCTTAAGAAAATTATCGGAAATTTTCTTTATCCTTATACATATCCTTAAACATGTACATAGGGTACTTATAAAGGTTTTCTCATCTTAGATTCCAGTGGATGATTAAACCATTTCCCTAATAACAACTATAACGACTTATAATTTTCATATATATATATATATATATATTATAATTTTCATATAATATATTATAAAATAAAAAAAATTCCCAAATACCACATTAGTTTAGCTCCCTTTGAAACATGGAACTCAATCATCTACATTCCTAAAATATCTTCAATATCACCCATAAAGTTATCCCCCTTCAGTATTCCTATCTAAAAACATTATTTATAACCATAGGAAATGGAACATATAAAAAATGGTGAGCTGAGATTCTCATTAAGGGTAAACATAAGAGATATGAATCACAATATAAATCTAAAGGGTAAATGAAGATGAACATAAAATTTTAAAATTATTCCATACATATCATAGATCATAATTGTGAGTTATAGAATAACTCAGATATATTTATTAGACATGAATCATGAAATAAAATAATTCATAGAACATAAAATTATACAAAACTCATAAGAATAAGAAATAATTTCCATATTATTCAAGGATGGTTGACAAGACCAACAAAATGGGTAAAAGTCTTTTACCGAACCAAGTTCACTTCTCATTCCGGACATGTTTTACTGAAGTAGGTTTTCACCCTCTTCTATCCCTCTATTACTGAAACAATATCATTTCCCATTATAGTCTTATCATGTCCTGATATATAAATATTTACCCAATTTTTTGGATGGATATATAGGTTCCACCAATCACATATTGAAAACCGTACATATGTGTTCCAAAAAAACATAAATCATATCAGATCCCATAAAAGAAATGAGTTTCATAAATATCATTCCATCATAAACATATAACATTATAAGAAATAAAAAAATTATCTTTGAATCATATTTGATTCTCGCTCAAATTTACCCAAGAGATGAAGGTAGAACGGTCCTTGTAGTCTAGCTTGGGTTATCGAATCCACAGAGACCTAAGAAGTAACCTATAGACATGAACATTCTAAGGACTATTTTTGGCTATGAAGTGGACAACATTGGGTTTATTTTAGATGGGTTTAAGTGAACTCTAAGAGACTTAAGTGAATTCAAATTAAATTAATGAGTTGATCCTAGGTTATCGCTCGGGGTGGATTGGATGTATTTTCTTTTTAATGATTTCAACTTCTTAAATTTGAGATGGGTTCATTTAAGGAGATAAAACAACATCATTACTTACTGTTTTAATGCCTAAACCCTTTAATACTAATCACCTATAAACATTAAGGATCAATGTTTTGATCACTTCAAGGTAAAGGTTCGTATTAGCATTTGAAGTGTGTGGCCTTAAATGCAACAAGGACGATGGAGTTTAAAAACCATCAAATAAAAATCTCAATTAAAGAAGTTATTATACATTAATGAGGTGATAAATAAAATCCAATCCAGTCCCTTGATACTCCCTTTGATCAACCCATAAGTGGGTTAGCCCTCCATTGATCCCATGGTTTCAATGGAAGCGGAGAGTAGACTCATAATGGAGGAAATGGAAAAGTAAAAAAACGCAATAAAATAACAATCACTCCACCGTTGTGTGATAATCTCACAAGGTTTGGTATGAAAAAGATCACACATTGAACCAAAAGTATCATAGTGATAAGGAGAAGAACAGAATAATAAGAGAAGAAGAACTTTTATTAAGAAACAAGGATGATTTAAAACAACTTACACGTGGAAGATAAATTTGAGACAACAAAACTGCAGCATAACATTACAATGAAAGGAAGCTCCAAAGATTTCTAAATCCTCCATCAACACTGCCTTAAATAGGAATTTTGATCCCTTGGGTGGAGCCTCTAATAGTACAAAGCATCTTAATTAATTTTGGTAGGCCATAGGTGGTGGAAACCTTGTGGAATTTGGACTTTTCCACATTTGACCCGAGGTGGCAGCCAGCTTTCATCCACCGAACAGACGCGTTTGGATGACCTTCTAAATGGCCGAATCAGAGTGGTCCATAGAAGACAGAAATGGAGCTCCGGATGGCTTCTAACCTCCTGTAGACGTTTTCCCCATTTGGAGTTATGTATTTCGAGATATGATCAAATTAGTGGGATGTTTTTCTGGGCCACAGAATCTGGCCCAAAATTTTATCTCTAACTTGGGCTGCCTAAATAGACACCATGGAAGACGACTTATCATTGGTCCCTGAAGAGTTATTTTCTCCTCTACATGTATTCTATAATAACACGAAATATGGGACTCATTGGGCATTTAGTTTGGGCCCCACAGGCTCATCCGTTGTCTAGTGTCCAATCTGCCTTTTCCAGAATTGCTTCATTTCATTGCCAAATATCTCCATCATCCTCCATGAATTCTAAATTTGATCCCTGAATGAAAAATGTTCATATTGGAGTGTGGATCAATTTAAAAAAATATTAGATTAAAATATGTATAATCAGATTAATTATTTGGTAATTTAAATGATGTTCAAAAATGTACCACATAATAGTGCATTTTAAGAAGGTATTACAATCATAATTTGAGATGATGTTCAAAGTGTAAAATTCACTAAAATGGTGTTTATGAATAATAAAGAACATGAAAATTATATATATTAACAATTAATATTAGCCTTATTTAGTGGCTAATCACACCCCCCAACATGGGTTTTGCTAGTCCCGAGCAAAATATATCTCAACAATATGAAATTCGAATTCCCTTTTTCAAAAACATTTTAATACACAATGATCACACAAAAAAACTTATACCAAAAAATCATGAAACCCATCAAAATATTTTAATACAAGATAGTTTCATAAGCATATACCAATCCCAAGCCCATTACTTTGTTCAAATTCATTGCCATATTTCATCCAATGTCAATTAAGTATGAGGATGTGTTGTGCATCACAATAGACACGAGGGTTCATCTTTATTCAAGGGGGAAATGATGGAAGCGCTAGGTGGAATCACATTTCAATATTAAGATGAGTTTTCAAATTTTTTTATCATATTTTTTTTTGTTTTTTGTTTTTGTTTTTTTCAATTTTTCCATTGTAATTGAAGTTGCACTCAAAAGAGTCAACCCCTGTAGCGAGACTTTGCAGATGACTCCCAGGGTCAAAGACCACAAGGCACCAAGTGAAGCCCACATACTCAGGCATCATCTCGAGTTAACTCAGTCAAAAACAAATTCAAATTACCAAAAATAGGGATAAAATTACTAACTCTAGACCAAACAACTATGGAGTCACGATCCCCAAGTTCCGAAAGCCACATATTAGGTCATTTGATTGCTCTACGCTCAATTTTTTTTTAATATTAATTTTTAATTTTTTTTTAATACTCATATTAAAATAAAATTATCACCAAACCTGTGCTATTTATTTGGGGGATCCCATGAACTCAAACTAATACCCACTATCCAAAGGATGTGCATTGTGATCTTTTTTTTATTTGGATGAAAATATAAATGATGAAATATCACATTGGACAACCCCACTTTCCAAAATCAATGCTCATGAAATTATACAAGGATTAAAATCAGAATCAGGGTATGATAAATTATTTGATATTCAGTTTCAAAGTGTGCAATGTGTATTACCATGTTCAAAGTTAAAGGAATTTTTCCTTCCATTTTTACAATTTTTTTTTCAAATCATTTATCATTTTTTTGACACAAAAGCATTTTTTATTTTATCCCCCCCCCCCAAATTAAAACAACATTGTCCCCAGTGTTTAAAGAAAAGAAAATTTAGAATGGGGTAGAGGTAGAGAATGAAAGTTCAAAAAGGAAATTGAAAATGAGGGTCATGGAATGAAGTCACCTGGTGGTTGAAGTTGAAAATCTTGCTGCTACCTTTTAATCCTTTGATGTCCATGTCACTGGAAGAGTTACCTTGTGAAAAAAGGAAAACAAAAAAACAAAAAAAAACTGTATATATATATATATAAGTAAAATATAAGTATATATATAAAATAAACTGGTGATACATTGTCTTCTTTTTAAATTTCTGGGTAAGGTATTACTCAAGGATCACACCACGTGACACAGATGAATATGGTGCTCCCCTTTCGTACCCATCCATAGTCATAATAGAAGAATAGGTCAACATCACATTTTTTTATTTTTAAATATTAAAATGATTTATTAATCATATTTAAAATATAAAGTTGATTAAAACGAAAAATTGATTAGGAACTTGAGAGCCATGGGTTACCTCCCATGAAGCACTTTTTTTAACGTCGTTAGCTCGACATGAACCCCCCAACTTATCCAATACCAACATTCAATATTTTAAGGACCACATGTTTCATCACTTCTACTAGGTTGAAATTGATTCTATTTTTTAGAATTTGTTTCATGCACAAACCTCTGTTCTAAAATGAGTAGGTAAATGCACAAAATATCAAAAATGATGGATTCAATTTCTTTTGTAGTATTTTCTATGAAATTGAGAATCATTACCTCTTTATTGGTTTCAAGATACGAAATGGTGACAACTGGAAGTTTTTGGCTATCCCCAATGAATGGAAACTTAAGGGTGGATGTAAATTCTTTTTGTTCAAGTTCAGGTAGGCTAAAACATTCAAACATAGGTTGGGACATTGAATTGAACTCAGTTTCATTTTCAAAATTGCTCAACAGAATTGGTTCCTTTTGAATAGAAGATTCAACCACCAAATTGGAAAGATCAATTTTAGGAATGGGTATGGACTCAAAGTTTGTGATTTCTCTTAATGGTTCAGTGTTTTTTTTTTGAAAAATCATCAATGGAGTTATATTCATGAGACTCAATCCATGATGTCAAATTTCCCTCTTTTGAATACAAAAAATCAGTTTCCTCTTGATTTAAACACCCATCAACAATTCCTTTATCATCTCCATCTTCCCCAAATCCAAATGTTTTCTCTTCAGTAAACTTATAAGATGTTTGTGGGAAACTAGACACTTCACATAAGGTTATGTAAGGGATAGTTTGTGTAGGGATGGGTTCCTCACAATTTTTAATACTTTGTAGTTCTAACCTCAATGATGAAACCTCAAAATTCATTATCTCTATTTGTTGAAACAATGTTTCAAGTAATGGTTGTGTATCATGATGGGTAAGGGGTTGAGAAACATGGTCTATTCCAAGAGGATAATTAAGTTGTTGGAATTCCACAGAAGGATGTTCTGATTGGACTTGATGGGATTGGAACTCATAATAGGTTGGAATGTATTGTGGATCATATGAATAAAAAAATTGTGGATCAGTACGTTGTTGATGATCCCACAAGTATGAATTATCATGGTAATTGTACATCATACATGAGGATGAGTGATCAATGTAGGGATATGTTTCCCATGTTTGGACTTGTTCAAAATTGACTTCCATAGGAGTGAGGAGTGAGAAACGAGAAGTAGGATGAAGAAAACAAAAGATGATAGTGTCTAATATAAATTACTTAGGTCCCCGGAAACGATTCCAAAATTTGATTCTCTCTCAAATTTACCCATGAGATGAAGGTAGAACGGTCCTTGTTGTCTAGCTTGGGTTATCAAATCCACAGAGACCTAAGAAATAACCTACAGACAGACACATTTTAAGGACTATTTTTGGCTATGAAGTGGACAAATTTGGGTTGATTTTAGATTGGTTTAAGTGAACTCTAAGAGACTTAAGTGAATTCAAATTAAAAGAAAGAGTTGATCCTTGGTTATCGCTCAGGGTGGATTGGACGTATTTTCTTTTTAATGATTTCAATTTCTTAAATTTGAGATGGGTTCATTTAAGGAGATAAAACAACATCATCACTTATTGGTTTAATGCCTAAACCCTTTAATACTAATCACCTATACACTTGAAGGATCAAGGTTTTGAGCACTTCAAGGTAAAGGTTCGTATTAGCATTTTAAGTGTGTGGCCTTAAATTCAACAAGGATGATGGAGTTTAAAAACCATCAAATAAAAATGTCTATTAAAGAAGTGATTATACATTAATGAGGTGATAAATAAAATCCAATCCAGCATCTTGCTACACCCTTGGATCAACCCATAAGTGGGTTATCCCTCTATTGATCCCATGGTTTCAATGGAAGCGGAATGTAGACTCATAAGGGAGGAAATGGAAAAGTAAAAAAACGCAATAAAATAACAATCACTCCACCGTTGTGTGATAATATCACAATTTTTGGTATGAACAAGTTCACACCTTGAAGAAACAGTATCAAAGTGATAAGGAGAAGAACAGAATATTAAGAGAAGAATAACTTTTATTAAGAAACAAGTATGATTTAAAACAACTTACACGTGGAAGATAAATTTGAGACAACAAAACCGCAGCATAACATTACAATGAAAGGAAGCTCCAAAGATTTCTAAATCCTCCAACAAAACTGCCTTAAATAGGAATTTTTCATCCCTTGGGTTGATCCTCAAATAGTACAAAGCATCTTAATTAATTTTGGTAGGCCATAGGTGGTGGAAAGCTTGTGGAATTTGGACTTTTCCACATTTGACATGAGGTGGCAGCTTGCTTTCATCCACCGAACAGATGCATTTGGATGACCTTTTATATGGCCAAATAAGAGTGGTCTATAGAAGAAGAAAATGTATCTCCGGATTTCTTCTAATCTCCTGTAAAATTTTGGCCTATTTTGAGTTATGTATTCCAAGATATGATTAAGTTAGTGGGCAGTTTTTCTGGGCCGCAGAATCTGGCCCAGAATTTTATCTCTAAAGTGGGATGCCTAAATGGACATTATGGAGGCCGAATTAGCGTTGGAACCTGAAGAGTTATTTGTTAATATACATGTGTTATATCATCCGACGAAATTTGGGATTCATTGGGCCTCTATGTTGGGAACCACAGTCTCATCAGTGGGATGGTGTCTAATCTGCCTTCTCCAGAATTGCTTCCTTTAATTGCCAAATATCTCAATCATCCTCCATTAATTCTCCATTGATCCCTGAATGAAAAATATTCATATTGGAGTGTAGATAAATTTCAAAAAATATTAGATTAAAATATGTATAATCAGATGAATCATTTGGTACTTTAAATGATGTTAAAAAATATACCACATAATAGTGCATTTTAAGAAGGTATTAGAATCATAATGTGAAATGATGATCAAAGTGTTAAATGCACTAAAATGGTGTTTATGAATAATAAAGAAAATTAAAATTATATATATTAACAATGAATATTACCCTAATTTAGTGGCTAATCAATATCCTAATAAAATATAATTAACATAAAATAACGTTATCTTATAAGAAAAATAATTTTGAAATATAACTTGAATAAAATTGTTGAGGAAAATATAATTTCTTCATTGAAAACATTTTTTATTAATAAAAAGACACAATAATTTAAAATGAAATAATTTTTAGAAAATAACATTAAAATATTTTAATGAAAACATCAATGAATTGAGGCTCATGAAAGAGGAATAATTACTCCATGAAATATATGTCAAAAAAATCTTCTCTTACTATTTTTTAACTATGTCAAAAAGTACCTCATATAGAAAATGATAAAAGGATTACATTCATACCCTTTATAAAAAAATCATAAACTGGGTAAAACTGACATCATGAAATTTTAGAAGAAAATTTAACATAATCTTGAAAATTATTTTATGAAACATGAACTTTAAGATAAACATTCTTTAGTAAATTCTTATGTATAATGTATTCCAGAAAATAATATGATTGTGAATTTAACCCTTACATTAGTTATGATCCCCATCATACATATAAAAAATTCATGTATAATGTATTAAATAATTATTTTAACTTATTCTAGAACCGTATTCATATTTATCATATCATATATGATCATACAATCCCATATTTGTTAATAATATTTCATTATGAATCTTCTTTCAGGTGTTAACTACTTCCTTTTCTTATACATGTTTTGTTTTATATGTCCATGTTCCAACATATATAATATATTTATATCATTTGAAGAATAAAATTAATATAAATATGTTGTATTATTAATTATATGAATTTATATAATTATTATTTAATTGAAATCATAGATAATGAATAACATCATGTTGTAGAGACGGTTAGTCGCTCATACACACGAGAAATAATACTGCTACCTTAATTGGGAAATCATATAAAATTTAATGGCATATATATTTCTAGACAATAAATATCAAGTGATAGTTATTATATATATTCGTTATTTCCATAATTATAACAAATCATGTATGTCGTGATGAGAAATAGATTACATCACAACGTGGAGACGATATGTCGTACCTAAGCACCTATAGTGATTTCATTTAGTTAGATCGATAAAAGGTGGAATATTGTTATTCCATAATCAAAAAAACAACTATTTATATATTTAATATTGTAGTTATTTCATTATAATTTAAACAACACATGAAGAAAAAGTTTAATAATGAATACTCTTGAGATAGCGAGTAAATGAGATTGCATATTTTTTTATAATCTCCCTCTCGATCTCATGTTAAGGACTCTATAGTTGGTCTTTTGAGAAACCCCAAACACCTAGAATGTGTTGAGGGAAGTTGATAATGGAAATGAAAAGGGTATATCTGATACTGAAGGCTCAATATGGTGTGAATAAGTGAGGGAGGAGGTTCCCTTTAATAATTGATATGAGGGGAACACTTTGAATTTCAAAAAACAATAATTCATAATAATCTCAATACAATTATAAATAACACAAAAATGTTAATTATTATAGTATGATGTGAAATAAGGTTGTAATATAATCATGAAATGTATTTTTCATCATGTTTTGATAATATTTTATTTCATAGCTATTTGATTACCCATATATAACATATTTTAATTTTAGCTATAGTAACATACTTTTTCAATACTAAAAGTGTTTATTTTGTATTTATAAGATGTAAATCACATGACATATGAACATTTTTGAACATTTTTGAACATTTCATAGTTATTTTATATGTATAGAAATGTTTTATGATTTTTAAATAATTTAATAAAATATTATTATGATCAAATATCAATTATATCACTTTTGACACTATTCATTTTTTGGATTTTTTATATATCAATTGAAAATATTAAATTTAGAAAAAAATTATATCACAAAAGTGTTCAAGATAATAGAAAAAATTAGTTGTTTAAATTAGTTAACTAAAGTTATATTTATTTTAATATTGTTAATATCATTAATTGGATTTATTTATTAATTAATAATAATCTCATCGTTGTTGTTATATCCATTAAGTTAAGTATTTTTTATCTAAAAATTATAAATAAATTTCAATTAATAATATAATAATATAATCATTAGAAATAATATTTATTTTCGAAAAAATACTTCTACACAACCATATTTTAAAATGCCATATTAATTAAAAACCATTAGAGTGAAAAAATGTAATTTTTCTTAAATAAGATTTTATACGAATCCTATTTATACCCATGTTGCTCAAAATGTTCATTAATTAAATCCTTTGGAAACCGTGAACATTATATAAAAATTTATAATGATTAATACATTTTTATCGGTTATTTAATTGTTTTTATAATTATAATTAAAATCATTTTATTAATTTATTTTCTTTTTGTACAAGCACTACATCAGCATTGAATAATTGATTAAGGTGAATATTTACTTTCTAAAAAATAAAAATAAAAAACCCTAATAAAGGAAAACATTTTAGACTTCATATTAAATTATTTATTTGAATTTATCTCCATTATAATATATATTAAAAATG
Source organism: Viscum album (assembly GCA_963277665.1). Classification (NCBI taxonomy): domain Eukaryota; kingdom Viridiplantae; phylum Streptophyta; class Magnoliopsida; order Santalales; family Viscaceae; genus Viscum; species Viscum album. The sequence continues at coordinate 576,997,040 of OY728158.1, forward strand.
GTTTAGTTATTAAAATTTGATTTTGAAATCTCTAAATTTTTTATGTAAACTATAATAAATATCATACTATCACCAAAATGGATTCAAAATGGTATATTTTTTTTCCCAATGATAATTTTGGTTAAAAAACTCATCCAATTAAATTAGAACACGTGGTAGGGTAATTTAATTTTATTTATAATATTATTATTTTTATCCTTATTTACCTGATTTAACTTTTCACATTTTATTATAAAAAATTTACTAAAGTTATTATTCATAATGAAAATAAAGAAAAAATATTACATAATTTGGACCCACTGATTTAAAATATAGAATTTATTTTTCAAAATTCAAAACCTAGAAAATCAGAATTAATCCTATTGACGGGGTAAGAAAATGGGTTATTAATGTTAAAACATACAAAAGATTGAAGGGTTATTATGCTTAATTCACTGTAAAATATATTCTAATGACTAATATTATATTAAAAAATAAAACATTTATCTAACTATACATTAAAATTATTAAAATAAATAATATGATAGTATATTTTATTTTGATGAAAAAATATTTTTTTAGTTAATATTTAGTATATTTAACAATTCATCAAAACATAATACTTATTCAGAAAATACCAAAAAATTAAAGAAAGGTAAATATTGATATTCCAATTTTAAATTAGAATTTTATTTATTCAAATATAATATGTATGTTTCAGAAATTGGATTGAAAATGGGCTCTCCATTAAAATACGTAAAAATTACCCTTTTTAAAAATTTAAGATTATGTTCATAAAATTGTTTTTGTTATTATCTTATGAATATAACATATATTATATTAATATAAAAAATTGATTTAACATATAACACATATTTTTCATTAAAATCATACACTAATTATTATTAAAATAATTTATTAAGACAAAATGACTTTGGGAGCATAAAAATAAAACTATTTCATTTATAATCAATAGGTACATATATTAATTTATAATTAATTGGAAAAATTGAATTAATATTATAAACCTTATATTTTATGAATTTATTAAATACTATTCATAAATTATAATTTAACATCCAGGTTATATCTTTATATATATTAATTAATAATATTTTAAAAATATACAATTGTTAGTTAAAACTCTGTATTGTGTGTAACACAAGCGATCGAAGGATCTATAAATTGGGTGTAACACAAGACAATAAAAGTGTTGTGTAAAACATAAGATAAGATGGTGTTTTATTAGGGAAATATTATCTTTGTGTTGAATAAAATAGAAGACACATATAGTGTTTTTCATATAAGAAAAAAATACTTTATATTGTGTGAAATGAAAGATATAGAAAATATTAAATTAATTTGAAAAAAATATTTCACAAAATATTTGGGAGTTATAAAGACCCATAAAGACCATGATGTAAAAAACAACCAATATTAGAAAAAATCATTCATCTTTATCAGGAAATAGATACTGGAGAGAAGGAATGAAATTGGGGAAGGAGTCACATACCACAAAGGATACGATCTATCAATCAGATCATTAATACACACGGAAATGAGTTCAAGGATCCGATGAATCCTTCTAGGAGGTTACAAATTCAATGAAATATGATTAGGACTGAGCGAGTATGATTAAGGGTTATAACATATGGGTTTGATAATTTTATGTAAATTTTATGTGGAATAAAAATCCAATCACATGGGTTTCCTCTAAGAGGCACGTAGTTATCCAAACAATATTCATTAATAGTGTGCCTCTACTTAGTGGTAAAAAGGTTTATAATAAGGGTGAAATAGTTTTAAAAACCTTGCACTATCCTAGAAAACCCCCTTTGTTTGAGGGTTCATGTTTTGAGGAGGGTGGCAACACAGTTTTTCCAAATAATGCACCAACCATGCCCTGCCTACTATATCAATAAAATCATGTTCACACTTCTTGGGGGAAAGCACCACTTTTTCCCCTAACCATGTACCAACCATGAAAATCTTTGAGGGATTCCAAATTTCTCTAACATAACCTAAAAAAATCCCTTATAAAAACCCATCCTAGGTACAACCAAAAAAAGGAAAAAAATATTACTTAAAATGAGCATGATACATCTCTAAAAATGTTATGATCTTAAAAAAATAATTATTACAAAATAATTTATTGATTTTAGTTATTAATAGTCTATGAGATGATCGACATGTTAGATCAAAATTTGATGATATAAACAATAATGATATGTTATGCCTAATAATGATAATATCTGATGAGGTGAGAGTTTATATGTCGTATACCCTATTAATATAATAGGATATATGGGACATAGATTATATGTTTGTGATACCTAGCCTTTGTCTGGTCTACCCTTTATGCTTTGTCAGGTGTCCCAGTCTTATTTATATCTTTCAAATTTTATTATTATTTTCTTTGAGTATTAATGGGTTATATATCAAAGAGGGTTGAGTTTTAGGATCACATGCATATAGTCACATATAAAATGAATACAAATCAACATAATAACTTGTATTCCATGAGTCAAGTTGAGTGATGAGGCCATAAATGGTAATCAAGATCATACCTTACCTAAAAAAATAGTATATGCTTTAAGGTACATGGGTAAACCTTCCGGTATCATTTTAGGTATAGTTATGATCTTAATGCTATATGAAGGATCATGTAAAGTAGGGAAATAATGGTTGATTCATCAATATGACTTGACTTGTGATCCAGGTCTGAAGGATATGTAATTTATTTCACATATTTTAAAACATATGATTGGGCTATGGGTATATATTGTTTTTGGGAAAAATTATTATTTCATGAATTAAATGTTATTCTTCACTAATGTTTAATGATGTTCATCACGTAGACTATTTTATTTATTATAATAAGCATTGAGACATCCAATATTATCCCTATATTATATATAAATGTTTTGGATATGCCTATTATATAAATGGGTCATTATAAATTTATTATAAACTCATTCATAGACCAGGTCCATTTTAAATAATGTAATTGTCTTGAAAAATTATATTCAATCCATTATTAATATCATGTAGCATCAAATGTGTGGTGATGAAATCTTGAAGTCAAGTGAGGTTTAATATATGGGATCATTCATAAATTTCACGAGATTGTTTTATATAGACCATGAAATAGAAATATCTTCCTAATGTTAATTCGTGAGATATATTATTTTATTTTTCTAGTTTACTATGTGAATAGAGGAAAATACTATATAATTCATATAGTGATAATATAAGTTATTAATCATATATATACTAACGATATTTTAATTTTAAATAATTATCTTATATAAATATTATTGATTTTGTCACTTCAAGAAAAAAATTAAATTATTATAATAACTATGAATTTGATTCTCAATTTATATTGACAATAAAATATTCAAATTATTTTAGAATGATCTGTGAATTTTTGGATTTTTTTGACAATTTTATTTTGAAAATATGAATCATGTTTCGGTTAAATTAACTAATATTGAGGATCTAAAAAAATACTAAATATTAATTTTTCAGAATTTAATAAGCATGTATATTAATTTTGGTTGTAATTATTAAAAAATGTGCATGATATATAAAATTTATTAATGTTTTATATTTTCTCATAAAATTATTATAAATTTTCATAAGACACTAAATTATAATATTTCATACACCCACGTTTATATAATTCTCTAATATTTATCTTAATATTTTGGATGTATTTTTTAATATGAATAATATACCTAAATGTTACCAAAATTTTGTGGTGAAAAATTAATTCAAGTGATTCAATTATAATGTATATGTTTCCATTAATTTTTGGATTAAATGATTTTATAATTTGTTTATGAACATGATAAGGGGGAATAATATAATGAATGTTAATCAATTAAATTCATAAATTAATAAAAACTCCGAGATAGAAATGTTCTCATAAAACTTTGGTTAAAAAAATATTATGATTTACCATTCTCTATTATTCTTTTTTACATTATATATTTATTTATTTTAAAATTATATTCCAATCCTTCAGGGATTGAATTTAAACTAATTTTTTTTCACATACACATTTTTGTTTTTGTACCCTTAAATATCAACAATATCACCATGGATAACCACTATTTCATATTATTTTAATTTAATAAAAAAATATTTCCAATGATAAACATTTTAAAAATTAAAAATCATAAGTCATTTTATATTTTGAGTTAATCGGTCGATCAAAATTTTTTAAAACCCTTTTCACTTTGTAGGCATCCAATAAAGGTATTATTTAAAAACATTGATTCTTATTTTTAATTTTTATTGTTTGCAATTGAATACCACCTTTGCAAACAAATATAGTTATAGATATGGGTTTTAACAATCCATATTTGATCAATATTTATAAATTCAATGATAATTTATGAATTCCTACGAATTGATATTTGGGGGATTACATGAGTATAAAAGGAACCCCATAATTATTTATCCAAACCAAGTTCAAATCTGTTCAGTGGATAATTTCATTGATAATGTATGTAAGGGCCCAAATTTTCCGGAATGTAAATTCCCCTTGATCTAATTAAATATCTTATTATGTAAAATGGTTATATAACATTTGCACTTATTTGGTATTGTGATTTTGGATTTCAAAATACCATTAAGAATTTTTACCGTTGCTAATATAGTCATTGAACAGTGATCACATGATTAGTATAAATATAAGAGTTTATAAAATCTAATTTACTCTGGTAAAGGAAGCAATTGTCACATATCATAGAATTGATCTGTACAAAGCGCATTTTTTAGAGCTCTGAATGGAGGTGGCATCACTGGGAATTTCTCTTGACCAAGACCATGTCGATATTGAACATGTAAAGCTCAAACCGAAACAACTATGGGAGAAGTGGATGTTGAAAGAGATTACCACCCGAGAGATGTTATCTGAGTCACCTCAAGAGTCTATCAGCATTGAAAACCATACCCTTAGGTATTTTTTGGGTTTTATAAGGGGTTATGTAACAAGACCTTATCACTATTATTAGGTGCATACTTTTGTATATAATAAATAATATAAATTCATTTTATTTTTGTAACTTTAATAGACAGATAGTATTTTTAGTTAATATACAATTAAGAAATCTATTTTTATAAACTAATGTATTTTTTTATTATATATTATTTAAATAAAATATTACAAATATTTTTTATTAAATATAAATGATCATATGATATTTATGAATACAATAGAAATTTTTATTAAGGTTTGAAAAATGTTTTTGTCCAAACCCATGAACTTATGATAAATGTCAGTTTTTATTTTAAATTTAAAAAATTAAAAAATTTATTATGTTATTTAGATAAAATTAATATTATTTTTGGAATCAGGTCATTCAAATTATTTAATGGTGATTTTTTCATAATTGTCTAAGGTAGTCGATGTTTTGGGAAAAAATTAAATACCGTTAAATTATATATTTTATTTTATGACATCATAATGACCCAAGAGTGATCTAATAAAATACAATAAATTTGATGTTCAGCCAATATATGTTTTACTTTTAACATAATGTGATTTTATATTTTTTGATCAATTTTAGGGTGCCTTAGTGGACCCTCCATGAATTATAAAAAAAATTAATTTTCAAAATGTTTTCCTTGAAAGTGTGACTAATCTCCACACAAGAAAGCCTAGTATTTTAATATGTTAGGCCATTGTACAAATAAAATAATGTTTTCCACTCCCCTTTGAAAAAAAACTACTGTAAAAAATAAGGCCTTTGTTTTGTCGTTTCGATTACTTTAATGTGTGGTGTCCCAAACCAAAATAATAATGAATTCCCTCTCTTTTCCTATATAAAACCACCCAAGATCCCACTTAATCTTCATTAAAATCCATTAGAGGTCGACCAACATTTGTAATCTTCACTCTAGATTCCTCTCAAGGCACCCCAAGCTCCCATGAAACCTCTCTTAAGAATCTCCGAAGCCTTTGGGATCACACTTCCAAGTAAGGGATTTTTCCATTGTCATTTTTGTGCAAATTTCATTACATTGTTATAGACTTTTTCAATTATAAATGTTGGGGTACAATTTCAAACCTCCCCCATACATCCATTATTATGTTTTATTGATGATATAACTCTTTCTAATTCATTAATACCTCTCATGTACACTTGTTACTATGCCAAAATTCTGTATGGGATTTCACTCTTCTAATTTACATTCAAGAAATTCTAATATATTATGAATCTAAATTCCATTAAATAATTTTGGTAATGTATCTATATGACCCCCTTACTATCCATTTCATGTACATATTAGCAGACACCCATTTCCCTCTCATAAAATATTTTTATGAATTTTTATGTCACGGTTTTATGCTGCTGAAATTACTCCATGATTTTCAAAGACAAAGTCATTGTGTAGTGAATACCATGCCCATTTCTCTATCAAGGATATTCACATTTATTAACATTTAATGGTTGATTTTATAGTTTCATGTATTAATTCCTCATTATTTTATCATGGAAGAAATTATTATGCTCTATAGATCCATGTTATAAGATACATGTGGCACACTTATGCATGAAATGAAACGGTTAAGAAGGGTTCACCCTAATAGCACTACAATGCATTGGGTAAAGATTTGTATCATGATACCTATATTTAAATAAATTTTTCTCATTATAATTCAAGTGAAATTAGGTTTTACTCATGGTCCATGTTAAATTATACATGCCTCATGATAATAAAATGTTAAGTGTTGTTGCAACATTTCAATGTTATGATAATAATGTTATATCATGCCTTTATGTTCATGTATCTCTTATAATCTATTAATATGTCTGTTTCATAACATGTACTATATTTTACATGTTATTCCTTATTTACTACTTTACTAAGCTTTTTATGACACCCTTTCTTTTGTATGTCCTTAGGATATCCCATCCAATTCTATGTACGAAGGAATGTGTGTGGTCATGTAAAAGATGCTTTCAACAAAGATGTTGTGTTTTATGTTCTATGTTGTTGTGTAATGTTGCTCATCCATAAATAAACTATACCTCTCTATCTTCTATGTTGTATCAAGCTAAGATTTTTGCATAATAAATCACATTTATGTGTGTAACAAATTGAAGGGTTGTTATAGTTGGTATCAGATGAGGGGTTTAGTTATTGTTGGGATTAAGATTTGAAAAACCTTATAAAATTCTTAGGGATAAGAATAAGAATAATAAAAACATCCCTCAATTTTGGTGAGTATTTATTAAGTGATTTATCAAGAAAGTACATCCCTTTCTGGATACGAGAAGGTAGAGGCAACTCTAGCATAGATGTATCTAAGGGTAAAACCTGAAAACACCACATTGAGCTAGAATCGAATGAAAACTAGTGTAAGAAAATGGGCCTTGCTGCAGTCTTGGTTATGACACTCTTAGAGGATATGTTTTGGTAATTCCACAAGATTCGTATGAACCGTTATTAAGGTATTTAAAAATTCCCCCCCACTAAGAATATATTATGGGAAGTGCATCATGGATAACTTAGATTGAATCCTATAAATTCATAAGTTATGGAAATAAAAGTAATTTATAAGTCATATGTTTTTGTCTTTGGATTACACTTTATGTTTTACCCCTACCTTTCATTTTTTCCCAGCCAATGGTTAGAAATAGAAGAAATAATCCTAACAACCGATTTGAAGATCAATGTGATGATTGTTCTAATGAGATTCTCAGTCCAATGAGAGTAGAAAACGTGAAATTTGTGATGATAATCTCTCAGTTAACTGAATTTTTGAATAGAAACATCGTTTATGAGGATCAATCCCCCCCCCCCCGCAAGGAAAGAAAAGGTCACAATTGAGATCTTTATGAGACAATGTACTGTTGCATCGGATTATACCAAATATACACAAGAGGGGAGGTGAATTGTGTGTAATACAATTTCTTCGCCAGATCATAATCCTTCCTTTTAACTTTATCAAAATGATTAATCAGTCAAAAATAAATAGAAAAGGACGCACTATGTATTGTTTTTTGGGTTATAGAAGGCCCATAGTCCACTCCACCAATGCTCTACTCTACATGCTTGGTGATTTTAACTATCTAGTCATCTTATCAATAGAGAATTCCACAACTGAGTGCAGGCAGTTGACACCTTTACAACATGAAGGAAAAATAGATCCTTTTGGTTCATATACAATACCTAACACACAACTTAGTGTTAGAATCCGATCACTCAATGTGAATGATTATTTCTTAATTGAAATACTTTCTAGTTGTTCTTTACAATTGCAACAATATGCAGTTGACAGTCAATGTATCGTCGATTTTTAGAAATGATGTTCTTCAGGTGAGAATAGTTCTGAGTCGATCCGGTTTTAGTAGATCTTGGAATATAATTCGCAACATTATGAAAATTCAATTCACTAAAGATATTTGATGTAGAATCAGTTAATCTTCAATTTTGTTTCTTCTTTTTCAGAAAACAGAGTTTGATAGATCATGGTAGTAGCATATCTATAAATCTTGAATGTCTCTGTAAACTATAGTAGTGAAAAAACTCAAGAATATTTTCTTATCATCTCTTTCACAATGATCTATCTCATATCCACTTTAATTCAAAATAAAAATTATATATAAAACAAAGACAACTGTTTTCATTTAAAATTTAGATCCACAAAAATCATGTATATAATCACGATATTCAAAATATTGGAATAATGTACCAGTTGTAACTTCCCTTAAAATTTTCCATGAAAATATCCTCTTAAATCAATCCCTTGATTCATAAATAAAAATCTTTGAATTATTCAAAGACAAGCGTTAGATTTGGGCTTTTAATCTGGCTTGAAATCAACCTGATAATTTGCACAAATATTGTTGCTTTAATGAAGTCGTAATTTAAATCTCTGATGCCAAACGTATGGTTGAACTGTATAAAATACATTTTCTGAATGTAAGGTTCACAAAATAAGGTTCACAACGTAAGGTTGATCAGGAAAGTAATATTTGATTATCCATTCTTCAAACGTAAGGTTGATTTCAAACATAAGTTTGATCATCTATAATTTTATCATCAACTCTCAAATGTACGGTATATAATCCATAAATTTATTAGTAAGGTACATGATACATATTTTTTTATAAAACATAAGGTTGTTTACAAATGTAAGGTTTATGAACCATACATCTGAGAAACAAACATAACATTCCATACAAACGTAGGATTCTTCTTTCATACTTTTCTGATAATGTTTAGTTGTTTAACCATACTTTTCTGAAAACCCGTAAGTGACATTTTTCATCCTTACACTAAGATCACCAATGTAGGGTATGAAAAGTGTTTCCAGAACAAACTACCATGATTTAAGAACTAATAGAGTATTAATAGTGTTTCTAGAACATGCGAAAGTGATTTCGGAATACTTTGACAAATATTCCACACAAATTAAAATGCCTAAAATATTATTTCAAAATAGATAAATAAATAATATTAATTTCCTGAAATATAATCAAATTAAAATCATTATAATAACATATAAGGGTATTTTTGAAAGTCAAAATCATCATAAAAAGATAGAGTATGGTTGAAAACATCACTTTCTCAACATGTCCTCCTACTTTTAATGGATCATATGATCCCTCAATCGTTTAACAATGCATCAACTCCATTGAGAATATTTTTCACATCCTTCAATGTTTTGAATATGAGAAGGTACTTTTGGATACTTATCATGTAGAGATTGAAGTTGATCAATGGTGGACATTGATCAAAAATAAAAATCCTGAGGAGGATATCAAGGTGTTTGACTAGAAGGATTTCAGAAAAAAAATCGACAAATATTATCCTCACACCCTCCAACATAAGATGAAAATGGAATTCCTTTTCCCCAAGAAACAATATGATGAATCCACTGGAGTGTATGAATAAAACACTACAAGGCATGCACGATAGGCCTCCAACTTTGTCATTACCCACAAATGAAATTTTGACTGCTTCATTGGTGGGATAAAACCTATACTACAGAAATCCCTAGTGATCCATAACTTCGAGGGCTTTGAGGAAATTTTTTGATGTTCCGTCAAAGTCAAAATAGCGATTAGATAATCTCAAGTGTGTAATGGGGATAAGAACCATTAGGTGGACTTCAATTATTACAGTCCGATGGATAAATCCAATGGTGATAATAAAATCCAGCACCCCCCTTTCCAAAGGTATGGAAAAAGGCACCCTGGAAATTACCTGAAGGGGATGAAGAGATGGTTTAGGTGTAGAAGAGAAGAGAATATGACCATTAACTACTGACAAGAAAAACCTGTGGCTATGACAGAGGAGGGAAACGCTCCATTCAACCCTCAACACATTTTTCATTGCTTCAACTATAAGGAACCATGACCCTTTGAAAACCTGTTCCCTAAGACAAGGGTTTCTGGAGGCAACCAACAACCTCCAAGGTAGAAAGGGAGAGCCTTTTCCATCACTACCGCTGAAGTGAACCCAGAAAATGAAGTGGTGATAAGAATTCTAGTTATTCATTAAAGAATATAGAACATACTTTTTTATTCTTTTTCTATGCATTCATTAATGTCCCAAATGATTTGTAGACCAATCCAAACCCCACCACAAATTATTGATGTAAATATGTCGGTGAGAACCAAAAATGGGGGAATCATTACAACCCATGAATATAACTCCTCCCCTATCATAATTTGTCGATTGAACGTCCCACCAAACCTTGTCATACTCCCTTTGGTGGAATTTGATGCAATTATTGACATGGATTGTCTTTCTATATATATAGCCAACATAAATTTCTATGAGAGGTAAATCGCTCTTCATATGGTGAATTGGACCCCGATTATGTACACACGCAAGGAGGTTGATAAATCTGCTTTAGCACCATCATCTCAAGAGTAGATATTACTACCCTATGAGAACATGTATCTATCTAAGATGATTGTGTCTAATGAAATAGTCACCCTTGAAGAAACTCCTATTGTGAGGGAATTCTCAGAAGTGTTTCCCAAGGAATTTCTTACTCTTCCTTAAAGAAGAGATGTTGATTTCTCAATTGATCTTATACATGGACCTTTCCCAATATCCAAGACTCAGTATAGAATGGATATTATGGAGCTCTATGAGCTGAAGACAGAACAATAAGATAATTTGGATAAAGGGTTTATATGCCCAAGTTCTTCACCAAGGGATGCACCGGCCCTTTTCATCAAGAAGAAGGATGGGTCAATGTGCCTTTTCATTGATTATTATGAGCTCAGAAAATCATGATAAATAAAATGTATCCTCTTCCGGGAATTTTTGACTTGTTCGATCAGCTATGTAGAGGAAAACACGTATTTAATATGGAATTGTGGTCAGGATATAACAATATAAGGTTGAAGAAGGAGGATACCCCAAGACTAATTTTTGTACAAGGTATGGGCACTATGTATTCATACTAATGCCTTTAGAACTCAATAATGCTCTTGATTTTATCATGGACATGATGAATAGTGTCTTTAGAGATTACCTTGACAAATTTGTTGTAGTATTTATAGAAAATATTCTATGATACTCTAAATATAAGGTGGAGCATGAGAAGAATTTAAGCACTATACTAGAGACCTTGTGAAAGGATAACCTCTATAAAATGTAGAGAAAGTTTGAGTTCTAGTTGGAAGAGGGATCATTCTTGGGTCATATAATCGCATGAAATTGGATATCTATAGATCCCTCTAAGATAGCAATAATTGAGGGATGAGCAAGGCCAACATTGGTGAGATATTTTCATATCTTCTTGGGGTTAGATGGATATTATCGCCGATTTGTGAGAAATTTCTCCTGGTTTTCCAACCCTCTTACCATGATAACATGGAAAGGAGTAATGTTTTATTGTAGTGATGAATGCAAATAGATATTCAAGGAGTAGAAAAGTGGCTTATCACTAAACCCGTGATCACAGTACCCACAAGTGGATAACTTTTTATGGTATTTAGTGATGCTTAGAAGAAGGGTCTGGGTTGTGTGTTGACTCAAATGAAAAATTAATTTCATATGATTCAAGGAAACAAAATGTTCATGAGAAAAAACTATTTAACACATGATCTAGAGTTTTTTACAGTAAAATTTGCTTTTATTTTTTTGAAATATTACCTGTTTGGGGAGATGTGTCAAATATACAAGGATCACAAAGGCTTAAAGTATATATTCACACAGAAATGGTTGAATATACACCAATAAAGATGGTTAGAGATTAATAAAGACTATGACTACTAAATCCATTACCACACTGGGAAAGAGAACAAGTTAGAAATGCTCAAAGTAGAAAGGACCCTACAATTCTATCATTAATGATAATTGAAAAGGATCTAATAATATTATATTTGATGAACATGTACATAGGAATCATAAATAAGGGAACATCATCACTATTTTCAGAAATGATTTCTTAATCTAATCTTTTAGAAAGTTCATAGGATGCTCAAAATGTTGACGTGGGAATTCAAAAGAAAGTCGAAACAATCAAGAAAAGGGAAATCCTCAGAATTCAATATTAATGAAGAATGAATTGTGAGATTTGAGACAATACTATGTGTCACATAAAATCCAGAGTTAAAGAAAAATCTTTTTCTGACGAACATATTTCCAAAACCTCCATTAAAGAAGCACAAAAATGTATCGATATCATTGAGAGAATTATTGGTGGGATAACATGATGAAGGATATCGCTGAGTATAAATCAAAGTGCCTAGTATTTCAACAAGTGAAGGCTGAGAGGATGATGTCTACATGGATGATGCAACTATTACCATAGTGGCATAGAAAATTTTAGATCATCACCATGGACTTTGTCATTATAATTTTAAAGACATAAAAAGGAAACAATGATATCTGGGTTGTTGTGGATCATCTTATAAAGACTACATAGTTCATTTCAATTCGGGAGGATTTCTCATTTGATCAACTGGAAATGAAATACATCAGAGATGTGGTAAGGCTACATGATGTACCACTATATACTATATTCGATCAAAATCCAAGATTCACCTCTATGTTTTGAAATAGTATTCAACATGCTTTGAATACTGAGCTAAAATAACCATACGACTTATCATCCTTAAACCAATGGACATTATGATAGGAAGATTCAAATACTTGAGGACATGCTGAGAGCAGGCTAAATGGACATCAAAGGATTATGGGATCAACATCTTCCTCTAGTGGAGTTCTCTAACAACTATAGTTTTAACTAATTAAAACAATTTTTTATGAAGCCCTTTATGGGGAGAGGTGTAGAGCATCGACATGTTGGGATAAATTTGGGGATCAAAAACTCTAAGGTCAAGAAATGGTCAACAAAATAGTGGAGAAGGTTAAGACGATACGACAACACATTAAATATGCTCAGAGTCGACAAAATAGCTATGTTGATAATCGTCATTGATACATAGTGTTTGATATCAAAGAAATGGTATTCCTCTGCATGTCACTATGGAAGAGAGTTAAGAGAATTTGGAAGAAGGCAATGCTTAGCCTGAGGTACATACTCTCTTTTGAGATCCATGATATCATTGGAGTAGTGGCGTATCGAATATCACTCCAACCGATCCTTTCTCTAGTACATGATGTATTACATATATAACTCTTGAGGAAGTACATACCTAACCCATCACATTTACTGAATCCATAGGTTGAACCATTGGGGAATGAACTATCCTACGAAGTGAAGCTGGTGAGATTTCAAATCATAGGGAAAAAGTTTTATGAATTAAGACAATTCCCCTTGTTATGGTGTTGGGGAGAAACCACAGGTTTGAAAAGGTAACGTGGGAATATGATGAAGTGATGATGTTGAGTTACCCACATCTACTTTAGTGTGGGAAAAGAAAATTTCAGGGGTACAATTTCTTATGATGGGAAGATTATAACGGCCCAAACATTCATTAATAAAAATTTATCTGCATCTAATTAAATGTATTATTATGAAAAATGGTTATATAACATATTAAATTATTGGGTTTTATATTTTGTATTTGAAAACATTGTTATGAATTGTTACCTTTGATAATATAGCGATTGAACAGTGATAACATGATTAATAGAAATATTGGGATTCAACAAGTATAATTTAGTCAGAAAAAGGATGAGATGTCCTAATCCAGTAGAAGTTCTCCAAACAAATCCCATTTTTCAGAGATTGGAAAGGAGTTGGTGTCATTGGTCTTTACTATTGGCCAAGCCAAAGCTAGGCTGCAACATGTTAAGATCAAACAGAACAACCTATGGGAGAAGTGGTAGTTGATAGAGATTACCACCCAAGAAATGTTATCTGAGCCACCCCAAGAGTCTGTCACCATTGCACACCATAACCATAGGTCTTATGCGGGTTTTATAAGGGGTTTTGTAATAATACTTTAGATCTATGATTATGTGCATAATTTTTTTCATTATAGTAAATAATATACATTCAATTTATTATTGTTACCTTAAAAAAATATATTTTAAGTTAAGAATCAATTAAGAAATCTATCTAGATGAATTAATGGATTTTTGAATTAAATAAAATATTAATAAAATGGAATTAATAAATTGTTTTTTATTAAATAGAAATTATTTTATTATTTTTATGAATATAATTGAAATTTTTATTAAGGTTTTAAAATTATTTTGTCAAAACCTAGGAATTTTCGATAAATGTCATTTTTTATTTTAAATGTAAAAATTATCATATTTAGAAAATGATATAAATAAAATGTACATTATTTTTGGAATTAGTGATATGAAGATATCTAACGGTGATTATTTCATAATATTATGAGACAGTTGAATTTTTTGGTAAAAATTATATACCATTTAATTATTTAATGTGTTCTATGACATCATAATGCCCAAATAGTGATGTAATAAAATAATATAAATTGGATATTCATCCAATATATTTCTTACCTTTAATATAATGTGATTTTAGATTTGTTTTATTAATTTTATGGTGCCTTATTTGAATATCCAAAACTTATAAAATATTTTATCTTTTAAAATTATTTCCTTAAGTGTGTAACTAACCTTTGGATAAGAAAGCCTTATATTCTCATACATTACACCATTTTCCTTATAAAATAATTTTTCACTCCACTTTGTAAAAATCCATGGGATAATCCCATCGGTTGGTTTGGGTTTTGATTAGTTTAATGTGTGGTGTCCAAAACCTAAATAATAAAGAATTCCCTCTATTTTCCTATATAAACCCACCAAAGCTCCCACTTCCTCTTCACTCCAAGCATCTAGAGCTCAACCAAAATCTGAACTCCTCTCTAAATAATCCTCCCAAGGCACCCCGAGCTCCCAAGAATCCTCTCTCAAGCCTCTCCCAAACCTTCGGGATCACACATCAATGTAATCGATTTCTTCCTTTTTCATTTTTGACCAAATTTATTTATATATTTATACCCTTTTTATTTTAATTATAAATGTGGGTGTATAATTTCCCACCTCCCCAATAATGAATTTCTTATGTTTGAATGATGATAGACCTCTTTCTCTCTCATTAGTGCCTCCCGTGTAGACCTGTTATTATGCCAAAATTCCGTATGGGATTTCTCTCTTCTCATTTACATTCAAAAATTCTTTTGTATTATAAATCTAAGTTCCTTTACATATTTTGGTACATGTATCTATATAACTCCCTTACTATCTATTTCATGTACATATGATTATACAACCCTTTCCCTCTTGTTAACCATTTTTATGAATTCTTATGCCACATCATTATGTAGTCGAAATTGCACCCCGATTTTCCAAGACAAAGTCATTTTATTGTGTTTACCATGTCCATTTTTCTATCAAGGTTATTCACATTTATGAATATTTTCATATTTATTATAGAGTTTAATGTATGAATTATATATTCCTTTATCATGTAATAAATGAATATGTTTAATAAATCCATATTATATAATCCATGTGGCACCCTTATCCCTGAAATGAAATGGTTAAGAAGGGTGCACCCTGATGGTTCTATATTGCATTGGGTAAATATTAGTATCACGATACGTCATGTTTAATAAGGATTTACTCACGTTAATTCATGTTCAATGAGGGTTTACTCATACTCCATGTTCAATTATCCTTGGCTCATGCTAATACCTTGTTATGTGTTGTTGCCGTATTTCCAGGTTCTGATAATCATGTTGTATCGTTACTTTATGTTAATGTATCTCTTATGCTCCATCGATATTCCTATTGCTTAAAATGTATTGTATTCTTCATGTTATGCCTTTTTAACTCCCTTACTTGTTTTTATAGCTCACCCTTTCTTATTTATATCCTCAGGTTATACCATGAAATTCTAATTACGATGGAATGTGTGTGGAAATGTAAAAGATGTTTTCAATAATGATGTTGTGTTTTATGTTCTAAGATGTTTTGTAATGTTACTAAGCCCTAAAGATACAAGACCTATTGATATCTATGTTTTTTCAAGTCAATAGTTATATGTAATAAATCTTTTTTAAGTTTGTAATAAATAGAAAGGTTTTTTTGATAAGAAGGAAAGAAAAAATTAATGAAGAAGATCAGCATCCGTACAAAAGAAGAGACATGAAGGGAAATGGTCCAGCCAGAGCTGGTTGACATCAAAAGGGCCTGAGGTCGCCAGCAGATGTGCTGCATTGTTTCATTCTCTTTTGGTAAAGGATAAGGTGAGTCAAGAGAAGCCTTGACACAATGAGAAGATTCTCTTGATGATGAAGCCAAAGGGCTGGAGTCCGGTGTAATTGTGGTTAATGGCATTGATAATAGAAAGGCAGTCAGACCCAATGATGATGTCAGACCATTAACATTCCACAATGAACATCATACATGAAAGGATGGCGGAGGCCTCAACAACTGCAGGTTCTTAGAAGGAATTATGTGATTCATGTTTTTCTGCAATGATTTATCCTAGATGATTAGGATCCAGGTGGCCGAGAGCAACAGGCCCTTCCATGGGGAGAGAAGTGTCCACGTTAAGCTCAAGGCTCCCTTCTGTTGGGGGGTCCAATGAGGGGTACAGGAGGGGGTATCCCCTAGCATAAAGTGTCTGTTGCAGTCCTTCCAGCCCTCAATCTAGGAAGTGGATCGTTCAATCCAGAATTTGGGAGGTTGATGAACATGGTGGAAAACCGAATCGTTATGTTGAACCCAAATGATCTAGGCCAGGGTGCAACAAGAGATAGCATAAGAAGATGAAAGATTGGTGTGAGGAGGTCTTTAAGAGGGATGATTTATATATAAATTGGATAAGATAAATGATTCGAATAAATTTTATAGAATTATATATGCTTAAAATGTATTATCTATGTAGATCAGAAGGACATTACTCTTTAAATCATGGGTGTTTGTTGTATTTTTCCTTGTTATATATAAAAATAAATTTATTAATCTCTTGATCAATAATTGAATGTTGATGGAATGACAATTATAAAATTTATAATATTTTTAAGACGGTAAAAAAAAAATTATGAATAAATTGGATGAATAGAATTATTTTGAAATTTATTAATGACATAGATATATTAATAATGAAAATATATATTTTACAAGTATTAAGTTCTATTATTTCAAAAAAACTATTCAAGAAACACTTAAATATAGTGAATTTTATTTAATAAATTACAACAATACTATTATGTAATATTGTAGGGTCTTGAAAATTTCTCAAGGGGGAAATCCAATTACCGTAAGACTTAGAAAAGGACCGAACCGGTCCGTGCGCCGTCTCCGAGCAACAGCACGCGGATGGTCTGGTAGACCGCCCTCCCGCAATTCCTTGGACTAGTGTTGTTCGCAATGCAGAGGCGGAGCGCCTCCACGGGCGTGAATTAGGAAGGCCACAGGGTGCCAAGCCTATCCACCACCACGAGCTGCCCCCTCTGCGGGCCGTTGTCGTTCACGGGACTGAAGCAGATAGGTGCACAGCCGCAGAGAAATTTCACGGATCTCGGTTCCAAAAATCCCTAGTTTACCGAGTCATCCAAAGATGTGGATTCCTCCATGGGCTTCCGCAAAAGGTCATGTGCCAATCATATTCACGGCTCTATAAATAATCACCGAGGGGAGATTAAGAATGGAGTGGGGGAAAGGATGGGTGAAAACCCATGGGGAGACGCTGGAGAAATAGCTCCCAGCAGTCCGCGACCATCTGCGGACCACATGTCGTCCACGGATGCACTCTTCCGTGGAGAGGAGAAACCAGTCCGCGAACCGCATGCGGCCAGCTCCTCCGTGGCCAGCCCATAGTGGAAATTTCCTTCGCGGTTATTCCCTCTGTGGCCACCCCTTCCACAAACCACTGTCGTTTGCGAAATGGAGACGAAAACTCTCCGCGGGCATAAAGTATGATAGGTTCCAGACCCTTTACAGACACCCTTCACGGACGACCATCTCATCTGTGGAAAACCTCCTTTGCGGAAATCCTCCTCTGCGGAAATCATCCATCACAGAGAGCCTCCTTCATGGACAGCTTCCTTCACGGCCAAGTCCTTCGCAGCCAGCTCCCTCACGGCCATATCCTCCTCGAAAAACCTTCACAGACAACTAAACAACAAACCATATGCAGCTCCCTCGCGACCAGTCCCTCACAGCCGGAACCTCACGGGCATCTCCTTCGTGTCCAGTCCCTCGCGGACAGCTCATTTGCAGACAGCTCCTTCACGGAAAACCCCATACACTCACTGGTCCACACTGCAGGGGCTGCGCCTCCGCACCCCTACTCGGGTTGACTTCCGGGATGCTCCCTTCACCATCGTCACTGACCCCCATAAAACATGGATAGTCGGATCGCAAGCTTTTGAGGCTGGGATGTAGGAATTTTCCAATTCACCCTTGTGTCGCCCCAATATTCGTCCTATAAATTTCATGAGTTGAGCTCCTCCTCATGACTCTCATTTAACACCCATTTCCTAGCTACTATTGCTAGGAGCATCCGGAAAGGGCTGCCCTTGCGTAAGTCCCACACCAACCATTTCTAGGTCTCTTCTACCTAGTTGTCCTAACGACATGACGTTAAACTATATGTCCTTCATCCTATCCATATGACATTAACAAATATGGAAACAGTCCTCTCTACATGACTATAAACTGTAGCATTCCACATCATTTAATAATTGGATGCCTCTTGCTCCATGCAAGAGATGCGTTACGCTATGTTTACAGTGGCATACCATCAAGATCACTGGAATCCATTGAAACATTCCATCACTCCACCTCACGCTTTGTGTGTACTTCATTCGGATATTCATCTTCTTCCATGTCTGAAGGGACCACGTAATGGCTTGGCCTCATGCCGCATCGGCTCAACTACCGTCCTGGGCCAACTCTCCATAAGACTTTGGACAACACTTTGAGATAGGTTCTATGTTTCGAACACTGTCACCAGTCGACCCTCATTTGTTCGTCCCCATTTTAGGCTAACGTGATATGAATTCTATGTTTTGAACATGGTCAACAGTTATCCTCCATCACCATTCCACCATCAATGTGTTCTGAATGTTGGGCATGTGATTCACACTTTTTATCTCCCTTTGTTTGGATTGATTCCAACACCCTTGGTGTTACCTTGTTTGTGCAGTTGCGGATAGGCGTTAACCACCATTATGTTCCTCAACCCACCAATGGGTTGGGATGCGCTCATGGTAAGACATGTGGAAGACACCTGGGCAGCTTCCTTGTGTAATCCCCATTCACTAGTTCCGCTCGTTAGCAGCACACGAGCATCCATCTTGGAGTAAGCCTCGACCTTCTGGGCCTCCTCAGAGTGTAATCCCCAATTCATCATCCAGGGTCGCTCCATGCGTAAGCCCCACTATGCTTCTCATGGACGCACCTTTTGTGACGTGATCCTCTAGTCCCTGCTACCTCTTGTTTTCACACGTAGCATGAATCACGTGGGCATAGAGTAAGCATCGACCATGACATCCTACCATAGGATTTCTCAGAGGGTAAGCCCCAATCCATCATTCTGGGCCTCCTCAGAGTGTATGCCCCAATCCATCATTCTGATCCTCCTCAGAGTGTAAGACCCAAGACAAAGCGAACTACGGGGACTTTGATCCATGATAAATCATGGTACGTAGGAAGCCTCCATGAGGTTCATTCCCACCACTCAGTCATTTCTTCACAACGAGTTCCACCCTCATCTATCATGACATTAAACTATATATACGAACTATGTGGACTTTTATCCCTTCCTCCTAAGCAGGGTATGTAGGAAGCCTCCCTCAGGTTCATGCCCAACAACTGGTCGATCTGATCATCTCCACACCAGTTCATAGCGCCACTCCCAGTGCCACCTCAAGTGAGATTCAACCCTTCGGGGTCATTAATCCAATGAGAGATGGTAAACCTCATGCTTAAATGATTACAAACCCATGCGTCCAGTTGACCGTTTCCCACCACGGATAAATCCATAGATACTATGTTCGGGTATAAAAAAAAGATTTGCGAACATATGAATACATCTTAAATATATAAGGGAGTCCCGAAACATGCAATAATTCCCCCAAAAAAAGGTGTGATGAGCCTGACCTCCCATCCTCTCGACCAATGTGAGTTCTTAAGAGTCACTAGTCAGACCATCCGGCGAATTCCTACCATTGGAAATCAGGTCCACCAATCATTGGATATGGTGTCATTGGGCGTTTCGTGGCCGAAAACCAGAACAAAACAAAAACGGTGAACCTGACATGAATCTTTAACCAAACATGACAGATTCAACTTAATCCCACCTGCTGCCACCCCTATTCACTAAAGGAGGTCCAAGCAAGGTCACTAATTACACATGGGATTATGAGATGCTGCTTTGATGGGTTTGATGCTTGTATTTTCTAAAATGTTTTGTAGGTACCACTTTCAGAACTACATTCGATCCAATGGAATCGCAAAAGAACTCACAAGTGCACGTTTCCAACGACGCATGGACAAGACTTCCTCAACAACGGAGGACCCCATCACCCCCAACATCTTCAATGCTGGGTTTCCGAAGTGATGATCCAAGAGTACCACTTTAATGTTATTCTCCCAATGATGGAGGTGACCATGCACGCCCTCTGATCCATCAAGATTCTCTAGTCGCCTACCCAGCAGCAACCGAAAAGGCAGATCCAGACAGCCCCTGTCACTGTCTCCAACCGTTTCGGGATCCTATCCCGGGAATGGGATAATGCGTACCTCCCTTATCTTTGGGAGACAGATGAGGTCGACATTGCAGACTTCATCCACAACGAATGATGGTTCCACACCAAGGACCCCACCGGAAGGTTTCATCGAGGTCACACCGCGACTCAACATCCTAGCGCCGAGGAGGATGTCTACCCGAGAATTTAGGCCCACACTCCCTGAGCACCGGCCCCTCAGACCTCCCGACGAGGGCGGCATACATACAATCGGGGACCAGACATCACCATGGACCCTGAGGAGGAGCTCCGCTGCCCAGGCACGGAGACGTACCATGAACAGGCACCAACACCTATTCGCTCCTCCCAAGCCCGCCATCCAGACATGGCGGCATCATATGATTCGGTGCACATCCCCATCGAGCTCCATCAAGCTCGTCGCTCACGCAGGAAGACACTTACTAGACAGACACCTCTCCTTTCCCAGGGTCTTGAAGCCCACCAACCTGACATGGTGGTGACCCGAGACCTATAGGACCAACTCCTGACAGTTGCTTCAGACGCCCGCCATCCTGATATGGTGGCGAACAACAAATCCCGCCACCCAGATGGGGCGGAAAATCATAGGCGGGCACGTCTCCCCACCAACAAAGGACACCGACTCGATATGGTGGGAAACCAATATATTTAAGGCCAGCTCCATGCGGATGCAAGTAAAGACCGCCACCCCGATGTGGCGGAAAACAGAGACAGAAACATGCATATCCCGATATAAGGGCAGATTCGTTCACCTGCCCCGACACAGGAGAATTGTCAGTACCCACTGACCACTGGAGGACCGGAGCAGGATATTCCTACTTCTATACTGGAATCGTCCTTCATACCTGTTCCATCCAAAGATGTCTCTTTTCATATCCTGGAAATGATGGAGGAGAAGGTATCGATCTCAGATCATATCTTACTGACTTTCCAGCATGTAATTGCATCAGCAGCAACAGTAAGGACTCGATCCCGTGAGCCCATATCCCCAATTGAGGCGACTCATCTAAGAGACTAGATAGCCACCTCAGAGTAGATCTTCATCCCAGCTTCTACCTAGGAGGGTCACCGGCCATATTCTAAGATGCAAGGGCAATCGGATCGAGCAGCTTCACTCGTTCCAACTGGGGGACACCCGTCCATCATAGTGGATGCTCCTGAGCAGGCATATATCCCTGATAAAAGTCAAGATGTTCGTCGGCGAATCCCGGTGGAATCCCCGGACCCAATTATATAGGGACCCAAAAGAGGTGAAGGACGTTGTCAACAGTGGACAGTCTCCGCTGCCCACAAAAGTGCGCTCCGAAAGCGCCGAAGGCAGCCGAATAATAAAGAGCGGGTTACTGAATCCACTCTGCTAGAAGCTGGGGTTCCCGATGCCACTAAAAACACATCAAAGGCTCAAAATTCTACCCACCCATTACCATATTATGGGAGCACCAGTAGCAGTTGTGAGGGTCCTCCCCGCAATGTCGCTACCAGCAGCTCTGAAGGTCCTCCTTGGAGCACTCATGGGGGATTCTCCCATAGGAATATAATGATGGGTCACTATATCTTCTCTCTTGATGCGAGTCACGAAAACCCTCCATGTGACCATAAGATCGAGTAGCAAGAAGGTCCTCCACTTATTGCTGTCCACCTGAATGTCCTATCTGGGGTATACACTATAGTCACTTTCCATGCAGTGGGACCACAGATTGTGATGGTAGTCCTCACTATCATAGTTGCAACTATGGAGGTCCCCCCCCCCCGTAGTGACATCTCATCATGACAAGAAGGCCCTCACCTTGTCATGGCCTGCCCTGAAGGTCCTCTCTAGGGGTCACGCTACAACAGAACTCCATGAAGCCAGGCATTAGGTTTTGTTGGTAGTCCTTGCCCCCTGATAATGGAGGTCCTCCCCATAGAGACGTCATGAAAAGAGAAGGCCCCCCCTCGTTGCGCTAAATTATGGAGGCCCTCCATAGGATGTATCCCACAGATATTCTCCCTGCGGAAGCAGTAATGGTAGTCCTCGCCATTGCTGCAGCTGTGATGGTAGTCCTCTCCACCACGACCGACATTGCGAAGGTCCTCCCCACAATGGCCCCAAGCGACAAGAAGGTCCTCTCCTTGTCACAACATGTCCGGAAGGTCCTCCCCAGGATGCACGTCCAACGTCAATCCATGATGGTCATCCTCACCATGATGGCAGTTGTTGCGATGGTCCTCCCAGTAATAAATCTATGCAACCAGAAGGTCCTCCCCATGGTGTGCACTACAAAATTACTCTATGCAGGGAAGCATCAAGCAGTAATGGTATTCTTCGCCATTATGGCCGTCATTGTGAAGGTCCTCCCCGTAATGGCATATTATTTTGACAGGAAGACCCCCTACTGAAGCAAGCACCGAAAGGCCCTCATATGCTGAGGCACTCAGAAGGATGAGATCGAGCATGTCAGATTCCCAGCATCTCGCTAGCGACGCTCTTCTCCGATTAGAATCCGTTCTAGGGATGATTTCATCTTCTGAACCACCTCATAATCGCCCACAAGACAATTTGATACCTACTGGTCCCACTACCTCCCAATATAGTGAGCACCTTAGTTGGGATGATCAGGTAGAGGAATCACTGGCGGAGGAGTACGCCAATATGTTGCACCTGAGGAAATTACTGGCCAAGAATGGTATACCAGTTATGTTTTGGCCCATGACAACCTCTCAGTACAACATACCTAAGGAGTTTTTAGAAGAATT
The DNA here is from genome assembly GCA_963277665.1 of Viscum album. Lineage (NCBI taxonomy): Eukaryota > Viridiplantae > Streptophyta > Magnoliopsida > Santalales > Viscaceae > Viscum > Viscum album. The sequence goes on from OY728158.1 coordinate 577,020,928, forward strand.
CATGCACGACATCCGCCATAATCTATGGATGACCCTCCACTAATTAAAATCGAGCTTCCTACCCTATGATGGGTATCTAGACCACGTTAAGACAACGGGGGACCCCCTGCATCACATCGACCGGGAGGGGATTTCCTCGACACGACAAAAACTCCCCAAGAGGAAAAAAGGGAATATGAAGGCAGCTTTCCTACGTGCACTGCACGAACTGCGCTTTGTCATTTGTGACACTCTGATGGGAGTCCATATCATGGGATGGGGGGAACTCGAAGCTCTTCATTTCACTCTACTCCCTGCCCCGAAGAACCCGTTCAATATGGTGTCTTGCAACGTCATCACATCGAGACAGAAATTGGGCACACCCCCTATTCAGGAAAGGCAACATACCCAACATAGTCGGGCCTTTAGTAAGTCCCAAAAGCGTCAGGCCCGGCGGGAACGAGCCATTCAAGAACACATGAATCAGGCCACTGAGAGCATCCAACAGGCCTCTCGCCTAAGAGAAGCCAATAAAAAATATTTGCATGCCTCCCTGGAAGGGACTGATTCACAGGTGAATTCAGCACCAGATCCGGTTCACCCTCAGATGGCGGCACGCGAGATCAGGCAGGTCGCGATAGCCGCAGCCACTGCCGCAATCCAGGGTCAACCCCAGCTTGTAGGGCAGGGGGAATTTTTAACAACAAATACCCCCGTAAGGACAATAAAACTGGGAAGAGACTCAACATCCAGGGAATGGTGCCAACCCCGGCCCTCAGGGCTGGGGGCCTTATTACCCCCTCAATAACAACCTCCCCCACAATAGTCAGTATTCTATCATCTAGGGAGGATAGTCAGAAGAGGAGGCACCCTTCCTATCCCGTCATATCAATCATCATCCCCTCTGAGAGGAAGGCGCACCGTAAGATCGCATCAAGGAGATCTCCACTTCACCCTTCGTCAAGGATTCCGACGGCAATCCCCGGTCATGAAAGGGAAAGCCATCCGAAGACGTGGGATATCCTCTTCCTATTTCGAAGATGACGTCCCCTCTAACCCGCAATATGCGTTCATCAATGCCATAGAGGAAAACCCCATGGGTGAAACTAGAGAAAATGAAAATCCGGACTGATCAGGAGATGATGGTTCTGGTCAGGCTGTGACTCACAACGAACCCCCAGGTGTGCACACTCGGAACAAGAGGGCCGCTTTAAATATGGCCACCCCTTCAGCTAACCTCCCTCCGCCTACCCTGCTAGCTTCCAAAAAGGATAAGAATAAAGGAACAGTTACCATTAACCCATCCCCTTATCTCGATAAAAACGAGCCACTCACGCTCGAAGAGAGGTTCGCTCGACTGGAAGAAGAGATGAAAGAATTGAGGTAGCTTAACGCCGAGCTACGCCAGAGGAACTACTTTATTAAAAGTGCATCCCAAGAAGAGCCACATCATGCACTCCCTGCAAGTCCACCTCAAAGGATATGTTTTTCCCTAGAAAAAGAAATACGGCCAAGGCTCCTGTATAATGAGGCCCCTGGCCCATCCAAATACCTAGATGTGGATCCGGACGAATAATAAGATTTCCATCCACTCAGGAAGCAACCAGAGAGAGTACACCTGAACCCTCCGAAGGTTCCACAAATGGCACGCACACCCTTGGTGCTGGCCAACCCAGACCCTCAGGCAATGCCTCAGGCTATGCTTGCCCAGGACTAGGCCCAACAGGATGTAAACCAGGGACTTTCCAACACCATAGATGCACTAACATCTCGATTGGAAGCGATGGAAGGTAGATGCGCTCTGATACAGTCGGAGCTGAAACCCTGCCTAGATTGGGTGACCAACACACCACCTCCACCCCATTGTGGGAGCCTGGTATTCCCCATCATCAATGGATCAGGTGATCCAGAGAAACATTTGATGCACTATGAATCCTATTGTGACCCTATGATGGGGAATCCAGAACAACAAGAAGTAGTGAAACTCTGATGCTTTGTACGAACCTTGCATGGATCCAACATCGTCTAGTATACGAGTATATCGGACCAGTAGATAAAGAGTTGGGAGGACCTCTGGCAATAGTTCATATTCCACTTCAGCTCGACGTTTCCCAAAATAATGGTCAGTGATCTCATGAACTGCAAGCAGAGGGAGAACAAAAGGGTCTCAGATTTCATCTCTAGATGGTAAGGCCTGACCTATTCTCTGAACAGACTAATGCCTAATGATGAGATGGTAGCCATATGCATCGATAATCTCAGAGATGAGCTACGAACACTACTCATACTAGTGGAGTGCACCACTAGCTTCCTCCATCTCTCGGCTATTGCCCAAAGAATTGATGACTCCCTACAGAGGAAAAATTCAAAGTCCCGAATAGCCTCATAGTCTCCCATGAAAAGAGCCCCTAGAGTTGAAGCGTCTGTTGTCACACTCAAGCCGGCCCCTGTGCCCGCTCCGCCGCTCAGGACTCCACCAAATTGTCAATGGCCCACTGCATATCAGCGGCCACCCCTGCCTAAATGAGATGATCAGAGAGACCGAAGTGGAACCAGTTTGAGGAATGAAGACAAAAAGTATACTAGTTTTGAGACAATTATGTTCGTGGCTACTTCATTACCACCGTGAACTACAACTTGCTCCACCTCTCAGAGCCTAAGAGACCTGAAGAAGTCGGCTGCAATGAAAGGCTAAATTACTTCCCCTACCATTGGATGTTGGGGCACAATATCCGAGAATTCTTCGTCTTCAAATAACTCCTTCAGAGGATGGTAGATTCTGGACTAGTCGAGCTGGGATCACCCCCAGCACATGTGGCATGTATCTCTGCCACTGACTCCATCAAAGAGGAGGGGTGGAAGAAAGTCACCAGCAAGCAGGGGTAGAAATTTGACAACTGGATGACTCAAAAGACCATATACTGAGCCTAGGGCTTACTCCGAGCTCAACTACAGCAGCCAGTGTTGGCACCAATAGCCCCTGGAGCCGTAGAGCCGATCACATCAGCCTCACAATCCTCTATGAGCCAGTCATCCAGGCAGAGTCGAATTAGGAAACAATCACAAGAGGAGCAGTCCGTGGTGGGACTAAGGTTAGTCCCAACCCTAGTAGACTTTATGCTCTCTGATTTGACACCACGGGCACCGACCCACCAAATGGATCCATTATAGACAACCGATCAGGTTGACCTGTCCGAGGATGAAAATCCAATTTTTGTTCTATCAATGTCATCCATCTCATAGAATCATTCCATGATGAAGGGTATGACTACGAACCTGAGTTCCCAACATGAGGAGCTGGGCGGAGGAATCACAGAGGCAGAGGATACTAGGGGAGGTGCAGCCGCGGCCAAAACCAACCCTATGGTTGGAACTCGGCCCAGTCCTTAAATATTGCAGAAAAACATTGGGTAGCCCTTCAACGGACTCAGCAGGAGAGGGAATGCCCCTCCACTTCCCCAAGAATCCACTCTGGCCCTGTTATTTGGCGATACCCACTAGAGGAGGAGCAAGTGTCTAGTCGCCTAGTGCGCACAAACAGAAAGGCCAGGCCAAGTCCTCAAAACGTGGGAACACCATCGAAATCTATCCCTGCGGCCGGTCCCTCCTCGTCATATGATATGGCTCCCAAAACACCCGCCAAGAATCTCCCAACAATGGAGAAGTGTCAGCCGATGGAGTAGAAATATGATATCCGTAAGTAGCTGGCATCAGTACCAGCCAAGTTGTCAATCCTAGATGCCCTTGGATTGTCAGCTGACCTTTGGGAGGCGCCTAACGAAGCTTTGATAAACCCATAGGAGTTTCATGTCAAGGTAGCTACCACCAAAATTTACCAGACGGAGACTGACCCTGCTGAATGCAATGCAGTGATTTTCTTCACCGATCAGGAAGAAGATGCCATCATGCGAGGACACATCAGACTACTATATGTGTCTGGCACACTGAATGGTGTTGAGATCTAAAAATTCTTTATAGAAAATGGCTCTGTAGTTAACCTCCTTCCCCTACAGACACTCTGTAGGTTGGGAAACACTGAGGACGATTTAATTCCCTCAGCCACAACATTGTTGGGGCACGACAAGAGTGTGCAGAAACCAATTGGATTGATTAATCTAAAGACTCATTTTGGAGACCTGGTAGCCTACACAGAGTTCCTGGTGGTTCGGTAGATCACATAATTCAATGACCTACTGGGAAGGCCATGGCTCCGTAAACACATGGCCATTCCTTCATCATACTACCGGTGTATCAAGTACTACATCAATGGACAAAATGGGATGTTGCACGCTGACAAGGCCCCTTTTGAGCTCTCCGAGTAACATTACATCTACGCCAGGTTTTATGAGAAAACAAAGATGAATCCTTTAGTCAATGGCATCGACTGGATCCCTGCTCCAAATGACCTGGAAATGGTTCCCGATGACCCCCTCAGGTAGCTTGGCAGTGATTATGTCCTACCCATCATCCTCGTGGAAGGTAGGAGTTCATGTCCGGAAACGCATTCGGATGTCCTCAAGACTTCATCCATGATGGTCGAGCACGAAAATGCGTGAATGTCTACCAACTCTTGATTTGGGGACGAATACTAAAGTAGGGATGCCCACGATGCATCTCCCTCAAACCCTCGATGGCTCAGACCAGAAACTCTCTCCTCGTCAGATCAAGAAGATGAGGACATTGGAGAAGAAGAGGTGGGAAGATCTCAGAGATGCACCTCCCATATTTGAGGAGGGTATCTCCACCACTGTGGATGAACTCAGGAAAATAAACCTAGGTACCAAAGAAGATATGAGGCCCACTCTCATTAGCGCGACCATGTCTCCCGAGGAACACGGGGTATATACCTCCTTCCTAAGTAAAACCCGTGATATCTACACTTGGATGTACATGGAAATGACAAGATTTGATCTCGAGGTAGCGACGCATCTCCTGGGTCTTCTAGAAGACCACCGGGGCTAACAACTGACTGCTAGAAGGACACACCCCTCACCTGCTGCTAAGATTGAGGCTGAAGTCGATAAGCTCATTAAAGAAGGCTTCATCAGGGAGGTCCAGTACCCCATTTGGATGGCCAACATCATCCCTGTCAAGAAAATGAACAGTAAAATCCGTTTTTGGATTGACTTCAGAGACCTTAATTAGAATTGTCCAAAATAGGACTTCCCGGTTCCAATCACCGAGTTGTTAATTAATGCAACATGTGGGTATGAGGATCTATCCTTCGTAGAAGAATATTCCAGATATAATCAAATCAGCATGGCCCGAGAAGATGAAGAATCAACTTCCTTCAGGGCCCCTCAAGGGTTATTCTGTTACAGGGTCATGCCCTCTGGTCTAAAGAATACTGGTGGCACATATCAGTATGCCATGCATCAAATCTTTAAGCTGTTCCTGGGGAAATTCATTGAATGTTATGTGGATGACCTAGTGGTCAAGTCCAGATAGTGATCGGATCACCTATCAGACCTTGATACCATATTCAACAAGGTTCGACAGCATAGCTTGAAGATGAACCCCTTGAAATGCGTCTTTGTGGTTACCTCAGGGAAATTCCTTGGCTTCGTCGTACGCCATCATGGCATCGAAGTCGACCTTGAGAAGACGAAGGATATCCTGAGACTGCAACCACCTCCAAATCTCACTGAGCTGAGGGGATTCTAGGGACACCTAGCCTATATTAGCTGGTTCATATCCAACATGGCAGGAAAATGTATTCCCTTCACCAGGTTGATGAAGAAGGGGGTCACGTACCAATGGACGAACGACTACCAAGAGGCGTTCACCAACTTGAAGAAGTACCTCTAAAGACCACCGGTGCTCATGCCCTTGGTTGAAGGAAGACCTCTAATTATATATATATAATGGACTTAGAGAGATCAATGGGAACCTTCCTTGAACAAAAGAATGATGCCAGTAGAAAAAATAGTCTATATTGCCTCAGTCGAACCATGATTGATGCGTAGACTTGATACTCAAATATCAAGAAAAGCTGTTTGGCCTTGGTCTTCGCGGTTCAAAAACTACGACATTATTTTCAGCATCATGAGGTCCATTTGATCTCGTGGAGTAACCTACTCAAGTACATCCCCAGTCGCCCGATACTAACCGGACCCCTATCCCGATGGGTGGTCATATGGAAATAGTTCGACATCCGGTTCGTGCCTCAAAAAGACATTAAGGGCCAGGCATTAGTAGAACTTCTGGAAGAGCACCCTTCAACAGGGACCACTGCACTGGATGCTGAACTACATGATGAAGATTTATTCTTAGTCTAGGAGGAGTTACCAACATGGGAAATGTACTTTGACGACGCGTCCCAAAGCCCCACCAGGAAGAGGATGGAGGATCCCAGATTCAACAATGTGGGGCTATGGGTAATAATTATGTCCCTAGAGAAGGCAGTCTTGCCATATTCCTTCCTCCTGTCAGAGGGATGTACAAACAATGTAGTAGAATATCAAGCCCTCATTGCAGGCCTGGAGCTTGCACTCTAGGCACAAGTACAACACCTTAAGGTAAAAGGTGACTCAGAGCTGGTCATCAAGATTGTCAACGGTAATTATGCTATCAAAAAAGAGGAGCTAATCCCCCTGTTTTACCATGTACGAGGTCTAATGGCCGAGTTCTCCACAGAACAGACATTGAATTATATTACCCTATCCCAGAATGCTCAGGATGATGCATTAGCCAATGCGACCACAACCATAGCAAACCACGATCGGGATGAAACGGTCATCGGTATTGCTCAGCATCAAATGGTATTGCCATTTTTTCAAGCTAAGATGGAAGAAATCCATGAATTCATTATTTCCCTAAGCCATATGCTCCTTCCACTAGCTGGATGATCCCCATCACGAACTACCTTCAATAGGGATAGATTCCATCAGATAGGGCTGAACGATAGAAAATACAGAGAAGGGAAATCAATTTTCTCCTATATGGAAGAACAGGTCAGGAAGAGGTCCTCTAAAAACGAGGCCTCGATAGAGTGCTCCTCAGATGCATTGACAGAGAAGAAACCACCACTTTCATGATTGAAGTACATGCAGGAGCGTGTGGAGCACATCAACTGGGGACCATGTTTCCCATTAGGTTCAAATTCTTGGGTATTACTAGCCTATAGTGATACGAGACTGCGAGCATTTTACCGCAAAATTCCACTCATGCCATATTCATGAAAACTTCATACACCAGTCCCCGGAGTTACTTCATCAATCTATGTACTCATGGACATTTTCCGTCAGGGGGATGGACATCATGGGACCATATCCTCCCACCACGGCCACAGAGCTGAAGTATGTCCTCACAGTAACTGACTTCTTTTCCAAATGGGCAGAAGTTGTAACCCTCAAGGAATTCGGGGCAGGAAATTTTGTCAGCTTCGTGAAGGCCAATATCATCACCAGATTTGGTGTCCCTCATACTATACTGATAGAAAACGACACAAATTTCTGCTCTACTGAGTTAGAAAATCTATACCACGAGTATGGTATCAAGGCTAAGCACTCAACCCGCTACCATGTAGCGGCCAACGGACAGATAGAAGCTTTCAACAAGTCCCTATCCTACATCTTCCAGAAAATGGTGGACAAAGACAAGAAGTCATGGCCAGAAAAACTACTCCATGCATTGTGGGATTATCGAACCACAATCTACACCACTACTTAGTCTACCCCATACTCATTGGTGTATGGAACATAGGTAGTTCTGCCCATTGAACTCCATCTTCCCTCACTCTGTGTTGCCATCTGTGATCAATTATCCAATGATGAGCAGTCAAAAAATCATCTAGGTGAATTGGAACAGGTAGACAAGAAGTGGTTGCACACTCTTCACCACCTGGAAGTGTACCAGAATTGGATCGCATGAGCCTTCAACAAAAAGGACTGCCTCCGGTCTTTCTTGGAAGTAGAATTAGTGCTGGTCCTCCAGACCCCAATGATACCAAGCAAGAAGCCTCCAATGTGGGAGACCAAATGGTAGGTGCCATATTTTGTACACAAGGTCCACTCCAATGAATTATATACCCTGATCTCTATGGACAGACAACTTACAACCGCTTCTACAAATGCAACATTCCTGAAGAAGTATTTCACATAGAAACTGAAAGTGACTTCGTCCTTAATCCATGACATTAAACTGCATGGATAATAAGAGTAAAGAATGTTCGCTCCCCCTGTGTACGGACCAGACCATCATGGGGTGTATTCCTTGGCCTTACCGCACGACGTTAAACTGCATGGATAATAAGAGTCAAGAATGCTCCCTCCCCCCGTGTATGGACCCGACCTGCATGGGGTGTATTGATCCTCTGCATCGCACGACGTTAAACTACGCAGACCCCCCCCCCTTATTTTTCTTTTTATTTTCACGTTGGGTCACCTATGTCCTTACCACACGACGTTAAAATGCACAGAGTTCGTCTGAGCTGTAGGACGTTAAACTTACATGCACCCAACGGTCCAAACTCTATGACCATAAACTAAGATTATTTCATCCTCACCGCATGACATTAAACTGCACGGACATGGTTATTTAAAAATGCCCTCTTCCCCTGTGTACGAACCAGACCAACATGGGGTGTATCCTCTTTCAGAGAACTACGTGAGGCTTTATTCTTTCCCCCACAGGATACAGAGTAACGCCAAAATTTCACACTCGGGCCCAACCACCTCAAAAGTAAAAAATGCCCATTCCCCCGTGTACGGACCAGAAGTGCATGAGGTGTATTCACATGCTCACCGCATGACGTTAAACTACATGGAATCCAATAATACCCCCATCCTAACCACATGACGTTAAACTATATGGACCTCGTCCTCAGCACATGATGTTAAACTGTACGGATTTCAGAGAACTCTGTATGGCTTGATTCCTGCCCTCGCAGGATACGTAGTGACACCGGGATCCCCTATCCTGGCCCATCCAATCCATAATAAATGCCTTCTTCGCCTCGTTTATAGACCATACCTGTGCGGGGTGTATCCCTTGACCTCACTGCATGACATTAAACTGCACGGACTACGAGTTTAATAATTCCCCTTCCCTCGTGTCCAAACCGGCCCTTCACGGGGTGTACTTATTTCAGAGAACTATGTGCGGCTTGATTCCTTCCCTCATAGGATACGTAGTGATGCAAAGGTTCCCCATCCTGGCCTAGCTCCCCTGAATAAAAAATAAAATTTCCATTTCCCCCCATGTATGAACCAAACCGGCATGGGGTGTACTTCTCGTCCTTACCGCATGACGTAAAACTGCACAGATAGCAAGATTTAAATATGCCCCCTTTTCCCCGTGTATGGGATATACCTGATTGAGGAGTATTTTTGTGTCCTTGCCACATGATGTTAAATTGCAAGTATGATAATGTTAAAAATGCCCATTTCCCCCGTATACGGACCAAACCTACATGGGGTGTATACTTCGTCCTCACCGCATGACGTTAAACTGCACGGACATCGTCCTCACCGCATGATTCTAAACAGCACTGACTTCATCGCAACCCACCCAAGACACATGGAAATACGAGATGGAGGTACTCCTTGAACATTTGGTATGCATCCTTTCCATACACCAAACTCCATGACCTGGATAATTATTGATCTTGATAACCACTCATGGCCATCAGAAGTGGAATGTCATCGAACTGTGGACACCATTTCATAACTATGTATACCATGCCCTTAGAGGCTCTGCATAATGACAGCCCCTAGGTGTCTACCAAAGGCATGATTTCCATAGGAGACACTCTTCCTATCTCCGTATGCTTACCGGCCTTAGATCCCCCATATCATACCTCTGAATCCAGAAGTTTATGGAGAAGTGGTTTACAAGTTCATTCCCCTTTTCAGATCCAGGTGTTTCCAGGGTATCCCTATCTGGCTAGCCTATGTGTCTGTCAGTGGTTCACATAGTGACCTGCATCAACAAACATCAAGCTAGGACTAGGCTACTTTGACTCGATAGACAATTTTAGTGAAGATGTTTCTTGTATACCAGGACACCATTAACTCCACATGCCGAACTCTACATTGTGAGAAATCGTGGATTTTCATAATCATTCACGGCCATCATAAGTGGAAAGTTGTTTACATGGGGACACCTTTGTACGACTATGCATACCATGCCCTCAGTTGCTCTGCATAATGATGGCCCCAGGATCATCCATCAAAGGAAATATTTCCTCAGGTGGTACTCCTCCTAGCTCCGTACACCTACCGACCTCAGAGCCCCCACACCATACCTCCTGATCCGGGAAAGTTCAAAGTTGCAGTTTACGACCTTCATGCCCCACCTTGTTCCAAGTACATCAGAACATTTTGACTTAGTTATCCTCTGAGTGAATGCATCAATAGTCACCCAATGGACCGAGCTCTTTGACAAATAAACTAAGAGTACCTCATCCTTACCACATGACATTCAAATGTGTGGAATGAAGGCACACCCTCGCGCATGAAAAAAAATATCAGCTCAGGGGGATCTTTGAAACTCAACAAGAAACCAAGGTTTTATATCCCCGACATGTCCATACATTGTCTTACAAAATGATAGACTTCGTGGCCTGGATAATTGTGGATCCTCATAACCATTCATGGCCATCAGAAGTAGAAATTCATCGACCTGTGGACACCTTTGCATGACTATGCATACCATGCCCTCAGCAACTCTGCATAATGATATCCCATGGATCATCTACCAAAGGAAAGATTCACACAGGCGACACTCTTCGTAGATCTCTACGCTTACCCGGCTCAGAGCCCCCATACAATACCTCCTGATCTAGAAGTTTATAGCAAAGTGGTTTACAAGTTCATTCCCATTTTCACATCTAGGCGTTGCCAGGGTATCCATATCTGGCTAACCTATGTGTCTGTCAGAGGTTCACATAGCAACATGCATAAACAAACATCAAGCCAGGCCAAGGATACGTTGACTCAACGGAAAATTGCAGTGAATTTTTTTCTTGTATACCCGGACACCATTATCCCCACATGCCAAACTCTACACTGTGAGAAATCGTGGATTTTCATAATCATTCACGACCATCAGTAGTGGAATGTTATCGACCAGGGGACACCTTTGTACGACTATGCACACCATTCCCTTAGTGCCTCTGCATAATGTTAGCCCATGGATCATCCATCAAAGGCTAGATTTCCTCGGGCGATACTCTTCCTAGCTCCGTACGCCTACCTGCCTCAGAGCCCCACACCATACCTCCTGATCTGGGAAAGTACAAAGTTGCTATTTATGACTTTCATCCCCCACCTTGTTCCAAGTATATCAGAACATGTTGACTCAGTTTTCCCTCGAGTGACTACAGAAATAGTCACCCAATGGTCCGAGCTCTATGACCGATAAACTAGGTGTACGTCGTCCTTACCGCATGACGTTAAACTGCATGGAATGAAGGCACACCCCGACACACAAAATGAAAAGAAGAAAATATCATCTCAGGGGGTTCTTTGAAACTGAACAAACAACTAGGGACGGATATCCCTGACATGTCCAGACATTCTCCTTCCAAAGGATAGACTTCTTGACCCAGATAATTGAGGATCCCCATAACCATTCACGACCATCAAAATTGGAAAGTAATCGACCCGTAGACACCTTTTCATGACTATGCATACCATTCCCTCATCGGATCTGCATATTGATAGCCCCTAGCCCGTCTACCAAAGGCATGATTTCCACAGGAGATACTCTTTCTAACTCCGTACGCTTACCGGCCAAAAAGCCCCCATATCATCTCTCCTGATCCAAGAAACCTCGGAACCATGACTTACACCAATCAACCCCCCCCCCTTGTCTAGGGCATGTTGAGATATTTAGGCCCAGTTATATTCTGATAAAGAGTGGCCTTCACAATTTCGTCCTTGCTGCATGACGATAAACTATAAAACAACCTTAAAAAATGCCCCTTTGTCTGAGTTGCATGACATTAAACTGCCAAGCACCCAATTGTCCAAACTCTATGACCTTAAAATAAGAGTACCTCATCCTTGTCTCATGATGCTAAACTGCATGGAATATGTCAAAACCACATGATGATAAACTGTATGGCCAAACCCGCCATAGGATAAATGAGAAACAGCGGCTTTTCTCCGCCATTCAGTGCATGGGTCAGACCCGCATGAACCACCGCCTCACACTAGCGTGAGAAAGAATTACTTCACCCATTCTCGGGAAGCTGAGTCTAGATATTTCCCCCGTATTCAGGCACCCTCTCATCATAAGACATACTCTGTACTCAGAAAAGTATGAACTCTCATTAGCCACCCCTGGTTGTCCCAAATCTCAACTTCCCTAAAGTTTCTTGGCTATTGGGGGAATACAATCATTGACATAAGAAAACCTTTGCATGACTATGCATACCATGCCCTCAGCGGCTCTGCATATTGATTGCCCCTGGCCCGTCTGCCAAAGGCAAGACTTCCTTAGGGAATGGTTCTCTCTGTATGCCTCTTGGCCCCTGAGCCCCCATGTCTATCCCGAGATTCGGAAACCCTCTAAGATATACCTTACCAACCTCTTTTACAGCCCTGCCTGAATATGGTGAAACGTCTTTGACAAGATTATTGAGAACCAGGAGAATTCTTTCCATTTTAAATGATGTCCCAGCTACATGACTTTAAACATTGTCGAGCCTCAACCATCCCTTATGCTAACTAAATGCGTGGGGAAGTGGTCTCCTGATCACGCTCCTGATTAGTACGAATGTTCTCAAAACCCTTTCAGATGTCACATTCATTTTCCAAGCCACCTATGGTGGTTTCCATAAGCCATACTTTCATGATGTCCTATGGCCATCAGAAATGGAGAGTCAGTGACTTAAGGACACCTTTATACGACTATGCATACCATGACCTCAGCGGCTCTATATATTGATCGCCCCTGGACCGTCTACTAATGGAGATACTTCCGTAGGAAATCATATTCCTACCTATGTATGCCGATGTGGCTCCCATACCTTGAGACATGCCCTGCATGTTGTCCAAATGTTTTTCCCTCCACACGCGTCTGAAGGGTATTGAGACATCTTCTGGTCAGCCAAACCTCATTGAGAACATCGTCCCACCATGTTTGGTCAAAGCTGTTCGGTCTAAAACATCAGTGATGATAGTCTTGACAGCGGGACTTTAAACTGCCCATGAAAGGAGGCACAAAGCCTTTTAGGATGAAAACCCGAAAAGGGCGACCTAAGAAAAAGTCTGGCCATACCCACTGGGTCCACGCTAAATGGGCCCAGGAAAAATTAGGGTATTAAAAGAAAGAGACAAAAAGTTTGTGGGTTTTCCTATAGAACCCTAGAAATAGTCAAACTGTCCTTGCTAAGTCCCTTGACTCAGGAAAAATTTAGAGCATTTTCCCATCACTCATTGATTTTTAGGACCACTCTACATCGGAATAGCCTCCTCTTCGTTCCGATCGGATCCCATTCTGATGGGGGGCATTTGTAGGGTCCTGAAAATTCGGCAAGGGGGAAATCCAATTACCGTAAAACATGGAAAAAGACCGAACCGGTCCGTGCGCCGACTCCCAACAACAGCACATGGCCAGTCCGGCAGACCGCCCTCTCACAATTCCATGGACCTTTGTCATCCGCGAAGAAGAGGCGGAGTGCCTCCGCAGGCGCGAATCAGGAATATCGCTGGGTGCCAGGCCGGTCCACCACCGTGAGCCGCCCCCTCCATGGGCCGCTGTCGTTCGCGAGACATAAGTGGAGAGGTGCACAACCGCAGATCAATTTCATGGATCTTGGTACCAAGAATCCCTGATTGACCAAGTCATCCGGGGATAGGGATTCCTCAATGGGCTTCCGCAAAGGCTGTGTGCCCATCCTATTCGCGGCTCTATAAATAATCACCTAGGGGTGATGAATAAAGGAGAGGGGGAAAGGACGGGTGAAAACCCATGGGGAGACGCTGGAGAAATCGCTCCCAGTAGTCTGCGACTATCTGTGGACCACAGGTTGTCCGCTGATGCACTCTTCCGCGAAGAGGAGAAACCAGTCTATGAACTGCATGCGGTCGACTCCTCCGTGGCCAGCCCATTGCGGGAATTTCCTTCCCAGATATTCCCTCTGTGGCCACCCCTTCCGCGGACCACTGTTGGTACCAAAATAGAGGTGGAACCCCTCCGCGGGCGGGATGTATGACGGGCGCCATCCCCTTTGCAGACACCCTTGACGGACAACCATCTCATCCACAGACAACCTCCTTCACAGGTAGCCTCCTTCGTAGAAATCATACTTCACGGAGAGCCTCCTTCACGAACAGCTTCCTTCATGGCCTAGTCCTTCACGGCCAGCTTCCTTGCGGCCAGCTCCTCTGTGAACAACCTTCGCGGACAACTAAACCGCAAACCACATGTAGCTCTCTCACGGCCAGTCCCTCACGGACGGCACCTCGCGGGCAGCTCCTCTGTGGCCAGTCCCTCGCAGACAGCTCCTTCGCAGAAAACCCCGTGCACTCTCTGGTCCATACCGTGGGGGCTTACCCCCACACCCTTTCTTGAGTTGAGTTATGGGTAGCGGTCCCATCCCTCAGGGCCAGTCCCTTCGCTACTGTCACTGACCCCCATGAAACATGGACAGTCACACCATGAGCTTCATAGTCCGGGATGTCGAGATTTTCCAATGCACCCTTGTGCCGCCCCAAAATCATTCCGATAAATTCCATGAGTTGAGCAACTGTTCATGACTCTCATTTAACCCCCATTTCCTAGCTCCGTTTTCTAGGATCATCTGGAAAGGGCTGACCTTGAGTAAGTCCCACACCAACCATTGCTAGGTCCCTCCTACCTAGTTGTCCTGACCACATGACGGTGAACTGTATGGCCCTCATCCAATCCATATGACGTTAAACTATATGGAAATAGTCCTCTATACATGACTATAAACTGTATCATTCCCCATAATTCAATAATTGGAAGCCTATTTCTCGATGAAAGAGATTACTTATGCAATGTTTACAGTGGAATATAATCAAGAGCACTGGAATCCATTCAAACATTACATCACTCCACATCACGCTTTGCGTGACCTTCATTCAGATCTCCATCTTCTTCCACGTCTAAATGGACCCCCTAACGGCCTGGCCTCATTCTGCATCGGCTCACCTACCATCTTGGGCCAATGCCCTAGAAGACGTTGGACAACACTTCGATATAGGTCTTGTGTTTCGAACACGGTCAGCAGTCAACCCCCATTTGTTCGTCCCCATTTCAGGCTAACATGATATGAATGCTATGTTTCGAACATGGCCAACAGTTATCCTCCCCCACCATTCCACCCTCATTCTGTTCCAAATGGTGGGCATGTGATTCACAGTTTTCATCTCCATTTGTTTGGATTGATTCCAACACCCTTGGAATTATCCTGCTTGTGCACTTGTGCATAGGCGTTAGCCCCCATTATTTTCCTCAACCAACCAATGGGTTGGGATGCCCTCGTGGTCAGACATGAGGAAGACACATGGGCAGCTTCCTTGCATAAGCCCCATTCACCAGTGCCACTCCTTAGCAGCACACATGTGTTCATCTCGGAGTAAGCCCTGACCTTCTAGGCCTCCTCAGAGTGTAAGCCCCAATTCATCATCTTGGGCCGCTCCATGCGTAAGCCCCACTCCGCTTCTCATGGGCGCACCTTTCGCAACATGATCCTCTGGTCCCTGTTTCCTCTTGTTTCTCACACCGAGCATGACTCACGTGGGATTAGAATAAGCATCGACAATGACATCCTAGCATGGGCCTCCTCATAGTGTAAGCCCCAATCCATCATTCTGGGCCTCCTCAGAGTGTAATCCCCAATCCAACATTCTGGGACTCCTCAGAGTGTAAGCCCCAAGCCAAAGAAAACTACGGGGACTTTGATCCATGCCAAAGCACGGTACGTAGGAAGCATCCAAGAGGTTCAATCCCACCACTTGGTCATTTCTTCACGTCGAGTTCCACCCTCATCTAGCATGATGTTAAACTATATATACGAACTACATGGACTTTGATCCCTACCTCCTAATCAGGGTACGTAGGAATCCTCCCTGAGGTTCATGCCAAACAACCGGTCGATCCGATCATCTCCACACCGGTTCACCGCGCTACTCCTAGTGCCACCTCAAGCGAGTTCCAACCCTTTGGGGTCATTAATCCAATGAGGGATGGTAAACCTCGAGCATAAATTATTCTGAACCCCTGCATCAATTTGACCATTTCCCACCAAGGTTAAATCCGTAGATACTATGTTTGGGTACAAACCAAAGATTCAAGAACATATGAATACTTCTTAAATCTATAATAGAGTCCTAGAACATGCAATAATTCCCCCCCAAACAGGGTGTGATGAGCCCAACTTCCCATCCTCTCGACCAATGTGAGTTCTTAAGAGTCACCGGTCAGACCATCCGGTGAACACCTGCCTTTGGAAAGTAGGTCCACCAATCATTTGATATAGAGCCATTTGGTGTTTCGTGGCCGAAAAATAGAATGAAATAAATATAGGATTTGTATTTTAAACATTTGGGTAATGAAAATGTTTTTTGAAGTAGTTTGGAAGGATATAGACTAAAAAACTAATAAGTACCCTCTAGTTCCTAATTTTTTACATTTTTTAGATAGAAATATTTTCATCTAGAAAGTAAATAAACCCATTAATTTCTTTAATGCCTAAAAATATATAACAAAATGGCCCAAATATATAATAATTGGAATTTATAAAGAAAAGCCTAAAACCAAAATAGACTTGAATCTAACCTTGATACCATCCACACATGTGTCCCTAATTTCCCAACCACTACCGACCATCACATCCCCATACCAATGTACATGAGGAGTTAATTAACCACGCTTTGGAATATATTTCTATATTTTCAATGATTGTTATCAACTATACAAACCATATAATTTCAAGATACCACTATATGAGACCAACCTTCACACCAACTAACACTCCATCAGAGATAAGATGAATTAGTACATAGAAAAAATTATAAGAATATTACATCTTAGAATCCCTATAGTTCGAAGCCAAAAATTCATGTCTATAAATCCAATTACAATGAATAAAACCACTACTATTGATGGTTTATTCATGATATTCCCACATAGAAGCACATATTATTATGATTACAATCTAGGGGATGAATATTTAATAGATATATTGGTGTGAGGAGCTCTTTTAGTTATATAGGTTGTTTATATCATCAATAGTTTTGATTCTTCATATGTTTGGGATCATATATTCCATTATTTATAATGCCTCGCGAATTGGGTTCGAAATTGTGATAAGGTATAATTATAATGTAGTTAATTATGGGTATAATAAACAATAACACCATATGTGTAAGTACAAATAACATGACATAGAGTGGGTAGCCTTGGTCGATTATATGAAAATATTCTGACTTAATCTCCTTGGTGATATTTTTATGGTTTATAAGGACAAAAAAATATCTATTGTATCTTATATAACCATAATATTAATTTTAGGTAGATATATTTTCAGATTATATTCATAAATTTTACATTATTGTGGTATATTTACAATGAAATGGTATTTTTATTATATATTTTCTTAGAAGAAATTTTTTGTAGTTATAGGATTTTGGTGAGTGATAATCACTGGAAGAATTTTTTCTGATGAGTTTGATCTAGGAATAGAAAATGGATGGACCTGAGGATCATGGAGTCATGAAATGAAAACCATTAGTAAAAATATATTCATTAGTGGATTGGGTTAAGACTAGACATGAGTCATATTCTGAGTGTGTAGTGATGTGAGAACATATAGAGTCATGTATCCATGTTCAATGATGGAATATAGGGGTTTAGGACGTGATCAAAATAAATCGGTATATTTTCATGATTGATTCCATGATAAGGGAGATAATGTAAGAATATCATGATTCAAAATAGTTTGTGATATATGGGTTAAAAAAACTATACCCTAGCATTCAATGTATATTCTGGTGGCCTGATATGAAGAGATATATTATTAGTTTTGATTCATGATACATTACAAACCAAATGGTAAACATCTATCTTCAATGAACTGGAGGTTTTCATCATCCACATGTGGTCCTAATATTGAGGTGATATGGCATGATGGAGAATGTTGTTATTGGGTTACCATGGACCTCATGTATTCATGATTTGGTTTGGGGGAGTGTTGATTAGCTGACAAAATATTCTCATTTATTTATGATTTAGGGGACTGACTTAGTAGATTTGATGGGAAATAAATATATAAAATAACAAAAGATTCAAATGCCTTATTTTTCATATAATAATTGATATTAAAAGTACATTATATAAATAATAATATACTAGGAAAAAAAATTTAGTGTATTTGGGGACTATCTATATATTCTTTATTTTTAAAATACATTATAATAATATCTATAATGATTCTTTACAAGGCCATCTTCATGATATATCATTAGTAACACTGATCCTCATTATGTGGGGAATGAAAACTTAAGAATGGGGTAGCTAAAATTCATGGTAAGGGGTAAATAAAATTTTCATTACGAAGAATTAATAAGATATGTAAAATTAAAATCATAAGATAAATATCATAAAAACAATAGTGATAACCATAATACATAAGCGAGATTAGAGTACATGAAATAAAAAAATAAATCCACAAAATATCAACATGAAAGCATAATATATAAAATAGGGATCTATAGAATTTGTCATAAAGCATGAATCATGTAGTAAAATATCATAATTAATGGTATCTATTAACAATTTATCAAGCATTAACCAAAGTAGATATTATATTCATGTTATACTCCATTAATGCCCATGATTTCAAGAAACTAAAATATACTACCAAAATCTAAAACTATGATTTATAAAATAATAAATAATTCATTACGATATAAAAATTACCCACCCATATTAGGTTTGAAACATAACGACCCATCCAAGGTTTATAATTGAACGACCAATATTTGGTTTTTAGAAAATCAAATTTTTTGTAGTTTATAATAGAACCACCTATCCTTTTATCAAAACAGAACCACAGTTTATTCATCCAAAAAAATTCTACCCATTTAAAAATATTTTCCATTTATATAATAAAGAAATTATGGAAATATAAGTGGTCATTATAAAACATAAAAATAGAAATCATTCAAATTTCATACATAAACCCATGATAAAAAAATATTTTCATAAAACATAAAACATCTATAAAATAATTGAAGAAATAAAACATTTTATTCATCAATTTTTATCACCCAAAATAATAACATAACAAAAGAAGAGTATTATGTGAAACATGAAACAAAAATATTTTAGTGTTATATCATTTTTAATATAATGAAACCATATCATGAAAAGTGTTTATTTGTTAATGATGTGTATTCATCAATTTGAATTTCATAGTTATGAGTATCTATTTAATAATTAACCATCGATATCATGAAAAAATAAAAGAAAACATGTCATGGAAATGCAATTGGTTCAAAAACCATTTTCTATAAAAATAAAAAGAATTAATCATTTTAAATTTAACATCCAAAAAATTTTAATTTTGAAAAAGAAATTATGTACCTAGATTAAAGGTGTTTGATTTATTATTTCAATAAAAATTAGATTTAATTTTTATATAAATTCTTTAACCATCACACTTATTTTATTATTTCCATTGGAAGGCGATTAAAACTCTGAAAGATGGTATTTTGAGGGATATGGAATATAATTATGTTTTATATGAATGTATAGAAGTGTTTTGGAAATAGTATGGTCAGAGAATAAGAGGTTTTGGTGTGAGGGTAATTATGGAAATGAGTGAACATGCTATTAGTGAAACAAATTGACATTTTTGTAAATAAAAAAACATTTCAATAATGGTAAGCCTCTATAAAGATAGTTATACCAAAATAGATAAATAAATTGGTAGGTTGGATTAAATATTGATCCACACATCCACCATTAAAATATAAACATTTTAAAAAAATGCTTGTCCTTAACCATTATGGTCCCCAAATATTTCCATTTCAGTTTTCAGTTAGGTGACTAGTTTTAACTAAGTTAATTTTTTTATTTAAGGCAAAATATAAAATAGTCCAAATTGTATAATTATGTCTTAATGATTAAAATTAAAAATTCAATTTTTTTATTTTACTCATAAAAGATATAAATATTACTTTTGAAATATAAAGAGAATAACTTATAAAAAAATTATGAAAAAATTGAACATAAATTGTAAAAATTAATATATTAGTTTACATGGTTAAATAATTAAAATTATAAAATCGCTTATTAAATACATTTTTGCTCTTAGAAAAGTTCTATAATAATACCAATTTATACATATTTACAAATAATTTAATGAATTCATGTTATATGAAAAAAATGGTTTTTTGAAATAGTAACCTAAAATTCATTTTAGAAAAATTTAAAAAAATTATATTAACAAAATACGTTCACTTTTAATCCTAAAAACTATGTTAATATTACCTAATAATAATCCTAAATATTAGAAATGTAAATTCAAAGTATAATAATAAAATATTTTGAAAAAAAACTTTTAAATGGTAATCATTTTTTGAGTATCAATAATTCTTATAGAATTATTTATATTCATAACTATATCAATCATCGAAAAATATAAAATTTAAAAAAAATGAATAAAATTATATTTTATTTGTTTCTGGTATATACTAAATGTGTTTATTTTTAAAAATTATTTTTTATTATATATAAAAATATTTATTTATTTCATGATCCTATTACTATTACTCAATCAAGATAATTATATGACATCTAAAAGAGGTATATATTCATTTTGATTCGATGTTTTATGTATATAAATCTAGCAAAAATGTATTTATTTTCTAAACCAATAATTGATTCATTAAATTCTACCCACTTAAAAAAATTCCTCCTTGAAGAATCATTATATGAAAGATATAAAAGGGAAGGTATTTGTTCCACATTACATCAACATGTTCCCAAGTAGTTTCTTCAATATAATGATTTATCTATAGAATATTTACCATATGAGTGGTATTTCTTTGAAGCACCTTATCTATTCAATCCAACAATATTTATGTTTTTTTCCTCATATGAGAGATCATGTTACAATTTTATGGAGTTTGCCTTCAATGCACTTGATGGGTTTGTTATGTACTTAAAAAAAATTGGTAAATGGAATATATCATGTTCTTGGGGGAGGTCAGGATATAGTGATATGTAATAATATATATCCCCAAATGGACCAATAACCTCAAATAGATTTATATACCTAGGGATCATATTACATTTCATCCTAGATCTCATAACACACTATTATGGAGGTATGAAAAGGAGTACCATGTCAACAACATCAAACACTATATATAATTGAACAATATCAACATAACTCTTATATCCATATTTTTCCACTTTTATATGTCACCCAATAGTTTGATTCATTACAATATTTCCTCTAAACGGTGAGGATATTTAGGCTTACTCTCTCTAACATCATCCCAACATGTTGGAGTCCTATATCTCATCCAATTAAGCTTATCATGTATTTCAATATAAATTAAATAATGGATACTTATGTCATATAAGAACTCTTATAGGGGGAGGTGTTGATCGCTAAATCCTTGTAAATCTGTCAAATAAGATGTCAATATGTCCAGTATTGCATGTATTTTCCCCTCATAAAGATCATCTATATATGGATGATATGTACAACTATATCTAAACTATATCTCAAATTATTACATAATACATTTTCATAACATTGAGGTAAACATTGGAAACCAATAATATTCAATGGATAATGGTACTATATGACATCACACAACTTCCCTTATGCATGCCTTGGAAATTTTGTGAAGGTAAAAATATTATTTTATTAAAATAAAATATTTTGTTTATTATGGAGATTGACTACCACCAAAATAAAATTATGGAATATAAATTTTTTCAGGAGTCCTAAAATGATGTCCTTTGTGAATTTTTTTAATTTCAATTATATAATGGGTAATGATTTCCACAATCCATTATAATTTATCATTCAAACATAGAAAATGGTAATAAGAAGAATCAAGATATATATTTTGAAATTTACATTTCAATCCAACCAAACAGAAGATTATTAAATCTCTATATATCTTCGTAATTCATTTATGTAGAGAGTTTGATGAGCTACCTGTATCATCGAAAATTTCCACCTTCCAATAAGGATTTCATGGGTCTCAAATTCATGTCTACAACATATAACATTACATTTATCAATTTTACAATTAGGAATATTTGATTCCATTTTAAATCACACTATATCATCTTACTAGACTTTTTTATTATAGTGTGGAAGGATTATTGAGAAGTTAGTTAGGAATGATAATATTTACCTCCCACCATTATTAAATTAGGATTAATCACCTAAAATCAATGAGTATTTGGTCTTTTTCGATCCTCACAATTGATAGGGTATCATTGCATTTCAATTTAAAAACATCTTCCCCCTTATTTTCCTTACAAGGTTGGTAACATATTGATTACAACTAACATTTTTTCAATTATAAAAATATCATTTTTTATATTTGTTTACTTGTGTGTAAATATATATTTAAATTTCCTCTGATAAATATAAATATCACACATTTCTCCATGGATATAATGTCACCAAATATTCATTGTAATTACCATTATCACATGCTCTAAATCTTGTTATGGGTAATTTTTTCGTGATTCGTTAATTGGAATGAAACTGAAGAAATTAAATTAACATTATTCAATAGGATTAAACCCATGCCCTATTAAATGAATTACTGTTTATTTCAAACTCTTCCTGACAATAGGGTAATGTAAGAACATGAGAATTGAGAAACCTCCAATTCAGATCCTTGAATCACTATTCACATTCTTCTTTTCAAAGTAATGGTATTCCATTCCATGTTGTATATTTAGATTATTTGATAGTTATGAGAGATTTTTTACTATATGTTTTTTATCATATTAACTCACAAAAACAATAAATCTTTGTTTTAGTTGTCGGTCTAGGACATTTATTGAAAACATATACTATTAATGGATCTACTGATATGCTATTTCTTGATATTACATTTACCAAAATTGAATCCTTTTAATCCAGAATTCACTTTTGCTAAATTTGAGACACAACTTTTCCTTTTTTATGTTATCAACATAATCTTCCAATTATCATCACGTACTTCAATAATTTTGGTGTATATAAAACTATATTCTATAATTAAAATTAAAAAATGATACATTTAGTCTTGATAGAATATATATTTTATATCCATGAAGATAATAGTATAATTAATAAGTCCAAAAGCCATAAAAATAAATTCATTGTGACTGTACCTCATTCAAAATGTTATTATGGAAATATTAACCCTTTTAACCCTTAAATAATCATATCTAGATTTAAGGTGATTCATTGAGAAATACCTATCCCTATTGATTTCATTGAATAAATCACTCATATTTAATAGGGGTACATGTTCATGATAGTGATTTTATTAAGCTCATTTTAATCATTATAAATAGCCAATATCTGTGTTTTTGATAAATAGGACCAGTAAACCAAATAGTGGTGCAATAGGGAATATAAAGCACTTCTCCAAATTGTCTTTTATTTTCTTATTTAAATCCTCCAATTCAATAGGGGAAAATATATATGGAATATTTAAGATATTAATTAATATTCATATGTGTTTGATTGAAAACTCAACCGCTCACTCTACGAAAACACCAAGTAGTTCATCTTCAATTGTACGTTCATATTCTCATACAATATGATTATTATAAATGTTGGATTCCTACTAGATAATATGAGTTAAGGGTCCCTCCCTATTGGGTATCATGACCTGTAATATTGAATTATTATACATTGGGAGAACCAATATATATTGATAATAGAGAATATAATAATCTCAAATATAAAATGATATATTGTCCCTATATAAATCATAATCAGATCAATGTAGGGATAACCAATACATGAAAAAAAAAAGTCACATCAGATTCAAAAATGGGTTGAAGAATTATATCTATATGATGTATCTCCCAATAATTCCCAATTATATACAATTTATAAATATAATACATGATCATTATAATATTATGAGTTTAAATATATAGTTTTATATCAATCACTTGATTTGGTGACTCAACATTCTTCAAAAAAATTGTGATATGAATGAACATGAGAAACTAGAATCAAATAAGGTACTTATTGATCTAGAATAAATTGTATATCTACCTCAAATCACATGATTTTTTGATATACCCCAACATTTTTTATCAAGATTTCCTTTTTTTGTTACCTATATATGGGATGTTGTGGGGGATATTTTTTTATTGACATGAGGGTTGGGCCACTTATTTTTATAGTGTCCAAAAATATTACACTGGGAGAACTGATGTGTATGTAGATCATTACTGGGTACATTCTCATATTCTTTTGTGATAACCAAACCATTACCTTAACTCTATTTTTGGGGTGTTGGAGGTGTAATTTACCTTAACGAAAACAATACCTTGATCCTTTAATGTAATTAAATTGGGTTTTCCTTTTATAATTTTTTCATGTAGGGGATTAAAATTTTATCCTCCATGTGATATACATTTAAAAAGACCATTATATTCTACATTTTGTTTCCATAATTTTTTTTAAAATACCTATATTCCATCTCTAAAGATCATAAAATTTATACACTTCTTCAAGTGTGTATTTTATAAAAATATTTTTGAAGAATATGTTTTAATTGACTAATTAAATAAACTATTTTTAATTCTAGATTATTTATAAAACTGGAGTAATATCATTAAAACAATATGTTTTATCATCATATATTATAATAGAATCATTCCCCCTTTTATAATCCTCATAATACCTCTCTATAATCATTATAGAATCTCCTGAAAAATTATTAATTTTATATAATTTCTTAAATTCTTCCCATTACAATGATTCTATGACTTCTTTCTTTAAAAAAATAATAATAAGAGTCCACCAATATTAAACGACTCCTTCTAAAAAGAATTCACCAAAAATATCCTTTTTTGATTTATATCATCGTACAATAAAAAATAAATATTCAACCATATGGATCCATTTCTAAATGATATTTGGAAATGAAAATCCAATGATAAGGGTGGATATTTACGCATGAAATATTAAATATTAATATAATCAATCCTTACTATTTTTATGATCTCAACATGTTTCAAGTTATTATTTATAGAATGAGACATTTAATTTAGTATCATTATATGGTTATTCACTCTATCACCCAGTACATTGGTTGATTTTTGTGGAAAAAATAAAACATTCCTTGTTACTCATTTGTAAATATGACAACCATACTCATTATTACACATTAATAATTGATTTAACACATAAATATATACATTATACAACATGCATGATCAATATTTATTGTTTATTTTGGAATTAGGTAAAATTTATTAAATCATAAAATAAAGAATATGTCATCATAATAAAAAAATTAACAGGAAAATAATATCCCATCGAACATAAAATATAATGAGATAAATCATGGATATACATCAGAAACGGGTGATTTATAAATCCCAATAAGGTAATAAACATGGAATATCATGAAGTGAATAATAATAAAAATATTATATGTTGTCCATGGAGAGAATAATTAATGTATGAAAATGGTCATATAAATAGGTTATAAAATGAGTACGAATCATAAACAAGAAAAATTAGGCATTATATAACATGATAATCATAATGAAAACATGGTAAATATGGATAAAACATAAAAAACTACATCATAAACATAGGCCAAGGATATATTCCAACACACGATGATAGAAGAAGTCTAATAAAGGAATATGGTTCAATCCTTTTTCCAAAATGAAGTCTCATGAGAATAAACATTACCAGATGCATCAAGTACTTTATAATCTCAAATGAACCCATTATATTCATTGAATTTTTATGGTTAATTGTGCCACATAGATCATACAAAATGAATTAATTCATTATAATATAATATCCATGATCAAGGAGCATGGAATAAATTAATTTATGTACCATGTAAAATATGTATAATTGAGGAATGGTGAACCAACTTGATAAAAAATGCGAATAGTATTCAATACTTAATTATTTCGGCATATAAAATCACTGAGAAGTTTCATCTTCATAACCACATCGCATAAAAATTAAAAAAATCGGTTTATGAGAGTGAATGGGTCCACTCATAGTTTTAACAAAAAATGAAAAGTAATAGGAATATGGAAATATATATCAATATTTTAGGAATTATAAATATAAATCATACAATAATGATGGAACATGAATAAAGTAGATAATATGAGGTTCCCTTACCTCAAAAGAGTGACTCCAAATTTGTAGGAGGTGCTTCTTGAGAGCATAGGGGAACCTTGTGAGAACTGTATTGAGGGAATGGTATAGTAAATACGTTCTCTGCGTACTTTTATTGAAAAATATGAGAGATTGGGTGGGTTTTTAAAGAAAATTAGCAAGGAATTCATTATTATTTCTCAAACATAGGGTTTGAACACTATATAATAAAATAACAAAAAACAAAAAACTTCTCATTTTTCCCATAGTTTATTCAAAATGGGATTTCTTTTCCAATTATATATAATTATAGGGGAATAAAATAATAATATATTACCCTTGATTATGTGGAAGTGAGTCATACTCTTAATGAATAATTATGAATCCATATAATAAATTAATGGTTTTGGGGGAACTATAAAGTCCTTATAAAATTAATCAAATAAATGTAAAATCATATTATTTTAAATGGAATGTATAGTTATGGTATTTAATACCATTTATTGTATTTATTACATCACTTTTTTGTCATTATGATTTCCTAACACACATAATATATTTATACGGTGTTTAATTTTTACCCAAAAATTGGGATATCTTAGAAAATTATGAAAAAATCACTATTGGATAATATTAATTCTATTATTAAAAAAATAATATTTATTTTAATTAAAAAAATATTACTATTTTAATTTTCACTTGTTAAATAAAATCTACATTTATTGAGAAATTTTGGGTTTTTTATAATAACAGTTTTCGAATCCTTATAAAAATTACTTTGGATTTCATATAAATTATATGATCATTTATATTTAATAAATTAATATTTATTAAAACATTTTAATAAAATATTTATTATTAAAAATTCCATTAATTCATGAAAATAAATTTTTTATTGAAATATAATACTAATTAAAAATACAATTCGGTGTTCTATTGTAAAAAAATTAAAAACATTTACAATGTAATGATAATAAGAAAATTTAAACATTTCCATATTGAAAATATTGTACAAAATCATATTTCTAGGGTTTTTAATGATATTCAGTTAATACACCATAAAACTCCCAATGCTTAAAGTATGAAATAATGATACTTTCACTGGTTGGTTCTGTGTACATTGTTTTGGTCATGATCTCCATGAGATTGATTTTCTCTCGTAAACCATTTCAGTAAAGATTATGTTGTCAGACCTCACCATTTTATTGGTTCAAGTAAAACCCAAATGATTCTATCTCCCTTAGAATCATGGATAAATGGGATTAATAGTGAACGATTCTACTGGTTGAAGGCATCAATTCCTTTATCATTGTTAATTGGATTTTTTAAACCCTATATATATATAATAATCATATTATATTTTTCAATGACTATATTATCCACGATATAGATTCTTAATGGTAATTTAAAATTCTATATGATATGATTAAACCAAATAAGTAAATGTGTTTTGCATACCCATAATACATAGTAAGTCATTTAATTAAATCATAGTGGAAATTTTATTTATAACATATTGGGTTCTTACAATCCCTCCCTCTTCGACAAATTTTCCCTCAAAATTTTCATTTCTAAAAAAATGATGAAGGTAACACAATTTCAATAATTCATCTAATTCCTATGTTTATTCTTCAAACATTTCATTTCTCTAGAACACTTTTACCAGGTTCATTGTATTATTTTACAAAACATTTTCTCTATGATATAATATATTCACCAACTCCTCTTCATATGAGATATTATTCTCGAATTGTAAAACATATCAATTTGAGTACATTTGAGGGGTTTTTATGTTCTTCCTTGATAGAAATACATGAAATACATCATGTTCTTGAGATAGGTTAGGTGAGAGTGCTAGACGATAATCTACCTCTCCAATGTGATCAAGGATTAGAAAGGGGTCAATATATCGTAGATTAATAATTCCATTATTCAGAAATATAATTAATTTATTCAATAGGGATTTGTATAGTAATACCATTTATCCAACTTTAACCTCTAGGTCTTATCAATGATCGTCAGCATAGATCTTTTTTTAACTTTCAGCAACCTTGATGACTTTCAGAGTGTTCTTAACAATATACACCATTTCATTGATGATTTTATGACACAACATTTTTTCTCCCAAAATTTAGCACAACATGTATATGTTTTACAACTATTCCCATAAAGGTATTCATAGGGTTCCATTTTGATGATTTTGTGGAATCTTTTATTATTTGAGAACTCAACCGGAGTAAGATGTTGATCCCATTATCCATTTAATGCAATTGAGTATTTACTCAACATATCATAATGTGTCCAGATAGTCTACTCATATTTTCAATCAGTTTGAGGGTGATAAGAAATGACAATGTTAAACTATGTATTTAGAGCATGTTGGATAATCTTTATAACTTATATTTATGTCATGTATCCTGATCAGATACATTCTTAAGTGGTGTTCATGAATCCTCGCTACTTCTCTTATTTATATCCCTACAAGATCATCAATTAAAAAGTCCTATTGAAGTGTAATGAAGAGAGTCCTATTCAAAATAAGGTTTAACAAAACCTATATAACATTATTTCCACATAATGTCTTTATAATACTAGTCAAAAATTCAAATGTGATGTTCTTCTATTTCAATGTCAGAATGGGTAATGGATCCTTCATCCCCTATGATTATTCCTTTTGGATTCCAATTCCTAATATAAAAGAAATTTTATGTATATTCCATGATCTCATTCTTTATATTATCCCAATAATAGCGTTCTTAGTCATCTTGATACATCATTTTCCATATAGGATGGATAAATAAGGTTGATCAATGGGAATTATCCAACAACTCCTTTAACTCAGGATTTGATGTTACACATAGTTATGACTCAAATCCTCAAGGTCAATCTTATTTAACATTGATCGTTAATGACTACCATTTTCATATAAATTCCTTTTTTTACAATTACTACATCATGTCTTTTATCATCCAATATATTCTTAAGAAGGTATAGTTGAGAAATTAGTTAATAAAGGATTGATGATATTCCTTTTTTTCTTATTCCATTTTCCATCATTTACAAATTTATAAACATTAGATCCTTCTCAATTATCATCAATGATAGAAATTTTTGATACTTTCAACATAGTGAGTCAATCACTTTATTCAGTTTCCCAAGATTCAAGTGAATTGAAAATTTATAATACTTGATCATATATAACCATATTTTTTTGGTACATATTTATCTCTTTCTGTGTTCAAATATACCTAAGGATTTTTTGATCTGTATATATGTAACACATCCCCCTAAATAGATGATGCTGCTATATTTTTACAGTGAATATCACAGTACACAACTCCAGATCATGAATTGGGTTGTTCAATTTTGGAACATTCAACTACCATGATGTATGGGATATGACATTGTCATAATTAATTAACATACAACACAGACACTTATTTTAATAATCACTGAATACATTGAAAAAATATCCACTTATGGGTAGTGTGGGCATAGGTGAAATTATTATCCTCTGTTTTAGAGCCTAGAATCTAAATTCACATTCCTCATTCCAATAAAAATTTACTCTCATCCATGAATATTGGTTAGAGGTTTTTAAAATATTTAAAAATTTCACACCAATCGATGATAGTACCCAGCTAATACAAGGAAACTACAGATATCTGTCATAGATGTCTTCCTAGTCCATATATCAATTTTTTATTTCATTGAAGGGTTCATATAAATCATATTTATTATGATGATATTTCATGATAATGAGCCTTCCTTCAACCAAAGCTCATGTTTTATATACATGGAATAATGAATCTCCTTTCATACGGTATTTATTATAGTCCACATATGCTGCTCATGGTCCTCCATGGTTTTGGAGAATAATAAAATAAAATAAATTAAGACTACCAAAAAAAATTGAGGTACTGTCTAAAGACTCTATTAATCATGTACATGATTTTTTTTTTCATAATTTGTGATTTTGAATGGCACAATTATAAAATCATGGTTCCCATACCCTGTATGAGTAACAGTCTTTGGGATATCCTCCTTCACCCTATGAAGCTAATATCTTAACAAAAAATACAACATGGAGATGTATTGTGTTCTACATTTCTAATTAAACATTTCTTAAATTTATGGGAAAGGATAATGTTTTTCTATATTTATATTGATCAGCTCATGATAATTAATGAAAGGGAACATTGACACATCCTTTTTATATTGAAGAGGAATTGTGCACCCCAAAGTTATGAACTTGAGCATATAAACCCATGTTCCATATTTTTTTGTCGTTTCTTTTTATACTCATGTTGCATAAAATCCATTTTTTATGGAGTCTTAGTAATGATAAATCTCTAGGTATAATCTTGATTTAAAATTAAACCTCTCCGCTAAGAGTATGACTAGAAAATTCCTTCGGAGACACATCGGTGTATTCCTTCCTAATGTACTTGTTGTCAGGGATGATATTTTCATTAAAATATATCATTTGAGCTTGATACACATTATCATAGGGTAATAATATCAATTATTTAGATGTTGGTGAAAAATAATATTCACCCACCTCCTTTAATTTGTATAGAAGTTGGCGTCAATTCATGATATAGAGTGTGATATCTATTTCGCATGAATTTATGTTTGATCAAATATGGAAGGCCAATACATACAGAAAATGGAATAAAATTATAACAAATTGAGTACAAAAATGTTCACTGGGATGTTTAACTAAAATGATATGGTAGGTGACGAGTTATATACTCATGATTCCACAATTTCTCCATTTGTTGTTTTCACTAAAAACTCAAATTATATCCTTTTTCATGGTGTTTGAACAGTTATACTAAAGTTTTTTGATATGGTGGAATTAATATAACTAGAATAAAAATGTAAGATTAATATTATTGAATGAATAATGAGAATACCAATCAACACTTTAATTTTAGGCTCCACCTCAACAGTTCTGATAGAAAAACCTCACCCTTCATTTCTTGGAAGTTGTTGGTTGTTTATGAATATTATTATCATAGTGCATTGGTTTGAAAATTTTCATGGTTTTTTGATAGTGATTAACTAAAAATAAATTGAGGCTTTATAGGATCATTCCATTCCTTCATTACATTAGTGGTTTTATCATGTCTAAAATTTATAGCTAGGTTTCCTTCCATCCAACACCTAAATCATTTCCTCGGGCCCCTTAAGAAATTTATGAGGTGCTTCATTCCGCACCATTTAAATTGGGGAGTTTAAATTTCATGGTGCCATTATAAGTCCCCAACGGAACTCTAGAATTAAACTCCTCTTTCCAATTACTTTACATGTGATATCCTTGATATTTACTGATCACCATTTCAAATTTGAGGGCTCATCAGAAATTTTTTTTAGAGCTATCAATGTTTCGGAAAACTATGTCATTTCATAGACAAGTTCTTTACCCAAAAATGATGTTCTCAAAAATTAATTTGGGGGTAATGAAAAAGGAATAGGGATATAATTCTAGTATTGTGTTGTTTTTCATGTACACAATGATAGATCCATTATCCTTTTTAATGATTTAAATGGAATCTATTTTATTTTGAAGTCAGTGTGTTCGGGGAAAATATTTATCGAATAACATTTTCCCAAAATCCATCCTCTCCATTGTATCAGTCTATAACTCCATATTAATATTATTAAGCAATATCCACAACTTATTAGCTTCTCCCCCATATTATAAACAACCCATAGAATTTATATTTCTCTAGAAATTGAAGGATGGGGTACATATTCTCCCTAAAGTTGATCCAGTTTTCTACGATTAAGGGTTCTAATGATCAATTTAATGATGAAGGCCTATTTAACATAATGTTATCAGTTGAAGATTTTTAATTATTAGGTTATATTGGGTGCTCTATAAAATATAGGTTTTTATTAATAACCAGATTCAACTGAGAGAGTATCATCACAAAGTTAGAGATTTTTTCACCAATCAGGTTAGGCATCTCATTGGGGGATGTCATCACTTTGCCAATTACATTGAATGTTTACATGATTCCTCCTATTTTTGGCCATTTCATAAATTAGATTTAAAATTATGGATGATTATTTTTATACTATTAGACTCATAAAAAATAATCTAATTCCATTAATGAGATAAGTTATAAATTACATGTATTTCCTTAACATATAGATTTCTGGGCTTCTATATATGTTATGCATGATCTATTTCCTAACACATATTCTTATAGGATTTTTTTACTAATAATGGTTTATTATAAGAATATTAATTTATCAAATGAAATCCCTAATTATTTTCAAACTTGGTGTGCAATAATGCCCATTTCCATGCAGCATTTCTCAGTAAAGTCTTAGTCAATGTGGTGTGTTTGTGTTTAACCAATATATATATATATATATATATATATATATATGTTCTAGAACCACATCCAATTGTAGTATTCAGATAGGGATTCGATTTATTGATAATATTCTTACTCTATACATAAAAAATATTAGGTTTTTTTTCATATACATAGACCTATGCCTATGTATTTTTCTAGTGTTTCTCATTATAATCCCAAATATTACATCAATATCTCTCTAGTATAAACTATGGGAAACATGAATTTTATTACACATTAATTCATGATTCTTTACATATAAGTACACATAATACAATCTAAATGAACAATATTTCTACTGTCCTTGGGAATTTAAAATGTTACATAACAACTTAAAACATGAAATATTTAATATTTATTGAAAACCTGCCACACATTATCATAATATTTCATCGAACATACATTTGTATGGGATAACCTGGGAAGAAACATATGAAAGGGGTGAGCTATAATTCTGGTAGGGGAATAGAGTTGGATAAAATTGAAGATAATAACACATGTTAGACAATAGTAATATCAGTGGGGAAAATTAAGTAGATATCAAGAAAATAAATAATGAGACATGATATAACCTGATAATCATAAAAGAAAACATGGGATATGTGGGAAAAACATAAAATGTTTTGTCATAAATATAGGTCAAGGATAACTACCAATAATTATGATGCAAAAAAATTATAAATGTTCACTCTACAACCCAAAATGACTTCTCATGATACCAAAAATTACCCAATGCAATGGAGTGATATATATTTTTGGGCACACCCATCACATTTATTTTATTTCCATGCTTATATTTTCCATATAGATCATACAACATGAAATCATCCACCATCATATCTTATTAAAAGATTCAGGAGTGTGGAATCAATAAATTTGATTCCCCTGTCAAGTATTTACAAGTGTATAAAGGTGAAGACCTGTGATTGGAAATGGGTATTGTATTCACTACAAAATTGTTTCAAAATGGAAAATTTCATTGAAATGTTGGCAGCATAACAATGTCCCATAAAAATTAATTAAATGGGATGATGATAGAAAAATGGGTCTATAATAATTAAGATATCCAATTATCATTAACAGGAACATGTAATTCCATATTCCAAAAATAAGAATTGAAAATAGGAGGTATAAAATAATTAAGAAGTATGATTAAAGAAGAGAATGTCAGGATCCCTTACCATAATAGTGTAACTACAAATACATTTTAGGGGCTTTATGAGAGCTTGGGGAACATTGGGACGACTCTAGAATGGGGATATGCGATTTTGGACATGAAAAGTGTGTTTTTAGGGAATTGAAATTGAATTATGAGTGGGTTTACATATGAAATTAGTGTGTAATTATTTATTATTTATCAAACATAAGTTTCAGACTCTTTAGAAAAATAACCAAAACTAAAGAACTTCCAATGGGGTTTCCATGGCTTCATCCATTGGTGTGTGGTTTTAATTGTTTTATAAGTCCATGGGATGAAAATCATGAAATAATACCCTTTTTAATGTAGAAGTGGGTCATTATCTTAATTATTGAATTTAAAACCATATAATATATTAATGGTTTTGGAGGATTAAAAAAGAAATGATAATTTTTTTAAAATAAACATGAAATAACAATATTTTAATATGAAATCATATATTGGGTATTTGATATCCATTATAGTATTTATTATATAACTTTTGGTTCATTAGGATTTTATATTACTCAATATATATTTATATGATATTTAATTTTTGCCAAGAAATTCAACGGTCATAGAAAATTATGAAAAATTAAGAGAGGGATAATTTTGAAATTATGATTCAAAAAACAGGTTTTTAACCATATTCTTTTATATACATTTTAGATTTATTTTTTAATATAATATCATTATTTATTGAGGAATTCTTCTATTTTTTAGAAAATAAATGTTTTCAAACCCTTATAAAAATTACATTTGATTTTATAAAAATTATATGATAATTTATTTTTATGAAAAATTATTTACTAATTATATTTTATGAAAGTTGTATTATTTTAAAAAATAAATTAATTTATCAAAATAAAAATAATGATTTAAATTGAATTCTAAAAAATTGTGTTCTATGTATATAAACCAAAATAAAATATTATGTGATTATAAGAATAAAATATAAACATTATTCTAATGAATCTAATGTATATACTCATATTTCTAGGATCATGATAAATATCTCGTTAATAAAAACAAAAAACCCCTAAGGATATGGTATGTGATAATTAGACTTTAATGGGGTAGTTCAATGTACATTTTTTGGGCTCATGGGCTCAATGAGCTTGAATGTCTCTTGTAAATGATTTCACTCATTCTTAAGTTCTTGTAACTCAGCTTGGGACTATTCAAGGAAAAGTAAAACAAATTATATATCCATCGGAATCTTTGATAATTGGTATTCCTAGGGTAGGATTCTAATTATAGAGTCCATCAATTACTTTTTTTAATTTTGTTAAATTTTTTATAAATTTTTATTTATTAAAATAATATGATCACTGTTAAACAAAAATATTATAATATTAAAAATTATTAAACATATTTTAAATCTATTATGATTTAATAAAACAAATGATGTTTACGTATATTTATATACACATAATACAAAATAAAAAATAATAATTAAATCACATAGAGAATTTTATTTATAATAGTTCAGATCTTTATAGTAACCTTTTTCTTTATGGATACAAATTTATAAAAAAAAGTGTTCAATTGGGTGGAAAATTTAACATCATAAATGAAAAAATACTACAGAATTTATTCAACCATAAATTGTTTTATTCATTGATATTATAAAGTTAGACAAAAATTATTCCAATTAAACTAATATAATTCTGTGTTAACCATTTAGATGGGATGTATTTTAATTATTATCCACAATATTCTAATTAACTAGGATATAAATCTATCCTAGCAGTTCATAATTAAAATATGATAAATAATTGAATATCATTGGCATTGTAAAATCATGACTATATTATTAGTCTCACTCATTGTACACCAGGGTAATGAACGAGCCAATGATTAACTAACCCTATTCAATTATATTATCCCTAGGTGAATATGTGCCACAAAATGTAGTATATATAAAATGATGTAATGTTGGGTAAAAACATCTAATAACATCATTAACAATATTTTATGATATCTACTTATACTATGAAAAAATTATAGGGTTCATTATAAAGGTTCTTTTAAATTAATTGGAAAAACATTTCTCTAACCTTAACAAGTTACTAAACCATTGAATTTATACACACTATAGTGATCCAAGATAAAAATTTATTTATTTTAAATATTTTATGTGATATAAGAATTATGTTTTATAAATAAAATTATCCCTAGATAAATTTTTTTAATAAATTTAAAAACCACTTACATAATATTCTTATATTAAAATATGTGAGATAAGGTGTTCTTAAAGGCGCCAATCTAGTTCATCATTTAGATATCCCATTACTGAGACTCAGAATCCTATATTGGGGAATGAATATAAAATAAATATGTGTGATTAAATGCTCAAGTATGGGTAAATAAACATTTCATCAAGTATGATTTCATGAGAATATGTAAAATTATAATCGTAAGTGAAATATCATAACAACATGAGAGATGAACTTTTAAATATAACTGATATTCAAAGTACAAGTAATAAAATATACATATATGGATACCCAAGCCCCATACATATATTATTATATTAATTTCACACATAAATATTTAATAAGTACATCCTAGAGATAATGAAACCTAGTGTATTTGGAATACTAGGTTTACATTACATAAAAAAGAAACTTTAACCTAAAATCCACATTTTATTCACTATAATGAGCTCATAAATCCATATAAGCTACTAAAACGACATTGGAAAATCTATGGAATAAAAAATTATTGTTTTAGTCA
Source organism: Viscum album (assembly GCA_963277665.1). Lineage (NCBI taxonomy): Eukaryota > Viridiplantae > Streptophyta > Magnoliopsida > Santalales > Viscaceae > Viscum > Viscum album. The sequence continues at coordinate 577,057,517 of OY728158.1, forward strand.
AAAAATTCTAGTAATGGAATGATAATGGTAAGGTTACGTAACATGGGAGTTAAAGTTATAACATGATATATTGAAAGATAATTCTCATAGGTAATCACATAAAAGCATAACATAAGTAACACAATATCCTATGGTATTGGTATCAATGGATGTGTGGTGGAAATACAAAACAATTACATAAGGATGAGTCTAGTATAACTACCTAGACATTATCAAATGGAAGACATGTTCCTATAATGGATTATTCTAGCCCCCTAATCCGATAAATGTTGTCTCTAGAGGCTAAAACACTACCCAATGCATTGGAGTGATATCTGGGATCACTTATAAAAACATTTTCATTATTAATATGTTCCACATAAAAAAATTCTATCATAATTAATAACTTAATAATTATCACATATTTTAAATGGGTTGCATAATATTAAATCATATCTTATTAAATAAATTTAAATAATGAAGGTATTTTAGAAATAAACTAGAGGAATGTATTCCCTTATCAAAGGAATTGAGAATAATATGGTTATATATGTCGGTGAAATATAATTTTTTTAGAATCATTCCATAAATTTAATGGAATAGATAATGTTAATTAGAAAGAGAATGACCATAACATGAAAATGGTGGTTAAGGGATATCCCAAAAATCAAGCCTAATTCATCACGTGCTTTCTTTTTTTCACATATGATAAATATATATTATTAACATACTTGATTAATAACAATTTTGTGGTTTATTTTTACATTTATTTTATTCATTATCACATTATGTTCAATTAAATAATAATTTGGTTCAATTCAGAAAATTTGAGTATGATCGACTATTATCTCTGAAATAACTTTGTAATGTTGAATAATGTCAAATATATTATTATCTCAGAATCACATGATTAAAAGTACATGAATGATTATCATTTTTATATATCAAATATAATATTTTAAATTACAAACATGGTTTAGGTAGACGAAAAATGAATTATTCTTGTAGAGACCCGATTTTTTCTTATAAGACATTGAAACATTTCTTAATATAATTCTAGAGAGAGGTGCTAAAACGACATGTGATTCTGAGGCTCGGTGTACCATGGATTAACTTTCTGAAAATATTAAATATATTTTATATTGTTTTAATGTTATTAAATAAAAAATGATATATCTATTAAATAGTTGATCATATTAGAAATCTGAGATGATGGTCTTTTTCGAAACACGGTTTGTACCCTTGGGAAAACATAAAATGAGTCAGTGTGGGATTTTTATACCTAATTCTCATTGGTGATGTGTTTAAGTGAATTAATTAATTAATAAAATTACATTTTAACTAATTAAAATCTAAAATGTAGGTCTTTAGTGGTAATTTTATACAGTTGGCCTCATAATACTTCTAATCTATTGGTGATATCTTCATCCTCCTCTATAGAATTTCTTTCGATGAACAATGAATCTTTGGATTGAGGTGATTAGAAGCATGATGAATGGAAAAGATTTTAGAGAGAACATTCATCATCAATTATGATCAATCCAATCCATTTATGACTCATTTTTTGTTATTTTGATAACTGAGATTAAATATTTGAGTATATTGATAATTATTTCTTCGATCTATGCCCCTTGGCATGTTTCATTGGATTGAACTGCATTATTAAAGTTTTTATTACTTATTTCTATTCTAAATATTTTTTCCTAATATTTGGGGAATAATTCTTGGCTAAAGATCATATACCCCACAGTTCTTGTGCATTTCATCCCCCGTTCTTCATTGTTGGAACTGTGCGATTTCCGGTTCAGTAGTTTTTGTGTGACTCAAGCCTGATCTAGAGCCTAGATTCATGGAAGATCGATGATATGACACTCAAATGATGAATCGATCTTATATCCTAGAATATTTTCGTACAGTGATGAGAAAATCGATGGTTTTTGTATGGATCATCAAGGGTGGATACCGTAGTAGTGGTCAAAATGAACATGTGTTTACCAAAATTTCATATGAGATATTTTCCTAAAAATGATACCCAAAAAGAAACAATCAAGTCCATATCCACAAGATATGAGAGGAAATGTTATTGGATATAATATGTTTTAAATAGATTTTATGTGTGAAGGTTGGATCTAAAAACATATGTTTTTTAAAAATTTGCCGATTACAAACCCTATAGTATGAAGAAAACGTGGTGTGTACCTTCCTTAGCGGCAACATTAGGGTTTGGGAGGAGATAAGGATGGCATGAAAGGTACATCCTTTACATGTTGTGTACTTCCTTATTATTTTAATGAGATGTGTAGTCCATATACATGGCCATTGTCACACAATGAAATAGATAATAGACACAGGTTGTCCACCCATGAGGAATCCCACATCGACCAACACATTGTGTACCATAGTGCATAGACACAGGGTCTGAGTACCCATATACAAAAAAGATTCATGGCCTTATACCTTGATTTGTGGACATTCCATGTTTTCTACCTATATGTGATATAGCCCTAGAGGTATTGGACCCATTTCCTAACCAAATACACGACAAGGTAGTGAAGCGGGACCACACGCCATGTGTGTCCCCTCACGCATTGTGTTCTATTTTGGATATTTCATGCAACATTAAAATCTTCATATCTCCCTCATTTGGACTCATATTATGGCACAAAATATTCCTATCATGTGTTTATTTCATTGTAAAACATGATGGCACTATCATAAGAGGATTTTGAGATATGATGGGAATTTTATGGGTTGGAATTCATAGTGGTGACACCCGACGAAGGAATCAATCACACAGAACCACAAGAGAAGTTTTGGTTTATCCCTCCAGCTAGGCTAGTCAACAACTTTCCCTAATAGAAGTTCCTAGATTACCCTCCAATAGGAAAAGGATGTGGCATTCCCCAATAGTCTTTACGAGTTACCCTACAGTAGGACCAAGTAGTGGAGTACCTTCATGTTTTAGGCTTACCATCTAGAGAAGCAGGGTCGTGGCCTTCCTCGATAACATCTTCTAGTCATAACCCTCCAGATGGGCTGTGTAGTGGTGTTTCAATGATGACTGATTGAACTTACTCTCCAGTAGGACTGGGTAAAGATATTTCCATTTAAACTTATCAAGTGGAAACCTTCAGTTGGGATGGGTAGTGGCATTCCTCAGTTACTACTATAGCATGACCGTCCATTCATATTAGGTAAAGTGATCATTTCCTAAATTGGTGACCCTAAAACTATACAGAAGAGTGATCAGGCATGGGTTGATGTACCATTGGACACATAAGATAGACCGAGGATTTCCCCACAAATGCATGTTCTTTTGACGCAACCCAAAATTGTGTGGGTGATTTAGTTCCACCCAAATAGGATAGTATCAAGGTGCGTTGATTTCATCCCTTTAACTTGTGTGTCATCGGTAGACACATGAGTTGTTGGGCATTGTTTTGGGACTAAGATTGAAATTGGAGGATACTCATTTTTTTATGATGATCTACGAGATGGATATCCCTTTAATATATCCCATTTGGGTATCATTTACTGAGAATATATACATATATATATATATATATATATATTATTTTTTAGTAACCAATCCTTGGGTTTTGGTTAATCTCCTAACATGAAAGTAAAATATGTGGGGGGTATTCCTCATGCTTTTCTCATTCTATCTACTTCTTTATCCTTTAATACTATCTCTTACTGCCCCCTTCTCCTATTGGGGCATTTTAATTGGTATGTATATACAAACCCCTACATGGAATTTTCCCAACACATGCCATGTATTTTTTCATTGACGGACAGTTGGACTTTGAATTTAGAGAATCTTACAGATACAAGGTTCTTGAATTGCATATGATGGTCGTAGCTTGGGATACAAGTTCTAGGTTCTCTCATTTGATTACCATTTTCCAACATTTGTAGGTTTGGAAATATTTCAAGGTGGGGGTTCATTTTTTCCTTTTTTACTGTTAGTTTTCACTTCCATACTTCATACTATATAGAGGTTCATGCATGGCTGGTTTATTTACAGATGTGTTTCATCTTTTATTTCCTTCCCTTTTACCTTTTACATTGAGTTGGTTGAATTCATGTGTATAGGTACTTAGATAAAGGCCTCATCATGTTAGTTATTCCTTATATTATAGTCACCACACCAAGCCAAAGGAGGTCGGCCTACGGTAGATGCGACTCGATCCCCGATATGGGTTTGCTCTTAACAATTCTACATTCATAGAGATGGTAGACCTTACATACACTTGTGTAATGTCTAAAATTTTCAATGATCCTAATGGAATGAATTTGAATGATATTTTAACATTACGTAATTATCCATGCATCATAAAAAACATAATATCTATTTAAATACACATACTTATATCATCCATTTGGTTTGGTAATAATCATTGAATCATTTCACTTCGCATGGTAGTATTCCACATGACACATGAATGACCATATCATTCTTATAATGGATAATAAATAAAGAAGGTATAACTTATGTAAAATTTAAATAATTATGAATATGTAATTAATATCCCAAATGAATAACAATTCCAATTTTAATGATCAACCATGTGAGAGGACTGTGGAATTCAAGTTACATCTATTCATGGGGTTGTAGTCTGTTGTAAACATAAAAAATGGTTTCCATTCACATTTGGTAGATGTAGAGATGGATTGATGGTACTACACTGACATAATAATATATTAGATTAGTGGATATACTGGTGATATTATATATAAATTATTTATAAATATTTTATGAAGGTGTATGTACAAATAATTACAAGATGATGGGTTAAGAACAATACCTTTTCATCAAACAACCAATTTAATATTATAAAAAACATTAATAGAGTAGATTTATAATGAAAAAGATGAATCTATATTTTATTTTGGTTCATAACTATGATTATGGGTTAGGGATTGGATGAAAAAAAAGACATTATAAGTGTAAATAAGAGAGGAGAGTGTGTGGCATCTTATTAGCTGGAGAGATGAAACACTTTTCATTTTTAAAAAGAAAATGTTAATCCCACATTTTTTAAACAAAAAGTATCCATATTTGATCACTATAAAACCATGGATGATATATGGTTGATATAGGTCTATAAGATATTATTTTTATACATTTTTGTTTGTAATCTTAAGCCATATCATTCTTGTTTAACTAGAGGTAAACACATTTTCAACCTAATTGTGGTAATTAATTATTTATATTTTTAATATTACTTTGGAAACATTATTAATTTGAAATTATTATATAATATTAATTAATATTATCTAAAATATATAATCTCTTAGTGAAAACTAATTTCACAGAACTAAAATAATTTAATTTTAAAATAATCATGTAGACTAGATGAAAAAATGATTTTTTATGAAAATGTTTTCAAATGTATAAATATTTTTTATAATAAATTTCAACACAAAAAATTATTCAAATGAAGTAAATTGGATTAATAATAACCGAGATTATCTAATGTAACATGTAAATAATTTTGAAATAAATATAATGATTTCAATATTTTAAATGAAAATGATGTTAAAAAATTATTTACTTTTCACTTTACAATGGAAAATTAAATATTTTAGAAAATTACCAAAAAGTCCTCGCAAGATATATTTTAAAAATTTATTCCTAAAATGAGGTTTTATTTTTTAATTGAATTCTATTAATTTTTAAAACATTAATTCGGTTATTTGTTTTTAAAATTCTATTAAAATTGTTTTTTATAATGAATTATTTCCACATCCAATAATGACTTACCAAAAAATTAATTGAATACTTGACATATTATCATTTAAAATTATAAATAATTTTAGACAAGGGGTTATTTTAATTTATATAAACAAATTTCACAGGGTTTGATAAAACATTCATTTTAAAATAATAATATTAATTTTGTATTGATATTTGTTAAATCATGTTGTTTCATGTCACTTAAACTATAGATCATGAAATTACTTTTAAAAAAAATCACGGGGTATATTCTCCCCCTTTAATGAATACATATCATAAAATTTCATATTACCAGTCAATGTAAAAATATGTTAGGTTACTTTTGAAATATTTCATCTGGTGGTTCCCATGATTCCTCTTTGTATGTCTCATTCCTCTATAAAAAATTAAAATAGTTAGTTTCTTTGTTGAGATGAAAATTTCATATATTTTTCGAGATCATATCTTACTACTCCTCATAAGAGAGATCATTTTACTGTTTAAAAAATATTAATCTTTTAAATTTCAGGGATCTAGTACAAAATACCCTTTAAGGGATACATGGAATATGTCGTGTACATGAGAAATTATTGGTGTGAGTGCTAGTCAATATAAAACAACTCTAATGCGATTGGGAATCCGAAAGGGACAATGTACATGAGGATTAAGTGTCCCTTTATAAAAATATCATGACTTATTTCCATGGTGTTACATAGAGAAATACATTATACTTGACCACATATTCTAGGTCTCATAAATGATTGAAAGTATAGATTTTTTGAAAAACTCTAAGTATTCTTGATGTTATTCTAAATGACCTTGATATTATCTACCATTTCTTCATCCATTCAAGGTACCATTGGCCTGTGATCACCAAAAACATCAAATGAAATAGTTTTATGAATATATTCGGATAGAAGGCTTCAAAAAAATCAATTTGGATACTTGATATGAATATATTATTCTTTAAGAACTCAACTAGAGAAAGATATTAATACCATCCTTTTTTGAGTTCTATTGAACATTCCCTCATCATTTCTTCTTGTGTCTGAATCATCTACTCATATTTTCCCTCACTTTTTTCTTAATAATGTGCACTAATGTTCAACATAGTATTTAGATGTTGTTAGGGCCTCATATATAAAATGAAGTTAAATCTTGGATCTCGGTCACATATATTCGATAATGGTGTTCTGTACTGCCTCAACCACTCATTGATGCATATATTTTCATGTTGATCAAGTGAGAAGTCCAATCACGTTTAAATGAAGTGAGATATCATTATAATATGATCCAAAAAAATCCATATTGTATTTATTTCTCCATATATATATATGGAAGACTAGTGAAAATATCAATGTTCATGTTTTCTCATTTTTATATTGGTGTTGGTTGTGACTGCATCTTCCCCTTAGAGTTCTTCTTTCAACATAAATTTTTGACATACAATAAACATTGTTGGGAATTCCAAAATATCATTATTTATATTGTCCCACTAATAGTTCCCTTTATTATATTGATACACCTTCATATCCCTAGGTGGGTAATGATAGTTCAACTTTGAGAATCATTCAATAAATCGTTCTTTTTCACAATATTTTATGATAATATTTTAGTATCCCAAATAATTAAACTCATTATTCCAAAACATTAATCTATGGGTATTTTCCATTTCTTATATATTATACATTATTCAAAATTTCAAAATTATCTCATTAAAATTTATTTATCGTTGCTTAAAGGGATGTTTGAGTAATCATTTGAGGAAAGAATGATGATGTTCTTTAATTCATCATTCCCATATCCATCCTTTACCAGTATAAGATGATTGATCCTTCTCAATTAACATCACTGATGATGTAACTAGATCTTATGTACATAGATCATATAAAACATAATTTCTTATACCATGATATTAATGGATTCAACATTCATTTTACTTGATCAGCTCCAACAACCATTACTAGTGTATATTAAACTACTTCTGTCAGTGTATATATATTAGTATATTATGGTCGATATATATTTAATACTTATCTATATATATATAATTCCTATACATTTTCAACAAAATTATCAATGTAGATAAGTCTAAATCATTCCTAGGACAATAATTTTAATTAACATTCAACCGCTTTAAAGAAAGGATATTATTTTATCATTCTACATTAGTTTAGAACCCATGAGATTCATTGAAACATCACTAGATACCATTAAAACCTCCCCAATTAAGGGAATCATGATGAATGATGTTGTGTCATTACAATTTTAAACTCGTTAAATATCTATTCATATTTATTATTGTAGGAAGACATTACTCCCTTCCAGGTCATCATGCTTAGTGGTTTTTATAATCAGAAGTTTTTTCTCACAAAATCGTCTATAATATCAAGCTAGTCCAAGGATATTACTAATCACCATTATAGATAATCATCTTGTATTATTGTCAATTGATGTTTTCTTATTTTGTTCCATATATATCCCAATACAGGTTAAAATATTGCAATTTAATGATACTCTTTAAATCTAGTACTCACATTTTCTATAATTTTTATAAAGGCACTCATTTAGATATAGTTTAGCACAATAATCAAATACACTACTTACATATCATTGTATTTGGGGTAAATGAGTGTACCATCTATAAAGTCTGCCATAAAATTATTGAGTTAATATATAATCACTATTTTTTAAAATAATGATTGGTGGAGTGTTAGTGAGTCTGAAATCCATCAACACTAACTCGTAGTGTTATAACATTGTTTAAAGTTAGTTTGGGAAATATCTTCCTTCATCACCATTAATTATGAATAAACTGACTGAAGGTAACACATAGAGTAATTTTGGGATCCTTCTTGCTAATCTATTTTTTTTATTTTAATGGTAGGGGATAATTTCTCTTTTTGTTGATTCTGTTGAATTAACAATAATCATTTTAGAGGTGCATTGAGGTATCCATATTTTTAATAAAGAGGACTTGTGAACCCCAATATGAATATGATGGGCATATATAACCCTTTTCAAGATTATCATTTATCTTATTATGTAGAAAAACCTACTTAATAATGGAAATTCTCTAAGGATTCTTTGATATGGGTAGAGATCTAAGTATAAGTTCAATTGTGTACTCAACCTATTAGATAGGTGGAAGACTATATCAGTCTTCAAATAATGAATAGGTATAATAACTCACAATGGGAATGTATTCAACCCTAATTTTCTATATTCTATCAATAATTTGGGAACCATATTCATAATAAAAACTAAATTATAACCACTATTGAATAGAGGATTTTGAGGGAGATTCAACTTCCTTGTTTATAGTTTAATAATATAGGAGGATTCTTTGGGACGTGAAAAGTCACCCTCCCCACTCCAAAAGTGGATTTTGGATTTATATAGTGTTAGATAATCTATATCTAAAATAGTGACACTATCATAATGTTAGTAAGATGAATGTTTGTAGAAAATTTATTCCAAATACATTGAACAAGGAGGTGTTATATATATGGGATAAATATATTACTCCATTTGAGGTTCTGATAGATTACTCAACTCCCATGTTCTGAGGTTGTGCATAAAATTTTATAATAAACAGAAATGTTTGAAATAATGTGAAGAATTAGAATTAAATTTTTTGTTTTCTATTTGTGAATAAATATCTATTTTACCAATCACTACATCGTTGTGAAGATCCACCTAAACAATAGTGATATAAATTTATGTTCCATTATGTCTTGGATGTGTATGTTTTTATCATTTATTGTATCTATAAATTCATGAATTATGCAATATATTTTCCTAATTCCAATGTTAATTAAATTTAAATCATTACACCAAAGGGTGAGTGTTGATCATAACATTTTTTTATTATACTACATTAGTGGGTTTCATTATTTACCATCATCATGGGATAGCCTAATACACATCTTTTCAACATTTTAAGCATCCCATAGTTTAAATAATAATTTATTTGGGTTAATATTCTAAATTTTTTGACATTTATGATCTTGGGGATTAATTTCTCTATGGTATTTATCTTTTGGTAGCCCTGAAAAAAATCCATTATATGGGTTTTTGTCTCAAATCCCAAAATATTGTTGATAGACACCAATCTCCATTTATACAATAAGGGAACAACATAAAATATCATTATAACAATATATGACCTAAATCAAAAATTCTTTTCACATATTTTTCATTAGTACACTAAGGTATTTTTTCTACAAAAATTTCACGTCTTTTATAGAAATTGATACATACCATGAAATCATGGTGATGTTTTCCTCATACTCCTCAATAAAGTCATCATCCATTTGTATTAAACTAAGGCACCTCATATAAATTTTAATATGGGGAGGTTAGGGAAATTATTTAGTGAAATATATTATCTTAATGTCATCCCATTCAATGTTATCAGTATCCCCTTTGGATATTTTATTCTTAATTAGTATACCACACTGATTTTATTCTGATACAATATTATAAAATACCAAAAGAACAATCTATTTAACTAATCATTAGATAAAATAGAATATATTCTCAATAAATTTAATACTTTTTTCTATGATGAATGTATAATAATATCCACTAAGTTTAGAAGTCCTTTTTCACAAAAAATACTTGAGTTCAACTTGATCACTCTTAAGAGGAGTAACAAATATTTGTATGATACGTGTTATTAATTTTATAATGAGCTAGCTGAGCTAGTAATACCTTCAATATCTCAGCTTTCAACCCCATAATAGTATACATATCATTGGGGAAATAATAACATTTCTTGTTATGTTAGTTATTTTCATGGTTTTAATTAATACCTATAATTGACTAAAGGATGAATAATATATAAGAATAAAATCACTACTAAACATAAAAATGCGCAACAAAAATATTTATGATGAAAAAATACGAATCATAATAAAATCTGTATATAGTATTATGTAGATTTAAATATAGGATATCAAATCTAATTCTTATATTATGTTTTTAACATAATAGTTTGTTATGCCTTCATTATGGCTCATAAAGAGTTTTTAATTTCTAAATCATATACCACAATTGTGGAAAATTTGGTGTACATCTTGGCATATTACTATGCAGGAGGTGATGATCATGTCCATATCAATGTGTCCTTTTTGGGTGGTATTAACCCTTATCATAGATTTACTGGAGAAACACCCACTTGTATTATTTATATTGGGATGTATTCTTTTTCAAATCACTCTCCTTATACTACACCAAAATTCCTTGGTATTTTTTATACATCATTTTCTCCATAGGAATATCCATATACATATCCAAATAATTTTCAATATGGTTTTATCATCCTTGTCTCCAATTCATAACAGAAACATTATCTGATACCAACTATAGAGACCTAATACAATTACAGATATTAGAAAATGGTTACAAAATATAAATATCAAATAAGTACATCCTAAATATTATAAGGCCTAATGTCATTAGAATACTAGGTTCATAATACTTATAAAGGATACTAAAACATGAAATCTAAATTTTATTCTACATAATGAGCTACTAAGTCCATCCATGATCTAAAAACTAAAGAAGATAACCTAGGGAAGACATAAAAGAAATGGGTGATCTAAAAGTCTCAATAAGGGAATAAAAAAAGAAATAGAAAAATAATATGTTAGTCAAAGGTATAACATGATATCATAAAAGAGAGGGCTCACGAGAAATCGCATGGAATAATAACATAAGGATAATGGTATCATACGATCATGTTATGATAGTAAATTTGGAATCCAACAAACTGGAAATAAACATGAGTCAAATATAACATCCTAGATAATATTACATGGTGGAAAATATATCATAATAGATTATATTTACTACCAAATAGGATACATGACATCTCATTAGACTAAAACATTACCCAATAGATTAGAGTATAATATGGGTACTAATATAATAACATGATAATGATTTATGTGTTCCATATAAATGAATACAATCATGTGGATTAACATAAGATGAACCTATTAAATTAAAAGGATTGAATAATCATTCCACGTATCAAAATACAAGAAAATATCCTAATGAATGAATTTGAGATATAATCATGAGTAATGTTTTTCCCCAAAACATTAATGGATAATAAGCTTGGTTTATATGTGAGTGACATAAATATATATTTTAAAATCATTCCATAACAATAATTTTTGATAAAAAGATAGTTTGAGAGATATTTTTCATAACATGGAGAAAATGGTGGTTTCATGAAATCCCTTACCAAGAACCCGATTATTGTAATACATTGTTTATAATCAAGAATAATGAACTCATATTAATTATTTAATTTATTTATAATATTTTTCATGTTATTATTCCATTAATATTGTTCATAATCAGGTTATATTAAATTACAAAATAAAATTGGTTCATGTTAGATGTTTTGATAATGTTGAGTTAAAATGTGTAAAACCATCATGGCATTTTGACTGAGGTTAATGAGATTATTATTTTATATTCTTAGAATAATTTTAGTGACATAATTATATAATATTTTCATTAATTATTGTTTTAAAAAAATTATTCATGGTCATGAAAATGTTTGTACATTACCGTCATGGAGATAGTGTGATGTACGTACACATGTTTACCATTTCAATTTTCAATGATAATGATTGAAAGAAGGTAATTTTTATTTTATAATTCAAATATTAATATTATATTATTAATATAATATAAATTAATTCACCAAATTTTACTCTACCATACATGTTATGTGGTAAAAAAATGAATTACACTGCTTTGCGAGGTGGTAGTCCATCATATACATGAATGACATTATCATTTTTTAATGTATTATAATGTAAATATGTATAATATATATTAAATTTATACAATTATTAATATTTCATTAATATCATATATTAATATTAAATCGATCAATATAAATATTAATGTGTGACGATGATGGAAAATGATTTATAATGGGTCAACATGCATTAGTCTGGTGTACACAAAAATGATAGCTTTGTCTCCAATTTTATGGAATTGGAGATTGATTTAATGTATGAAATTAATGTAGTTGTATAATAGTGTAGGTTAGATATTCATTTTCTTATATCATTTTTATTGATTAATATTTGAAGGATGTGGATGGCGAAACAAACAATGATACTTGATTAATAATTGTACATATAATTTTGAACCTTTCTTGAGGATAGTTCATAAATCCATATAGATTGGATTTATGATAAAAAAGGATTCTATGATGTGTGTATTTAATTAAATAAGTTATTTGAATATTTATTGGAGAATAAAAATTTCATAAGGATTGTAAAAATTAGAGAATATGGGGTTCCCTTTGATATTTGGGGAGATGACACACTTGGAATGTTTGAAAATAATATCTTACACCAACTTTTTTCATATGAAAATATGGTAAACAATTATCATTACAATAACATAGATGATTTATGGTCTAAATATGGATAGAAAATAGTATTTGAACATGTATTTTCTTCATTTTAACTTTTATCTCTCTTAGTTTAACCCTGAGTAATCCCATTTTAACTCTAACCAGGGTAATTAATTTTTATTGTTTTTACTATTTTTTTGACAAAAAATTATGTTTAAATTATTATATATTATTATTTTCCTATTAAAAATATGGATTATATTTTTCAAAATTATACTCTTATATGTTGTATAATTTAATTTAAAATAAAACCCATAGAAAAAAATGAAAAAAGGGATTTGTGAATATTTTTTTTCAAATGAGTAAAAAGTTATTTTATCAAAATTCATCTTGAAATTTAATCAAATAAATAGAATTGGAATAATAATCTCATTACTGAATAAATTTTCTTTGAAATTTTTTTAAAAATATAACTTCATAACATATTTAAACTAAACATATGTTTTCAATAAAAACCAATAATTCTCTATATTCATTAAAACATTAGTCTTTTTAGAAAAATAAAAAAAATAATCTAAGATATTTTTGACATTTTTCTTGATGAAATGATGTTAATTTTTTAAAATAAATAAAAGGGAAGTTTAAAAATTATTATTTCTTTTTAATTCAAGAAAATCAATAATTTTTTTTGTGAATAAATTATCTTTGAATACTATAGATATTACAAACAAATTCATATTTATTTTTAAAAAAACTTTATTTCTCATTAATAAATTTTTTTGAACGTTTTTATTCATATTCATATCAAAAAAAAATTCGATGATGTTATAATTTTATTTTTTATATAATAATATCAATAATTTATTGAGGTTCATTAAGAATTAAAGTTGCATGTCACGTACAATATAAAACATTACATTACTTTTAAAAAAATAGGGTGGTAAAAAAAATAAAATCAAAATAGAAATATTTTACCTATAAAATGGGATAAAATCCTTTAATATAAACTGATAATCATGATATCATAAGTTCATAATGAATAATATACTTTAAAAGGGTAACAAACATTAGCATTGGGAAAAAATACTTTCTTGGTAAACACCATCATTGCCAATGTTGACATGCAATGAAATTGTATTCGATAATACATAGATAATGAGTTATAAAAACATTACATATTCATTAGGGGATAAAATAGACCCCATAATATTAATTTTATAATATATCCACCCATCATTGGTTTAGAATAGAATCACATGACTTTTTTTTATAAAAGAACCACCTGTCATTATTTGTTAATGGAACTACCAATCTTTGTGTTATAATGGAACCAACAATCACTCAACCTTATATGGGTATCCCTCTATAAAATCATTCAAATTATAATAATAAATCAACCATGTTAATAAAAATGGGTTTTATAAAAATACCGAATGGAAATCATTTAGTTCTCATATGTAACCCACGCAAATAAAAAATATTTCATATAACAACAAGAAGGTAAAAAGTAATATCCAAAACTAAAACCATCAAAAAAACCTGATCAACCAAAATTTTCACATAATAAATGAATAATATAGGTTTCATCATGATTCATAAATCCATTATCAGTAAACAATATTTATGATAATTATAACATAATCCAGAAAGGATATATTTTGAAAACATTTGTCACTCATTCACTACTGATTTCATAGTAATGAGTTTGTTTTCAAAAATCATCTTCTGTTCTTAAGAAAAATGAATAAAACCCATATTTGAAAAAGGAATTGTTTCTAAAAATATTCTTCCCTTGAGATAAAAAAAATAATTTTATAAATAATTTCATGGAAAAAATAAGTCTAAAAAAGAATATTGTAACTCATTAGAATAATTTTGAGTTACAATGTCCTTTTCATTTATAATTGATTCCAACAGATATGTTTTAACCTCATCGCATATTGTATTTACACCATTATGAAATGGATTAACCATTTGGGAGATGGTATTTTTGATATTAAAACACCTTTAAGATGTCTAGGTGTGTTTAAGAGAGAATCAGGAATCCTTTATTATGTGGTTAAGAGGTTTTTGTATGATGGGATGTTATGAGAGGAGAGCCTCTCTAATAAGTAAAATGTAGTGGAATCTTTTTAAATACCAATAATTATTAATTAATGGAAGTATCATTCAAGGATAATGGAAAAAAATAATAAATAATGCCTTTGAGATAATATAAGTTTGAGACACATCCACAATTCAAAAAGAAAAATGATTTAAACATGTTAGTCCCTTTAAAAATAAGGTTACATGTTTTTTCCATTTTAGTTTTCACCATTGTAGAATGTTTTTACACTGATAATTTATCTTTTAAGACCATAAATAAAATTTTCATTATTATATAATTTACACCTAAGGATTCCAAATTTGAAATAAATATTTTATATTCAATGTTTAAAAGTATAAAATGATAATATTAAAATACTATATTGATAACGCAGTAATTTTTTGACAAAATATAACATAAATTTCAAAATATAAAATTTGTGTTTATAAATTTAATCTAACACTTAAATATTTATAAATTCACTTATAAAATACATATGTATTCTTATAAATAGGTATCATCAAATTTTAGTACATAATTTTATTTTGATAATAAATTAATTCATGAGATTTGTAAAAAAAATCATATTTTAACTATTAACATGAGAATAATAATTTTAAAAAAACTCAATAATTCATATTATGATAATATTTCTCAGATAAATTCAAAAAAAATTTATTTTGTTCATTTTTACAATATAAAATTTATAAATTTAAATTTAAAATAAGTTCATATAATATTGTGATATTTTTTTAAGAAATTATTTGTTAGTATATAAAATATTCTTCTAAAATTTGGGTGAATCCTAAATATACCCAATTCAAAAAAAAATACATTTTATAGATAAATTATGAACAATATTATATTTTATTAGTTTATTAAGCATTACTAATTTAGTCTCTATTTGAAATGTATTTATTTTGTTCATATACATATACATATATATAATAATTATTTTTTCCACTTACTGTACCTAATAATGTTATTGATACATGAATATTTTCAATGATAATTTTGATTTAGTGATTTTTTTGTGTAATCCATTGAACACACCAGTTATGTAATTATGAAATATCAGGTTGTTACAATATTGAAGATATATTCTACACCTATATGGGTTTCCCCCGGAATTGTTTGTGAACAAGTTTCATGTTTCATAACTAGGTTTATATGGACGTTATAGAAGTCTTTTGATACTTAGATAAAACTAGGTATGTCATATGAATTTCCAATGGATGTTCAATCATAGAGGATAATCCAGAAATTGGATGATATGATGAGGGAATGCATCATAGATTTCATAGGAGCATTGGATGAACATATAACCTTCATTAGATATATATACAAAAAACTGTTAAAGATTAAATTGAAGTGAAAGCTTATGAGGCTCCGTGTGGATGGATATTTCATTCACAAGTATACTGGCATGAGGTAGGTGGGTTAGCATTGGGGTGGGGATGGGGAGCACAATGTAAGAGACATTGAGGAACGTTCAATAGATTAGAATGTGTTAGACCAATATATATATATAAGTCATCATATTCCAAGCAAAGGAGGTAATATTTATAGCTCGTTGTTATAAAATAGCCTTATTCTCAGGGACTCTATGATTAGGGCATTGACGTATAAGGAATAATCAATAGATTGATCCAAGATTCGTTGGAATGTTCATAATTTTTCAGAATATTATAATTATGTATTTCCATCTAAACCTTATCATTCCTAAAATTTTATTGCATTATGTGTTTCTTGTGTGTTATATTTAGAGGCACAAGACTGATCTTATGCATTCGGTCAACATTGATGATGTTGATCTGGATCCTAACACATCATATGTGTAATTCCTGGTGAAAATTTTAGACCAAAGAGATAATTTTTTATAGGGTAAGACCATAAAACATTTCTAAATCCAATGGTAGAATAGAAAGATACCAGATGAACCATGGGACCAGGAGTCTGACAATCAATATTAGTTGAAGGATATTTTCAATTAATAATAATAAAAACATTTATTGAGGATAATAAGTCTGTATAGGGGGTATTATAATAGGATCATATTTGTTTTTGGAATTATATATTAATTTATAACATTAATCTTGTTTCGTTGAAATAATAATTGTGTTGGTTTATTTTATGGGTTTTCTACATTGTATTCATAATCTGTAAAATCTTTTGTGAGTGTAAATTATTGTCATGTTTTTTATAAACCATGATCATACTCTAGGAAACAAAACCCTTATTTGATTTTCCCTTGCATTGGAACATAATTAACATCAACTATCTATCAAGAAATATGGATTCACCTGAAAAACTATGTACATATTCTAGTGGAAAAAATAATTGATTCATTATTTATAAAACCATTTTATGAGTCTGTGCAGGTGCCTTTGAGTGGTAGTAACTCTCCCATAGCTTGTGCATGGTTTTTTAATCCATTAAACCAAACCATGATCACATGGATTAATAATATTAAAATCATCATTGATTTACATTAAAGAGAAATTATTTGAATTTCACCGTCCTATATGTTACACAACTATCATGTAGAGACTCTACATAAATTCCCCAATTAATTCTTCTCCATATAAGATAAATTAATGTAGACCCATGTGTGTTAAGGATTAATAATTATAGTATGTGATATGTGAATATTTCTTGTTATGGATTCATTATAATATTTTATTAATGCCATTACATGAATCATATATCAGATATTTCATTACACGTTCTATCTACTTTTATTCAGTTTAATATTTATTCCTTTTATGTCTCCTGAACAGTGGTACATTTTGAGTGTTGGTGGTAACTATTTTGATTAATCTAAACTATAGAATCATTGTTGGATCATGAGAGTTAGGTTTGTGAAAATATAGTCCATAGGATGTATATTCTTCATGAATCTTATTACAAACATTTATTTTCTTTGTTTGGATCTTATCAAGGGGTTCTTGGGGTGCTCGTTTAATCTGTACAGTGCTAAGGTGTGACTTGATTAAAACTCATCAATGGAAATTATATTAATCATAAAGACACTAAAGGATGGATGTTTCATACTATTTTGGAGAACATGATTAATCATATTTACAATATTTTACACATGTGTGGGTATAGATTGTTTTATCATGTTCAATTTTGATAGAATGTGGGTTTGTGTGTAGACTTTGTGACCCATATTTGATACTCCATTACAAGAGTATTCTATTATAGATTGTTACCAGGATTGAAATTTATCACATGTTTTTTACTTTTATTTATAATTTATCATGATGAAATATTATGTGCTGTATTTATATGATTTACCATACTATGTAAAATTACCATGTCTTTTGAGGTATTTCATTTGGTAATTGTAAGAGGTGAACCATTATATTATTTTTATCAAACTTAGTTAGAGTGTTCTTGAAATGAGAAGTTGATTATTTGGGATATTAACTATGGGTATATGATTTCTGAATAAAATACATGACTTGATGCTATAAAAGTAGAGGCTTGATAGTCTTGAGAGACGACCATAGAAAACTGAAATTAAGGCATGGCGGACTTGTGACCTAAAAAAAGTAAGTTCAAGGAAATGAAGTCCCTGTGGCCTAACCTGATGATTCAGATAGAGTCTAATGGTCTTAGGGCTTGACACTTTATATATTTATCATGAGATGATAATCTGGCTCAATCGTAATAAGACTTATATAATATTGAGGAAAAAATTCATAAAACATAGGTTTCTCGCTTGGTTACTTCCATCATCATCTAAAACAATATTTCAATCATGGAGCTAAATAAGTTACATACATGTATCATGGTAGCTTGTCTACCACCTGAAAACTCAAATGTTGACTATTTATGATTTATTTCACATTTATAATTATCATAGAATACAAATATTATACATTTTCACACATATTAAGGATTCATTGGTGGTGTCCTATTGGGTTTTATTACTCATACTCTTCATGGGAACATCAATGTTTGTATATAATTCATGATTTTAGATTTAGTAAAGGGAATGGGGCTTGTTCCTGTTGGATAAGAAATCGATAATGGAGAGGATATGAGTACTATGATATTCCTATGATCATTATTTGATGTTTTCTAAATTATATTTTCATAATAATTTATACTCTGGTTTCCTTTAATCATTTGGAGCATGAATTATTTATATATATAACACGGGTAACATTATTTTATTATACATTGTTTATTATATATTTTATGAAATACTATATGGTTTTTAATTTTTTTTATATTGAGGTGTATGAATATTATTACTGAAACATGATATCCTCACGACAACCCAATATCCTCACACCTAGTCTGCAACTTATTGCTTATACAAACATGAACATGAGAACATGGGCTATGTACACTCTTTTTTTAATTGAGATAACCTTAGAGGGGGATGTAATATACTTATAACTAGAGACTATAATTGAGAACTACTGGATCAATATAAAAACAAAAATAAAAAATGAAAGTTAGATATAGAATATCCAACAATATAATTATTCAAGTATAGAGTTAAAATACAATTTTACTACCAATGTCCAAGTCATAATATAATGGATGGAAACTAGCATCAACCCTAGTGTAGTTCAAGAGATCACACACATTATTTTACAATCATGATGACTAAAATTGAGGATCTAATATATGTAGTGGAAGTTACATTAATTATAAACTCAAATTTGTCATGAAAATTATAATATTCTAGTATTAGTTATTAATTTATTTCGATGAGATTTTAAATGATCATAAAACTGAACACGATAATTATATAAGGGAATTATAATTCCCCAAGCCTACTCTTCCAGACTCAATTATTAAAAAAAGTTTGTGTAGTTTTTTATACAAAATTAACTAATGAATTACACAGCAATATATATAATCGAGGAACTTTTACTAGTCTATGTTATGGAGGATTAGACAAAACCTTACATTTATCAGAGTCGAACAAAAATAAAAAAAATTTTTACTATGCTTCTGGCACGCTACACAAAAAGTGTCGTAGTTTGATTAATAACTTCTATGATTTCAGTGATAGACATTTAAAAATAGTGGGTGAGTATTTGATTTCCCAATAAAGAGTTTTTAAAACCATTAATAAATCTCAATAAAAATATCCCTTTGATAATACATTAAAAAAAATTAATTATGAATAAATTTGTAAAACAGCCATTAAAAAAACTATAATTCTTTGAAAAGTAATTTTACTTCAAAAACACTTTTAAACTAATCCAGGGATTCGGTTGAAAATATTATGCAAGACCTAAAAAAAATTAATGATGTCACTCGATACATTGAAGGCTATCTTGGGAATACCCAATTTATGGATGGATTCACTATCCAATTCCATATCTTATTTAGAAAGTTAGAGTACTAGTTTTTATAAAACATTTTTTTCTTAGGTTTCCTTATAAATACATATATATATAATTTTCACTTGTGTTTTAGTGTTGAAAATATATTTATAATCATGCTTGGAACAAACTTGTTCAATTTTATGTATAAATATATAAATACTAATCTTTGCTATAAATTACATACTCGACTTGGAATGATCAAATCTTAGGATACATGACTTTGTATAATCACATGGATGTTTAATCAAAATCCATGCAGATGAAATTTCATAGAAAAATTCGTTAAATTTCATTCATGCATGAGAAAAAAATGACATGAAGGTATAAACTAATAAAAATAGAAAAAATATAAATTTTCTTCTTAAATTTAATCATTATCAATAGACAATTTTGTGACATCCACAAAAATTATTAAAGAATAATTTCTTTACAAAATGAAATCATCATTTAATGGATGAATATTTATTTTCACTGATGTTTTTAATGAAAATGACTTTAAGAAGTATATATCTATATATATATGTTAATGTATATATGTCATGACAACAAAATTATTGGTTTATGGCCATAATCTTGATTTCCATATGCACATGATAAAATTATGACATTCATAATTTAGGAGTTCATATGTGAATTTATACTTGTTTAATAATTTATTTAAACAATTACACACTTAAACAACATGAAAAAATATATACATATATATATATATATATATATATATTAGATTGAAATGATAATTAAAAATATAAACTCAGATATAATTTTGAATTAAATAAATAGTAACTTATCTATCTTATTCAAATTTCATGAGAACTTAAACTCAATTAGAATCAAATTTAAAACCCTAAAATTTTATATTTTTGAGTAAAACATAAAAATATATATATAACATAGTAATAATATTTAAAAAGTTGGATTACCCATGAAAATAAAATTACAAATTATAACGTAAAAAAATAAAATAAATGAATATATTTATTTCTAATGAATGTATAGATTTAATGAAACAAGTAACTAAAAGTATCATTCCCTTAGTAGAACCTGTTACGAGAATAAGAATTAAATTCTAAAAAGATAACACCATTCAATTGCAATTATATAATTTTTATTTACATAGAAATTAAAGAATAAAATAAATAAAATAAGTTTCCTATAACACCCCAAGCATTCACGGTACGCTTCTCTTTGAATAAAACAGTAGCGTGTGTTGTATGCAACATCAAGTTCTAACACACAGCACAACCAATCAAACTAGCAGTTATGAATTGTAATTGTCACGACCCGTCCTCGAGGCCCATGTCGTGACTACCCCACGCCCGCCTTCCATAGGCCAGGGGCTGGCGACTAGCACCAAAGGTGAAAATCCCGATAAAAGGGAAGGCATGGCCTTTATATAAGAAAACAAACACAACATAGTATGCAAGCTGAAGTAAACCCAAAGTAAACTGAGTACAAAAGTAAGTACTGGAAAGTAAATGTGCCAGAATACAAACCCAACTGAATGTACAGTACAACAGTAAAGAAAGAACAGCTCCGGTAATGTAAACCAGCAACCACTGAGTCATTCTCCGGATATCCCACATAAAGGGTGGGTACAAATGGTCTCCTCAGCTCCATGGGTCCGGATGTCCGCTCCGCGTACGTCCCGCCAACTGGTCCACCTCCAGGTATCGTCCTGCTCTACAAGAATCCACCTCAATCAGTGTTGTCTGTCATCTGCATCCAACACAACGTAGTGCAGGCATAACCCATGCAGGGGTGAGTATACGATACTCCTTAGGGACCCTGAGACCCCCGAAGGTCTCCCAGAATCCAAAAAGGATAAACCACAAAGGAAAGATAAAAACACAAAGTATCAACCTACTCTACTTAGGTATATTCCCATACATATTCCTAATACATCAATTCCAGTTAGGATCCAACTCCCGATCCCAGGTATAACCGAGTCCACAAAGGAAAGTACAACCCAGTCTACACAGGAAAGAAAGTCAATCACATCGATGATAATGATTGAAAGTCAAGACTCAGCTCACACAAGTATACTACTCACAAAGAGGTTTTGAGATTATAGATGTAGCCTCTTAATCACTTCCCTTCCGAACCCATGTAGGATCCAAGTATAGAAGTCGTCACTGTCGAACCCACGTAGGATCCATGTATAGTGACCATCGCTTCCGAACCCACATAGGATCTAAGTACAATCGCCATCGCTGTTGAACCCATGGAGTATCCAAGTACAGTCGTCCTCACTACCGATCCCACGTTGGATCCAAATACAATCGTCATCGTCATCATAGTCGCAACTAGCTCTAGGGTTCCCACACACAGCACACTCGATTCTGGGAGGGTCCACTCCTTGAGCCAAGGGGGTCAATACATCAACTATCACGATGTCTAGAGTTGATGTATACCGAAGTTCTATCTCATCAAATGGAACTCAACGCAACAGAACGCACGTCAATCGGACGCCCAGTTTGAGAGATAATGGCTCTTCCATCCCAGGGTCCCGGTTAGAAATACGAGCGTTTCTAACCCAGATGATATCCAAATTAATCCGAAACTCACTTAGAGTATTGAAAAAGTTCGGTATCATCGAAAGAGTCCTAGTTCTGTAGACGGCATGTCAATCGGACGAACGGTCCTTTTGTTATTCACGTTTTAGTGAATAATAGGCCAGGCCCATTTAGCCCAGTGGGATGATGGGTCGGGTTGACCCAGTTTGACAGGTCCGACCCAGCAGGGGTGTCAGACCAGTTTGACGAAAAAAAACACAACTCAGCCCGAAGGGGCACGGACCAGCCTGTAGTGGCATGGCCCAGCCCGGTGGGCGCGGCCTAGCCAGCTCGGCCGGTTTGCCGTGTTGGTTCCAAGAGGGGGGGGGGGGGTTCTGCAACGGCGATGCCAGTTGGCGTCGTCCATCACCAAACTAGTTGGCTAGACCAGCCGGTCTTCTATGCATTCGGCCTGCATGGGCGGGCCGCCGGTCTTCCAGCGCGGTGCCCTCCCGACGTTGTGGTCCAACTCCACCCGGCCATCTGACGGGCCGGCCGATTCCTCCACTGAAGCGACCCCTGTAACGGTCTTCCGTTATTCCCGCAAAACCAGCACGACAACACTGGTTCCCTTCACCACGTCCCCAGCACGGTGCAACGACATCGTGCTTCCTCCTCCATCAATTTCCAATTCTAAATTAATAAATGAGAACAATGGAGGGTTTTCGGGCCGTGTTCGTTCAGCCCACACCCTATGCATAAAACGATAGCAATGGGCCATATTTAACAACTATTTCCAATGATAATGGTGTACATAAACATCCAATTTCAAGAATAATCCCCTACCTCAACAAAAGATATTGAATGTCGGGCATCTCTGAAGACGGCGTCGTGGGGTGAGGTTCCATTTGTGACAACAGAGTACGCCCGAGGAGGGAGTGGCATCTCCCCTTTTGGCACAGAGAGAAGATTATAAGGGGAGATTTCATTGGTGAGATCACACGTCATTTCCTCATCCCTTGTCACGGAGGACGAAGGGGATGGAGAATCAAGGGTCTCCGAGTCGATGTTCTTTGTCAGAGAGTTGGCATTCTACTACAATGGAGATGAAGTGTTCTTCAAAACAAAAGATCTATCTCCTCAAAATCTCAACACAACAAGACAACCCCAAAAATAAAATAAAGTCACCCCATATTTTAATTAAACAAGCCAAGAATTTAAAAATAAAAATTCAAACACATAATTAATTAATGAATGAGTTTCAATTAATTAATAAAAGATTGTGTGTTGGCATGTTTTAATGAAGTGAGAGGGAGAGAGGAAAGGTCCACATTAAATTATGGAAGTTTTCAAGTTTAAAGGGGATGTTTTATAAGAGTTAAGAGAGAGTTATGGGAATGTGAAATGTTGGGGATCGTGTGGGACCCACCTCACAAATATCCCTACATGGGTAGTTAAGAGATTATGGGTCCCATCCCATCTCCCCCATGTAGGATATATCCAATTAAGATATTAAAATAAAATTTTCCCACAATTTTATTCACTTCTCATTTAATCAACAACATTTAACTTCTCCTCCCGAGAAAACAAAACTATGGTAAAAGTTCTCTTAAGTAATTACTGGCACTATGAGTTCATTGGTGCCCTCAGATTTCATTTCCGAGAACCGGCTCAAATTATAAAAAACATGCTCATTCGTTCACTGAAAGTACCCGAGCTAAACTTTAGAAATTGATTCTGGGCACACCGGGACTCGAAATCATGTTCTGTCAGAAGCCACATACACAAAAAATTTCAAAGTATTTATGAAAAAATATTCCTTGAAATTTATGGGTCTTTAAATTACTCACACCTCAGGGATATACGTCCTCGTAATGCTAAATCATAAACTAGGGAAACAAATGAGGGTACTGTGCACGCATTTGAGCCTCCTGCTCGCATGTTCTCTCCTGGAGGTTCCCGTGCTGCTAACAAATGCGCACCAGAGGAGTCGATCGTCCATGTAGGACCCGCTTATTTCGATCCTCAGTCTCCACTGGGACCTCCACAAAAGTCACCCCGTCATCGATGTCCAGCTCCCCGTGGTCAATGATATGCGTCAGGTCATGCACATATCTCCTCAGCTGAGATACGTGGAAGACATCATGCACCCAGTGCAACTAAGGTGGATGGGCCAGGTGATAAGCCACCTTACCTACCCTACTCAGAACCTTGAATGGTCTGATGAAGCACGGAGATAACTTAACTCCCTGACCAAATCTCTGTAATCCACGTCGAGTTGAGACCCGTAAGAAAACATGGTCGCCATCCTCGAATTCCAATGGTCTCCAACTCCTATCAGCATAGGACTTTTGTCTGCTCTATGTAGTCGTCATCTGCTCCTGGATGATCTGCACCTTCTCTATCGTAGCCTGAACCATCTCTGGTCCTACGAGTGCTGACTCCCCAGGGTCAGTTCGGCACAGAGGTGATCTGCATGGTCGGTCGTACAATGCCTCATATGGTGTCATCCCAATGGTGGAGTTGTAGCTGTTGTTGTACGCAAACTCCACCAATAGTATATGATCCTCCTAGTTGCGACCAATATCAAGGACACATGCATGTATCATGTCCTCGATTGTCTGAATGGTCTTATTTGTCTGGCCATCATTCTGAGGATGAAAGGCGGTGCTCAGGCGTAGATGCATTCCAAAATCTTCCTGCAACCCCTTCTAAATCCAGGAAGTAATGCGAGCATCTCGATCAGAGATGATAGATGGTGGCACACCATGAAGTCGTAAGATCTCCTGAACATAGATTCATCCCAAGATCTCCATTTATCCCTACTCTCTGATAGGTTGGAAGTGGGAAGACATGGTGATTCGGTCAACAATCACCCAGATGGAGTCGTGTAATTTGGAAGTATATGTGATCCCCTTCACAAAATCCATGGATATCCTATCCCACTTCCACTATGGGACATCTAAGGGCTGCACCAATCCTACCGGTACCTAGTGCTCCGCCTTCACCTGCTGGAAGGTGAGGATTTGTGAAACAATCTCTGCAACAACCTTCTTCATACCCGGCCACCAGTGCTATCGTCTGAGATCCTGGTACATCTTCGCCACTCATGAATGTACTGAAAGAGTGGAAAAGTTAAACTCCCTCAGCACTTCCACCTATAATGAAACTAGTACCATGGTAAGTCCCCTGAAGAGGATGACGTTCTCTTCTCCTTCAGAAAATCCATTAGGCGAATGTCCTGTGGATATCTGTGCACATCGCGTCTCACAGTCAATGTCACCACGATGTGCCTCTCTAACCTGCTGATGTAGTGGAGGAGTGACTCTGAGTGACTATAGAAACATTGCTCCATATCTATCAATGAAGTATATCTACAATGTGGCAAGTTTCTCCGTCGCCTCTCCAAGTAGCTGAATGCCCGATCTCCTGAAGAGAGCATCAACTACCATGTTCCCCTTCCCAGGAGTATAGAATATCTCAATGTCAAGGTTCTAGTGGAACTCGAGCCATCACCGCTATCTCAGGTTCATGTCCTTCTTCAAGAAGATGTACCTGAGACTCTAGTGGTCTTAGTAGATTGTAAAGCGGTCTCCCATCATATAGTGCAACCACATCATCAAGGCGAAGAACACTACAGCTAACTCCAGGTCATGGGTAACATAGTTCTGCTCATGCTGCCTCAACTGCTGTGAACCATAAGCGATCACTGCCCACTCCTACATCAGGACACACCCGAGTCCAGTCTCTGATGCATCACAGTAAACTACGTACCCTACGCCCTCCTCTGGTAGTATCAAGATGGGTGCACTTTTCAATATCTGTCTTAGCTCCTGGAAGCACTACTAACATCTATCTGAACACACGAGGGTTTTCCCCTTCTTCGTCAAAGCTAAAAGTGGTGATGCAACTCTGGAAAAGTTTTCCACAAACCTCCGATAGTACCCAGCCAGACCTAGGAAATTTCGCAACTCCGTCACACTCCTGGGTGGCTCCCATGCAAGTATTTCCTCGATCATCGTATGATCCACCACAACTCCCACCTCAGAGATGACGTGACCCATGAAGTGGACCTCTCGAATCTATAACTAAAACATCGAGATATTTCCATAAAGCTGGTGCTCTCGGAGTGTGTCCAGTACAACCTGCAAGTGGTAGGCATGCTCCTCCTCAGTAGTCGAGTAAATCAGTATGTCATCAATGAAGACTACGATAAATCTATCAAGGTAAGTCTGGAATATCCTGTTCATGAGACTCATGAACACTGTTGGAGCATTGGTTATGCCGAAAGGCATAACCAAGAACTCATAGTGGCCATACCCAAACCTGAAGGCCGTCTTATACAGATCCTCTTCTCGAGCTCTGAGCTGATGATAGCCTGACCTGAGGTCTATCTTCGAGAACCATCGTGCTCCTATGAGCTGATAAAAGAGGTCATCTATCCTCAAGAGTGGTTACTTGTTCATTTCGGTCACCTGATTCAGGCGACGGTAGTCGACACAAATTCGTAAGCTCCCATCCTCCTACATGGAAAATTGAATCGGAGAAGCTCAGGGTGAAACACTGGGATGGATGAATCCATTGCCCCACAAGTCCTCCAGTTGTACCTGTAGCTCACGAAGCTCAGAGGGAGCCTTCCGATATGCTACAATAGATATCGGTATTGTTCCAGGGTACACGTCAATGTAGAAATCTACCTCTCTGCGAGGAGGTAGTCTAGGAATGTTGTCAGAAAAAACGTCTGCATACTGATCCACCACAACATGAAAACTCGAACTATGCACATCAACTGCTCCTAGTATGAGACTATCAAAAAGATGGGTGATCAGCTGCCCTCTTCTATGCATAAGTACATCCTACATTTCAAATGATCCCCTCTCGCTGGTGAAGGTGAACATGCTCCCATCTGTGAAGATACACCGCACTTTGTGCCTAATATAGTCAATCTGGCCATGGACTATAGATAACCAGTCCATACCCAAGATGGCATCGTAAGGCCTCGACGGTGCTATAAGAAGATCCCAGCTGAAGCTCTTGCCTCCTAGAGTAAGCTCACACTTCCGGTAGAAGTGTGTAATCATCGAGTCTTCTCCCGTAGGAGTCTCTATCCATAAGGATCGAGCCAACGTATAACGACCCATGCTTTACATAAATTGAAAATACTTCAAAATTGAAGCATAATTATTACAACTTATAAGAAAACCATGAAAAAAACTTATAGGTATAGTGTCTTTAGAAACTGGGAAACATAAACAACTGGTTCAAAAGGCATCTACATTGTCTCCCATTTATTTCATCATAAATAGAGTCCCTTTTTTCATTTCCTACTTAATAACCTTCTTCCTGGCCTGGGGAAAGAAAATATACAAAAGGGTGAGCTCAAATGCTCAGTATGGGTAAACAAAAGAAATATCAATTACATCATATTCATAAGAACATAACATTTTGGAAATATTAACCTGCAAAACATATCATAATTTCATAAAATTGGATAAATCATAGTAGTGAAATGTAATCCCAATAATCATAACATAAAGCATGAAACGTTGTGTCATACACACATAATCATAGAGAATCATTTCATGGTAGTCAAGACTCATAGCCAAGACTATCTTAGCAGAGAAAGTCCATTTCTGAACCGAGTTCACTCCTCATTTCAGTCCTGTTTCACTAAACCGGTTTAACCTTCCGTTCCAACCATGTCTATCTCATGAGATATAAATCATTAACTAATGCATTGTAGGGATAAATAGGTCCCACCCATCTCATAATTATACCATTCTTATGTGGGCCACAAAATCATAATTCATACATCATAGCAATACCCATGTAATAAAAATAAGATTCTTAAACATCATGACATCCTAACATAATCCATAAAAATTAAAAGGAAATTATAAAAATAATTCCGTCATAACATAATCAAAAAAATGTAAAAATAGGGATATAAACATAACTCTATATTATCTTATATGGAAAATAATTTTGATAAAACACTTGAACTCCATTCTTGAGGAAAATATCCTTTCTACTTCGAAAACATTTTCCTTTATTAACATGTAATATAATTTTAAACCAAAAGAAGTTGATTAAAAATACACTTTAAAACTTGTAAAGTAAGATTTGTGGAAATAAAAGTTCTAAAAATCCATTCATGCCGTATAAGTTAAAAAACAATTTTTCCGTACTTTGGCCGGAAAAGTCAAAAAGTACCTCGTATGAAAAATGACAAAAGATTTCATTCATGTATTTTACTAAAAACTCACCAAAGGGTAAAATTGGATTTAAAAAATTTTAGGTGGATGGAAATAATATTTCATATTGAGTAAACATGTATGTTGATGATAAATATTCCCCAGTAAATTCTGAAGTATAAACAATCTCGGATTAAAATAAGATTGTTAGATTTTACCTTACCTTAGGTCTGATTTGCTTCATAAGTGTCCAAATCTCCTGTATAATGATATAAATAATGTCACTGACTTATTCCAGAAACATACTAATTGTTAAGATATCATTTATGGTCGTATTCTTAGCTTCTTATTAGTAATATTTCATTTCTACTTGTTATTCGGGTGTTTGTTACTTTTTGTTCTTATGCGTGTTTTGTCGAATAAATTCTTATGCTTCTTTTTAGGTTATGGATACCTCGTTTACAGAATGGTATTAGTGTAATATATATCATATTTATTCTCTCAATTCATATATGTAATCTTTATGCGATGAGAATCATGTAGAATGAGTCTCATCACATCATGGAGACGGTATTCCGTACGTACGCACAAGTGATGATATTGTTCCCATGATTGTGGAATTGTATTGGAGTGTATGTATACTATTTCATAATAAATATCACTTTACAATAATCATATATAATTATTCTTTACAACATTATACTCATCCAAGTAAGGTGGTGGTGGAAAATAGATTACACCACAGTGTGGAGACGGTATTTCGTACGTACGCACGCGCGATGATTTCATTTTCCGTAGGATTGATGGATGGTGAAATAGGGTTGTTTCATAATTATAATAAAATTTCAGTATATTATGATACTAATGTTTTTACTTCATAATGAAACAACTAAAGAAGAAGAAGTGGAAGAAGAAATAAAGTTGAAAGAATCGGTAACGGACATTACCTCTTCTTTGAAACGCCTCTTTGAGACCACCTTTTAAAGCACTAAAATTGGTCTTTGAAGAAGACCAGGACCTCTAGGATGTTTATAGGGAAGTGGAGAGGAGAAAATGTCAGGGTTTGTCCGAGATTTAAGGCACAATGTGGTGTGAGGAAGAGAGGGAGGATGTGCCATTTTATAAGGGAGGAGAGGTGCACCTTTGGAAAAAACTAAAAAATTTATTTTATTATAAAGTCATATTCAGTTTTGAATAGCTCTAAATTTATTTATTTCTAAGATAAGGTGGGGATGGGTCTAAATCCTCTCATCTAATAGAATTCAGACAAGTTTAGGTTTCTATTTTAACCTTATCATTTAGATTTATCTTGAAGTTAGATAATTTAACTTTTACAGTGTCTTCTTGTTTTCTTAGACTATATGGTTAATAAACTTACCATAAAAAGCCAAAAAAACCCCAAGTTGTTTATTATTAATATATATAACATTATCTAAGTCATTTGGAAGAACCATAGATTTTGTTGAATAAAATAACAATTAATAATATAATATTTGTTTTAAAAACTCTTTTATGTCAATTTTGAAACTATTTGGTAATTGATTTTTGTGAAAATCATAACAGAATGATTAGTTCAAAAAAAGTAAATTAAATCAATACTAACATGTCATATTAACCTATAAAAGTATTTTAATTCATTAAAAGTCTTAAATTACATTTATTTTGGTATTTATAACATCAATTATGTGAAACTTTTATTAATAAGATAATTACTGCATCATCATTGTGTCATAAATAAAATAAATTATTTAATATCTAAAAATTAAAAATAAAAATTAATTATGTAGGAAATATTTTTATCTGTCTAATGAATATTTATAGTCGAATTTGTCTTATTTATAACTCTATATTAAAAATGATTTAATTATTAAACGTTGATTATAACTATTTTAACCCTTCTTTAAATAAATTAATAATAAATGTCCTAATCTAATACAAGTGGGCCTAAATTGCCATATTTTATTCCTAAGGTTCTTTTTGGTCGAATTACACTGATCCAATAGAATTAGGACATGTGTTAGGGTAATAATAATATCATTTTTACCCTTAATTACCCTACTTACTTTTAACCGTGGTAAAAAAAAGTAAAAAATTACTATTCGCCAAAAAATAATTTCATCTCATTGAACCACATTTTAGTTACTGACATCATCCGTGTCTCTCAAATTTTTGTAATTCCATTCAAAAAAGTGGTAAAATTAAGTTTTATTTAAATTTGCAAATTCTTATAGGAGGTGGGTAAAAGACGGTCAAAACTTCAATAAAATTATTATATATCTAAAATTATTATAAAATGACTCCAATGAATTACATTGAACTTATATAGGTATTATGAATCAATTTTGACCTAAAATAAATTTAAATAAAATAAATAATTATTTAAATAAAAAGTCGATTTTTAAATAGTAACCTAATGTTTTCACTATTCATCAAAAAATTGAACATTTTCAGAAAAATACAAAAATTTCAACCTAGGATAATCTCAATATTCAAAATCCAAAAATGAAGTCCATTTTGAAAAATAAAATTTAAAAAATTTCAAAAAGTGGTTATTACTATTCATAACGGCTAGTTTTAATAATATTTTAATAGCATGTCGTTGTTTAGTGAAACTTGGTATTTCCTACAACGCAAGCTATC
This sequence comes from Viscum album, assembly GCA_963277665.1. Taxonomy (NCBI): domain Eukaryota; kingdom Viridiplantae; phylum Streptophyta; class Magnoliopsida; order Santalales; family Viscaceae; genus Viscum; species Viscum album. The sequence goes on from OY728158.1 coordinate 577,089,377, forward strand.
AAGGAAGGTTGCAATTGCGTGTAAAGAAAGCCATGCTAGTGTTGTGTGTAGTGAATGATTCCTTTGATGATGTATATAACATAAAAACAAAAATATTTCTCATAAAAGTCTCGGGTGTTACATTCTACCCCCCTTAAAATGAATTTCGCCCTTGAAATTTGTCACTTTGTAACAAACAGATGAGGATAACTCTCTTTCATCATATCCTCAAGCTCCCATGTAGCTTCTTCTAATTGGTGGTTCGACCATAAAACATCCACCAAGCGAGTAGTCTTGTTCCGTAGGTCTTTTTGCTAAGATCTAGAATCTCTATTGGCTGTTCTTCATAAGAAATATCTTGCTCTAGTGGTACAACATTTGAGATAAGTACATGTGAAGGATCAGGTATGTACTTTCTCATGAGAGATACATGGAACACATCGTGAAATTGGGAGAGATTCGGTGGAAACGCCAATCGGTAAGCTACCTTCCCAACATGATCGAGTATTTCGAAAGGACCGATATACCTAGGGCTCAACTTTCCCTTATTTCCAAATATCATTAATCTCTTCCAAGGAGATATTAATAAGAACACTTTATCACCCACTTCAAACTCTAGGTCTTCCCTTCGGTTGTCAGAATAAATTTTTTGATGACTCTGAGCAACTCTAATTTGTTGTTGAATAAATCGGCCCTTTTTTCCATCTCATCAAAAAGATTAGGTCTTAATAGCTTTCTTTCCCCAACATCATCCCAGAAAGTTGGAGTCCTGAATTTCTTTCCATAGAGAGCTTTACAAGGAGCCATCTGAATATTGGAGTGAAAGAAATTATTATAAGAAAATTCCACCAAAGGTAGGTTTTGATCCCAACCACCTTTTAAATCCATATAGCAAGATCTCAACATATCTTCTAGAGTTTGAATTGTCCTCTCAGACTGACCGTCTCTTTGAGGATGATAAGCAGTGATGAAACTCAACTCTGTATCCAGAGTATACTGAAGACTTCACCAGAACATTGAAGTAAACCTCGGATCTCGATCAGATATAAAAGAAAGTGTTACTCCATGCAATCTTACCACATCCTTTACATATATCCTGGAAAGCTGATCTAGAGAGAAATCCTCTCTAATATCAATGAAGTGTGCAGACATTGTAAGACAATCAACTATGACTCAGATAGCATTATTTCATTTGGATGTTTTAGGAAGTCCGGTGACAATGTCCGTAGTGATGTTTTCCCATTTCCATTCGGGTATGGGTAATGGTTGTAACATCACCTTAGACTTCTGTCTCTCAGCTTTAATTTGCTGACAAACCAAGCATCGAGAGACATATTCAGCAATATCTCTTTTCATGCCATCCCACCAGAAGTACTCTTTCAGGTCCCTATACATCTTCGTGCTTCCAGAATGAGTAGAGAATGAAGAACTATGAACCTCATCCAACATCTCCTTCTTTAATTCAGGGATGGGAGGAACACAAACCCAATTCCTGAACCTTATTATCCCATAACAATCAAGGTTGAATTCAGGAACATTTCTCACTTTCTTTTGTAACTCTACAACTTCTTTTTGTGCCTCTTTAATCCTCACATGTATAGATGTTTGAACATTCATTTAAGAAAGATAAGATTTTGTCCCTTCCATTATAATACCAAGATCCATCCTTTTTAAATCCATTAATATTGGATCTTTTGTGATCATCATCATGGATAAGCTAGCATGGTCTTTTTGACATAATGCATATGACACCTTGTTTGCTTTCCTTGGGTGGTAATTAATTGAGCAGTCGTAATCCTTAATCAGCTCCAACCATCTTTTTTTGTGCATATTCAGTTCCTTTAGTGTGAAAATATAATTTAAACTTTTATGATAAATATAAATGTCACACCTTTCTCCATAAAGATAATGCCTCCAAATATTTAATGCAAGGATTGCCGCAGCTAACTCCAAATCATGAGTTGGGTAATTTTTCTCATGTATTTTCAACTATCGTGAGGCATAAGCTATCACCATATTGTTTTGCATGAGAACACACCCCAATCCCTTATTGGATGCATCATTGTAGATCACAAACCTTTCTCCACTACAAGGAATTGTGAGTACAGGTGCACTGGATAACCTTCTTTTCAACTCCTTGAAATTCTCTTCACATTCCTCCGTCTAAACAAACGTAAATCCTTTTGAGTCAACTTGGTGAGTGGATTAGATAATCATGAAAAATCTTTCACAAAACGTCGATAATATCCAGCCAAACCAAGAAAACTTCGGATCTCAGTTACTGTTGTTGGTATCGACCATCTTTCGATAACCTCTGTTTTTGCTAGATCCACAGATATCCCCTCTTCTGAGATTATGTGACCCAAAAATGAATCTTTTTGATGAAAAAATTTACACTTGGTAAATTTGGCATAAAGCTTCTCCTTTCTCAGGGTCTTCAATATAATTCTCAAATGATCTTCGTGTTCTTCCTTGATCTTTGAATATATAAGAATATCGTCGATAAATACTACCACAAACTGATCAATATAGTCTTTAAAGACTCTATTCATCAGATCCATGATGATAACAGGGGCATTAGTAAGACCAAATGGCATCACTATAAATTCATAGTGTCCATACCTTGTACAGAAAGTCGTCTTTAGTATATCCAAACTTTTGACCCTTAATTGATGATACCCTGAATGAAGATCAATCTTGGAATAGTATTGAGCACCGCGTAGTTGGTCAAATAAGTCATCAATGCACGGGAGAGGATATTTTTTCTTGATAGTGATCTTGTTAAGTTATCGATAATCAATGTAGAGTCTCATTGATCCATCGTTCTTCTTAACAAACAGAACAGGTGCTCCCCAAGGTGACACACTTGGGCGTATGAATCCCTTCTCAAGATTCTCTTGGATTTTCTTCTTCAATTCCTGCAACTCAATTGGGGCCATTCTATAAGGTGTCTTTGAAATAGGCCAAGCACCCATTACAAGTTTTATTGAAAACTAGATTTCACGAAATGGTGAATGACCCGGCAATTCCTCTGGAAAGACATCATAAAACTCTTGTACAATGGGAATATTCTTAATCTTGAGTTTCTCTCCAACCATTTGAGATAAATAACCTTCATTTAGTGGAATCAAGACCCATAATATGGAAGAAATTTCCACTGGAAGGTTATGTTCATCCTTGCATCGATAGAAGATCATAGATTGATCTGGAATATGAAATGTGACTTCACTTCTTTGGAAATTGATATGAGCTCCATATTGAGAAAGCCAATCCATGCCAAGAATCACATCAAATTCCACTATAGGAAGGATCAAAAGATATGCAGGTATCACTTTCCCACAACCTTCAATCAGATAAGAATTATAAACTTTGGATGTGACTATTGTGCCATTAGGGGTTGTCACAGCTAACTCAACATCTAATTGTTGAGGTAATACGGTGATACCCTTAGAAAATCATTCAGAAATAAAATAGTGGGTGGATCTAGAATCAAATAAAACATTTTCTAATTTAGATTGGATGGTAAGTGTACCTTTCACCACTTCATTATCTTACTCCACATCGCTGATAGAAATTGCATGTGAATTTCCTTTGTCTTTAGCCTTAAGAGTTTATTGGAATAGGTCATTATAAAAAACCATTGGATTTGGGCATTGATTAGCATAATTCCCCATTTCCTTACACTTGTAACATTGAAATTTAGGAGGTGCACTCTGTTTAGCCTTCTCATTGTTCACATAACTAGAAATCTTCTTCCCATCATTGGGGCATTCAAATTCCCAATGACCTTCCTTTCCACATTTGAAACATTTACTTGTCCCTTTAAGACAACTCCCTCCATGTTTCTTTCCACACTTTGAGCATAAGGGAAAACTCATCTTCTTTTCAGTGTACTCTTTAGATTTTCCTTTGAATTCCATTTTCTTATTCTTATCAAACCCATATGACTGATGGGTTACTCCAATTTCCATCTCAACATTTAGAGAACATAAAACGATTTCCTTGTAGCTATTGAAGTCCCTTATGGCTAAGCCCTTCGAAGACTTGGTTTTAAGCCACTAAAGAATCGATCGATCTTACTCTCAGGTTGGATAATTATACCGGAAGAGTACCTTGCATGTCTTGTAAAATTTGCTTCACAGGTACCAATAGAATCTTCATCCTTTTTCTTTTGTATAAGAAACTCCTTCTCCATCTTTGTTCGAAGAATACGAGTGAAGTACTTATTGAAAAATAAGTTCTTTAACTTGTCCCATTCCATGGACTCCATTTCCACTTGTGGCCTCGTATTCCTAATAAGATTCTACCATTGATCAACATCACCTTCCAAACGATACACTGCTAAGATTACTATATCATGTTCAGAACATTGAAGAACTGAAAATATCTTTTCAGTAGTACTGATCCATTGTTCCGCAACTAATGGATCAGTAGTCCTTCTGAATGAAGGTGGATGCTGCCTTATGAAGTATTCAACAGAATTTTGCTCCTTCCATTGCTCGTTTGGAAGTCCTGCATGATTCATATCTTGAGAATGTTGTGTGAGCATGGCTACAAGATTTTTCATTCCATCTCCCATAATGTTTGGTTTCTCATGGGGACAATCATTGCATTGACCGCCACATTCCACATTAACACGTATCATTCGGGTTCCTACCATTGACTAAAAACAAGAAGAATAGTTTGAGAAACACTAATTATAATAAAAAAAACACATAATCAAGAATAAAATTTTACACTTATGGTCTTATCATAGGTTGTTCATGGCCATTTATAAAACACTAAGATTGTGTTCTATGCTTAGATATATCCTTAGGATTCTTACTAATACTTTCACAACCTAGTTTCCAAAGGATGACTATACCTTTCCTCTGATACCAACTATAACGACCCATAATTTACATACAAGGTTAATACTTCAAAATTCAAGCATACTTATTACAACTTATAACAAAACCATTAAAGGGCCATATAGGTATAGTGTCTTTAGAAACTGGGAAACATAAACAACTGGTTCATAAGGCATCTACACTATCTCCCATTTATTTCATCATATCCAGAGTATCTTTTGGCATATCCTACTTAATAACCTTCTTCCTGACCATGGGAAAGAAAACATACAAAAGGTTGAGATCAAATGCTCAGTAAGGGTAAACCAAATAAATATCAATTACATTATAATCATAAGAACATAACATTCTGGAAATCATAACGTGCAAAAGAAATCATAATTTCATAACATGGGATAAATCATAGTAGTGAAATGTAATCCCAATAATCATAACATAAAACATGAATCTTTGTGGAAAACACAACGAATCATAGAGAATCATTTATTAGTAATCAAGACTCATATCCAAGACTATCATAGCGGACAAAGTCCATTTCTGAACCAAGTTCACACCTCATTTCAGTCCTGTTTCACTGAACCGGTTTAACCTGCTATTCCACCCATGTCTATCTCATGAGATATAAATCTTTACCCAATGCATTGGAAGGAGATATAGGTCCCACACATCTCATAATGATACCATTCTTATGTGTGCCATAAAATCATAAACCATACATCATAGCATTACCCATGTAATAAAAATGGGATTCTTAAACATCATCCCATCCTAACATAATTCATAAAAATTGAGAGGTCATCATAAAAATAATTCCATCATAACATAATCAAAACAATTTAAAAATAGGGATATAAACAAAACTCTATATTATCATAGATGGAAAATAATTTTGATAAAACACTTGAAATCCATTCTTGAGGAAAATATCCTTTCTACTTCAAAAACATTTTCCTTTCTTAAAATGTCATTTAATTTTAAACCAAAAGAAGTTGATTAAAAATAAACATGAAAACTTGTAAAGGATGCTTCATGGAAACAATATTCTAAAAATCCATTCATACCGTATAAGTTAAAAAAACATTCTTCCCGTACTTTGGCCGGAAAATTCAAAAAGTACCTCATATGAAAAATGACAAAAGATTCCTTTCATATATTTTACTAAAAACTCACCGATGGGTAAAATTGGATTTAAAAAATTGTATTTGGATGGAAATAATATTACATATTGAGGAAACATGGATGTGGATGATAAATATTCCCCAGTAAATTCTGAAGTATAAACAATCTTGGATAAAAATGAGATTGTGAGATTTTCCTTAACCTTAGGTCTGATTTGCTTCGTGAGTGTCTGAACCTCCAGTATAATGATTTAAATAATGTCATTGACTTATTCCAAAATCATAATAATTTTTATGATATCATATATGGTCATATTCTTAGCTTCTTATTACTAATATTTCATTTCTACATGTTATTCGGGTGTTTATTACTTTTTGTTCTTATGCGTGTTTTGTCGAATAAATTCTTATTCTTGTTTTTAGATTATGTATAACTCATTTAAAGAATGGTATTAGTGTAATATATATCATATTTATTTACTCAATTCATTTATTTAATCAATATGAAATTACAATCATGTAGAACGAGTTGCATCACATCGTGGAGACATTATTCCGTACGTATGCACGAGCGATTATATCGTTCCCATGATCGTGGAATTGTATTGGAGTGTATGTATACTATTTCAGAATCAATATAAATTTACAATAATCATATATATTTATTATTTAAACCATTATACCCATCCATGTAAGGTGGTGGTGGAAAATAGATTACACCACAGCGCGAAGACGATATTTCGTACGTACGCACGCACGGTGATTTGGTTTTCTATAGGATGGATAGATGGTGAAATAGGGTTGTTTCATACATAAAATAAAATATATGAATATTAGTGATACTGATTTTATTACTTCATAATGAAACAAATAAAGAAGAAGAAGTGGAAGAAGAAATAAAGTTGAAAGAATTGGTAACAGACATTACCTCTTCTTTGAAGTGCCTCTTTGAGACCTCCATTTAGGGCACTAAAATTGGTCTTTGAAGAAGACCAGGAACCCAAGTATGTTTATAGGGATGTGGATAGGAGAAATTTCCAGGGTTTGGCTGAGAATTAAGGCTCAAAGTGGTGTAAGGAAGATAGGGAGGAGGTTCCCTTTTATAAGGGAGGAGAGGGGCACATTTGGAAAAACTAAAAATATTATTTTATTATAAAGTTATATTCGATTTTAAATAGCTAAAAATTTATTTATTTAGAAGATAAGGTGGGTATGGGTCTAAATAATATCATCCAATATTATTTAGACAAGTTTAGGTTTCAATTTTAACTTTATCATTTAGATTTAACTTTAATTTAGATAATTTAACTTTTACCGTGTCTTCTTGTTTTCTTACACTATAAGGTTAATAAACATACCATAACAAGCCAAATGAATCCCAAGTTGTTTATTATTAATATATATATCATTATATAAGTCATTTTTCCCAACATTTGATTTTTAGTAATAAAATAACAATTTGTAATATAATATTTGTTTTAAAAACTATTTTATGTCAATTTTGACACTATTTGGTAATTGATTTTTGTGAAAATCATAATAGAATGATTTGTTCGAAAAAAGTTAATTAAATCAATACTACATGTTATATTAACCTATATAATTATTTTAATTCATAAAAAGTGTCAAATTACATATATTTGGGTATTTATAACATCAATTATGTCAATATTTTATTAATAAGATAATTACTGCCTCATCATTGTGTCATAAATAAATTAAATTATATAATGTCTAAAAATTAAAAATAAAATATCAGTATGTAGTAAATATTTTTATCTTTCTAATTAATATTTATAGTCTAATCCATCTTATGTATTACTCTATATTAAAAATGATTTTGTTATTAAACATTGATTTTAACTATTTTAACCCTTTTTTAAATAAATTAATAATAAATATCCTAATCGAATCCAAGTGGGCCTAAATGGCCATATGTTATTACTAACGTTGTTTTTGGTCGAAGTAAACTTATCCAATAGAATTAGTACATGTTTTAAGGTAATAATAATATCATTTTTTCCCTTAATTACCCTATTTACTTTTAACCGTGGTAAAAAAAGTAAAAAGTATCTATTCACCAAAAAAATGTTTTCATCTCATTGAACCACATTTTAATTACTAACATCATCAATGTCTCTTGGATTTTTGAAATTCCATTCACAAAAGCAGTAAAATTATGTTTTATTAAAATTTGCAAATTCTCCTAGGTGGTGGGTAAAAGACGGTCAAAAGTTCAATAAAATTTTTATATATCTTAACTAATTATAAAATGAATCCAATGAATTAAATTGAACATATATAGGTATTATGTATCAATTTTGACCTAAAATAATTTTAAATAAAATTAATAGTTATTTAAATAAAATGTCGGTTTTTAAATAGTAACCTAGTGTTTTCACTATTCATCAAAAATTGAAAGTTTTCAGAAAAATATAAAAATTTCACCCTAGGATAATTTCGATATTCCGAATCCAAAAATGAAGTCCATTTTGAAAAAGGAAATTTATAAAATTTCAAAAAGTGGTTATTACTATTCATAACAGCTAGTTTTATTAATATTTTAATAGCATGTCGTTGTTTAGTGAAACTCAGTATTGTGTACAACGCAAGCTATCAAGGAAGGTCATGATTGCGTATAAAGCAAGCCAAGATAGTGTTTTGTGTAGTGAAAGATTCATTTGATGATGTATATAACATAAAAACAAAATATATCTCATAAATGTCTCGGGTGTTACACAACGGCTCCGTCGGAATCTCTGAGCTCCAAACAAGGGCAACGACAATAAAGGAATGACTCGCTCCTATGTCTATAAGAACTGAAAAAAGGGTGGACTATTCACAGATAGTACATAGAATCATCTCATGTGCATCGTGGTCATAGGGCTTGACTGCTTGGAGTTAAGCCTACCCCCATTTTCCAACTCCCTATGGTCGAGGTGGTCCTCCTGGTGGTGGTGGTTGTAGTAGAGTCTTGAAGCGTCGTCCACCACCTGTTGCTTGGCCATCTCCTCTGCCACCTCCTCCAGATCCCTACAGACCACCACGGTCGAACCTCTACCTCTTCCTGGGTGGTCCCTCAACTGTCTGCTACTCCTCTTCATGGTGGGTCGGGCAGTCACGAGCCATGTGGCCATGCCCGCCGCATGCATAGAAATGCCCGCCTCTCGTATGACTGGCTCTGCTTCATGTGCCTCGAATCTCCGAACCAGTATCCTAAGGTCTCCCACCTGATGGACTGGTCTTCATGGACCTCTGCCACATTTTTCTACTGCCGGGTGTAGAAGACTCCACTACATGTCACCATGCGGTAGGCATCGCTGCTTTCTTAGGCTTAGTAAGGAAGCTCTCCACAAGAAGGGCTCGCTCCAGTACTCTTGCCTACGTCAGAATGCTAAGGGAGCTCATCGAAGCCCTATTCTCATGGCTCAGTCCCAACTCAAAGGTCTGGGACAGGTATAATGGGTCATGTACCATGTCCATGGAGTAGCGCGAGAGGTCGGTAAACCTCTCCGAGTACTGGGCTACTGTCATGCTGCCATTCCGCAGCTGTAATAACTCCTGGATGCGCACCACATGGTGGGTGGATGGAGTGAACTCCGAGTGGAAGAGGCTCTCGAAGTCTGTCCAAAGTAGAGATTCCTCGTCGTGCACCTGGATCATCAGGCTCCACTATCTACCTGCTTCTGTATGTAGGAGACTCGCCCCAAGGATCACTATAAGATCTGCTAGTGTCCCTACCAATCTGAAGACTCGGACGATAGCCTCTAGCCAATCTTCAGCTGCCTGAGGGTTCGTCTCTCTGTAGATCCTGGGCAGCCTCTGTCGCTGAAACTCGTGCAGTGCACTCAGGTGGCGTGGACCCTCCACTGTTGGGGCTGGTGGTATTGGTGGCCCAGTGGGTAGAGGTACCACTAGTGCCTCCGCTGTAATGGGGCCCTGCCCCGAGGCCTCGTCGCTCGGTGGGATGCCATCTCGCACAAAGCTCGAAACCTTAGCTGGATACCTTCGTGGGGCCATCCTGAAAAGAAACAGGTGTGCCAAGATCAAATATTATTCCTGGTGAGCTAACACAAAGTAATCACAATGAAAACATTTGAAACACACTTGCAATCAATGTTTTTGTGCACTAAGTCCGACATCAGATGTCCGGGTCCTGGTGTATGGATACGTTGTCCACCACAATAACACTGGACTCTATGTACTGATAACCACACTCGATATGCTTAACACTATTGCTTCAAAAAAATAAAATATCAGAGTTCTAAGTTCTGCAGCAGTATCGGCACCTCTGATACCAATTTGTCACAACCCGTCCTCGGGGCCCATGTCTTGACTACCCAATCCCGCCATCCGTAGGCCAGGGGCTGGCGACTAGCACCAAAGGTGAAAATCCTGATAAATGAGAAGGCATTGTTTTTATATAAGTAAACAAAAACAACAGAGTACGAAAGATGAAGTAAACACTAAGTAAATTTAGTACAAAAGTAAGTACTCGAAAGTAAATGGGCTAGAATTAAAACCCAACTGAATGTACAGTACAACAGTAAAGAAAGAACAACTATAGTAAAGTAAACCAGCAACCACTAAGTCGTCCTCTGGATATCCCACCTGAAGGGTTGGTACAAATGGTCTCCTCAGATCCTTGGGTCCGGCCGTCCTCTCCGGGTACATCGCGCCAAGTGGTCCACCTCCAGGTACCGTCCCACTTCACAAGACTCCACCTCGATCAGTGATGTTTGTTTTCTGCATCCAACACAACATAGTGCAGGCATAGTCCATGTAGGGGTGAGTATACGATACTCAGTAGGGACCCCAAGTCCCCCGAAGGTCTCCCAGAATCCACAAAGGATAAACCACAAAGGAAATACAAATACACAAAGTATCAACCAACTCTACTTAGGTATATTCCCATACATATACCTAAGTCATCAATTCCAGTTCGGCTCCAGCTCATGATCCCAAGTATATCCCAGTCCACACTGGAAAGCACAACCCAGTCCACGCAGGAAATAAATTCAACCACATCGATGATAATGATTGGATGTCAAGACTAAGCTCACACAGATATACTACTCAAGAAGAGGGGTGGGGATGATAGATGTAGCCTTTGATTCATCTTCCCTGCGGAACCCATATTGGATCCAAGTACAGAAGTCATCACTTCCAAACCCACGTAGGATCCAATTACAGTAACCATCACTGCCGAACCCACGTAGGATCCAAGTATAGTCATCATTGTTGTCGAACCCATGTAGGATCCAAGTGAAGTCATCCTAACTTCCGAACCCATGTAGGATCCAAGTACAGTCGTCATCATCGTCGCAGTCGCAGCCAGCTCTAGGGTTCCCGCACACATCACGCTAGATTCTAGGAAGGTCCTCTCCTCGAGCCAAGGGGGTCGATACATCAAAATTCACGAAGTCCAGAGTTGATGTATCTCGAAGTTCCATCTCGTCTGAAGGAACCCAATACAACATAAGGCATGTCAATCAGACGTCCGGTCTGAGAGATAATGGATTTTCCGTCACAGGGTCTCGGTTGGAAATATGATCGTTTCTAACCCGGCTGATATCCAAATTATTCTGAAACTCACTTAGAGTATCGCAATAGGACTGTATCATCGAAAGAGTCCCAGTTCCACAGACGGCACGTTGATAGGATGCGCGGTCCTTATGTTATTCACGTTTAAGTGAATAACGGGCCTGGCCCGTTTAGCCCAGTGGGCTGACGGGTTGGGTTGACCCAGTTTGACGGGTCTGACCCAACAGGGGTGTTAGACCATTCCGAGGAAAAAAACACAACTCTGCATGATGGGGCACGGACCGGCCCGAAGTGGCACGACCCGGCCTGGCGGGCGCGGCCCAACCAGCTCGGCCGGCTGGTCGTGCGGGTTCCAAGGGGGGTGGGTTTCTGCACCGGTGGCACCAGGTGGCACCGCCCTTCCCCAAACCAGTCGGCTAGACCAGCCAGTCTTCTGCGCATGCGGCTCACATGGGAGGGCCGCCTGTCTTCCAGCGCGGCGCCTTCCCAGCAACGTGGTCCAACTCTACCCGGCTGTCTGACGGGCCGACCGGTTCCTCACCCGAAGCGAACCCTGTAGCGGTCTGCCGTTATTACCGCACATCTGGAGCAATGACGCTGGTACCCTTCACCATGTTCCCGGCATGGCGCAACGATGTCATGCTTTTTCCGCCATCAATTTCCAATTCTAAATTAATAAACGAGAAAAACAGAGGGTTTTCAGGCCGTGTTCGTTCGGCCCGCACCCTATGCATAGAACGATAGATATCAGAAATATTTAACAAATATTTCCAATGAGAATGGGGTACGTAGACATACACTTTCACGAATAAACCCCTACCTCAACAAAAGATATCGAACATCGTGCATCGCGGAAGACGACATCACGGGGTGAGGTTCCATAAGTGACGACGAAGTATGCCTGAGGAGGAAGCGGCGTCTCCCCTTTTGTCATGAAGAGAAGAATATAAGGCGAGACATCGTTGGCGAGATCCCGCGTCAGTGGCTCCTCCCTTGTCATAGATGAAGAAGTGGATGGAGAATCTGGGGTCACCGAGTCAATGTTCTTTGTCGGAGAGTTGGCATTCTTCAACAAAGGAGATGAAGCGTTCTTCAACACTCAAGAGCTCTCTCCCCAAAATATCAACACAAAAGCAAACCCCAATAATAATATAAGGTCACCCCTTATTTTAATTAAACAAGCCAAGCATTTCAAAATACAAATTCAAACACTTAATTTATTAATGAAAGATTTTCACTTTATAAATTAAGGTGTGTGTGTTGGAAAGTTTTAATGAAGTGAGAGGGAGAGAGGAAAGGTCCACATTAAATTATGGAATTTGTCAAGTTTAAAGGGGATGTTTTATGAGAGTTAAGAGAGAGTAATGAGAATGTGAAAGGTTGGGGATCATGTGGGTCCCACCTCACAAATATCCTTACATGGGTAATTAGGAGCTTGTGGGTCCCATCCCAACTCCCCTTCTAGCACTTGAGATATGAAAATAAAATTTTCCCACAATTTTATTCACTTCTCATTTAATCTAAAAAATTTAACTTCACCTCCCTAGCAAACGTATTTACAGTAAAAGTTCTCTTAAGCAATTACTGATACTGTGAGTTCATCGGTGCCATCTGATTTCAATTCCGAGCACTGGTTCAAAAGATAGAAAAAACTGCTCATTCGTTCACTAAAAGTACCCGAGCTAAACTTCAAAAATTGATTCCAGGCACACCAGGCCTCAGAATCAAGTGCCGTCAAAAGCCACATACTCTCAAAATTCCAAGTTATTTCGGAACAAAATTTCCTTGAAATTTATTGGTCTTTACAGAAATACCAACTTTATGAAATTTTATAAATTTTAGCTTTTCCAAATAGACTTCATTTTTGGATTCAGAATATGAAAATTATCTTAGGGTGAATTTTTTGGTAATTTTCTGATAACATTCATATTTTGATGAATAGTAAAAATTACTAAATTTTAATTAAAAAACAATTTTTTTAATCGAAATAATTAATAGTGATAAATTATGAATTTGAATTATTTTAAATCATAATTATATTATATTGTTACCATTTAAACCAATGTTGGTCATTGGACATAATTTCGCATTTAAACTAGACATAAGAAAGTGCCAATCTTATGAAAGTTATTATTTATTAAAAACAAGCTTTTTGTTTAGACAATGAGAATTAATTTTAAATTAATTTCTTCCACTTCTATGTTTTTAATTTAGAAAAATTGATTCCATTTTTAGAATCAAGTGGTCCAAATTCTGTAAATAGATATCTTTTATTATTTGGAATTTGGAATAATTACTTCGGTAATTATACTGTTTACCAAGTTTAAAGGGTAAATCTAGTAAATAAGGGTAATAAATAATATTATAAACATTTTATATTACACTAAAACGTGTTCTAACCCTATTGGATGATACGTGTACAACCATGGGTATCTTTGGGTCGATTTTGGGACCCCATGGAGCCACATGAAAGTGATAATGGAAATTTATATTAATTAAGTTAAAGTAAATTCAAAAATGACAGAAGCATATATCTTTTAGAAAAATAATTTTTAGATAGAGAGATATATGTTATATTTTCAACTATAAATATTCATTGTGAATATAAAAATATTTCATACATAATGAGATTTTATTTATAGTTTTTATACATTTAATAATTAAATTTATTTATGACACAATAATGACGAAGTATTTTTCTTATTAATGAAACAAATCAAATAATTGGTATAATAAATGATAAAATAAATAAAATTTGAATGTTTTGATTCCATCCAAGTATTTTTTAGGTTAATATGACATGTTATTATTTCTTAATTGTGTTTATTTCTAATTAATAAAGTTGTGAAGACATTAAAAAATCAATTATTAAATAGTTCCAAAATTGACATAAAGATGTTTTTAATACAAATATTATATTATAAATTGATATAATATTCCTAAAAATCTATGGATAGGAAAAAGGACTTATATAATGATAGTTGAATCATTAACGGACCACTTGGGGTTCGCTTGGATGTATATATTAAGTTTATTAACTGTATAATATAAAAATACAAAGAGACATGGTAAATGTCAACCTAATTATCTAAGAGTTAAAACTACAAGATAATGTTAATAAAGTGACTGAAACCTGTCTAAAACCTATTGGGTGAGTTATTTTCAACCCATCCCCAACTTATCCTCTAAATAAATCCATTTGGATCTATTAGAAATCGAATATGAATTTATTATAAAATAATATTTTTAGTTTCTTCTAAGGTTCCCTAACCTTTCTTATAAAAGGTCACTCCCCCTTCTCAATAATTCACACCTTAAAATCCTTTTAGATCAGCCAAAATCTACCAAAATACCATCTCAACTATCCTCCTTTAAACTTAGAGTCCTTACTATATAAATAAAGGCACATTACGGAGCCCTTTTGATCAAATAGAAAGGAAGAACCCGAAGAAGAGGTAATAATTTCACCACACACTTTCATGTTCCTTTCGTATTCCACATCCTATTTCTTAGTTATTTCAATTATAAAATAATAACTCCAATATATTCTATATAATTTTATGTTATTATAAATATGGTACATCCATATTCAATATTCTATCCATCCTTTGAATGACATGTCACCATACGTGCGTACGTATGGCTTAGCGTCTCCACGTTGTGGTGTAATTGTTATTCAAAACATTATTATTTAGATGCGTATGATAATGATGTTTAATTGAAGTAAATAAGAAATATAACATTATAATTATTCTTTATATATGATATACCATCCAATTATATACAATTTTAATATCAAAATAATGATATTGTCGCTTGTGCATACGTACGGACTACCTTCTCCACGAACACGATGAGATTAATTCCCCATCGTATCAATTCAAGAATAAATCGCATTTGATGATTAAAAATGATTTTTAAGTAAATGATATCATTCTAGATATTAATAATATACAACCTATCCATAACCAACATGTCTTATGTAATAAAACATATAAAAGAAAACGAGTCAGTTAACACCTGAAACGACGATAATACTAGATATTATTAACAAATCAATGTTAAAAGATCATATATGATATCATATTAATTTATATGACTCTTGTATAATTTATTTAAAATTATTTCACCATTATACAGGAGGTAAAATTTTACTCAACCAAGGAAAATTACATGGTAAGGGTTTTTTACACAATCTTTTCATTATTCGAGGTTGTTTATACGTAATTATCTACTGGAACCTCTTTATCATCCACATCCATGTTTCTTAAAAATTTATTTCAAATAATTCCTAATATTTTACATATTATTGGTTAAAGTAATTTATACCCTTGTTTGAATTTTTATAATATGTTTATAATGAAATCGTTCTGTCATTTTCCAAACAAGGTCCTATTTATCCTTTTCGACAGGATTATGGTAAGAATGTATTTTTTTTACTTATACGGTGGGTGCATCTATTTTCCACAGTTATAAAATCATAAAAACACCCCATAAATGATAATAAGGATATTTTCAAATTAAATTTTCTATTTTATAATTATGTGACTTTTAAATGATTTAAAAAAAAGAGATATTTCTCTCAAATAGTTTTGATTTTATCTATGTCAACATCCTTTGATGGATTTTATGTTCATTCGAAGTTGATTTGTTATGATACAAAACATCCATATTTTATTGAAGGATTTTTGAAATGTTTGATAGTGGATGTGCTATTTTTATACCATTCATGGTTTATGGTTAAAGTATTGACATTTCATATACGTGTTTTAATATGAATGTTTATGATATGTTTAATCCTTTTCATATGAGGAATGTACTGGACTTAGTAATTGACGAGTGGAGCCCACTATAGCTCCTCGATGCATCAATAGGTCTAATGAGGCAAATAGATGTGGAATTGGCCAAGGCCCTTTCCGAATTTGATATATGGTCTTGGATGAGGCCTTAATCATTTTTAGACGTCTTGGTCGAGGCCTTGACAAAATGTTTCAGAATGTATGGCATTATACATTCCCTCATTATGAAAATAATATTGATGTTTCATGTGGTCATTCGACTTGTACAGTACCCATGATTATGTTATACTATGGATTTATTTACTCAACTCGCATTCTTTACATAAAGGTATTCATGTTTATTATTGGTAAAGGCACGTGGTTTGAATTATTCTCCATGCTTAATATTTATGTTATCTTCCACTGTATTTCTTACCCTTACTGAGCATTTGAGATCACCCCTTTCTATGTTTTATTTTTCATAGGATTCGAAGAAGTTTATTATGATTGATATACATGGTTATGCTAAAGGGAATAATGGAGTTCTCAAAGAACTATTTATATTGTATTGTATTTTTGAAAAAATAATGTAATGTTAATGTATGTAATCGATTTTCCAATACTGCTAAACTGATCTCTCCTTCGGGGCTTGATCCTTGTAAACATGAAAATGTATTAAAATAATGCACTGACTATGGGTAACTAGGGTCGGGGCATTACAGCTGGTAACGAAGGATGTTTAACAATAACCTTGGAAGCTAGATTAACATAAACACTGATTATAGCACATAAAACTAAGATAGACTTTGAGGATTAGTATATAAGGACTTCATAAATTTTTGGTAATGTAGATATTTTGTGAGTTTTACACGAAAATACATCCCTGTCTAGATACAACCAGGTAGAGGCAGCTCTAGAACATATGTACTCAGGGGTAAAATCCGAAAACACCACTTTGAGCTAGACTCGAATGGGAACTGGTGCATGACAACGGGCCTTGCTGCACTCTTCGTTATGACACTCCCATGGGATATGTTTAGATTAGTTCTCATTTTCATTAAAAACCACTATGAAGGTTTTATGAATATATATCTCCTCAAAGAAAATAGTTTTGTGACTATGGATTATATCCATAAACTATTCAATTTACATTAGGTATTTTACATGTTTGGAATTATGAATTTTGATTCTAAACTGACCAAGTGTATTCCATTGTTTAGAAATAGATCCTATTAGAAGGAATGATAATTGTATCAACCCATGTAATCTATGTAGGGATTTCCGTCCGACTCAAGATGATTATAGTGGAGCTTGTGATACAGCTGGTGATGATTAGCTTATCACCATACTGGGACAACTCACTCAGGGTATGAATAATAAACATACCCGTATGGGGAACCCTGATCCACAATGCAGATGATAAATGTTAGATCACTTCATGAGGAAAAAACCACCAAAATTAAATTTGAATACACATCCATTGATAGTTTATCAATGGATAAGTTCCCTAGACAGAATATTCCAGGCTTTGGGGAGTAGTGAAAGGGAAAAAGTTTTAATGGCAGTTTATTTCCTCACTGGAGATGATGATCAATGGTGGTCATTGATTCAAAATACAAAGGATGAAGAAGAAGTATCAATTATGGAATTGAGGGAGTTTAAATAGATTTTCTTAGAAAAATAATTTCCTCATGACCATCGATCGGATATGGAAAGAAAATTTCTCAGTATGAGGAAAGAGGGGGATGAGAATGTTGCAAAGTATGAGGATAACATTACAAGGTTATCAAGGCATACAGCAGATTATATATGTAACCCAATAAGTATTATTGATAATTTATTTTATGGGTTAAAACTATTTCTTCATTGAGCTTTAGTATCGCAATCCTTCTCATCATACGAAGATATTGTCTCTTGTTCTATCAAGACAGAAAATGAATTCTCCAAATCTAATGATGATAAAGTAAAGAAAGAGAAGAAGAGAATGGTGGATCAAGAGACAGGTAATGGGAAAAAGGGAAAGAAAGATTTTTCATTATGTTCTTATTGTGGGAAGAATAACCCTGGTAATTTCCTAAAAGGAATGGGAGTCTGTTACAAGTGTGGTGAAAAAGTCCACCAAGCTCATGATTGCAAGGGAAAGAAATTTTTTGTAAATGTGGCATGTTATAATTGTAGAGAAATGGGAAATTATGAAAATGAATGTCCTAAGAGCCAAGGAATTTTACCTCAAAAAAGGCCAAGGGAGAATGTCAAATCTTATGATGTTACTACAGTTGACGTTGAATAATTATTGTATTTATGTTTTTTGGATTCATGAACTATATTCTGGTTATAGGATTAATGTGATATATATAAGGATTTTACAACAGTACTATTTTATTAAGGAAATGAGATTGTGTGGAACCAAGAAAATTGAGTCAATAACAGGTTAAATGTTTCGAAAATATATGGTTGAGAGAATGATAAACCATAATATGGTTCTGATATCGAGGTAGTGATTTTGGAATAATACATGATTGATTTGGATAAATTATATTGGATATTATTGAATACCTTGACACTGACTAATGATCTATATATTACATTATTTTTTGAGTTTACAACATTTTTGGATAGAAGGAGTATATCCAGTATTCTGTAATGAATAAGGGATCATGAATGTAATCAATAAGGTTTTATGGTAATTCAGGATGTTGTAGTGTTTTAAAAGAAAAAATGATGAAGGGGTTCACTTGTTATTGTATAGAAAAAAGGATCTTTATTGTTTTTATATTACCTATTAATTTTGGAATGTGATTTTGGACATAAGTATTTTGGATTTCCATAAAATGGACAACCCGGATGTCAGGTGGCAGCCCGTTGCATCCGGTAAGGCTATGGGACTTGAACCCGCAACTGAAGGGAGACAAGGGTGTATCACCTACCACTGACCCACTTGATGTCCTAGATTGAATAATGTAGTTTTTTAAATGTTCTGGTTGATAAATTATAAATTCATTTTTTTGGAACCCTATACAAACATTATAAATAGAATATTTTTTATGTTCTATTATCTTTTAAAGTGAAAGATGAGTTTGTGATAGAAATTAGTTAAAGGACGGAACTCTGCTTGACATGTATAAATTTTTTTCTCCACTTATTCTATGAAGAAATAAATTCTTAAACATTAGGTAAGGCATCTTAAAACCAAAAATGTGTTATCCAAATACATTATATTTTGTTGAACCGGTGGTATTTTAAATCATCCTAGATTGGATTCTTTGAGGCCAAAAATTCTACGATTTTTTGTGATTGATGACCTCAATCACTCCCTATAAATATTTACGTTTTCCACCAATTATTTGTCTCTAATATCCATAATTTTTCTCCTAATCTAGATCATAATTTGCTGGTGAATTTTTCACCCCCCTTCTCCTCTAATTAAATCCAAATTTTACTAACCCAATTTCTGATGTGGGTTTTCCCATTAAGGTATTTTCTATTTCCAACCGTATTTTGAAAGAAAAATTTCAAATTATGAGGACACAATTTATTGAAGGAGGGAATAATGTAACACTGCAAGATTTCACAGTACGCTTCTCTTTGAATAATAAAATAGCGTGTGTTGTACACGACTTTGAGTTCTAACACACACCACAACCAATCAAATTAGCCATTATGAATAGTAATACCTATTTTTTGAAATTTTATACATTTTATATTTCAAAAGAGTTTTAATTTTTCGATTATGAATATCAAAATTATCTTAGGGTGATGTTTTGGTACTTTTCTGATAACTTTCATATTTGGAAGAGTAATGAAAATTACTAAATTTTAATTAAAAACAAAATTTTTAATCAAAATAATTAATAGTGATAAATTATGAATTTGAATGATTTTAAAGTATAACTAGATTATATTATTAAAATTTAATCCAATATTGGTCATTGGACATAATTTTGCATTTAAACTAGACATAATCAAGTGCCAATCTTTAGATAGTTATTATTTCTTAAAAACACGCTTTTTGTTTTGACAATGGGAATTAATTTTAAATTAATTTTTTCCACTTCTGTATTTTGAATTTATAAAAATGGATTCCATATTTATAATCAGGAAGTCCAAATTATGTAAATAGGTAACTTTTATTTTTATACATTTGGAATAATTACTTCCGTAAATATTTTATTTACCAAGGTTAAAGTGTAAATCTGGTAAATAAGGGAAAAAATAATATTATAATAATATGAAGTTAGCCTAAAATGTGTCCTAACCCTATTGGATGATACATGTCTGACCATGGTCATATTTGGGAATATTTCGGGACCCCATGGATCCACTTGTATGTGATAATGGCACTTTATATTAATTATGTTAATGTAAATACAAAAATGACATAAGCATATATCTTTTAGATAAGAAATTTTTACATAGGGTTATATATGTTATATATTGTACTATAAATATTAATTATAAATATAAAATGATTTCCTATATAATGATATTTTTTTTATAATTTTTAGAAATTTAATAATTAAATTTATTTATGAGACAATAATGATGATGTATTTTCCTTATTAATGAAAGAACCAAAAAATTTGTATTATAAATGATAAAATAAATATAATTTGAAAGTTTTGATGACATTAACGAATTTTATAGGTTAATATGAAATTTTATGATTTCATAAATGTGTTATTTTTGAATTAATAATGTTTATAAGACTTTAACACAAATAAATTATTAAATAGTGTCAAAATAGACATAAAGGAGTTTTTAATACAAATATTATATTATAAATTGATATAATATTAATAAAAATCTAAAGTTAGGCCAAAGGACATATATAATGATATTTATATCATTAATGGACAAATTGGGGGTCTATTGGATGTATATAGTACGTTTATTAACTATATAATATAAAAATACAAAGAGACATGGTAAATGTCAAACTAATTAACTAAGAGTTAAAACTAAAAGATAAGGTTAATAAAGTGACCCAAACCTGTCAACAACCTATTGTTTGAGTTTTTTTCCACCCATAACCACCTTATACTTGTAATAAATTAGTTTGGATCCATTATAAATCAAATATGAATTTATTATAAAATAATATTTTATGTTTTTCTTATGGTTCCCTGCACCCCTCTTATAAAAGGGCACTCCCCCTTCTCACTAATTCACACCTTCAAAGCCTTTTGGATTGGCCAAGCTGTGACCAAATACCCTATAAACTGTACTCCCTTCATCCTAGAGGCCTTAATTTAGTCATAAATCTAACCTAGAGAGCACTTTTGATCAAATCAAAATGAAAGAACCCGAAGAAGATGTAATAATTTTACCACCATCTTTCAAGTTCCTTTCTTCTTCCACTAACTATTTCTTCGTTATTTACATTCTAAAATAATAAGTCTAGTATATTATATATACTATGATGTTATTATAAATAGGGTACAACCATATTAAGCATTATATCCATCTTTTGAATGACATGTCACTATACGTGTGTACGTACGACTTACCGTCTCCACGTCGTGGTGTAACTGTTATTCAAAACATTATTATTCGGATGGGTATGATAATGATGTGTAATTGAAGTAAATAATAAATAAAAAATTATAATGATTCTGTATATATGATATACCATATAATAACATAATATTTAAATATCAAAAGTATGATATTGTCGCTCGTGCATACATACGGACTACCGTTAACACGAACGCGATGAGATTCATTCCCCACTGTATCAATTCAAGACTAATTTTCATTTGATGATTGAAAATAACGTTTAAGGACTTGATATCGTTCAATATATGAATATTATACAACCTATCCCTAACAAAACAACTTCTGTAATAAAATATATAAAATTAAACAAGTAAGTTAACACCCGATACAACGATACTATTAAGATATTATTAACAAAGAAATGTTAAAAGATCGTATGTGATATCATATTAATTTATACGATTCTTGTATAATTTAATATCAATTATTTATCCATTATACATTAGTTTAACCTACCCTAGACCATGGAAAAGTACAAGGTAAGGGTTTATTTCACAATCTATTCATTATACAAGGTTGTTTATACGTAATTATCTTCTGGGACCTCTTTATCATCCACATACCTATTTCTTAAAAATGTATTTCAAATAATTATTACTATTTTACTGACTATGGATTATAGTCATTTATAAATTTTTTTGAATATTTATAAAAATTTTATAAAGGATTGTTTCTATTATTTTCCAAACAAGGTCCTTTTTATCCTTTTCAACAGAATTAAGGTAAGAATGTCTTTTCCTAACTTATACGGAGGGTGCGGCTATTTTCCACCGTTATAAAATCATATAAACTTTACTTACAAGATTATATGGATATTTTCAAAGTAAATGTTTTATATTATAATTATGTGAATTTTTAATTATTTCAAAGAAAAAGAGATATTTCTCTCAAATAGTTTTGATTTCATCTATGTTAACATCCTTTGATGGATTTTACGTTTATTCGATGTTGATTTATTATGATAAAAAAAATCCATATTTTGTTGATGGTTTTGTGATATGTTTGATAGTGGATGTGCTATTTTATACCATTCATGGTTTATGGTTAACGTATCGACATTTTATATACTAGTTTTAATACAAATCTTTATGATATGTTTAAACCTTTTCATATGAGGAATGTATTGGAATTAGTAAGTAATGGGTGGAGCCTGCTATAGCTCCTTGAGGCATCAGTAGGTCTCATGAGACAACTAGACGTGGAATTGGCCAAGGCCCTTTCCCAATTTGATATATGGTTTTGGCCGAGGCCTTAATCATTTTTAGACGCCTTGGCCGAGGCCATGAACAAATGTTTCAGAATGTCCGACATTATACATTATCTCATTATGAAAATAATATTGATGCTTCATGTGGTCATTCGACAAGTAGAATAACCATTATTATGTTTTATTGTGGATTTATTTACTCAGATCATATTCTTTTCATAAAAGTATTCATGTTTATTATTGTTAAAGGCATGTGGTTTCAATTATTCTCCATGCTTAATATTTATTTTATCTTCCGCTATATTTGATACCATTACTAAGCGTTTGAGCTCACCCCTTTCTATATTTTATTTTTCCCAGGATTCCAAGAAGTGTATTATGATTGATATGCAAGGTTAAGCTAAAGATAATAATGGAGTTCTCAAAGAACTGTTTACACTATTTTTTATGTTTGAAATTTTAATGTAATGTTAGTGTATGTAATCTATTTTCCAAGACTGCTAAACCAATCGGTCCTTCGGGACATAATTCCTTGTAATCATTCCAATGTATTAAAATAATTCACCGACTCTAGGTAATTGGGGCTGGGGCATTGCATTTCCCTTGAAAGAAATTAAATAGATTCTAATGAACAAAAACATTATCAAAATCAACATTTAACATAAAAATTCATCCATAATACTAAGTATTTGAAAACCAAATATTTTCTCTGAAAACTAAAATCATGTATGTGTACACATATCTTCAAAAAATATAATTTATCTAGAAAAATAAACTCTATGAATCGGAAAAGTAGAACATAATTTAGATAAATGAAATCCCTTAACAAAACAAGATCAGATGACACGGTAGGAAAAATTCATCATGAAATATCCCAAACACAACTCCTCATGATAAGTGAAAAAAGAAATGGATTCAACCTTTTCCCTTTCCATCTTATCACACTAGATAGAGGATGAAGCTACCTCTATCTCTCTCTCTCTTAGAAGTGGAAATCAAAGTGAAAAACTCTCAGAGAAAAATGAAACTATGACTCTCTCTCGGACTTGCTATCATCGTCGTATTTAAACACTAATCTCATCAAAATAAAGTAATATTTTATTTATAATTATTAATAGATTTTAATTATTAGAATAACTTGTCGTGCAAGCTGAGATCAGAATAAGACACAAAGTGAGATCTCAATTGATTCCAGATGGAAATAATTTAACAATATCAATTGATAATCTTGACATCAACAATAAAAGAGAAAAAATTAGTGTTCAAAGATACATTCATTAAAAAGGATCTATAAAATATATAGATGATATCGAATATGTGTTTATTTATCAATATTATATTGTTTTTATGAATTTAAAGAGAATTAAACTATCAAAATATCATATAGAATCAGCCACAGATATATCTTGATGTCCATATTAAGGATCATGATTTGATTCTGTTTGATTCTATCCATGAAGGTACATAAAACCAACACATAAGGACCACATGAAAAATTAAAGATGAAATTATACATCATTCCATAGAGAAATAAGATCAGACAAGAGGACAGAATAGACACTCAATACAAAAAAAATTTGATAAGATTCGCTCACCGAGATATTAAAATATATCACTACCATGGATGAAGGTTAACAATGACTTGGTATATCCATTGAAAAGGGAAAATTGGTATTAAATTTTATGATGACATTTATGAATCATGTAAACCTACATTTAGATCTAGATGATTCCTCACAAATCATAAAAACCAAACATCCCATTACCCAAACCTCAACCACATGACTCATATGTGATGCGTGATGTCCTTCAGACTCGAAACTATATCGTACATGATCGAACTAAATGATTCAATCCCATACAGGCTTTGATATCCCTTTTATTGAGCTCTCTAAGATCGAATCTTCCTTCTCAAGTTTGCATTTTTCTCTCTAAGCTTAACTTAAACTCATCTTCTCGACAATCTCTACATTTTTCTCTCCGATTGAAACCCTCAGATACCGCTTGGGGTGGTTCTCTTCGTGTTGACCTTGAGACTCGCTGCTCCGTTTGTCCATGCACAGGGAATCCCCCACAACCCTACCCTGGCCTCCCAAAAACCATAACATGGTTATTCATTTCATTTTTTATTTTATTTATATTCAATCTGTTTTATCGTTTATATATATACAATTTTTTAATTTCATAAATCATAATTATAATTTAATAATATTGTTTTAATAATTTCAATTTTTAATATTAATTTGATTATAAAATAGAATATCATAACACAATGAAGAATAATTCTTATATTAATTTGATCATTCATTTAAGATTTTATATAAAAATTTAATAATTTTTATTATTTATTTAGTTTAAAAAGTTCTTTTCATATCAAATCATAATGAAAATAACATATATAAAATTTTTATGTCAAAATAAAACACATATTCAAATAATTAAATTCTTTTATCTACCTGAAAAATTATTATCATTATTTAACATCCTAAAAAATTATATAATATATTTCATTTAAAATTATTTTTCTTCTGAAACATTTATAGTTATGATTTTTTATTTAGAACATTATTTTTCAAATAATAAAATATTACTTTTAAATATTCTTCTTTTTATGAAAATTGTTTGAAAAAATATTATTTCATAGATAATAATTTAATAATTAATGTATATAACATATCATTATTGTTAATGTGTCGAATATTTTAATTAACTAATAAAACATTTGGAAATAAATTATCATTATAAATTATTTATTAATTATTTATTTTCAAAATTAGTAAATATTAATATTTACTTACATATTTTGTTTTACATTGAATAAATGTTTAATTAAAACAAAAACTAATAATAAATTAAATAATTATTTTTAATAAAAAAATAGGATGTTACATTCCCCCCCCCCCAATTGAATTACAGCCTCAAAATTCATTTTTTGGATATTTGAAAATTATGAATTTCCATTCTCAAAATTAAATAATTTTTAAGGGGACATAACTATCTAAAGGAAAAATATAACAGGTTGATTTTGATTTACTGAAAGATAAAATCTAATATCCAAAGTTTTCTAGACCATTCCTCTAAAACCAATTATAACACCCCAAGCCTGCTCTTCCGGACTCATTGCTTAAGAAATTATGTGTATTTTTCTTTTAAAAGTAACTAAACAATTACACAAAAATATACATAATCGAGGACCTTTTACCAGTCTAGGTTCTGGAGGATAAGATAAAACTGTATATTTATCAAAGTTGAATAGAAATAAAACTATTTTCTACTATAATTCTGCGCACAGTACACTAAATGTTTCAAGGTCTGATTTTGAACTTCTATGATTCCTCTGAAAAACATTCAAAAACAAAGGGGTGAGCATTTAATTTCCCAATAAGGAGTTATTGAGACCATTGGTAAATATCATTAAAAATATCCCTTTGGTAATACATTTGTAAAACAACAATTACAAAATACTATAATTCCTGGAAAAATAATTATACATAAAAAACACTTTTAAACTAATCCAGTGATTCAGTTTAAAATATTAAGAAAGTCCTAAAAAACCAAAAAAACTGAGGCCACTCGAAACATTGAAGGGTATCTTCGGCCTTCCCACTTGAGGGATGCATTCAATCTCCAATTACTTATCGAATTTATAATGTTCGAGTACTAGTTTTTATAAATCATTTTTTTCATAGCTTGCCTTATATATATATAGTATTCACTAGTGTTTTTGTTTTGAAAATAAATTTATAATCATTCTAAAAAAACATGTTAAAATTTATTTATAAATATATAAATACTAATAATTACTAAAAATTACATATTCACATTGGTATAATCAAATCCCATGATACGTGACTTTTTATAATCACATGGATGTTTAATCAACATCCACACACATGAAATTTCAAATAATAAATTGTTAAATTTCTTTTATAAATGAAAAAAATGACATGAATGTATAAACTATTAATAATAGAGAACATATAATTTTTTCTTCATAATATTAATCATTAGAAATATATAATTATGTTTCATACACATAAACCTTAAAAGTTGAATTTCT
The DNA here is from genome assembly GCA_963277665.1 of Viscum album. NCBI lineage: Eukaryota > Viridiplantae > Streptophyta > Magnoliopsida > Santalales > Viscaceae > Viscum > Viscum album. The sequence continues at coordinate 577,116,469 of OY728158.1, forward strand.
TTAAAAACTCCAATCATACATTCATGGATTTATATTTATATGTACTTATTTTTTTATGGAACATTACTTTAAGAAGTATCTATCAATATATAATAGTGAATAAATATCATGACAAAAAATTATCTATGTATGGTCATAATCTTTATTTCTATATGCACATGATAAAATTATGTCATTTATATTTTATTAGTTCATATAAGAATTAATACATGGTTAAGTATTTATTTAAAAAAGTTAAAAACATAAAAATCATTCATATATATATATATATTATAATATTTAAATGATAAATTAAAATATTAAAAATTGTTTCATTTTGAATTAAATGAATAGGTACTTTTCATCCTTATTATAATTTCTTGTGAACATAAACTCAATAATAATCAAATTGGAAACAAACAATTTTGATAAATTTGAGTAACAGATAATATATATATATAACATAGTAATAATACTTGAAGAGATGGATTACCCTTGAAAATAAGATTAAAATTGATAAATTTAAAAAAAATTAAATCAAATAATATCTTTATTTCTAAAGAAGGTAATGATTTAAAGAAAAAATAGTTAAAAGTAACATTCCCTAACTATAAACCATTCAAAAAATAATAATTAAATTATAAAAATATAACAACATTCAATTTCCTTCATATAGTTTATATTTACTTGGAAATTAAAGATTCAAATAAATAAAATAAATTTTCATTACATGTAATTAAATATATTCTAATGAAAAAAACCCCATCAAAATCAAATTTGAGCATAATAATTCATTCATGAAACTAAATATTTTAAAACCAAAGATTTTATTTGAAAACTAAAATCATGTATGTATAAACATATGATAAAAAAATATAATCTGTCTAGAAAAATAAACCGTTAGCTTTGAAAAAGTAGAACATAATTTAAATAAATGAAATACCTTACCAAAACTTGAGTAGACCACACCTTAGGATAATTTCTTCTTAGAAGATCCCAAACATGACTCCTCATGTTAATAGAAAAATAAAAAGCTTCTCCCTTTTCTCTTTTCTGCTTATCACACCAGATAAATGACACAACTACTTCTCTCTCTCTCAGAAGTAGAAGATAAAGAGAACAACTCTCAGAGAAAAATGAAACTCTGACTCCCTCGCAGAATACATATCCCCACCCTATTTAAACACTATGTTCATCATAATAATGGAATATTTTAATCATTGTTGTAAATAAATTCTAATGAATAGAATAGTTTTTCATGCAAGTTGAGATGAGAAGAAGATACAAAGTGAGATCTCAGTTGATTTGGGATGGAAATAATTGAACAATATCAATTGTAAATTTAAACAACCACATCGGAAGAGAAAAATAGTGTTTAAAGATACTGGAATTAAAGAGGAGCCATAAAATATACAGATGATATTGAATATGTGTTTATTTATCCATAATATATTGTCATTGTGCACATAAAGTGATAAAACTATAGTAATATAGTAAGGAATCATCCCAAATATATCTTGATGTCAAGATTGAGGTTTATGATTTGATCTTGTTCTATTCATTCCACGAAAATACATAAAACCAATAGATATGGACCATACCAAAAATTGAAGATGAAATCAAACATGATTCCACAAAGAAATAAAATTGGAGAAGAGGAAAAAACACAAACTCTATACATGAAAATTGCATAAGATTCACTCTCAATGATAGTTAAGTACATCACTACTATAGTTGAAGGGTATCGATGATTAGGTCTAGCCAAAGAAAAGGAAAAATATTTATTAAATTTGATTCAGACATTTATGAATCAGGTAAGCATACTTTCATATCCAGATGATGCCTCACAGATCTTTAAAACCGAACATTGATTTCCCCAAACCTCAACTATATGACTCAGATCTCATGCGTGGTGGCCATCAGACTCAAAAAAATTTCATACGCACTTGAACTAAATGATTCAAACCCTTTCCGGCTTCGATATACCAATTCATGAGCTCACCAGGTTCGAATCTTTCTTCCCAAGACTATGTTTCTCTCCTGAAGAAAAGCTTGAACTCTTCTTCTCAATGATCTCTACGCTATTCTCTCCCGATGAAACCCTCAGACGTGACTTGGCATCAATCTCTTCACATTAACCTCGAGACCTGAGGCTCTACTTTGTCTCACATAGGGAATCCCTCGCAACCATACTCCAGCCTTCCAAAAACCAAAAAGTGGTTATTTATTTCATTTTTTTTATTTTATTTATATTCAATCTATTTCATCGATTATATATATACATTTTATTTTTTTATATCATAAATCATTATTCTAATTTCATAAAATTATTTTAATAATTTCAATTTGTAATATTGATTTGTTTAGAATATAAAATATTATAACATAATTTATAATAATTTTATATTAATTTTATCAATTATTTATGATTCTATATACTATTTTAATAATTCTTATAATTTATTTAATTTATAATAATTTATCATATCAAATAATTATAAACATAATATATATAAATATTATAACTCCAAAAAATACTCATATTCAAATAATTAAATCCATTTAAGAACATTAAAAACTATTATCGTTATTTAACATCCCAATGAAAGTAAGTGGTATATTTCATTTAAAATTATTTTTGCTTCTCAAATACTTATAAATATTCTAGTTTATTCAAAACACTATTTTTCACATAATAAAATATTACATTTAAATATTTTTATTTAATAAGACAATTGTTCTATAAACAAAATTTTTTTTTCTAAGTTATTAATTTAATAATTACTTAAACGTAACATAGATTGGTTGTTAACTTTTATAATATTTTAATTAACTGCTAAATCAATTGTTAATAAATTAAAATTATAACTTTTTCATTAATTATTTATTTTTATAATTATTAAATTTTAATATTTATTTACATATTTTGTTTTATATTGAATAAATGATTAATTAAAACAAATACTAATAATAAATTAAATAATTCTTTTTACTAATACTCGGATGTTACATAAAGATTTTAGTTAAATCACAAGGTGGAAATATTCACGAATATTGTTTTTATAGAGCTTTCCATCATATCTTTAGTGAGGGAAAAATTAACTCAGAACTACTGGTCATTTTAATGCTGTAATTTAACATTATTCTAAGCATAGTTTTGTTATCCTTAAATGATGAAATGATCAATTAAATGTGATTTTAAATTTTAGTTTTAAAAAAGAGTAAAACTAGAAAAACATTTAATGGAGAGATATACTAGATAGATTTTTATTAATAACCACCTCATATGATGATGTTTATTGGAATGATTAGTGAATAAGGGGAGAAAATGTGAGTAAAATTATAGTAAATTCACTAAATATATAGGAATAACATAATGTAATTTTAGAGTAATTATATATTTATACTCTTAAAAAGTGTTATAACTCTCAACTTAACTCATACTAGATCTAAAAATTATCTATGAGACTATTTAAAATATAATATATAGATTTATAATAACTAATGAAAAAAACTAAAATATTTTTTAGAAGATAGTTATATTCATATAATTATTTCTCTTTAGGTAGAAAATATTTAGTTTAGTGCTAATAGGGATCGATAAATTTAGTAATGTATTGTTTATAGATATCATAAATAAATCACAATGAAAAAAATGATTGTATCTCAGGGATTGATTATTTATTTGACTAGATTCATTTTAATCAATTCATCTCTAGGATATACCTATTATTTGATCATCATCAGTCGATGGTGAAGAAATAGGATATATGAAATAATTCTTTCCAAATAGAATTTAGACATTAATAATTTATTATTATTCCATTTCTATTGAATAATTAATGTACTTTAATTATGTATTTAATGAAAAATCATTAGGGATTTCATTGTTAAATTTTAGAAATATTTCATTTATAGTTGTCTATTATATTCCAAAAATCATTATGATTATTAAGATTATCTAAGGGTTATATTATTCACTTTTAGGAAAGGAGGGATTTTTTCAAAATTCAGTAAATTGAAGACACTCATACAAAATGTAGTATACAAGGGAAATTTATAACCAGTGATATAAACTCAGTTGACATAGTTATGATAAATGTTATAAAGGTTCAACCTTTTACAATATCATTTATTGTGGTTCTTAGTTTCTATTGTCTAAAATAACACTATACATGTTTTAGGAAATTATTTTATGAAATTATAATCTAAAATAAAATATAACTCAAAAGGTATTTATTTTAATAATGATAAAAAGTAAAAAAAAAATTATTTCCAATAACTAACGAAGTAGTTTGTGAGAGGATTCGAACAATTTAATATTGAGGGAAAAAAATCTAATTTTACCATCTCTCATAATAAAAATTTAAGTTTTGTTTAACACTTCCATGACCCATATATTTATCAATATCCATATTTTCTTTTTTGAAACCTATCATTATCACTAAATCCATTTTAAAATTACAATAATGATTCATATTCTAAGATGAGACATGAAATAAACAACATTATCTCCATGAATCTACCCCTATCTTGGGTAAACATCTCACTAGGTAGACAATCAATATCATCATGGTCTCCTCATAACTGAGACAACCAATGTTTTCCAATGAATATCAAACATTCTATAAGGGAAATCCATTAACGTAGATGGTGTAATTTTCCTCATACATAACATAATCACATCATGATATCATTGGTATAATAGAAAATACACACTAACACCACTCTATAAATATGGAATAATTATTATCTCACATATCAAGTATTCTCATACAACCTATTAATAATCATACAGATGGTATATCCGTAATTATTACAAAATACTAGCATTGGAGGGACACTTTATACACTCTTCAATAAACTATTCTAAAGGGTATATGGGAACTCAAGAATCCCATGGCCTACCCCTAAGTACTATGGTGACACATGGGGTTTCCCATACTAATACATCACCACACCGTATAATGGGTAGGAAGAGGAACATATAATAAGGTATATTATGTTTATTTAATAATATTAATCTATAAATTCCTAATAATCCTATTTATACAGAATATATAATCCATCAAAAACCTAGGACACATGATAGTTCTTAATGGGTTTTCTTGAACCTCAACATATAGTTAATTTAATTGGGGGGGGGGGGGGGTCAATAAAATAATTCTCAGAATTTAATTAATATCATTTTACAATATACATACCTCTTTCCACTAGATTTTAGTAATGAAATAATCCATAAGATTGTATGTCATAAGTTTGTGTTAATGATTCAAATATATCAAATTGTATATTTATAATCAAGCATTCAACCACTAGAGACTAAGGTACCATTCCAATGCTCAAGGGAAGAAAACGTACCTATCCATCACCCCTATGTTAAAATATTTCAATAAAATACTAACCTTATGAGGTATATGTATATATTGGTATGTAATTATATTTAATAACATGACCCTTAGTGAAAGAGGCATTGTCCATTTTCCAAGGGTCCATCGTGGCCCTTAACACATATATAATATCCATATGTATTGTAATTTATTATAAATTAGTATTTAAATAAATGAGGTTTCTCACCCTCGATGGGAACACTGCATGTGAAGTTGTATTCAAATAAATAATAACACTAAAAGTGGTTTGATCAGGGAAAAAATATATAATATTTAAAGTAACTCCCTTTAAAAAAATATTCACCACCACCTATGATTTTCCAAGGCCCAACCAATGTTGTCAAAAGCTCGAATTCCCATCATCCACCAATTGATGGACCTATTTCCATTGATGGAAAATCAATTAATAATATATAAATTCATATTAAATAAAAATATATAATAAATATTTTTATTCTTTTATCCTAAATAATTGTAACATAATAATATGGATCATTTAAAAGACTACATACCCTTTTTAGATTCCAAAATAGGTATTAATAATATTATTTTAATTATAAAATAATTTCAATATTTATTTTATAATTAATTATATAATTAATTTATATTTTTTAATTTATTATATATTCCCCCATAAAATCCCTCTTTTATACAAATAAATTATTCTGTAAGAAAGTGGGAGGAAATCATGTTTTTTGGAAATAAAAAAACATCTTACCCATACACCGGGCCCATATGTAGTGGAGGATAGATGTGGGAGGTACCTATATATGCATAAGAAGAAGTATATACTTAGGTAGATACCACTATATACGATGAAAAATAAAATTACACTTTTGATGGACCATATATAAATGAAAACAACACCTTACCCATATGAATGTCATTATATATGAGTAAATTATTACTCAAAATAAATCCCCATTTTATATATCCATGACTTATCTAAATTCCTATTTATAGAACAAAAAAATACCTAATTTTATTTAGTTCATTTGAAAAAAATTAACAGCTAAAATGTATAAAATCTCAAAATTCATTTTACTCACATATCACAATGTAATATCCCCCAGTGAACTACAATAACCTAACTCCCATATTGAAAACCAATGATGGAAGACTAACTAAATTTATAGATAAATATATATAATTTCAAAACTCAAGACTAGTAATCGATTCTTCATGTTGAACATGATAGTAGTGTTTCAAATGACATGAGTAACTAAATGTTGAGAAATATATATGTAATTTCATATTGTACAGTTAAATGTTTGGTATGTTAGAAATTGAATGAAGTGAGATAACATCAGATTGTATTATGGAAAATACTACCAATATATGTATGATATTGGGAAAAAAATAAAATATATTTTTTTTAATATCCATCATAATAGGTCAATGTAAAATAATTTCAAATGTTTAATCTTTCATAAAATAATAAATATGTCCGATTTTATCTCTATACGAGAATATTTTTGTTGGCTCCTTGGACCTATACTCCTAGAATCTTTTGGGGATAAACATACACCCTATATAAAATAAATAAAATAAACTAAAGATACACTAGTTAATCCATCAATAAATATAATATCAAAAACATATTACGTCACTTGAACAACAAATTCCAAATAAATTTATTGTTTTAGAGGATTAAGAGAAATCATTAACAAAAAGAACCCATATCATCCACATATAAATTAAATTGTTCTTATAATAAATAAATTTATTTAATGAATACCATATATTTATAAACTATCTATAAACCCCCAAACCATGAAACCCATATAATAATTTTATATTTAATATTATTTTTCATAATTTTGGTGAAATATAAATAAAAGAAGAGTGAGATCAAATAGATATTAAGTGTAATTCATATTAGATGAAATCAAACCATAATAATTGAATTAATAAATATAAAAGGGATATATAAGATGAATATTATTTTATAAAATTAATCAAATGATCATGAATGAATTCAATGGATTAAATAACAGTATAATTAATCAATTTGATAAAACTAACTGATTTCATTGTCATAAAATGTAGAATGTAGCGAATATTAACCATGTCAACAACACCTTAACAAAGAAAACATCAAATTTATGTCAACAAAATAGACCAAATCTTCATGATAGTAAATTAAATGTCACATTCCAAGACGTTATTATATTTCAATCGAGGTTTTTTTCTATGGTATCGTGGTTTTATTACTCAGGACCCATGTAAATGAAATATTAATAAATAGGGAGTTATGCCCCAAAATACCCAGACTAGTTTTTATCTTTATGATCACCAATTAATTGATCATAAATATTACTATATTCCTTAATAGTCAGTTATTTATTTAAAATTAATTCACCATATAAAATAAATGAATAACAATAAAACACAAAATCAGTTTTATTTTTAATAATTAGATATCATCATTAGAATTTATAGCATAAAAGATGTAAAAAATTTTCCCATTAAAAAATATCATAAACCATATTGAGAGAGAAGGTGTATGGTATCATCAAATATTATCCCTATTTAATTATAGTAACAATTGAATGATGTATATATAGAACAAAAACCCTATTGAAAGAATAATACCATCAAATGGTTCAATAATATAAGGTATCATGAATTAGATATTTTGATACCATGAATTCAATATCTAAAAGAAAACTAGTGGAAAATAATTTAAGTCAAAATTATATAACATAAATCCAAATGTGAATGATATTTCAGGGTTTTAAATAAAAAATGGACAAAATCAATAAAAATAACATCAAGAAAAAAAATTTATTATTTTTGTAATGAATGATAATTTATGGGCCACTTTCAAAATAATTTTAATGAAGCTAACATTATTTTTAATAAAAATTAATTTAAACTAAATCCAAATATTTAGCCTCCACATATACATAATTTTGTTCCAATAAAAATTTCAAGTTAAAGATAAAACATATGATCACGAAAGGAAAAAATTCTTTTAATATATTTAATTTTTTATTATTCAAACCCATATCTGATAAAAGAGTTATATGTATTCAATTTGAAATGTGATAATAAGATATTTTTTATTATAATAGATAATAAAAAATTTGGACTTTAAAATAATAAATGAATCTTTTTTGAAATTAATGAAAGGGGATGTGGTGAAAATAATGTCAATAAAGAAGTTGATAATTATTCTAAAAAACATAAATGTATTTTGATAATGAAATTCATAATGGAAGGATCCTCAATTGATATTTTTATTTTACCTAGAAAGAGAAAGGAATATCATTTAAAATAGGAAATGAAAAAATTATTTGTGGTATTGAATAATGGAATTCAATATTGAACCTTGTATCTCAACAAATAAAATTGGAGTTAGAAAAGTACCTTAAAACACAAGCATTGTATAAATTAAATGGTCAGGAATGTGGTTATTTTAAATGGAATTTTAAATCATCGGTTTAATGGTTATATATTATTGAACTATTAATTAAGTTATTATTCACACCATATACAAAATTAATAGTTAAAAAATATGATACCATTCATCAGTGAAGTGAAATTGAGATAAAGACCCTTTCGAATTTAGTTTATTTTTTGAAAATGATGCCTATAAATGATATAACCTATGATGAATATTTAATTCAATTAAATTTAATGAATGAAATTTTAAAATAAACCATATTTATGTATATACCCCACCATAAATAAAAGTAGTGGTTAATATTATATATGTCATAATAAATAATGATTTTGATGATAAAAATCTTACATTTACTCTCAATTTCCATAAAAGATATGTAACTGTATGATTCAAGGTATCTATTATGAGGTATAGGTATATTAATTTTCAAATTCAATACATTTATTAAAATTAATATTGGTTATATAGGGTTTTTAGAAGGGTCTCACAGCATCCAAGTATTTTCAAGATCCTAGAGTACTGTATTATTGAAAAAACATTAGATGTGCTTAGTTACTTTAAACAATGCACTAAGAGAAACATGACTATATGAGATTGTATAATGGTGAAGTAAAAGAGTCTCATGGGATGTTAATATTTTGAAAAACACTTCATTTTTCTTGTGATATAGGTTTCATCTTTATATAGTGTTGGATATATTTACCACACAGTTTGGAAATCCACGCATCAATATTATGATCCCATTAAATATGGAAAATATGATGCTTTTCCTGTAACTCATTAAGCATCCAATCCAATTTTTTTATAATCTAAAAGAATCTCCAACTTTATATTAAGATATTCCATATCCATCTTCTAGGATTTAAACCCCACTTTCATATGAGATGTAATTGGAACACCATCTTTCCTATTGCATAACTAACTGGTGTTTGACTATTTTTACTATTTATCTCATTATAGGATAGATTGGAGGATGATATTATATGAAGAATACTCTACAAGAATAAAGTTGTATGCCTATACGTTTTCACTTAATTTTGGATTTTTATAAACTATCTCTACTATATTTCACACCATCCACTCCACACATTTCTGATAAATTAAAAAATACATTTAGATGAGTTGTAATACCATATTGTTTATACAGTTTTATACCATTGAAATGGTATGAGGATGTCAAAATAAACGCGTATAACCCATTATTGTGATTCTAATAGAATTTTATAAAAATTCCACCTTGGGAGCATGTTTACATTTCCACATGTTTTTTTAAAACCATAAATGAATTAAAATAGTCTTTTAAAATTATGAATACCCCACTAGAACCTTATCATTTTTTAAATAATCAGTATGAGGATTAAATGGAAATAATTCTAAGGATGTAATCTCATCAAATTTTCTTAATTATTTAAAATAAAAACTTTATCATGTATGATTAAATAGATCTTTGTATATTTTAATAGTATGTTTGATGGGAGAAATCATGATATAAAACTTATCCATGGGTGTTGCAGTATCACACAGACAATGCATAAAAGCTTATCAAAGGTGAGGGAGGTCATTTTATGGCATCGATGGACCCAGTTAATTTTCTAAATTTGGGGATATCTAAGATTAATTCAATGGATTTAAATTGATTTATACATACCCAAAAAGTCATTGATTTGGATGTTTTATGAGGGACAAATGTTACAAAACTATCTATCAAAGTTATGGTATGACACCAGAAAATAATAGTAGCTTGTCATAGGTTAGGGAGGTCCTGGTATGGAAAATGTGAACCTAGTTCTTGTTAAAAGATTGGGGATAACTTGGATTAATTTCATTTATTTGGAATAATTTCAAAAAACTCAAACAGTCCTAGAAAATCTTTATGTACTCCAATTAAGTCCACCAATTTCACTCTGGATGAGTTATTGGGACATAAAGAGGATGCCTTGTTCAGGGGTCCTGGAACATTTGTTTATTCAAATATGTGTTATAACAACACCTATAGTTTGTATTCTACAACAGCATTTCATGAAATTAATCATATATATTTACATTTATTATGCCTTAAAACTGTTATAATTTATATTCATGGGTTCTTGTTTCATTATAAACCTTTGGTTGTGGCCTAATAATTATTATTAACACATTGATTAGAATACTAATTGGGACCCAAAAATAATTCACGGATACAGGTAGGGATAAAGGGAAACATCGATCTATAGATGCATGTATTTCTATACTATTATGGGAGAATAGAATCATACGCCTAATCTAGTGGTAATAATGCTCATATATGTAGTAACTTTCTATTTTTTTGTTCTTTTATATACAATTATCATATGTTTTACTTTTTAATATTTTCATAAACATTAATTCATTTGTATATTATTTTTGTTAACAATTATTTCAGATGTTGTATCCTCTAGGCAATGTAATATTCTGTTTCCATATATTATTTCCACATTTATAAATTTTAACCTAATATATCACCATTGAATTCTACTTTTACCATGCGGGTATATTCTCCCCACCATTCCATTATAGTCACTCATAGATAGTCAGTAGACTATATAATTTAGGGAGGCTCCCTTGAAACTATGTGGCCTACCGGGTTTTGTCACATATGAGTAATCGGGTCCAGGATGTCACAATGTTGTATCATAAGAATATATTATTTTAAATAACATTTTGGGGATAGCGGAATGGTGTTATGAAGTCTCATAATTTATAATGATTATCTATGTAGGAGTAGCTATCCCACATTTGGAAAAAAATTATATGTGATGATAGTTTTTTTGAAATTATTCTATTTATGTTATAATGATTTCACTATAGGGTGATGCACATTTTTTGTGTTTATAAATTTTAATATTTATTTTTTTACTATGACTTCTATGGAATGAAAATATAGTCTAATGAATCTTATTACGAACATTATAATTTAGGTTTCATGTATTCTTTATGGAAAGTTTAATTACCAGATGTATTTCTCGGATCATTTTGTTGTGCCTTGAGTATTATATTTATCACTCAAATATCATTTCATATAGGGAGATTAAGATAAATTAATTTTCAATTAAAATTTCTCCATCAACCTAATCATTTTTATGCCATATATCTTTATGGTGTTTCTTTATAATTTCTAATAATGTTTTATTTCACCTGGAGACTTATGAGTCACATGATAATAAATCCATGTGGTTATAATTAAGTAGATTAAAATTGAAAATTAAATAGTGTATGTACTCTATAAATTCGGAATGATGATCTATATAATTAAAATTTTTAATATATTGGATGTAGTTACATAATTTAAAAATTATATCTTATAATGTTCTGACTTTATCAATAATGAACTACAACTCATCTAACATGACTATGATAGATATAAATATATTTGTGAAATTACTAAATCATAGAATTTTAAATGAAATGACTTCAATTAAATGGGGAATTTAATTGAATCATTAATAATTTATTCCTCTATCTCTTTCAATTGAAACACCATATATCGAAACCTCTACCAAGAGATAAGGAAATTTCAACTTTCATAACCTTGTAGTTGGCAACTTGGATTATCTATATTGGACCTCTATGTGATCTATATCACCTATATAAGGCCTAAGAAGATGTTAATGAGGTGTTAAATTTACATAGGAATCCTTATACAAGTACTATTAATTTTTCCATGATCATTTCATTTATAAAATATTTTTCTAAGGGGGTTGTTTTGAATTGTCATAGATATATTTCAATAAAGGCCTTTTGTCATGCACAATAATTTTGGCGACATCCATGATTTTTAGGTGGTGTGTGTTCATCCACCAATATAAACATTAGTATATACAAGTGAAGAACCTATTTCTATAGATGAATATGTCATCAACATTTGGATTTGAGTGTGGTTGTTAATTCTCATGAAGACCAATTATGGAGCCCTATGACCTGCCCCTACAATGGAAGAGTTGACAAGAGATTATCAGTTGCAAAGTATATATATCTTCTTAGGGGATGGTTTACCATAGACTACGGAGTTATTTCTTGAGATCATTATATCTATCTTTGACAGTATATAGATTTATATGAAACAGAGGTCCAAGCATGTATTTATATGGTTAATGCATCCTCCATGAGATGATGGGATGTACTTGTCATGACCTGTCCCCAGGGGCACGTGTTGTGACTACCCTAAGCCTGTATTCCATAGGCTAGGGGCTGGTGACTAGCACCGAAGGCGTATTCCCTTAATCTGGGAAAGCATTTCCTTAATAACATGTAACACACACAAACAAGTACACAACAAGATACAAAATCAAGTAAATGAAATAATAAAAATAGTGAGTACAATAAGTAAAAGGGGCCAGAATAGAAGCCCAACTGGAATGTACAAGGAAATCTGGAATGTACATGATGGCTGATAGGTGAAAAACAGTTCTTGGGTTGTCCACCACGAATCCTACCTGAACGGTAGGTATAGCTCACGAATGTCCATCTCTACAGTTCACCTCATCTATCATCCACCTCCGAGCCACCTCTAGTCCTGGTACTCTCATCCTTAATAATCGATGTCCGTCTTCTGCACCCGAGACAATAGGGTGCGGGCATAACCCGTGTAGGGGTGAGTATAATAATACTCATTAAGGACCCCGAGACGCTCAAGGTCTCCCAAAATCCACATAGGATAAACCACAGGTCATGAAATCAACTGAAAACCCTACATAGGTACACGACCATACATATACCTATGTTATAATGTATACCCATCTCAATCGTGAGGAAATAGAGAGTCCAACTCAAAATCACAAAGCTCAACTATTACATAAAGAAAAGAGTACCACGATGGTAAGTACCACTTAGGTACGCCACACAGAATAATACAACCAAGGTATTACCACAAAGTAACGTAACACTCAGGTATGAACTATGTTCACACCAGGTATAACTTAAGAACAGTAGTAGTTATTATTAGATATAACTACTGAATCATCTTACTTTGTTAAGAGGATGATCCACGAAGGATCCATAAGTGCTGACCCACACAGGATCGCTCGGTGCCAACCCACACAAGATCACTCGCTGTTAACCCACATATGATCACTAGTTTCTGACCCATATAGGATCACTAGGGTAGTACTGCATGGAATTCTAGTGGGGTTCCATGTGGGTCCCTCAATCACAGACCCACGGAGGATCTCTTTCTCAATTCACATCCAGCTACTGGGTTCTCACACATAGCTTACTTGTCTCTAGGAGAGTCCTCTCCTCATGACACTGGTTGATACTACAACAACCATGATGTCCCATGAAGAATTTTTCCAGTGGTCCTCCACATCATATGGGTCTCAACGCAATAGACGGTGTGTTAATCAGACGTCAGGTCTGTATGTTATTAGCCTTTAATCTCGAGGGCTCGGTTGGATTGGTCATCAATCCAACCTGACTGTCCCCCAAAATTATTCAAATATTCAGTGGGGGTATACAAAAGGGACCGTCTTACACTAATATTTCTCTCACAATAGATGGTTCGTCACACAGATGTCAAGTTCCAAGGTTATGTCCAAAAGAGTGTAAATGGGTTGAAGTGGGATCTGGTCGAGTCCGACCCGACCCGACCCGACCTGGGCCAACTTGGTTTGGGTCGACCTAGCTTGCCATGCTGGGTTTCGCCCATCTTGATGGGTCTTGCTGGGCCTGCAGAGAAGGCCCATCCTGGGTAGCGCGATGTGGTCGCAAGGCCGCGGAGTGTCGCGGAGGCCGTGATGGGGACCGCGGAGGGTCACGGAGACCGCGAGAGAGGCCACAGAGGTCTCCGTTGGCCACAAGGCCACAGAGTGGCGTGGAAGTCCACAGGGCGGCATGTCGAGGCCATGGGGAAGCGATGGCCATGGGGTAAGGTGGCGAGGCCACGGGGCGGCGGAGGCCGCATGCGGCGGGGTGAGGCCACGGGCGGCGAGGCCGCTGTGCGGCGGGGGCCACAGGTGGCGAGGCCCTAGAGTGGCACAGTGAGGCCACGGGCAGTGGGATCTTGGCAGGACGTGCGGCACGGTAGAGCACTGTACCTTTTTTGTTAGCTGGCACAACCAGATTCCCTCCATTTGTCACCATTGTCATAGCCGGCGGTGGTGCCAACCACTGTTCTCGTGCCCCACTGAGGTTGGTTTCCATCCTCCTCCATTAGGAAGAACATAACACTTTGTCACGGGAAATTGGGGATAGGTCTGGACAATTTTATTTGGCCCACACCCTCCATGTCAGAGTTGTAGCAAGTGGCTATAATCTCTTCATGATTTTTATTGAATTTTCAAGAACTGGTAAGGGGATGAAATTCAAACAACCACCCTACCTTGTTTGTTTGTTGATGTCAATGAGAGAAGTCGAAGTAGTCAATGTTCACCATGCCCACCACATGCCTCCAGTCCTATGGTCGTTCATCGCATAAACGCTCTTTGATAGAGGTGGTTATTCATTGTTGATGATGTCCACCATTGGAGAATATCCCAAGGAAGAATTCAAAGTCGTGCTTTAGTGTTCTTAGTTGGAGGAGCTCTTCATTGGAGGATGTCTTCTTCCATGTTCTCCTCTTTCCAACCCTTCCCTCTCAATTCCACCAAAATGAAATGTAGCCCACATAATAGAACACAATATATATTATGTTCATTGGTATAATTTCAAATTGGCTTAGTTAATTAAATGATGAGTTGGTATAATTAATTAAGGGGGTTGGCATAATTAATATGGGGAAATATCAAGTGTTTTCTCCCCATTAAGATGGAAGTTCAAGGGGGTTTAAGTCTCGGGTGTTCCCAACCACCATAGCCAACATGGGAGGTTAGTAATAGTGGTCCCCACCTCCATAACCTCAAAAGGGAGGTTTAGTTTGGGTGGTTCCCACCTCTCAACATCCACATGGGCGTTCGAAAAAAAATTAAACGATACACAATTTTATTTTATTTTATTCGTTCATGAAAACACCCAATTATATCTTTCACCCTCAACCTACTACGGTCGAGGTGAAGGTACCCTTAAGCGAATATTGCCACTGTGAGTTCAATGGTGCCCTCAGATTTCAATTCCAATCACCGGTTCAAAAATTACAAAAACTAGCTCTCAAATTAACTGAAAGTACCCAAAAAAGTTAAAAAATTCATTCTGAGCACACCAGGGGTTAGAATCATGGGTCGTCAATTTTCTTGGACTCATAAAATTTCCATATAACAAAAAAATTACATTGAAATTCCAGGTCCTTACATTCTCCACACCTTATCACTTTACATCCCCGTAAGCCACAACTCAAACTAAGGGAACAAGTGGGGGTAATGAGGCTGTATCTGAGCCTCCCACTCCAATGTTCTCTCCTAGAGGTTCCCGAGCCACCAACATACACACACTATAGGTATCGACTGCCCATGAAGGACACACTCTTTTCAATCCACTATCTCCACCTATACCTCTGTAAACATCACCCCATCATCGATGTCCAGCTCGCCGTGGTCGATGAAGTGAGAATCACTGTGCATGTATATCCTCAGCTAGGATTCATGGAAGACGTTGTGCACTCGGTGCAATTGAGGTGTAAGAGATAAGCGGTAAGCCACTTCACCAACTCCACTGGGGACCTAAAACGCTATGATGAACCTCAAATATAATATGCCGCTTCGGCCAAATATATGTAATCCTCATCGTGATGAGACCCATAGAAAGACGTTTTTGCCATCCTTAGTCTCTAATAGTCTCTGTCTCCTATCGGCATATGAATTCTGTCTGCTCTGTGGAGTCTTCATCTTCTCTTGGATGATCTGTACCTTCTCTGTGGTAGCCCAAACCATCTCTTGTCCCACGAGTGTTGACTCCCCTAGGTCAGTCTAGCACAAAGGTGAACTGCAAGGTCTCTTTTACAATTCCTCAAAATATGGCATCACAATGGTTGAGTGATAGCAGTTGTTATATGAAATCTTCACCAAAGGAAAGTGATCCTCCAAGATACGACCAAATTCAAGGATGCAAGCATGCATCATGTCTTCGAGGGTCTTAATGGTCAGCTCTGTCTGGCCATCCATCTGAGGATGGAAGGTAGTGCTCAAATGAAGCTGCATCCCGAAAGCCACTAGCAACCCCTTCCATAGCTGGGAAGTAAAAAAAGTATCATGATCGGAGAAAATTGTCGAGGGTACTCCCGGTTGCCGCACATTCTCCTAGACATAGTGGCATCCCACTCTCTCTACTGAACCCTACTCTCTGATTGGTAGGAAGTGGGCCAACATGGATAGTCAGTCAACGATCACCCAAATATAGTCATGAAACCTAGATATATGTGTAAGTCTTGTCATGAAGTCTATAGATATCCTATCCCACACCCACTCTAGGACTTCTAAAGGTTGAACCAAGCTTGCTGGTACCTGATGTTCCTCCTTCACTTTCTAACAAGGGAGGCACCAAGAGATAAACCCTGCAACTTCTTTCATCATTCCCGGAAACCAGTGCTATAATTGAAGATCCCAGTATATCTTCGCCACTCCTGGGTGTACTGCTAGAGGGGATTTGTGGAACTCTCTCAACACATCCTCTCAAAGTGACAATGGAACCATGGTATGTCCTCTAAAGAGGATGAAATGCTCCCCACCTTCAGAAAACCCATCAGGTGCATGCATTGTGGATATTCGAGCACGTCGAGCCTCACAGTCAGTGTCCCCACACTGAAACTCCTTGATTCACTGAAGAAGTGGGTGAGTGACTGTAAGAGACTGATGTAAATATTCTCCATCATGTTACATAAAGGATATCTGCAAAAAGGCCAACTGCTCTATCTCCTCACCTAGCAATTTTATACCAAATCTTCGGTAGCATCCAGCAAAACCCAAGAAAATTCATATCTCCGTCACAGTCTTGGGTGGCTCCCAAGAATGTACCGACTCAATATTCACTGGATCTAGTAAAACTCTATCCTCCAATATGACATGTCCCAGAAAGTGGATATCTCAGATCTATAACTAAAACTTAGAGAGATTACCATAAATCTGGTTCTCTCAGAGTGTATCCAGCTCTACCTTCAAATGATAAACATGCTCCTCCTCAGTAGTCGAGTATATCAAAATTTCGTCAATGAAGACTAAAACAAAGCGATCAAGGTATGGATGAAAGATCATGTTCATGAGTCCCATGATCGCTACTGGATCGTTGGTTACACCATATGGAATAACCAAGAACTCATAATGGTTGTACCGACATCTGAATGTCATCTTCTGCACATCCTTGTCTCGTACTCTTAGCTGGTCATAGCCTCATATGATGTCTATCTTTGAGAACCACCGTGATCCCTTCAGCTGATCAAAGAATTTGTCAATCCTCATAAGTGGGTACTTGTTCTACATGGTCACCTGGTTCAGGCACTGATAGTTGACACAACGTCTCAAGCTCCCATCTGCCTTCCTGGTGATCAAAATAAGGGCTACCCAAGGAGAAACACTGGGCTGAATGAACCCTTTCTCCTGTAAGTCCTCCAGCTATACCCGTAGCTCACGATGCTCCGTGGCAGCCATCCAATATGATGGTGTAGATATCAGTTCCATATTGGGGTACAATTAAATGTAAAATTCCACATCTCTACAAGGAGGTATACCCCAAATATCATCAGGGAATACATCCACATACTCGTCCACCACTACATGATAACTCAGACTCTCCACATAAACCTCTCTGAGGGTATGGATAGCCAACCGATGTGTAACCGGCTGCACTCTCTTCCAGGTAAGTCCATCATGTGCTTCAAATGCTCCCTTCTCACTGGTGAAGGTAAACCTGGTCCCATATGTGTGGTGAGACCACACATTGCACCTAATACAATCAATCTGAATATGGACTGTAGATAACCAGTACATACCCAAGAAGACTTCGTGAGACCTCGACACCGCTACTAGGAGATACCAATATATTCTCTCCCCTCCTAGAGTAATCTCGCATTGTCAGCACCAGTGCATAATCATCGAATTTTCTCCTGTAGGAGTCTCTACCCGTAAGGATTGAGCCAAATGCTTCGTCGGAATACTTGATCTTTGAATAAGAGAAGTGGAAATAAAAAAATGACTAGAACATGTGTCTATAAGTACTACAACTAAGGTGGATTAGACACAGATCATACGTCATACCATCTTTGGATCACTGTGATTGTTGGCCTCAACTGCCCAGAGCTGAGATCGGCGCTATCCTTATGCTCCCTATGGTTAGGGTGGAACACCTGATAGTGGTGGTGGTAACATCTTGAATCGTCATCCACTGCCAATTTCACTGCCAACTCCTCTTCCGTGTCCTCTTGCTCCATACAGAACTCCCCGGTTGAATCATTTTCTCTGCCTGGGTGGTCCTTCCACCATCTTCTGATAATCCGTATGACGAGTCAGACACTCATGAGCCATGTCACCCTACCCGCTGCATGCGTAACACTATCGGCTCCTAGCATGACTGGCTGTGCCTCATCTTCCCCATACAACAAACCCAGAATCCTATGGTCTTACACATAGGTATGGTCCTTTTGGACCTCTATGTTATCTATCTGCTTCCATCTTTAGAAGACTCCGCTATGTGATGATTGGTAGTGGGTCTCACTGCTGGTGACTACTCAGTAAAGAAACTCTCCACTAAAAGGGCTCGCTCTAACACCCCCTCCTGCGTCAGGATGCTGAGTGAAATCATCAAAGCCTTGATCTCTCACCTGAGCCCCTCTTCAAAGGTCCGGGCCCTAAAGAATGGGTCTCCTACCATATCTGTGGAGGAGTTTGAGAGGTCAGTGAACCTCGATGAGTACTGAACCACTGTCATGCTGCACTACTATAGATGAAGTTTCTCCTCAATGTGCATTGCGTGAAGAGTCACTAAGACAAAATCTGCTTGAAACTGACTCTTGAAATCTTCCCAGAGATGTGTCACCTCGTCATGAGCATAGAGCATCAAACTCCACCATTTTCATGCTACTTCCTATAGAAGACTGATGAAACGGATCGCCACGAGATTGGATGGTATCTCTACCAGTAGAAATACTCTCACCACAGCCTCTAGTCAATCCTTAGCTGCCAGTGGCTCCGTCTCTCCCTTGATCCTGGGTGGCCTCTGGCATTGGAACTTGGGCAATGTGCTCTAGTGGCGTGCACCCTATGCTGTTGGGGATGGTGGAATCGATGACCCAATGGGTAATGGTACCGCTAGTGGCTCCACCGGTTCTTTGATGGAAGAGGGCCCTGCACTGAGGCCTCATCGCTTGGTGGTATATCAGTGTGTACTACTCTAGGAACCCTAACTGGTAGTCTGCATAGAGGCATCCTGAAAATTAATTGCTGCACACCGGTCAATAAGTTATACCTAGTGAGTTGACTGAAAGAGATCATAATGAAAACTCATTAAAACAGAAACAAAATCTGTGTTTTCGTGCACTGAGTCAGAAATTAGAAGTCAGGGTCCTAGAGTGTGGATACGTCGGCCGCCACACCAACACTGGATTCCTTAAACGGATAACCTCAATCACTATGCTTAACACTATTTCTGCTAAAAATAATTACCATAATCCTATATTCTATTGTAGAAACGACTTATATAATACCAATGTATCATGACTCATCCCCCGGGGCCCATGACATTACTACCCCAAGCCCGCGTTCTATAGGACAGGGGCTGGCGACTAGCACTGAAGGCATATTCCCTAAAACATGGAAGGCATAGTCTTTATAACTTGTAACACACAAAACCAAGAAAAACTCAAGATATGAACTCAAGTAAACATAATAGTAAACAGAGTGATTACAGTATGTAAAAGGGGCCAGAATACAAGACCAACTAGAATGTTCAAGGAAAATAGGAAAGTACAAGATGAGTGATAGGTGAAAACAACTCCTGGATCGTGCAACACTAATCCAACCTAAAGGGTAGGTATATCTCACAAATGACCATCTTTGCGATTCACCTCGTCTAACGTCCACCTCCGAGCCACATCCAGTCCCGGTACTCTCATCCTCAGTTAGTGCTATCCATCGTCTGCACCAAACACAAAAGGGTACGAGCAAATATTGTATTGGGGTGAGAATAACGATACACTGTAGAGACCCCAAGACCCTCAAGGTCTCACAACATCCACAAAGGATAAACCACAAGGCATGAAATCAACTGACAACCCTACTTAGGTATATGCCCATACATATACCTAAGTTATCAAGTATACCCATCTCAATAATGGGGAAACAAAGAGTCCAACTAAAAAACCCAAAGCACAACTGTTCCACAAAGGAATGAGAACCATGATTATAAGTACCACTCATGTACGCCTCACAGAAGAATACCACTAAGGTATTACCAAAAAGGAAAGTATTTCTCGGGTACGAACTCAAATCACACCAGGTATCACTTAAGTAAAGTAGTATAGATTATTAGATGTATCTACTGAACCATCATACGCTATTAAGTGTCAGATCCATGAAAGATCCCTAAGTGCTGACCTACATAGGATCACTCGGTGCTGACCCCCACAGGATCAGTCGGTGCTGACCCATACAGGATAACTCGGTGCTAAACAATACAGGATCGCTCGGTAGTGACCCAGATATGATCTCTAGTTGCTGACCCCCATAGGATCACTAGGGTAGTCCGACTTGGAATCCAAGAGTGGTTACATGTGGGACCATCAATCACAGACCCACGAAGGATCTCTTTGTCAAGTAACAGCCTACTAATGGGTTCCCGCAATAAGCTTGCTCATCTCTGGGAGAGTCCACTTCTAAATCCACTAGTAAAAACTCCAACAACCACAATATCCCATGAAGAAGTATCCCAAAGGACCTCTAGGTCATAGGGGTCTCAACGCAATAGAAGTTGCATCAATCGAATGCCCAGTCTGTATGTCACTTGCCTTTTAGTCCCATGAGCCCAGTTGGATTCCTTCTAGATCCAACCGCACAATTTCTGCCATCGTATATGTTTCCTCAAATAGAAAGCTGGCACCAAAGTTATGCTCAAAAGAGCATAAATGGGTCGAAGTGGGTCTGAGTTCGGTCCGACCTAGTCAGACAGACCCAACCCGACCAGACCTAGGCCGACCTGGTTTGGGTTGACCAAAACCGACCTTCTGCATCCGGCCCGACCCGCCAGGACCATCTTGGCCCGTTGGGTGGCCTAGCCTAGGCGGCACAGTGTGGTCGTGAGGTCGTGGAGGGCTGTGGAGGTCTCTGGTGGCCACGAGGCCGTGGAAAGGTGCGGATGGCCACAAGGTGGCGTGATGAGGCCGTGGGGTGGCAAGTCCAAGGGGTGGTGGTTGCTGCAGGATGCGAGGCAGCGGGGGTGGCAGTGACCCCGGGCGGCGAGGCCATGGGTCAGCTCTTTGACGTCACCAGGTGGTGCGGCGAGGCCCCGAGCAGCGAGGCCGCGGGGTGGCGGGGGCCCGGGTGGAATGGTCGCATGGCGACACAGCGAGGCCACGTGTGGTGAGGTCGTGGTGTGTCGTGCGGCGCAGTCACGCGCCGTACCTGTGTCGGCGGTCGACATAACCGACTTCCCTTCTTTTTGAACCTTCATCACGGCTGGTGGTGCTGTCAAATGCCCTTCTCGTGACCCCACTAAGGTTGGTTTTTTTCCTCCTCCATCAGGAATAACACATTAATTTATCCTGAGAAATTGTAGAGAGGCTGGGCTTGGTTTTTTATCCCACACACTTCGCATTAGAGTGGTAGTAAGTGGCTACAATCTCTTCCTAATTTTCGATGAATCATCAAGAATGGGTAAGGTGGAGAAATTCAAACAACCACCCTACGTAGTTTTTTTACAAATGTCGATGAGATAAGTTGAAGTTGTCGACATTCATCGTGCATACCACATGCCTCCGATCCGGAGCCCTTTTGTCGGATAAACACTATTAGATTGAGGTGGTCCTTCATCGTTGATGATTTCCACTATTTGAGAATGTTCCGAGGAATAGGTAAAAGTCATGTGTCTGCATTCTTTGTTGGAGGGTCTCTTCGATGGAGGATGTGTTCTTCAATGTTCTCATCTTGCTATCTTGTTCCTCTCTATTCCACCAAAATGAAATGAAGCCCACATAATAGAACAAGTTATCTATTATGTTCGTTGGAATAATTTCAAATTGGCTTATTTAACTAATTGATAAGTTGGAATAATTAATTAAAGGGGGTGGAACAATTAAAGTGGGGAAAGATTAAGAGTTTTCTCCCCGTTAATAGGGAAGTTCAAGGGGGTTTATGTCTCGGGTGGTCCCCATCACCATAACCCACATGGGAGGCTAGTTCTGGTGGTCCCCACCTCCATACCCTCACATGGGA